>OX352761.1:83589918-84201218 GCA_947095585.1 Nephrocerus scutellatus | reverse complement strand
GGCGATAGGTTTCAAGCCAAATAATTTTCGTGAGAAAAGTGAGAAGAAAAAGAAAAATTTCTTTAAGAGCAGACGCCATATGTATAAAATTAAAGAAAGTTTAAATGCAAAAGTTTTATTGGTGAAATTAGTAGAATGAGAAGAATTTTGCATTTTTTTTAAAGGCCCTTTTTTGTGCAGCACAATTGGGGGTCAAAAGATTTCAAATAAAAGGAAATCTTCATCAGTGGAAAAAAAAAAGATGCCGTTTTTTTTTTTATAAAACTGGGAATCTACAAATCAAAGAAATTTTTACAAGCGGAAATCCCAATTCTTGAATGTGAAGTAGTGCAAATGCGTTAATCGCCTATATTCCTAAATATAAAATCAAATCAAAGATTTAGCAACAAATCAAATCAGAAAAATTTCTTTAAGTGGGAATAATAAATTTAAAGCGATAAAGTGCGAGTGCACCAATCTATTTTAGAACACGAAGTGTTGAACCATCAGAGTTAAAAACCTTAATTTTCACATAGTCTCTACCTAAAAAAACGAAGTGCGCTAAGTGTTAAAATAGGCGTCAGGCCTGCCAAAGCTTAGTGGATTGAAATCACATATATTTCAACAAAACAAAGGAGGATCCCAAACAGTGGATCAAATTTTCTATTTAAGAGTATTTTCAATCGATTATTGAGTTTTAACCTTTCGGAGTTCCAGTTAAAATAAGAGTTTTTCATTCAATCACGGGATATTAAAATCAAATTCTGCTCAAGTCTAAATTGAGTTGATATCCAATTTGAAATAGAGATTTTTTTTGTACCTCTGAGTTTTTTTATTTTGAATTTAATTTAAAATTTTGAGTTTTTTTTTTTGTAAATTGAATTTAAAATCGAGTTTTTTTTTGAGTTTTTATTGAATTTTTAAGTTACTTTGATTGTAAACTGCCCTTAGTAGTTCACAATAAAATTCGCACAACCTTGCTCAGGTATCAACGACATCATGCCGGCAGGATTTCATTGAGGAACACCAAGTAAGTGCCAATTGCTTAAATTTTCTTTATATACACCAGTTTTTTTACTACTAAGCGCAGTATATATATATAAAATAAAAAAAATAAAAAAATAAAAAGGATAGAGAAACAGTCTTTTTTAAATAACTTTTTATGAATAAAAATAATTACCAGTTTTTTTGAATAATTTTTTTAAATTATTATACTCATAATTTTTGTGAAACATACTTACATCGTTTTTTTTATTTTAATTTTTACATTTCATTTTAAACTTGAAGTTTTGTTAATAAAAGTTAATAAAAGTAATTACATGTATAAAAAATTGGAAAAGAAAACAACGTGATTTTTCATTGCCGTGGCCCATTGGGGGTGTGAGGCATATTCCTTTTTTTATTAATTACATTTTTATTGGTCCTCACCATGAGTGAGTAGACGCGATGGTTAAGGTGTGTGGCAGGGATCAATGATCCCGCTTCGGGTTGTCTCGGCGCTTTTCAGATGACGACGTGACGGACCATGGACGACCGGACGAAGTCCACCATTTCCTTCATGATTTTATGAGGCCTCGGTACTGGTGCAAGCAAGACATTCCTTTTAGACTTAATTATATATTAAGTGAAAAAAAAAAGAAATTTCCAAAAAGAAATCGAAGTTTCTTTCGTTAATTTTAAAGTAATTTTAATGTAGAGTAATATAGATGTAAGTTTAGTATATAAAAACAAATGAATGACCTGATTGCACCGGGACTGAGGGGACGTTATTCTTTATCCCCTCCTTGATGATTCCGATTTTCCCCTTTTTTTTATAAGTCGACACGACAATTTAAAAGTTTTGTTCTTGACGAGGTGTCACTGGTAAGTGACAAGGACCGCCCGTCCGACGAGCTAAGCCGAGCAACCGCGAGCGTGTCGCGACGTCCTTGCCAGTGGCAGAACCCTTAGTGGGACCTCGCTCCATAACAGAAGTCTAGGAAAACAAACGCTGCACCAGAGCACCACAAACGCTTTGGAGTACTCCAACATCATCATCAGAGCTGGCACACCGACTTATTAAAAATAGATTCATATAATTGAATTTTTTTATTTTTTATATATATGAGGAAATGATTCTCAGTCGCAGTTGGATTCTCATTTGCATTTGGAAATATAAACGAGCCATAGTGTTTTAATTTCTGCATTCCAATCGAACGAGCTATTAATTTGACACTTCATAAAGGATTGTAAATGTAAAACGTAGAGCATGGAGTCCCGTGTGAATATCGAACTGTCTAGTCCAGTTGGTCGTGATTGTTTAGGGAATAAAAAAAAGTTTTCATAAACATTTTAGTTTACTTGTTTTGTTGAATTTATTTAGTATCCATTGCAGATAACCTTACATGGGGGCTCAACCTTGATTCTCCTCTTCACAGAATTGTTTTATTGCTATTGAATTAGAGCTCCGGGTAAAGATTAAAACAACGTGACTAAGTGGACCTACAGCGGAAACGGACACTACGGTAAATTAGGTAGTGTGAGCATTGTACACAAGTACAGTCGTCGTAGATATAATGGAAAAACGAGGAGTTAAGAGGTCTAATAGCACCATGCGATCGTATGAATCGATCGAAAATTTAATCACGGCGTTTAATCAGAAAATGGATCAATTCAATTTCTTTGGTTCAAATGACGGCGCATCATCGATTAGACGCGTACCAGCGCATAAAACAATTGATTTTGTGGAGCGGACTAACACCGAAGAAGAAGAGATTGAACTATTAAGACGAGATAATCAAAAGATGCGAGCAAAATGGAAAGTCGAGGTACTCCGAATGTTGGATTCACTTTCAAGGATGTTGAGGAATCCTTGAATAAGTTCAGTTGAGATGATAATTTAAAGGTGGAAAAATGGATAATGGAATTTGAGGAAATTGCAGAATCTATAGGGTGGAATTCGATACAGAAGTAAGTTTATGCTAAGCGACTACTTGTTGGTACGGCCAAACAGAGCGTAAGTGCCAAAACAGGATTGAAAACCTGGGATCAACTCCAAAACTATTTAAAACAAGAGTTTAAAAAACTCGTCAACTTGGCACAGGTCCACCGAATGCTACTGGAAAGAAAAGAGAAGCATAGCGAATCTTTCCTTTGCTACTTATTGTATATGCAAGAAATTGCAGGACTGGGTTGTGTCGAAGAAGCGGCCATATTTATTTCGTCATCTTAGGCATCATGGAAGAATTTAAAAAGAAATTAAAAATCTATGAGAACGTCAAGGCGAAAACTCCTAAGCAGCATAATCAAGGTACACGATGTTATGCCTGTGGAGATAGTGGTCACATAGGACGGAATTGTACGAACAAGAAAAAGGGTCCAAAGTGCTACAAATGCAACAATTTTGGTCACATTGCGACCCAGTGCGAAAGCGATAACTCCCAAGAGAAGAATTATTTCTGCTCTGTTATAAATTTACCCGGTCGCAATAATGTGAAAAAGATTGCCATTAACAACAAAGAATTCTATGCAATGGTAGATACTGGCATTGACGTTGGTTGATGTTGCCATCGGAAAGCCAGGTTTAGATAGTAGAATAAAAGAATTAAGATGTGCTGGAGCACAATGTTTGTATACATAAGGATCATGTGAAGTTTCAGTTTCTATAGATGGGGCGAATTATCATACACAATTCCATGTCGTGAAAGATGGTTTGATTCCAATTGATATTATAATTACTAATGTGCTTATACGACAAATTATAACTGTCATTACACCCAGCCAGATAACGATGGAAAAATTTCACCCAATTATTGTAGCTTCGTGTATGCAAGAAGATGATGATTTTCCAATTAATTTAAACCATATGGCGGATTCGGCTGTTGTAAATCGACTGAAAAAAATGGTACTTGATTACAACCCTATGCAGTCACCACAGGATAGTACCGGAATTGAGATGAAAATTCTAGTAACAGATGATAAACCAGTCTATCAACGACCGCGAAGGTTATCACCGCTTGAAACGAAACTGGCGAGGAAACAGATCAATGAGTGGTTAAGGAACAGCGTGTCAAGCTATGCTAGCCCAATTGTAACGGATACTTAATTATAAATTAGTACCAGCAGTAGAATCAATATTGTCAGATCACTTGATCTGGGCATAACAAATTAGAATAATGTCAGATCACTCGAACAAAATTGCCTTTTTAATTGCTTTAGTTTGGGTAGTGACCAAGGGATTTTTACTTACTGTCAGTGAAGCGATAGAGTCGCATCGTGTTTTCCTTCTCGTTAAAGTAATAAATTATAAGTTGGAAGGTTAATATAAAATTTAATATATATAAAATTTGACTAACTATTAATCATTTAATAGTTATAATAAAAATAAAGACTATTTATAATATAAATAAAGTGAAGGAATGTTTGACCCATGCAGATACGTTTTAAAATTCTTTTTGGTAGTCGACAATAAAAAAAGTTCAATTTTGTGTTTGATAATTATAAGAAAATTGTCTTTTAATTGAGTCAAAAAATGCGTTGACCCATGCGGCCGGGCACAACACATTGGTGGCAGCGGTGGTATTTTTTCCATAATTTTAATATTTAACGTTCGGAAAATATTAAAAATTGTTTGATGTTACTCTTGAAATTGGGTAAAGAATTAATTACTAAATATGTAAAAACCAATTAAACTTATGTATATTCGATTTGGGCACCGTGGCTCAGTAGATAGGAGCATGGAATGCTGAGCAGAGGGTTCATGGTTCGAATCCCAGTAACACCAAAGTATTTTTCACGGTGTCCCACCTCTCGCGAAAGTTTGACAAACGTCCGAGAGTAATAACTTGTCACTGAAAGCTTCTCAATTCGCCGTTCGGATCCGGCATTAAATTGAAGGTCCCTCTATTTGTGTGCAAAAATATGCATGCTTAACACAAATGGTTGCGAGAATTCAGGCATTGGACTGCATGGTCTGTCGCGCCGATATATATTATATTCGATTTCAATTTATTTACTAAATATGTAAAAACCAATTAAACATATGTATATTCGATTTCAATATAATTACTAAATATGTAAAAACCAATTAAACTTATGTATATTCGATTTCAATTTATTTACTAAATATGTAAACATCAATTAAGCTGATGTATATTCGATATCAACTTAATTACTACTCAAAGTCTAATTATTGTATAAATTTTAGACCTCGATAAATTCAATATTGTCAATTTTGATTCATCTTAATTTTGTTAGTATTTACTAAAATCTCCTGAAAAGTAATTCGAGCTCGATAAATCCCACTACGATTTATCGTCTTATCGGGGAAAGAATGTTGTAACGCAACCTTAATTACAAATAAGTACCAGCAGTAGAATCAATGTCAGATCACTCGATCAGGGCATACCAAAATTAGAATAATGTCAGATCACTCGATATGGGCATAACAAATTTGCCTGTTTAATTGCTTTAATATTTTGGTTAGTGACGAATTGATTTTTACTTACTGTCAGTGAAGCGATAGAGTCGCTTCGTGTTTTCCTTCTCGTTAAAGTAATAAATTATAAGTTGGAAGATTAATATAAAATTTAATATATATATTTAAAATTCGACTAACTATTAATCATCTAATGGTTATAATAAAAATAAAGACTGTTTATAAATAAATAAAGTCAAGGAATGTTTGACCCATGCAGGCACGTTTTAAAATTCTTTTTGGTAGTCGACAATAAATAAGGCTGCCAGATGTCAAAATGGTCAAAGCATGACATTTTATGGATTTCTGATATAAAGGAGGGATAGGGAGGGACATGTTTAAAATTGTGCAAAAATAAGTTCGCTCAATGAAATTCAGTAAATTAAAATTGGTCAATGGTGTACTTTCTGATAGTACAGACAATTTTTTTTTATGATTGTTAGATTCATTGTATTTTACTATGGAGGCTTACCTACATATTCAATTGAAAAAACAATTTTACATATAGAGCATCTAACTTTCGAATCATCCTTAAAATCACCACCATTATCAATGTCAGTCTTTATATGTGGAAATTCCTTTTGGTGTTTTTCGTTAAACGTAGTCCTGCGTTTTTTGCTACTCGACGACATGTCATTATCTTAAAATTAAAATAGAATAGAATAGAAGTTAAAATTAAACTAATTATATATTGAAATCCAAAATACAAATACCTTAATTGTTTTAAGCAAACACTTTCTCGATAATAACTGCACCGCTCTTGAAGTCAGATGTGAACGCATTGACATGACATACTACATAATCATTTGACAGTAGGGACTAGGCACTATGGAGACTAAAATAATTTTCTACAACAGATTTAGTGTTGTTTGATGAAATGAAATGTCCCTTTGTTTTTTTCTTTTATAAATAAAATAATGAGAACGATTTTGTACATTGTGCATGAAGAAGGACAAACTGTACCAAAAGCATGAAAGCAGGACAAATAGGGACATAATTTCTTGGAAGAACAAACGTTGCCAAAACGGGGCTGTCCCTTCAAAAACGGGAAGTATGGCAGCCTTACAATAAAAAAAGTTTAATTTTGTGTTTGATAATTATAAGAAAAATTTTATTTTAATTGAGTCAAAAAATGCGTTGACCCATGCGGCAGGGCACAACACACACGACGGTTATGCGTCAAATATAGAAAACTGAACGAAAAGATAATCAAAAATCATTATCCACTTCCACTGATTGACGAACAAATCGATCAATTGAGAGCATATTGTTTTCAACTCTGGATTTAAAGGACGGGATCTTCCATGTTCCAGTAGCCCGAGATTGTATTCACTAAACAGCTTTTATAACCAGTTTCGGTCATTATGAATTTCTTCACGTTCCATTCGGGTTATGTAATTCACCATCTATCTTTCAACGATTTATTAACCACATTTTTCAAGAATTCGTGTTCCAAAAGAAGGTTTGCGTGTATATGGACGACCTGATTGTCCCAGATAAACGTGAAGCTGCGGACAGACTAGTTGAAGCGCTACACACAGCTGAGAAATACTCATTAAAAATAAAATGGTCAAAGTGTCAATTTTTAAAAAGTAAAATAAGCTTTTTGGGATACGAGATAGAAGCGGGAAAAGTCAGTCCATCGGAAGAAAAAAATAAACGCGATAAAACAGTTTTCCATTCCGAAATCTGAAAAGAGCCTGCAGAGGTTCCTAGGACTCGTCAGTTACCTTAGGAGATTCGTGGAAGGTTTTGCTATAGTAGCCAAACCATTATTATATGTTACGAAAGACTGAGCATTTTAAGTTCGGGCCAAAACAGATGCCAAGCTTCAACAAACATAAAGAGAGCTTGACAAGTCAACCAGTGTTAAGGATTTATTCCACTACTGCGGAAACTGAGCTACATTGCGACGCATCTAAAATTGTAATCGCTTCTATTTTGTTACAGAAAGATGACGTAGACCAAAAATATCATCCCGTGTTTTATTATAGTCTAGTTCTACGACTATACGAAGTATTTAAGCTACGAGTTAGTAGCCCTCGCCATTGTAAGATCGTTGCAAAAACTTAGAGTATATCTCCTAGGGCTAAGATTTAAGGTCGTAACTGATTGTTTTGCGTTCAACGCGCTGAAGAAAAAGGAGCTAGCCGCAAGAATAGCTGGATGGGCCCTACAATTACAAAAATACGGTTACATAATGTAACACCATAGTGCAAACGCAATGCGTCATGTCGACGCGCTGAGTAAAGCACCCCAGTCTTTGGTAATTGAAGATGGTATCGTTCAAAAGATCGAGTCGTTACAACACAAAGATGAGAGCCTAAAACCTATATTTGAAATACTAAAGTTACGTACGTATGATAATTGATAAATGATAATTTTATTTGTTCTAACGGTGTTCTGTATAAACTAGACAGCGGCAAGATATTGCTGGTGGTCCCAAAAACATTATGTAACAATGTGATTCAACGGTGCCATAACCAGGGCCACTTTGGGACTGATATTACCGAGGAGCGAGGAGCACACATGAAAATGACACCGACGAAGAAGAACTAAGCGAGAACGAAGATCCATTCGAGCCGAATGGCCATTCAGGATAGCCTTGAGGAAATGATCTCAATCGCAGTTGGAAATATAAACGCGCCATAGTGTTTACATATCTGCATTCGAATCGAACGAGCTATTATTTTGACACTTCATAATGGATTGTAAATGTAAAACGTAGAGCATTGAGTCTCGTGTTAAATTCGAACTGTCTAGTCGAGTTGGTCGTGATCGTTCGCGGAATAAAAATAAGTTTTCATAAACATTTCAGTTTACTTGTTTTGTTGAATTTATTTAGTATCCATTGCAGATAACCTTACATGTTACGTTGTTTTTTTAAGAAGCCCTTATCATCAGGTAATTTTAAGACAAGTGTTACGGCTAACGGCCAAAGCACGCAGATTTGGTAATCTAGGTAAGATAAGTGCCGTGGTTAAATAAGTTAGTTGATGTAATGGACTATATTAACTGATTATTTGGATTAAGAATACATTGGCTACCCGTTTTTCTTTTTATCACAATTTAATTTACTGATTCTTTTATGCGTCTTTACATTGGTTGTGTTCAACTCAAAAGAAAAAAAAAATGATAACTCATTTTGTCTAATACAAAATGAAATCTCACAACAATTTACATTGTGCTAAATGTACACTGAACTGACATAACAAGATATTATATCTATGTTTGAAAAGTATGTAATTGAATTTTAAAGTGACTATAGAATATATAAATTAAATATTATTAATCTAATTCAACAATGTTTTCCCTTCAAGTATACAATGGATATAATAAAATACAATGCCAAAGACAATTGATACGTGAATGGATATGGTTTGTATTTCTCGATGATGGTTTATTTCTGGTGTTGAGAATCTTTTAGGTAATTTTTTTGAAATTGTTCTTTCGTTGCTGATTTCCAACAACAAGATATGATTGAATTTTTAAAAGTTAGTTATTTAGTTGAATTTACTCCTTTTGCTTTTTAATAGTAATAACCGCGAAAACTGTTTTAAACTTTTTGAAAATAGTTGGCCGCTTAGGCTTTCATACATTTTTTCTTACCATGAATATAATTGAAGTTGAGATTGTTTTTTTTTTTGCAAATAATTACAACGGCTACTCATACGATTTTTTGCATATCTATTTGTATACTCCATAAAGAATATTACAATACTGAAAAACCGATAAATTTCATTTATATGTAGCTGTGGTATACAGAAACGCATTGTAGTGTGTAAAAATCGACCTTTTTTTTTAAAAAAAAAAAATTACATCCTAGGTTAGGTTGGGAAAGTTTTTTGTTGTATTTTATTTTGAGTGCCCAATAGCTCTACTATGAGGTGTTCCAGGCTTATCCATTATTTTAGGGACACCCTGTATATTATTCCAAAAAATGCATAAAAACATGAAATATGTAAAAAAAAACTTAGTCCTATTCCGATACAAAAAAATGTAGCTGTAATAGGTCCCGTACTGAAAAAGTAGTAATAATTACTTCTAATTTTTACCACTTTTTACTCAAAAACGTTCCCGTACTCGAAAATGAGGTTAAAGAGAGCTGAAAATAGTGAGTAAGATCATTTCCCACCCATACAAATTTGGCCGATTTTTACTACAAAAATTTCTGTGTGATTACACAAGTGAACATTCTGTCTACTTTTTCTACTTTTTGTGTGCTTGCTCTCCCTGAGAGATTTTATATCAGTATTCTTATCACCTAATAACTAAAATCTTTCCTTAAATGCACGATACAATCGTTGTACAACTGAGATATAAACAATAATTTTTATTATTTATTATTATTATTATTTGGTGGGCTGAAAAGCCTGGTGCACTGCGAGCAAGAGATCTATTGTGCATCCCAGATGATTACCACTTTATGTAGTGCCTTAGTTCGTTTATGAATGCCATTACGTCTGCCAATTCGATCGAAATGGCATTCTGTCCTGGGACTGTGTGAGCCTTGAGGTGCTTAAGTCTTTTCCGTGTGCGAGCATCACACATGAACTATGTGTTCTGGCGATTCTTTTGCCTTGTTACAGAAACGGCAACTGTCCGTCTGGGATTTGCCCATTTTCGTTAGTTGGCTATTGAATGGGCCGTGTCCCGTTATGTACCAGACTAGGGATCTGAGTGCATGACGATTCAGTTTGAATGCCTTGTCTATGTGTATAATGTTGTAATTGAGAAGCCTAGTGGTATGTTTTATCCCTGTCGATGAAACCCATTCAGCTTCGATGGCATTGTTAGCCCACTCTTTAAATTTGTTTTTGAGGTGGCTAAGGGATTAGGCAATGCTTGGTTCCGGCCCAGTGAAAGTACCTAAACAATCATACAAATTAATTAAACACACGGTAAACTTTTTTTCGAATTCCAGAGAATTAATAATTTGTGCAAGAGCGCAACATCCACTACTGTTTCCTTTACAGGAGCCCCAACTTAGACAATGTTTCAATTTAGAGCGAGTTTGATGCACTGTCGCAAATCGTAAAAATGAAATCTTTATTGCGGGCGATTTCAATGTACACAATTCTGGGTGGCTTCGCCATTCTGACCAAACAACCCCCAAAAAAAGGTGTGTTGAGTTATTCGCTGACTTTAATCCCCTTACTTAACTTGTAAATGAGCCTACACGAATACCTGACATTGCAATTGGGACGGCCTTAACAAATTCTTTGGGATAATTAACTGTTCACTATTGTTTTGCGATAGCAACGTGGATGCCGCCGCTGATGCAATCACAAACATTATTTAATGGTATGAGAGACTTTATCCCTTCCAAGAATAAGTCTGTTAAACCAAAGAAAGGTGGATGATATGACTCGAGCTGTAAAGAGGCTTCTAGGATTAGAGAGGTACGCGTTCGGTTTTACAAAGCAAACCCAATAAATTTTAAACGAGCCGGAAAAGATTGTAATGCCCATCTTCGACGAGTCAAATTCGCCTACGACCAAAAATTGAGGGAAAAATACTACAATGTCCCAAAGGTGGTAAAAATTTTTGGTCATTCGTGAAAAGAATCAAAAATACAGCCTCGTCGTCGATTGCAACGCTCACTTATAATGACATTCCAGTTGTCAGCTATATAGACAAGGTCAATCTGCTTGCTGCGCATTTCGCTTGAACACCGCAGGAACGTGTCAAGCTTGTCACTGTTTTATCGTTTCTTCCACCAGCGGTGCTCAAGAGAAATATCCAGCTGCATGCCACCTATCCTTGAATTCAACCGCAATACTCGTGGCGCTCTTAATGCTCATCAGTTCACCCTCAAGCCCATCTTCGGTCGTACAGTGAAATTCAGGGATTCGTTCTTCAGCCGTACAACACGTATATGGAATGCTCTGCCAAGCTCTGTCTTCCCACTTCACTATGATCCACAGGCATTCAAAACACAAACTCATAGACATCTCCTCATTTCTCCCCCTTTTCCTTAAGGCGCACGCTGTGCCAAGCTGAGCATGATAAAGGTGCGAACCCCTTTAAGCGTGCGCGAATTATAAAATAAATATACAAGAAACATCAAAAAATTTCATGGTCAAGTTTGGGCGCAACGGTTCGGGAGAAATATCTTCCTTTCTCTCTTGCACTTATAGAATTCCAGATTTCATGGAAGGACTTTCCAACGTGTAGATTATTTCTTTTTACCGTGTATATTGGGGGTTTCTACCCACATTAAATTGTAATTTAAAAAAAACAGTTCAATCACACAAGTAATTTGGAGTTTATTTGGGTTTAAGAAACTCTATCTAATTTGCTTTTCCATGCCCATAAATATGAGTTAACGCTGGATATTGTCGATCTTGGAACTATGACATAATTTGAAATTTTGATAACATAATAAAAAGTCCGATGACTATTTAATAAAAATCGCCATTCTGAATTACAATGCTACTCAAAACGGCTATTTTCGTTGAGTTCAAACAGAGATCTGTAAAAACTACATTCAACCCTATTTCTAGTAGCGCTATCAATGTATAAACCAAATGGAAACAAGTTAATCGTTGAAGTTTAACTTGTATTGAATGTCAAATGTCAAGGAAATGTCCACATGTTTGACAAATTATAGTATATGGTTACAATAAAAATTTTCATGCATTGTTTTTCGTTTCCAAGAGCCGATTTTTTAATTAGCGCACGCTTCAACGGATTTGCACGCTTGGAATGCCTAGGCACAGCGTGGGCTTGGTAATATTTGAATACAATAAAGAAAGTGTGGTGGGCGGAGTTGAGTTCACACCCGAGTATTCACAAAATAAAACACTGTGCTCATAAACCCACTTTTATTTCGTTTCCATGGATGGTTCATTCTGGGTTGAAACTGTATTTGCATTCATGGCAACGTGGTTGAGTTGAGTTTTCTTTGAACTCAGTTTGAACTCAACGAAAATACCTTGGTAGAGTAGAGTTAAAATTCAAAATGACGATTGCTATTATTTTGTATGTAGTCGTCGGATTTTGTATTCTATGGTCAAAATTTAAACTCAGTTTCAATATGACTACCTGGAAACGCGTGACGCCATTTCGCATTTGATAAAAATTAATTTCAACCCAAGACATCAGGTTAATGGGAACATAGTAACCATTACTTCGTCTCTTGATACTTTGGAGCATATTCTCTAGTTCCAGGTCCTTTTGTCAGCAACGTAAACACTCGTTTAAGGTCCAATCAACATAGATTTGCCTTAAAACTTTTTTTATGTAGAACCCAACACTTTAAATCCTCCTTTTTTCCAATAGTCGAAGAGATGTGGAATCAATTGGTCGACCCCGTGTTTCCCGATTCATATAATCTGCAGGCCTTCAAATTAGCCGTTAACAATATCCTGAAGGATGCAGATATAGGTTTAAGTGCACATAAGCCTTATAAAATATATATTTAAAAAAAAAATTGTTTATCAATATAATCTACATTATTTTTAAAATTTGTAATATTTTCTTGGTCAAGGTTTTTTGTAGTTTTCCCTGACCATGATTCATTGATGAAAGCATTTTGACTCGCGTTGTTTTAGTTTTTCGTGTTCGTTTTTTCGTATTGCTTTTTCAATGAATCAGTGAGAATTCTGAGAAAATAAATTGAAACCGGATACAAACGTGAGGAATGTGATATATATTCCTCCCTTGGCAATTAGTCTATATATATAAAAAAAAAATTAATTGCTCTACATCTAGATGGCTTCATACATCAACTCAACCGTACATGTGAATACGGCAACTGTATATAACATATACACTATCGTATCATCTGTACTTGTAATCTAGAATCTAGATAATCAGTGTGGAGGGAAAAATTCATGGGATTTTATACGCGCCGGGAATCGAACCCGGTTTCCTTCCTCCGAGTGGGAGCCAAAAGTTCGAACAACTGCACCACCGACACCGATAATGCTAAATTTCAAACTTACTCATGTGAAGAGTAACATGACCTAATTGCGTCTATGCGCTAAAGTAGACGAAAATTTAACGAATTTGAGCTGTACATACAATAAACTTTTGTATTATATTATAATTCATACTTATATTGTTTTTTCTTAAAAAAATCAGGCGCGGATCGAGTTTTTTGGTGTCAAGTCGTTCGTACCGTTAAAAACCAATCTACCACATAGCGAAAACAGAATTACATATTTTGGGGAGATTTACACTTTTTTCACTAACTACAACAACACTCAAGTTCAAAACGTTGGAGCGCAGATTTCTTAGCAAAAAAAACGACAATAATTTAATATAAAAGCTGTATTTTATATGGAATCCGAATAAGGAATTCTAATGTCACAACCAGCCAAAACCAGCCAAACAGCAGGTTTTCAAATTCCAAAGAAGGAATTCGACAGTGCAATTGTATTGTAATTCCCAATTCGAAATTAATTAAAGCCGTATTTTATTTGCCGAGGAACAACAACAATTGCACTGTCGAATTCCTTCTTTGGAATTGTAAAAACCTGCTGTTTGGATGGTTTTGACATTCGAATTCCGAACTCGCTCGGCAATAAAATGCAGCTGTATTTTATTTGGAATCCGAATACTAATTCAAATTTCAAAACCAGCCAAAACCAGCCAAACAGCAGGTTTTCAAATTCCAAAGAAGGAATTCGACAGTGCAATTGTGTTGTAATTCCCAATTCGAATTCAAATAAAATACAGCTTAAATTCCGGCTAAAATCGATTAGTTCAAACATTCAAATATCAAATCGCGTGTGTACTCTTCGTTAGGATCAATAATTGCTGTATGGATGTTCTACAGCTTGTCTGTCTATTTGGTCCCTATAATTCAGAAAATTAACCGTTTATTTGGTTTCTTTGGTTTCTTTGGTAAACTTCTAGTTTGCTCTGAAAAACGTAGAAATGTGTTCATTAATCAGTATTGATAAATTATTGTTAACAATTTTGTTTCTAATAAGCGCTCGTGCGGTGCTGGCCAAACATTTTTCGCCATCTTGGAGCGGATTAAACACTGATAAGACTTTGTATAAATATCAACACACTTTGTTGAATCCGACGTTTTTGACTTTTCTTGCTAATTGCAATCCTCGGAATTATTCAGATGATACAACGACGCAATTTCTCTGTTCTAGATACTACGATGCTGTTTTGCAACTAAACGAGACAAATCCAAATTTGGCTATCAATGAAACAATAATAAAAGGGGTTCTTAACAATACAATTGACCAAAAGCCTACGAAATTTTGTCATAAAAATTCATTCCCTATAGCTAGCCATTACTTGAGCTCAGCAAAACCTAAAAATTTAAACGATGAGATTAAGTGCATTCGATACTGCACAGACGAGGAAGGTGATAAGGATGTGCTCAAAGCCATATGCATGGTACTTTCATGGTTGGGAAACCAGATAGCGATCGCAAAGAACAATGTTAACGTCTCAGTTGCCGTTTCCTCAAAACGTAATACTACAGTGATAGCAGATAGTTCCGAAAAAAATTTGGAGATAGATAATATAGGTGTCAGTGCAGGCACCAATCTCACAATTTTACAAAACGAAAGTGGTAAGAAAATGATGACAAACTACTTTAGCGGTTATTTCTAAAATACCACAATTTCAGAAGGAACAATAAAAAGTATAACTAATACAACTATTTCAAAGGGCGTGACAGAAAATATCAAGGGTTCAATCAATGGCAAAAATGTAGAACTTGGAACTCCTGTTATACCAGAAGAAATTAATGATACTCGGAAACAAATAGAATTTATTGGAGACAACGGAAATGATCAAGACGAGAAGTCGTACAACAAAAATGACGATCAATATGTTGCTGTGGAGGAAGACGACGAAGGTCAATTGCCTGACGTAATTTTAAAAAACCAAGAGGAGTCTACATCTTTGAAAATTAAACAAATAAAGTTGCGGAATCCAAACCAAGATCAATCTGAACAGCAGATATCAATCAAAGGTTTTATAACAACAGGCAAGACTAATAATTTGCCGAATCCAAGAGAGGATCCCTTTGTTGAAGAAACAGGATCAAACTTTTTTACCTACTTCTTGTTGGGGATGTTTATTTGTATTGCAGGCTATGTTGTCTATCACAATAAATCCAAAATTTTAGCACTTCTTCTGGAGGGAAGGCGGAATCAAAAAACCAGAGGCGTACGTAGAAAACATACTGCTACATACATGAAGCTAGACTCAAATTTAGAGGAAGCAATTACATCTTCTGTGAGTGGACGCACATCTCAAATAATTTATTAGTGATTTCATTGATACAATGTATAATATAAAAAAGACTAGTTTATTTTATAATAATTGGGATATTTTACTTACTATATTTACATCTATTTTGAAGATTACGTCAATTAATAATACTAACCGTAACAGCCGTTGCGTCTAATTGCAAAAGACTTTGGAGCTCTCTCCTTTGAGACGTACAAGATTGTATGGATTTCCAACATAACGACCAAAAATAAATTGTTTTATCAAAACTAACATCCATACATCCTGTAAGTCTTAAGTTTTTTCATTGTGAAAGTAGCATTATTGGCTTTGTACAATAATATAAATAAATAAGCTTTATAGCTGTTATTTACGAAGAGTAGCTGAATGTTATGTGGTTTTCACCTGATTTTTTTAGAGGCATTATTTTGTTAAAATTTTGCAAATTCCTTTATACATCCAGTGTTTCCATTTTATAAATTTGGCTAAACTGTGATTTTGTGCTCTGACCATCAGCCGATTCCCATTGCCTTACCAGTAGTCCATCTTCCAATCTCAGTGACTGCCCATGAGACCAGTAACTTTTTACTGTAGGACTAGGACTTGCTGTTGCAATCTCGTACCACTCCGGTCTTTCACCTTGCTCCATCCATTGAAATATTGGAGCAATCGAATCATCGCGCACTTGGTCCTCTTTTAGCTGCTCTTTTGTCCAGCAATCTTCAACTTGTAGTCTGTTCTGAATGTGTATGCCGGGAGTCGTTCGATCCATCTGGCCAGTTGACCTTCTTGTTCTCTGAACTGCATTAACCACTTGAGAGCTGCATGGTTAGTTCAAAGAAGAAATTCCTGACCATATAGGTACTTGTGGAAGTGTTTGACGCTATCGACAATAGCTAGCAATTCCCTTCGCGTCACGCAGTAATTCTTCTCGGGCTTAGAAAGCGAACGGCTGTAGTACTCTATTACAGGCTCCTTTCCTTCTTGAGTCTGCGATAGAACCGCTCCTATTCCCGCATTGCTCGCATCAGTGTCCAGGATGAAGAGTTCTCCTGCGTGTGGATATGCCAAAATTAGAGAACTGATCCTGAACAATTCGAATGATTTTTGGTACTCGCTCGACCATTGGAACTTTTGATTCTTCTCATTAAGGCGATGAAGGCTTCGTGCAACATCTGCGAAGCTAGGAACAAATAAGATATAATGTACTGAAGATTCTGGCTCCCGATAAGGTGTCCAACTTGTCGTCTATGGATAACTATCCATTCTTGGTGACATCGTTAAGCTTCCAATAGTCCACACAAAATCTCGTTGAACCATCTTTCTTTTGAACAAGCTCCATGGGCTTTTGGACTTCTCTATGATTCCATCACGTTCAATCTTCTTGACCAGTGTTTCTGTCACTTGTTGCTTAGCAAATGGTAATCGTATTGGCGCCTGTCGAATTGGAAAAACATTTCCTGTATCGATCCGATGTCGCACTATATTGGTTTTACCCATGTCGTGGTCGCTGACAGCAAAAACTTCGCCAAATTGCCCTAGCGCCTTTTCTGCCACTTGTCGCTGTGCTGCTGGAAGATGTTTACATAGCGAATGAATTATCTGCATCCTTTCCAGATCTAGTGTCGTATTCTTTCCTTTTACAGGCTGACAGTTTGCGATACAGCTTACTCCCTGACTCCCTTACTCTTGCCACTGACTGCTCCTTCGTTCGGTGATGGGGTTACATTCATTATTCTCACTGGTATCTTGGGCTGGAGTTTCACTAGAGTTCTTCGCATAGCAATCCGTTCATGTTTAAATTGGTTGGCTACTCTTCTGTCCCCAAGATCACCGTTGACCTTGCCAAAGCACATCGGTGGTATCTCCACTTTTTCTTCAGCCATGACTATCAGCCCACCACTCTGGTGGTCATTTATTTGCAAGGGTACTTCCACATTACGCTATTTTAACACGTGGTTCTTTAGATCAAGGGACATCTCATGCTCTCATGAATTCCAAGCCCAATATGCATTCATCTGAAATGCTGGCAACAATAAACTGATGAGAAACCCGTATTCCTTCCTCGATTTGCAAAATTTTACTGTCTCACAATTTGCAAAATCCCACTTCTGACACCAATTGTTACGAAATCCAGGCTTTCGAGTTCGTAAAGGATTTTGCAAATAAAAAACACAATATTATTAATTTACAAATATCAACTTTATTTAAGAAACAGTAAAATTAACAAAGGTTCTCAAAGTTTTCTGGTGATTACTTTAAATGTACACAAAAACACTTATTAATTGTACTTATTTCTGTAAGCAAGAGCTTTTCAACTGTACTGTTTAAATTCCAATTAACTAATCAATCATCTGAAGTGAACCCGACCTTTTATACTCATTTAAAAGCTTCCAGAAACCTCTAATATTATATACAGAAATATTGAGAAAAGACCAGAAAATTGTAAGGGAATAATTATTTACAACTAACGATACTTATGTGCAATGAGTAATCTTCTAAAAATAAACTACATGTTCAATCTGTTCTTTTACAAAAACCGGGCAAACCGCACAAACCGGTTTGACTACATTTTTGACCAGTACGTAATGGTTAAACTTAATGGCGGTTATATTTCAAATTTAAATTAATCTAATAGTCTTACAGCCTAAAAGTACGCTACATAAAAGTGCTTATTTTTAGTATGCAGTCTGTACATTGCGATTTATCTTAGGATTCGATTTCTATTATATGCGCTACTAACTACTTTTCGTAACAATATATTCAGATAGGAGTTCTTCCTTTAAAAAAACTCCTTCCAAAATTATGGACACTGTAAAATACTGTGCGCTCAATTAATTTATATTTAGATTGAAGTTCTTCCTTTTAAAAAACTTGTTCGAAAACTGTAAAATACTGTGCGCCCAATTAATTTATATTTAGATTGGAGATGGATGAATTTGTATTTGGTTAAGTGTAATTTAATATAATTGAGTCATATGATTGATGATATAGATTTCTGGACATTAGGGCTTTCGGTCACCCCTCGCATGAAAGCTCTAATTGATTGGTAACAAATGAAAGGTAATATAGGTAAGTATCAATGAAAAATAATGGGACTAATCGAACCATCCTTGCCAGTAGTAGAGCCAGAAAACGGAGTTTCACCTAAAAGCGTGTTGAAAAGTTGGGGCGTGTCAAATGAAAGGTAAAAACTAGCTTTACACAGCCATACCATTTTTATGGACGTATCCCAATTTTAACAGAAGTTGAATCCATTTGTATTGCGTTGGTATTTCATGTAATTATGCTTCTCCCAAACAAAAACAGGTGTTATATGGCAAACTACGATATCGGACACCCATCCCATGAAAGTCCAAATTGAGCAGATTTTGAAAATCAACATCTTGGTTTGGGAAACGCCCCTTTCTAAGTTTTTCGAAGGAGCTTTGGTGGTTACTAACTAACAAGAGGAATGTTATACTAATAAGTATTAAAAAATGGGAGAAATTGAACCATCCTTGCCAGGTGTAGAGTTAAAACACTGACTTTTCCATAAGTGGGCGGGTCCTAAGTATTGGTATTAAATGAATGGTGAAAATTAGGTACACAGTTATGCCATTTTCAAGGGCATACCTTTTTTACTTTTATGGAAAAGTCTGCTTTTTACTCTAACCGTCGATGGGGCTTTATTAGCCCCATTTTTTTTTAATGAAAGCTATTTTTATTACCTTTCGTTTGATATCAATTAAACCCCAAACAGCCTTTAACAAATTTAGAAAATTCCATTTTTCTGTAATAAAAATCATAACTTTGAAAGCCCTACCTTTTAAATTTCCCAAAAGCCCCACCCACATTTGTGGCCCGTGGGTTTTGAGCAGGAGGCGGGGGTGGAGGGAGGTTCACAAATACTGTAAAAACCAATACCGTAGTGACCCGTAGCCGGAATCTTTAGTGTATGTTTTTTTTTTAGTTTTTTCTAAATTTTCACAGACTCACAAACCAACAGATTTTTTTTCTCACTTATCACTCAGGAGATACGGAAATGGATAAATCTGCAAAAATCCCGAGTTCGAATATTTTCATGATTACTATACTTCTTTTTACTATGTAAAAAAAAGTCAAAAGTTAATAAAAAGAACATAAAACAAAAACACAATTAAAAAAGTACACAAGTAAATGTACCAAATAATAAAGGACACGCCACATTTTGAAAATCACCATCTTGGTTTGGGAAACGCCCCTTTCTAAGTTTTTCGAAGGAGCTTTGGTGGTTACTAACTAACAAGAGGAATGTTATACTAATAAGTATTAAAAAAATGGGAGAAATCGAACCATCCTTGCCAGGTGAAAGGTTAAAACACTGACTTTTCCATAAGTGGGCGGGTCCTAAGTATTGGTATTAAATGAATGGTGAAAATTAGGTCTACACAGTTATGCCATTTTCAAGGGCATAACTTTTTTACTTTTATGGAAAAGTCTGCTTTTTACTCTAACCGTCGAGGGGGCTTTATTAGCCCCATTTTTTTTTTAATGAAAGCTATTTTTATATTACCTTTCGTTTGATATCAATTAAACCCCAAACAGCCTTTAACAAATTTAGAAAATTCCATTTTTCTGTAATAAAAATCATAACTTTGAAAGCCCTACCTCCTAAATTTCCCAAAAGCCCCACCCACATTTGTGGCCCGCGGGTTTTGGGATGGTGGCGGGGGTGGAGGAAGGTTCACAAATACTGTAAAAACCAATACCGTAGTGACCCGTAGCCGGAATCTTTAGTGTATGTTTTTTTTTAGTTTTTTCTAAATTTTCACAGACTCACAAACCAACAGATTATTTTCTCACTTATTACTCAGGAGATACGGAAATGGATAAATCTGCAAAAATCCCGAGTTCGAATATTTTCATGATTACTTCTTTTTACTATGTAAAAAAAAGTCAAAAGTTAATAAAAAGAACATAAAACAAAAACACAATTAAAAAAGTACACAAGTAAATGTACCAAATAATAAAGGACACGCCACATTTTGAAAATCACCATCTTGGTTTGGGAAACGCCCCTTTCTAAGTGTTTCGAAGGAGCTTTGGTGGTTACTAACTAACAAGAGGAATGTTATACTAATAAGTATTAAAAAAATGGGAGAAATTGAACCATCCTTGCCAGGTGTAGAGTTAAAACACTGAATTTTCCATAAGTGGGCGGGTCATAAGTATTGGTATTAAATGAATGGTGAAAATTAGGTCTACACAGTTATGCCATTTTCAAGGGCATAACTTTTTTACTTTTATGGAAAAGTCTGCTTTTTACTCTAACCGTCGAGGGGGCTTTATTAGCCCCATTTTTTTTTTAATGAAAGCTATTATTATTACCTTTCGTTTGATATCAATTATACCCCAAACAGCCTTTAACAAATTTAGAAAATTCCATTTTTCTGTAATAAAAATCATAACTTTGAAAGCCCTACCTCCTAAATTTCCCAAAAGCCCCACCCACATTTGTGGCCCGCGGGTTTTGGGCTGGAGGCGGGGGTGGAGGGAGGTTCAAAAATACTGTAAAAACCAATACCGTAGTGACCCGTAGCCGGAATCTTTAGTGTATGTTTTTTTTTTAGTTATTTCTAAATTTTCACAGACTCACAAACCGACAGATTTTTTTTCTCACTTATCACTCAGGAGATACGGAAATGGATAAATCTGCAAAAATCCCGAGTTCGAATATTTTCATGACTATACTTCCTTTTACTATGTAAAAAAAAGTAAAAAGTTAATAAAAAGAACATAAAATTTTTCAATGGATTCCTTTATCTGTAAAACAAAAACACAATTAAAAAAGTACACAAGTAAATGTACCAAATAATAAAGGACACGCCACACAGTCCTTTATTATTTTGTATTAATCGCCAAAATATCTGTTTTTGAGGTCGGCCCTATTTCAAAGTTGTTCCTTTTTTCCATGCATCACATTTGACCCGAGACACGCGTCAAATGCGATTTCAACCTTCTAGGTCGTGCGAAAGGTGGTCAAAAAGGACAATAAACGAGAAAATGGCGGCATTTCCAACCATCACACGCACCACATGCGAAATGCGACACACGTCACAAGCGGAATATAAAAGAGGCTATTTGGGACACTCACCAAATTTCATCTCTTTAGGTCGTGTGATTAAAAAGGATCTCAAAAAAAAATTCAACAGGACAACAAACGTTAGTCGGCGCTAGAATCAGGTGAGCCAAATTTCCCAGTGGGTAGTTTAGAATCCCCTTTCTTGGTCTCGAGACTCTGGCGGCGTTATAGGACTCCATCTCGAGACCCTGAAAACCTCGATAGGGAGAGATTCCTCTTTGCTTGATAGAAACCCTTCGAACTCAGGATTCTGGCGGGCCTTTTAGGACTCCATCTTGAGTTTCGATCTTTCGTTGGGCCGAGTTTTCCCATTTAGTAGAGAGTGAACAGTGAAAAATCTGCTGCTCTCTATTAAATCTAGTTTAGAATCACTTTTTGGATAAAACTTTGGAAAACACAATTACAAAAGTTAGTAAAAAGAACATAAAATATTTCAATGAATTCCTTCATTTGTAAAAAAACACGATTACAAAGTCAATAAAAAGAAAAGGAGTATGAAATTCTTGAAAAAATGAAATTAAAAAATTCTCTTTTTTTTTAAAGTTAAGAATTTAGAAAAACGGAGGGGAAGAGGTAAAATTGTTAATTTTACTTATTTCTTTTTTATAATTCGCATACGCTTAAAGGGGTTCGCACCCTTATAACGCTCGGCTATATGCTTGGCACAGCGTGGGCGTTAAGGAAAAGGAGGAGCTCTTGAATGTCTGTGGATCATATTGATGTGGGAAGACAGAGCTTGGCAGAGCAATCCACATACGTGTTGTACTGCTGAAGAACAAATCCATGAACTTAACTGTACGTCCGAAGATGGCTTGAGGGTAAACTGATGAGCATTTAGAGCGCCACGAGTATTGCGGTTGAATTCAAGGAGAGGTGGCTATGGTTACCACTTGGATACAATTGTATCCATTTGGATACAATATTTTAAAAGTTTAAGAAATGGATACTGGATACAATAATAAAAACAACTCATAAAAATTAAAATTTTTCATCTAAATTCTCTAATCCCAGAAATTGATACGGGAGCCCCTCGATCCTGGGCCATTTTTTTATTGTAGGAGAAAATCATCGAAACAGACATTTGACATCAGATGTTAAAATTGAAAATGCTCAGATCATTTTATTCTGAGCACTTAGAGCACGCTCATACTCTGAGCAAATAAGAAACACGAGCATTTTTCTTGAGAACTATTTGACTGCTCTGAACTAATTTATGAAAACGCGAAATGACAGAATATTGTGAAAACTTGTTGTTCTATCTGTAGGTTGATATCGACAACAAAAAACGACATCAATAAAAATAAAATTCTGGTAATAAAAATGTAAGTTGAATTAAGCATAAAACATTTATGTCTCGTTTCATTTGTGCGTGAGCTAAGATTTCTCTCTCTCTCTACCACCAAAACGGGGCGACGAATATCTGATGCCAGTATAGATATTTAAAAAATGTATAAGGGCCTTGCGGCCGAACCCGGGACCCGATCACTACCAAACGAAAACGTATTGTTTATTGGGTATACATATGTGTGTAAAATTTGAAGAAAATTTTTAAAATTTTGGTATGGGAGCCCCCCGACCCCGCAGCCCGAGGGGCCTCAAAATTTAATAGAAAGTGTCTCCAGAAATACACATGTGTGCAAAATTTCAATAAAATCGGGCCATGGGAAGTGGGTTAAAAATTGATTGCAAGATTCCACGACAGACGACTGACGAGCGACGATCGACCACCGACCCACGGGCAGGCAAGTGAAGTTAATATAGAGAATTTAAAAAAGGAAAACAGCTTAAATGGATACATTTTATTCGCCAATGGAGGTTTTTTTTAAACTATGTATTTTACTATGCTGTTGGATATTCATCAACAGATTACAACACTGTCAATTACTGTTGTGTGTAAATCCTGAAAACCTAATTTCACGAAACGGTCCAGTGTAAACGCAACTATCGAATTTGAAACGTCAGCTGACTGCTGACAGCACAGCTTTCAAAATAAATCATTTCAAACTGGATAGATTTGAAGTTAATTTGTCTTTTTTTCAAATAACGGGCGGCGTTGCTATTTTTATCATGGATAAGTAAGTATCACCCAATAAATTGGCTGTAATATTTATTACTTTTATTTCAATTATTTAAGGTTTGTGATTAGATTGGGAAATAATAGTGACAAAGAAAAATCGAAAACTCCATAGTAAGTTTAATTAATTGTTTAGGTTATGTTAAATAAATCTTGAAATTTTTCGTATCAAGTAATATGTTTATTATTTTATTTCCTAAAGCCCGTCTACATTCACTTCGAGTTTGTCCTCTATGTAAGTAAACACAGATCAAATTCTTTCAAAGTTAGTTAAAAATCGATTTTTTTTTAATTATTTTGTAGGCCGGCGTAAATTGATGTTGGAAAATCAATAGATGCAGCAGTCAGTCTTTCAGAATCAAGTGCAGATAGCGACAAAGAAGTCGTTGTTAAGAAGGCTAAATGAATTAGAACCTTTCGTGCTATATGGATTGAAAATTTTCCGTGGATCGAGTGCCGTAACGAATTTTCATTCTGTAAGGTATGCGATACCAGACTTACTAATATAAAATAACACCTTCTACGGCATGAAGATGTAAGAAATTTTTTTCTATAAGTAAGATTACACCAATTTCCCAACTGTTCTCAAACCCCGCTAAAGATGCTTTTGAACAGCAAATTAAGGAAGCAGAAATAATTTTGATAATGTTTTGCTTGATGCATCATTTGCCCTTTACAATAATGGATTTTCTTCCAAATTTATTGAAAAAATGTTGCCCTGATTCTAAAATAGCGCAGAATATAAAATGTGGCCGAACGAAGGCCTATAATATTGTTAATGATGTTTTGGCTAAAAAAGGACGACAAAACGTTGCCAACGTACTTAAAAATCAAAAATTTAGTATAATCATCGATGAAACCACAGATGTAAGTGCGGAGAAATCATTTGCGTTGGTATCTCGAGTTTTTGATAAAAAATATGTTTGGCAAAGGATAGATTTTTAGGACTTTTGAGTCTTACTAAATCTGACGCTATGTCAATTTTAACCACTATTGTAAACCATCTTAATGCATTGCAAATTCCGGTACAGAATATAATAGGCTTAGGATCAGACAACGCCGCAGTAATGTCTGGTCAACTTACCGGAGTTCAATTACGATTTAAAGAAATAATTCCTGATCTGTTTTTCATTAATTGTATATGTCACTCGTTACACTTATGCGCTAGTTTCGCGTGCCAGAAACTACCATTTTCCGCAGAGCAACTAGCGCGAAATATTTTTAATTTTTTTGCACATAGTTCAAAACGCTGCAATGAATTAAAGGAATTTCAAGAATATTTTGGACTGAAACCGCACAAAATTCTGGGCCTGTCCCAAACAAGTAGGCTATCGTTAGAAATGGTCGTAAATCGCATTCTCGAGCAATGGGATGCTTTGCAATTAAACTTTATATCTTGCACTTTGGAGGATAAAGGCGTTCAAAGGACTGCTAGAAGTTTGGCTGAAGACCTGGGTAATCCATTAAACAAAATCTATTTTTTATTTCTGTGGTATGTCCTTAAAATTATCAACAGAAAGAATTTAGAATTCCAATCCGGAAAAATTCGTATACAAACTACATATGAAACAATGGAAACAAATCTAAAAATCATCTTAAGCAATTTTATAAACCCTAATTGCTTCCAAAATATTAACAATGTAAATGACATTGAGTTTGAAAATGAAAAAATCACGTGCCATTGGCTGAAACAACCATGGGATATGCAGTCCTTTTTAGCACTTCATCCACTCGATGAACAGGAATTTTTGAAGGTTGCAAGAAATGTAAAGAAATTTTATATGGAACTTGCCCAACAAATAAAACGCAGATTTGATTTTAACAACCCGGCATTCAAACTTTTATCATTAATCAATCCCGAATATTTAATTGCATCACCTGCTTCCTCCGTAGTTTCATTGCTCAATATGTTTCCTAATTTATTAGCAAATGAAACAGATAAGGAGTTATCTTCGCATCTAGTAAATTTAAATAAAACAGACATCGGAGAGTTTTGGGGTAAAATTGGATTGATCAGAAATTCAATAGGAGAATTGCTTTTTGGTACATTAACCAATTTCATGATGAGTCTTCTGAGTTTGCCTCATAGCTCAGCGGCAGCAGAACGAATTTTTTCTGATCTAAATAACACAAAAACGAAAAACCGAAATCGTCTGTTAATCGATACGATAGACTCAATTATGGCCGCAAAGGAGTTATTATCAGAAAAGGAAAAAAAATCGGTCAGTTCCAATAAATCGAGTTAGGTTTGGACACCGCGCCCGGAAGTTATTTTAATTTAATGTTCTCTATGTTCTTTAATATTATCTCCATTAGTTCAATTATTCATTTTATTATCTTTTCTGCAACAATGGATTTTTTTAATTTATTTTTGTACTTTACTATGATTTATAATTATTTCTTATGGAAAGAATGTTATTTTTATTAATAATCTAAACAATTTTGATTGTACTGTTGCCAAAGCTAAATATTTTGAATTGTGATATTATAATTTTTTAAATATATCTATCTATATATATCTATATCTATATATATCTATATCTATACATATCTATCTATATATATAAAAACCCGGGTAAATACCAAAATAATTATTTATTTATTTTTGTACTTTACTATGACTTATAATTTATTCTTATGGAAAGAATGTTATTTTTAATAATAATTTAAACAGTTTTGATGGTACAGTTGCCAAAGCAAAATATATTGAATTGTGATATTGTGAATTTTTAAATATATCTATCTATATGTATTGATATATATATAAACCCGGGTAAAAACCGCTGGTAGAAGAAGCAATAAAACAGGGACAACCAGGAAACGTTCCTGCGGTGTTCAAGTGAATCTATTGATTTCGCTATATTCTTGTCACCGATAAGTTTTATCACACGGTTTTGTATTCTATCTAGCTGATGCAAAGTAGTTTTAGACGCACCAGACCAGATTTGGCAATTGTACTCAAGTTTTAGACGAATGAAAGCCTTGTATATAGTAGCCAGATCAGAGGGAGTGAAATATTTCTTACACCGTGCTAGAAAACCTAAACATTTCGCAGCATTTTTGGCGACGGTAAATATGTGATTATTCCAACGAAGTTTGTCGTTAACGCACATACCGAGAATCGCAAATCACAAATTTGGAGAAAGTAAAGTTGTTGCACTCATAATTTCCACGGCATTTGACAGAGTCTGGCATCAAGCTCTTTTGTCGAAAATGAATGCTTATGGAATTAATAACACCTTGCTCGATTGGACTAGGAACTACCTTTCTGACCGTTCAATCCAGGTCGTATTGGACGGATTCAAATCGAATGTTCACCGCATAAACGCCGGTGTTCCTCAAGGCTCTGTTTTATCTCCGACACTTTTTCTGATTTTCATAAATGATCTCCTATCCACCACCTCTTATCCAATCCATTCCTTTGCTGACGACAGTACTCTTAGCTTTTCATATGACTTCTCGCTTTCTGCGCGCCCCTCTTCGTCACAAGTGGAACTTGAACAACAACGTATGTTAAGCACGCTAAATTCTGACCTTGACAATATAACAAGGTGGGGACTACATAATAGAGTTGAATTTAACGCTTCTAAAACCCAATGCTGTCTTCTGTCGTCTAAGCGTAATTTAAACCCCCAACCTTTATCCATGAATGGATCTTGCATCAAAGAAACTGAAAAACTTTCAATTCTCGGTATGTGTGTCAACAACAAGCTTCGTTGGAATGACCACATATTTGCCATCGCGAAAAATGCTGCGACATGCTTATGTTTCCTAAAACGGTGCAAGATGTACTTCACTCCTTCAGATCTGGCTACTATTTACAAGGAGTATATTCGCCCTAAACTTGAATACAACTGCATTGTCTGGGCAGTTGCTCCCAAGACTACATTGCATCATCAATGAAAAATAATGGGACTAATCGAACCATCCTTGCCAGTAGTAGAGCCAGAAAACTGAGTTTTACCTAAAAGCGTGTTTAAAAGTTGGTGCATGTCAAATGAAAGGTAAAAACTAGCTTTACACAGCCATACCATTTTTATGGACGTATCCCAATTTTAACAGAAGTTGGATCAATTTGTATTGCGTTGGTATTTCATGTAATTATGCTTCTCCCAAACATAAACAGGTGTTATATGGCAAACTACGATATCGGACACCCACCCCATGAAAGTCCAAATTGAGCAGATTTTGAAAATCACCATCTTGGTTTGGGAAACGCCCCTTTCTAAGTTTTTCGAAGGAGCTTTGGTGGTTACTAACTAACAAGAGGAATGTTATACTAATAAGTATTAAAAAAATGGTAGAAATCGAACCATCCTTGCCAGGTGTAGAGTTAAAACACTGACTTTTCCATAAGTGGGCGGGTCCTAAGTATTGGTATTAAATGAATGGTGAAAATTAGGTCTACACAGTTATGCCATTTTCAAGGGCGTGACTTAATTTTGATTCAAATTCATACAATAATATAAACATATGATGCGAATTACTTTTAAGTACTTAATAGTAGATATTATTTGAAACGTAATTTATATAAAAGCTCCTTCAAAGAACTTAAAAAAATTCATTTTTCTGAAAAAACTCGAAACTTTGGATGCCCGTCACACCTAAAGGGGACGTTTCCCAAAAACAATCAATCATGAAATACCACTCAATTATATGATATTACACAAAACCAAAACAAATTGATCCAGCTTCCGCTTTCACACCCACGCCCATAAAAATAGCATGCCTGCGTAGACCTAGTTATCACATTTCATTTAATACCAATACTTAGGCCTGCCCTCTTTTAAGCACGCCCCTTTTTTTACTTTTATGGAAAAGTTTGCTTTTTACTCTAACCGTCGAGGGGGCTTTATTAGCCCCATTTTTTTTAATGAAAGCTATTTTTATTACCTTTCGTTTGATATCAATTAAACCCCAAACAGCCTTTAAAAAATTTAGAAAATTCAATTTTTCTGTAATAAAAATCATAACTTTGAAAGCCCTACCTCCTAAAGGAAGCATTTCCCAAAAGCCCCACCCACATTTGTGGCCCACGGGTTTTGGGCAGGGGGCGGTGGTGGAGGGAGGTTCACAAATACTGTAAAAACCAATACCGTAGTGACCCGTAGCCGGAATCTTTAGTATATATTTTTTTTTAGTTTTTTCTAAATTTTCACAGACACAAACCAACAGATTTTTTTTCACTTTTTCTCACTTATCACTCAGGAGATACGGAAATGGATAAATCTGCAAAAATCCCGAGTTCGAAAATTTTCATGATTACTATACTTCCTTTTACTATGTAAAAAAAAGTAAAAAGTTAATAAAAAGAACATAAAATATTTCAATGGATTCCTTTATTTGTAAAACAAAAACACAATTAAAAAAGTACACAAGTAAATGTACCAAATAATAAAGGACACGCCACACAGTCCTTTATTATTTTGTAATAATCGCCAAAATATCTGTTTTTGAGGTCGGCCCTATTTCAAAGTTTTCCATGCATCACATATGACCCGAGACACGCGTCAAACGCGATTTCAACCTTCTAGGTCGTGCCAAAGGTGGTCAAAAAGGACAATAAACGAGAAAATGGCGGCATTTCCAACCATCACACGCGCCACATGCGAAATGCGACACACGTCACAAGCGGAATATAAAAGAGGCTATTTGGGACTTAGACACTCACCAAATTTCATTTCTTTAGGTCGTGTGGTTAAAAAGGATCTCAAAAAAAAATTCAACAGGACAACAAACGTTAGTCGGCGCTAGAATCAGGTGAGCCAAATTCCCCAGTGAGTAGTTTAAAATCCCCTTTCTTGGTCGAGACTCTGGCGGCGTTATAGGACTCCATCTCGAGACCCTGAAAACCTCGATAGGGAGAGATTCCTCTTTGCTTGATAGAAACCCTTCGAACTCAGGATTCTGGCGGGCCTTTTAGGACTCCATCTTGAGTTTCGATCTCTCGTAGGGCCGAGTTTTCCCATTTAGTAGAGAGTGAACAGTGAAAGATCTGCTGCTCTCTATTAAATCTAGTTTAGAATCACTTTTTGGATAAAACTTTGGAAAACACAATTACAAAAGTTAGTAAAAAGAACATAAAATATTTCATTGAACTCCTTCATTTGTAAAAAAAATTCTTGAAAAACTGAAATTGAAAAATTCTCTTTTTTTTAAAGTTAAGTGCTCGGCTATATGCTTTGCACAGCGTGGGCGTTAAGGAAAAGGAGGAGCTCTTGAATGTCTGTGGATCATATTGATGTGGGAAGACAGAGCTTGGCAGAACATTCCACATACGTATTGTACGGCTAAGGAACAAATCCATGAACTTAACTGTACGTCCGAAGATGGCTTGAGGGTAAACTGATGAGCATTTAGAGCGCCACGAGTATTGCGGTTGAATTCAAGGAGAGGTGGCATACACCTTGCTATTTCTCTTGATCACCGCTGGTAGAAGAAGCAATAAAACAGGGACAACCAGGAAACGTTCCTGCGCTGTTCAAGTGAATCTATTGAACGCTATATTCTTGTCACCGATAAGTTTTATCACACGGTTTTGTATTCTATCTAGCTGATGCAAAGTAGTTTTAGACGCACCAGACCAGATTTGGCAATTGTACTCAAGTTTAAGGCGAATGAAAGCCTTGTATATAGTAGCCAGATCAGAGGGAGTGAACTATTTCTTACACCGGGCTAGAAAACCTAAACATTTCGCAGCATTTTTGGCGACGGTAAATATGTGATTATTCCAACGAAGTTTGTCGTTAACGTACATACCGAGAATCGCAAATCACAAATTTGGAGAAAGTAAAGTTGTTGCACTCGATATTTCCAAGGCATTTGACAGAGTCTGGCATCAAGCTCTTTTGTCGAAAATGAATGCTTATGGAGTTAATAACACCTTGCTCGATTGGACTAGGAACTACCTTTCTGACCGTTCAATCCAGGTCGTATTGGACGGATTTAAATCCAATGTTCACCGTATAAACGCCGGTGTTCCTCAAGGCTCTGGTGATCTCCGACACTTTTTCTGATTTTCATTAATGATCTCCTATCCACCACCTCTAATCCAATCCATTCTTTTGCTGACGACAGTACTCTTAGCTTTTTATATGACTTCTCGCTTTCTGCGCGCCCCTCTTCGTCACAAGTGGAACTTGAACAACACCGTATGTTAAGCACGTTAAATTCTGACCTTGACAGTATAACAAGGTGGGGACTACATAATAGAGTTGAATTTAACGCTTCTAAAACCCAATGCTGTCGTCTAAGCGTAATTTAAACCCCTAACCTTTATCCATGAATGGATCTTGCATCAAAGAAACTGAAAAACTCTCAATTCTCGGTATGTGTGTCAACAACAAGCTTCGTTGGAATGGCCACATATTTGCCATCGCGAAAAATGCTGCGAGATGCTTAGGTTTCCTAAAACGGTGCAAGATGTACTTCACTCCTTCAGATCTGGCTACTATTTACAAGGCGTATATTCGCCCTAAACTTGAATACAACTGCTATGTCTGGGCAGTTGCTCCCAAGACTACATTGCATCTACTAGACAGAGTTCAGAACCGCGCGTTAAAAACTTTTTGGTGACGTACATATCGCGAAAACAATCGAATCGCTCGAACATCGTAGGAATGTTTCCTGCCTGTCACTGTTTTATCGCGTTTTCCACAAGCGGTGTTCAAAAGAAATATCCAGATGCATCCCGCCCATTCTCCAACCCATCCGTAATACCCGTGCCTCAACTCGAGCTCATGGGTCCACCATTAAGCCTATCTTCGGACGTACTAACCAATTCAGAGATTCCTTCTTTAGCCGCACGATAGTTATGTGGAATGAATTTCCTGATTCTGTGTTTCCGCATTTATATGATCTGCAGTCGTTTAAGACACGCGTGCATAGACATCTCATCTTTTCCTCTCCCTAATTTCCTAACGCCCACGCTGTGCTAAGCATTATAAGGGTGCAAACCCCTTTAGCGTGTGTACATTATAAAAAAAAAACAAAAATAAAATCGCGGGATTTTCAGTTTCCTCGATGCAGGTGCCATTCATGGATAATGGCATGGGATTTAGGATTTGCTTGGACGACAGGAGACAGCATTGGGTTTTGGAATTGTTAAATTCTACTTGATTGATTTCTCCCTATTGTATTATGCTATCAAGGTCAGTATTTAACGTGGTGAACATACGTAGTTTTTTGAGTTCCACATGAGAAGTGGAGGGACGTTGCTCAAACTTATATGAGAAGCTGAGAGTGCTGTAGTTGGCGAAAGAGTGAATTGGATTAGAAGTACAGATAAGAGATCATTAACAAAAATGAGAAAGAGAGTCGGGGACAAAACAGAGCCTGAGGAACGACAGCATTAAGGTAATCAACTTTAGACTTGAAACCGTCCAAAGCAAGTTGAATTGAGCGGTCCAAAAGAGAGCTTCTAATCCAATGAAGCAGTTTTTCATCGACTCCATAAGCACGCATTTTATACAAAATAGCTTGATACAAAACTCTGTCAAATGCCTTAGAAATATCAAGTGCAACAGCTTTGCTTTATCCAAATTGATGCAAAGACCGGTTCGGTGAGATATACCATAAAATCACCAGTAGGACGTTGCCCACGAAATCCATACTGCCGGTCACTAAAGATTTGGTTGGTTTCAAGATATTTGTTAAGCTGGAAATTGATCAGTGTTTCCATGACCTTGGAAAGAATGGATGTAAGTGCTATGGGTCGGTACGAAGAAGGAGACGACTTTGGTATAGGCTGGACAAAGGCTGTTTTCCAACTTCTTGGGAAGAGTCCAGATGAATAGGATAGATGGAAAAGCTTACGCAATGGTAATGCCAGCTTGGAAGAACACCTCTTCAGAACTAATGGGGAAATACCATCTGGCCCAGTGGATTTGTGAATGTTGAGATCGTTTAAAACTCTAGCAACTGCACGATTACGAATGAATATCTCTCCCATAGAGTGTTCAATATTCTGAGGTTCAGGAGGCAGCAATGGACAATATGAAAGCGTGGAGCTAGCTGCGAAATGCGCAGCAAGTAGATTGGCCTTGTCTATATAGCTGATAACTGGAATGTCATTATAAGTGAGCGTTGCAATCGACGACGAGGCTGTATTTTTGATTCTTTTCACGAATGACCAAAAATGTTTACTACCTTTGGGACATTGTAGTATTTTTTGCCTCAATTTTTGGTCGTAGGCGGTTGTGAATCGCTGAAGAAGGGCATTGCAATCATTCCTGGCTCGTTCAAAATTTGTTCGGTTTTCCTCAGTAGGGTTTGCTTTGTAAAACCGAAAGTATACCTCTCTAATCATAGAAGCCTCTTTACAGCTCGAGTTATACCATTTATCTTCCTTTGGTTTAAGAGACTTATTCCTGGAAGGGATAAAGACTCTTATACCAATAAGGATGATGTTTGTGAATGCATAGCGTTATCCACGTTGCTATCATGAAACAATAGCGACCAGTTAATTCTTCCAAAGAAGTTGTTAAGGCCGTCTCAGTTGATTTTCTCGTATTGCCATACTGTTTTTTTGGGAGTTTTTTTCTCTAACTAGTGGCGATAATACATTGACGGATTATTTATTAGGACGATAGGTAAGGAAAAAGTCAAGGGTGTTTGCGGAATGATTGCAATGTCAGGTATTCGTGTAGGGTCATTTACAAGCTGAGTAAGGTTATTAAACTCAGCGAATAACTCAACACACCTTCCTTCGGGTGTTGTCCGGCCAGAATGGCGAAGCCACCCAGAATTGTATACATTGAATCGCCCCTCAACGCCAGGATTAGAGAATTTAGTTGTTCTTCAGCACCCCATCCATTGTGTTGTACAGCAGCTGCAAACTGGACTTTTAAATTTTCAAAGCTGTGTCGCCATCGAACGCAGGAGGCCTATTATGAACTTGATGCGAAGCAGATCGCATTTCGCATTTTTTTGCGATTCAACAAATCCGATTCGCTTCGTAAGAGTTTATTATGAAATATCATTATCGCATATCGCATTTCCCTTATTTGGGAAATTTATTTTCTGTCAAATTATTGTAATAAGTGAGGTTAATTGTTATTGTTTGTTCGAGTATTTCAATAAAAATTAGTTTTGAGTAAACAAAAACGTAAATTTGATAAAAAATATGGATACTGCGGCTTTATATTTTTACTGTGATGAGGATGAAGATAATAGATAGATAAAAAGATAGAAAATAATATTTCACTACTCAAATGCGATATCCGCCTGCTATTGAGCAGTCGAATTTGACGTTTTATTTTCACAAAAAATCCGCTTTCTTTTTCTACAATTTGGCGCATCATTCGACAAAGAGCGGATTAAATGCGAACAAGGTGTTTCAAAATACAAAAATGCGAAATTGCATGAAAATGCGAAATGCGATCCGCTTCGCATCAAGTTCATAATAGGCCTCCAGGTGGCTTCAAAATTCCCTTCTGGTTACTAGAGGATTCTGGAATTACTCTGGTACTGCTTTGTTGAGTGTTCTCTCTGACGAATTGGGTACGATTGTCCAGCCGGGTCTCAAATTCTTTAATTTTACCTTCCAAACCACTGACTTTTCTATCATGCTTGTCTCGAGAGATTTCATTTATTTCACCTTTTAGCATTAATTGAACTCCATTTATTTCCCCTTTGAGCGTTTCTTTTATTCCGCTCATTTCACCTCTTAGCCTTTCTTGATTGACATCTAGCTTTTCATTTGCTGATCGAATTTGGAATTTAATTCCTGCTTTTGTTAATCGAATTTGGAATTTAATTCTTGCTTCAGTTCTTGGCTCTGGTGTTGATTTGGTCGATTTTGCTGTTCAAACTTTTCGTTTAGTTTGGAACTCAATTCTCGATTCATCTGTTTATTCTCCTGACTGCGATTGTTCACTTTGCCGGTCCAGCTTGCTGTTCATTTGCTCATTTTCTGCTTCATTTGAGAATTCAAATCTTTTCTCAACTCTTCACTTTGTTCACTTTGCCGCTGCATTTGTTTTCTCTGCTGATCAAACTTGCTATTTATTTGTTGCATTAGAACTTTCAACATCGCCTTCATGTTTGGCACACCACCCTTTTCTTCCGAAGTAGCCGTTTTTCGCTGCACTAACTCGGTCTCATTTGAAAACACTTCACCGGCTTGCTGATTTTAACGACTTGTTGCAATCGGTGAAATAACTCTTGCTTATTTCCATGCGGTGCTTAGACCTGGCCTTCCAAGCTCTTCTTTAAGCTCCTGGGAACTAAAGGATTAAATGTTCACTGCACTTTCCATTTTATTATTTACTGTTTATCAATTTGTAAAATTTCTCTTAATTTAATTACTGACTCAAGGTTTTCAAAATCGACAATTGATTTATTGTTCCTCGATTTGCAAAATTTTACTGTCTCACAATTTGCAAAATCCCACTTCTGACACCAATTGTTACGAAATCCAGGCTTTCGAGTTCGTAAAGGATTTTGCAAATAAAAAACACAATATTATTAATTTACAAATATCAACTTTATTTAAGAAACAGTAAAATTAACAAAGGTTCTCAAAGTTTTCTGGTGATTACTTTAAATGTACACAAAAACACTTATTAATTGCACTTATTTCTGTAAGCAAGAGCTTTTCAACTGTACTGTTTAAATTCCAATTAACTAATCAATCATCTGAAGTGAACCCGACCTTTTATACTCATTTAAAAGCTTCCAGAAACCTCTAATATTATATACAGAAATATTGAGAAAAGACCAAAAAATTGTAGCCTTATTCCCTTATTTACAACTAACGATACTTATGTGCAATGAGTAATCTTCTAAAAATAAACTACATGTTCAATCTGTTCTTTTACAAAAACCGGGCAAACCGCACAAACCGGTTTGACTACATTTTTGACCAGTACGTAATGGTTAAACTTAATGGCGGTTATATTTCAAATTTAAATTAATCTAATAGTCTTACAGCCTAAAAGTACTCTACATAAAAGTGCTTATTTTTAGTATGCAGTCTGTACATTGCGATTTATCTTAGGATTCGATTTCTATTATATGCGCTACCAACTACTTTTCGTAACAATATATTCAGATAGGAGTTCTTCCTTTAAAAAAACTCCTTCCAAAATTATGGACACTGTAAAATACTGTGCGCTCAATTAATTTATATTTAGATTGAAGTTCTTCCTTTTAAAAAACTTGTTCAAAAACTGTAAAATACTGTGCGCCCAATTAATTTATATTTAGATTGGAGATGGATGAATTTGTATTTGGTTAAGTGTAATTTAATATAATTGAGTCATATGATTGATGATATAGATTTCTGGACATTTGGGACATTTCGGTCACCCCTCGCATGAAAGCTCTAATTGATTGGTAAAAAATGAAAGGTAATATAGATAAGTATCAATGAAAAATAATGGGACTAATCGAACCATCCTTGCCAGTAGTAGAGCCAGAAAACTGAGTTTCACCTAAAAGCGTGTTGAAAAGTTGGGGCGTGTCAAATGAAAGGTAAAAACTAGCTTTACACAGCCATACCATTTTTATGGACGTATCCCAATTTTAACAGAAGTTGGATCAATTTGTATTGCGTTGGTATTTCATGTAATTATGCTTCTCCCAAACATAAACAGGTGTTATATGGCAAACTACGATATCGGACACCCATCCCATGAAAGTCCAAATTGAGCAGATTTTGAAAATCAACATCTTGGTTTGGGAAACGTTCCTTTCTAAGTTTTTCGAAGGAGCTTTGGTGGTTACTAACTAACAAGAGGAATGTTATACTAATAAGTATTAAAAAAATGGTAGAAATCGAACCATCCTTGCCAGGTGTAGAGTTAAAACACTTTTCCATAAGTGGGCGGGTCCTAAGTATTGGTATTAAATGAATGGTGAAAATTAGGTCTACACAGTTATGCCATTTTCAAGGGCGTGACTTAATTTTGATTCAAATTCATACAATAATATAAATATATGATGCGAATTACTTTTAAGTACTTAATATTAGATATTATTTAAAACGTAATTTATATAAAAGCTCCTTCAAAGAACTTAAAAAAATTCATTTTTCTGAAAAAACTCGAAACTTTGGATGCCCATCCCACCTAAAGGGGACGTTTCCCAAAAACAATCAATCATATGAAATACCACTCAATTATATGATATTACACAAAACCAAAACAAATTGATCCAGCTTCCGCTTCCACGCCCACGCCCATAAAAAAAACATGCCTGCGTAGACCTAGTTATCACATTTCATTTAATACCAATACTTAGGCCTGCCCTCTTTTAAGCACTTTTTATAAGCCAAGTAAAAATATCCGGATCACTATCAAGCCCATTCAACATCTATAACGGGCTCCGACAAAGGGATGGACTGGCCTGCGTCCTCTTCAACCTGGCGTTGGAGAAAGTGATCCGAGACTCTGACGTAACGGCGAGAGGAACAATCCCCTATAAGTCCATTCAGATACTGGCTTACGCAGACGATATTGACATCGTTGGTAGAAACCGAAGAGCTGTACAGGAAGCTTTCATCCAGATAGAGCAGGCGGCACGAAACCTGTGGCTGCACATAAATGAAAGCAAAACAAAGTACATGGTGCATGGTGGCGTGGCCACGTCTGCGAGTAGAAGATCCGTCAATTCAATTAGTGGAGCGCGAATTTGAAGTAGTGCAATCCTTTAACTATCTCGGGTCAACTATAGCAGTCGATAACAGCATGGAACCAGAAATACGCGCACGGTTGCTTAAAGCCAACAAAGCCTACTATAGTCTGTCAAGACTCTTCAAATCCAGGAACTTAACCATAACATCCAAGCTGCTGATATATAAGACAATGGTCATACCAGTACTTACATATGGATCCGAGACTTGGGTGGTTAGCAAAAAGCGTTGTGGTGGTTAGCGATTACCGCGATGTCGACATCGTGAAGAAAATTAAGCTCGGTAGGCTCCGGTGGGCAGGACACCTAGCTCGCTTGAGCGAAGAGGTTCCTGCTCGGAAAGTCCTTTGCGGTAGGATTTATGGAATACGACAGCGAGGCCGGCCAAGCCTACGCTGGAAGGATGGCGTAAACCAGGACGCCCAGAGTTTAGGGATGCCAAACTGGATGACATCGGCTCGAAATCGGGACCGGTGGAGAGACTTTTTGCGGGAGGCCAGGATCGGACCCCGGTTGTAGAGCCAAATATGATGATGATTGTGAAGATTCCAAGATTTATCGGCTTTATCAACCAGAAAAGAAGCGTATTATTAAAAGCAGTGATGTCATATTTTTTGAAGATCAGCACTTATCTTCTGTCGAGGTAATTAATAATTATAACTTTATTAATCTTTCTGAATTGTTCTCAGATCCTAATGATCCAACGGGGTATCATAGTAACAGTGCGCTAGCATAGGATATTTTGAATATGTATTCTCTTCATCGCTCCGTGACTGAAAATGAGGAATTTACTGATGTCAAACGCATGAACGAGAAAGGGGTCGATAGCAGCGACACAGTTATCAATATCACCGAAACATCAAGTGAAATATCCGTAGTACCTGAAGAAGAGTACACTCCGCACTCCGAAACCATTAAAAAACGATGATTATATATCGTATTGCGACATCAAAGGTGCGATCAGTCTGGGGTTAACTAACGCTTATCATCCTCGGACTAAACATATCGACGTCAGACACCACTTCATTCGAGATTAAGATTAAGATATTTTTATTAAACATTAAAGTAATATACAATTTTGATTTACAACTAAACTTATAACTAATATTAATATGTGTCGGCTCAACAATAGGGGCCCGACGTATTTACATTGTCTTTTATTCGTATTGCCTATAATTAAACAATATTTTTTACTACTTAATCTACTACATGTTTATTTTTAAGGTAATTAAATTTTAAACAATAATTTTAAAATAAAATAAAAATGAAATATTAAGCGGCGTATAAACAGGGCGAACTTCAGCCTCTGTAATATTGGTTGCCCGCCTTCTCGTAGAAGGAGACGTCTTGATTGTTAAAGATGTCATCGAATCTAGCATCAGTGAATCCTCTTATGTGTATGTACCGGTGAGTTGGCTCAATTTCCTCGATTCGCAGTCCTTGCATCTCAGGACTTGGATGTGTTTCCAATGCGTCGACGAATTTCCTCGCCATTCGGAACAAGTGGTCAGTTATTGGCAGCAGACCTGCTGCTTCGTATAGTTTTGTAGTCGACACAAGCTTATAGCTGTTTGTCACCCTCCAGAGTCCTGTACAGATCCTTAGTACCTTCCTTTCAAATAGGGAGATCTTCTTCATCGTTGTTGGTGAGACTGTGAACCATATGGGGTAGCCATAGGTTATCACTGGCCTGATGAGTTGCTTGTAGATAAGCAGCCTGGTGTTGTTAGACAGACCGTTTCGTCTTTTAAGTAGCGGGTGCACCAAATGAAGAGCGTAGTTCGCTTTTTTCATTGTTTTGTCGATGTGAGAGTTAAACTTGAGCCTCTCAGTAAAGTTGATTCCCAGGTACTTAGTCTCTGACTTGGTGTTTATAATTGTGTTATCCGGAAGGGTGATTTTTAAGGCTCTGCACCGGCTTGCGATTTTTCTTATCCTTGTTTCGGTTGCTGGTACTCGGAAGCAGATGAGTTCCGTTTTATTGGCGTTGATCTTTAGTCCCCACTTCAGGTAGTAGTCCCAAAGATTTCTGAGGTGTTCCTCCACTCTTTGGGCAGCTATCTCGGGAGAGCGGGAAACTGCATACGTTATGGAGTCATCCGCGAAGAGCATAGTCCTTGTTCCGGCTGTATTTGTAGGTTGATCCGCCGTGAAGATGCTATACAGGACTGGTCCAAGTCTGGAACCTTGAGGAACTCCGGCTTTGATCCTTTTCCTTGTCGATGGGCGGTCGTACACCTGTACAAAGAAGACCCTGTTAAAAAGAAAATTTTTAATTATTTTTACAATATAATTGGGGAAACCAAAACTAATAAGCTTGTACAGTAGCCCGTTTATCCAGACACTATCGAAAGCTTTTTCGATGTCTAGCAAACAGGCCACTGTACTACTTTTGACGTTCAGTCCTTTAGTGACGTCACTGTGAAGCTTCAGCAGAGGGTGCAGCGTAGAGTGCTTCTCTCGGAAACCGTACTGAAAGGAAGGAATAAGATTTCTTTCCGTACAAAACGTATTGATCTTTTTACGGATCAATGATTCCAATACTTTACTGATACAACACAGTAGAGCTATTGGACGGTAACCAGTTACGCTGGAGCGGTCAGTTTTCTTGGGTACTGGTACTACCTTGGCGACCTTCCAGTTGTCCGGAAAGTAGCCATTGTTTAGGCAATTGTTGAAAATGATGGTTAACATCAAAATTGCCATACCCGGTAACTTTTTAAGCAAAAAGTTAGAAATCCCATCTGTGCCTGATGATTTTTTTGAGTTTCCACTCATAATCAAATCATTGACAACAGCTGTTCCGGTAAACATATCGACGACTACGGGTGCGTTGGCGCGATTTTCTTCACTGAACTGCACTATAGTATTTCCTGGAGAAGTGGTGTCTTCCACAAGACTTTCAACCTCTTCCAAGAAATCTGGAAGATGCGTTGGTGGTCGGTCCGTAAAGCTCCTTTCAAAATGGCAGGCAAAGGCTTCCGCTTTCTCAGTAGCGCTGGATACTGTTCGATCTTCAATGGTGATAATCTCTGGAATGGAAATACGCTTTCCAACCAGAGAGTTCAGCTTCCTAAAAGCATCAGGGCCTGGTTTGATGTCCTGGAGCCGTTTGGTCAGTTCATCTTCCTGAAACCTCCGCACAGCTTGACGACACATGTTAACTGTACAACGCAGTTGCGAAAGTACAGACAGGTATTCGTCGTTGACTGTGTTAAGTGTCCTTTTGAAGATTCTCTGAAGGCGTTTCCTAAGCCGTTGCTTGTGAGCATATATGGCCTGTATATGCTCAGGCAAGTGTTGGAAGCGATCCCTGCTAGTGCGAATTGTTTTCTGCCGATTAATGGCTGAATTCACTGTAATCTCAAAATTTCTGATAGCATCATCAATTTCTGTATTCTCCAGATTTCTGCAAGCCGCTGGAATAGGAAGTTCAGCTTCAACTTCTGATCTAAACCGGTTCCAGTTTATTTTCTTAAAGTTGATGTGAAGTTCAGGTGTTGGGGTGACTTGCACAATTCGCTGGTTCAGCCTCACTCGAAGCTCTATGGCCATATGATCCGAGTCGCTATCATGCGCCAAGCAGGAATAATTTCTTAATTCTGGGAGAATATTTAAGAAATTTGTGGTTGCCAGAAAGAAATCCAGAGTTGACGGTGTCCGAGGGTACGTCTTCCGGGGCTGTGAAACTATAGCCATCGTGTGCTGATGCGGATTTGAGTCCATCCAGTCTGTAATGGCCCTTCCTTTGTGATTGCACACTTCGTCCTGCCATCGAGTATGTCTAGCATTAAAATCACCTCCAACAACACAGTATGTGTGTCTAGAGGAGGTGTTGCAGACAGTTTGCAAATCCCGTTGGATGTCTTCCCTCGTTGCGTTACAGTGATTGTACACCGATATCACCAGCAAGGTCTCCACTTCGTTGACTTTAATGCTGACAGCTGTTGCTTCCATGCTACGTAGACCACTGATTTGCACCTTTTCGCCTGCCATAGTGTTCCTGATAAGGACCGCCGTCCCAGAGCGTCCACTGCCTTTGTCGACCCTGTGGATATTGTATCCGTCTGGACTGAACGGATTTCTCCCAGTGAGATTTGTTTCCTGTAAAAGAAGAATGTCAGGTTTATTAGTTTTAATAAATAATGTTAGTGTGATACGCCTAGCTAACGAATAAATGGAATTCACATTATATGAGAATATACTTATCCTGCTTATTGTGAACATAATTCACAAATAAGTCGACCCAAAACGGTTGTTTTGGACCTGTCATCAAGACTGCTATAATTAGCAGGCACGACTTCTCTTGCCTTCTGTAGAATTGTAAAGAGGTCAGCTCCAAATAGCCTTTCCGTATCGTCGAAGATGTTAGCTTTTCCGGTAGATGGTACAGGTTTAACGGCTGGCTTTTTTATTGGTTTGCTGTTTGATGCTGCATGGCTGCTTGTTAGAGGCTTGCTGATCGTTGCTGGCTTGCTGGAAGTCCCCATAGCAGCTATACTAGCAAAACTTACTCCCTTTACTATGGCTTTTGAAGCAGACATCTGGGCGAATTTATGTTGTTCCTTCTTCTTTTGTGCGGTTTTAAGCTTTTCAGCCATCTTTTCCTTATATTTTGGACATCCTTTATAGTTTGCCGGATGTCCATTTTTCTGGCAGTTTGTGCAGAAAACGTTGTCGTCTTTTATATTGTCTGCATTTCTTGGGCATTGGCCAGGCAAGTGCTCATCTTTGCACTTGACGCATCTGTATTTCATGCCGCAATTACTTGCGACATGTCCAAATTTTTGGCAGTTTCTGCATTGAGTAATTCCCGCCGATTTTAGTTTTTCCCAATGCACCAACTGGTTCAAAAGGAGGGTTTTTGAGCAAACTGCCGCTTTATCGCAGTTCTTCTCCAGCTCGACAATGAAATGATTAAATTTCTTGTCAGTCCTTTGAGATTTGAAGGGTTTCACCACTAGTACAGGGACACCCTCTGTCGTCAACGCTTCCTTGACATCTTCAGCATCAAAGGAGTGGTGAATACCTTTTAGGACCAACATTTCTTTCCTGTCCACCTTTGCAGTATAAGTGTTAAACTCAGTCTTTCCCGATTGTAGGAAAGACCGAATTAGCTGATGGCCATCTCTGTTCATGGCCGTAACGACTGATTTGTTGCTGTTGATGTTGCGAATTCTGCAACTAATGTTGGCGCTCTTCGTGAACTTTGATAGTTCAGCGACGTTTAGTCTGAAGCAGACTATTGGCGTCATGGAAAAAGGTTTTGATGTTGGTCCCGTAGTTTGGGATTTTTGGCTTGATGGAGCTTGATGGACGGCGACTGGTGGTGGTGCCTTCTTATTTGAGACCTTTTGGGACTCTTTTGGTAAAGCTGTTTTATCAACAGCAATTTTTTTATCAACAGCAGCCACTCCAGGAGAAGATGATGTTGGTGGTGATGATGGTCTGGAATTTCCAGACAACCTCCTTTTTTTTGCCTTTGCGGGCATGGTTTCAGGAGAAGACCAAGCTTTGCGACTGTCTTCGTCGCTGGAGTTATCCTCTCCACCACTGCTGGATTCGGGCACTTCAGTATCCGATTCCTCGACAACGCTCATGGTTTCCTCCTCTGAAGTCGCTGAATCGCACAGCTGGTTCACTTCATCCAGCCTTCGGTACAACGACAAGAGGAAATCCCCACCATGGTTGGTTACTTGTTCCTTAATTAAGGACAAGACCTCGTTTACTTTTTCCTTCCTTTTTGCTTTTTTCCCCATTTTATAGGGCTGATTAAAAGGAAAACCTTTTCTGAAAATAAATTCTAAAGAAAAATATTCCTGAAATTAAAAAGTAATTTGTGAAATAATAAAAAATCAAAAAGTAGCAGGTAGCGAAATGCTCGCTTTTGGTTTTGGGTTATTTTTTAATCGGTAGCAGGTAGCTGGACGATATTATGCGTGATCTGCGTGTGCTCGTGTTGAGCGCTCGATGATGACTGAGCCACTTCATTCGAGACAAGATAGATAAAGGAATAATCAACTTACAGTATATAAGTACAACTGAGATGATTGCAGACTTCCTTACCAAGGCGTTGGACAAAAGCAAACATCTATTTTGCTCATCAGCAGTAGGGCTGAAATTCTGAAATAAAGGAAGCAATCAAGTATATACATTCAGTGGGGGTGTTGAAATAGAATGTATATTAGCATTTAGTAATGCCATTTAATGTAACAACACCCTATTGTATATTAGACACTTCTTGTTCTTGCTGTCAATTCTAATGTCATAAATATATATGTTGGTCTTTCTCTTCTTGGCCATCTTCAAACCGGATAAGTCGTGTTTTATTTATGCTCCTGTCTAAGTTTTATTTCCACTGAAGCAATTTCAACAATTTTTGAAAGGTTTAATGCTTCTTCAATTGTTCCAAAAGGTATATATTTTTTATTTTTTAAAATACTCGTATTTACTGCGAACTGCACTTCTTGAATAGACAATAAATACAATTAAGGAACTGATGATGTATAACTTGGCGCAATGTATTTCGTAATTAATATTTTGTAAATATTCTTTAAAAATATTTATTTTGTTTTGGATGCTTGATAATATTTAGTCTTTAAACTCTTTATCTTTTTTTAATGATTTTTTTAATTGTTTAGAAATTTTTGTGATATTGTTTATTAGTTCTATGTATAAATTATTGATTACAACTTGTCGGTTATTATTCTCTAAAATGCATCTTATCTGTAATTGTTACTAAATCTTCACGTTCGAGGTTTCCTGCGATCCACTTCCAAGTACTGCCTATAAAAATGAGTGAAATTTTTTTACACGCCCAAAGCCATTTTACATGTCGGACGAAAAACGACAACAGCAATTAAACTTAGCAGCGCGCTATATCTTTATCTGCTTCAGAAGCTTTGCTCCACATAGAAATTCCTCTGGAGCAACAGAAAGTGGGACCAAAGCACCTTTCAATAGAAGAGAAAAGGCAGCGGCAAAAACCAAGACGCATGGATGTCGACGCTGCAGCACTACCAGTCATAAGTAGACGGGGAGGCGAGCATATCAAACAGAAACAACAACTGATAGAACTAAAAAGATTGGCAAACATCGCTAACCAACCAAAGAAGTCTAGCGAGGAATTCTTGCGCCAGCTGAAGGTGTTAAAGGAAACTATCCGTTCCAAAAAGAACGAAAAGAAGAAACAGAAAAAAATAACAATGGACCTCAAACCAATTTAAGGTAACGATACTATGAACTATGGAATAGACATAGTCACAATTATATTAGTACTAATAATAATTCTAGGTTTTAATTATATCCGTAAACTACTGAACAGGAAGGTAAACAAAGCCATAAAAAAGAGATTATAAAACAGAAACTAATAGTTTATATTAATTGAATTTCTTTTATTAACGCAAATCTTTTTCTCTCTCTTTTATGGAAGCGCTCGGTTCTTTAATAGAAGATCTTTACACCATCGTGAAAAATTTAAGAAAGGATGGAACAAATAGGAAAAGAACTAGGGAATCAGGTAAAGAAAGGTTAGAACAAATTTATGAAATTTGTAGAAAGGCGCAAACTATAGCAAAAAGTCTAGAAGAAACCATACCTGAGAAAAAAGAACTAAAAAAAAACAACCCATAAAAATTAAAATTTTTCATCTAAATTCTCTAATCGCAGAAATTGATATGGGAGCCCCTCGATCCTGGGCCATTTTATTTTTATTGTAGGAGAAAATCATCGAAACAGACATTTGACATCAGATGTTAAAATTGAAAATGCTCAGATCATTTTATTCTGAGCACGTAGAGCACCCTCATACTCTGAGCAAATAAGAAACACGAGCAGTTATCTTGAGAACTCTTTGACTGCTCTGAACTAATTTATGAAAACGCGAAATGACAGAATATTGTGAAAACTTGTTGTTCTATCTGTAAGTTGATATCGACAACAAAAAAAACGACATCAATAAAAATACAATTCAGTAAATAAAAAAATGTAAGTTGAATTAAGCATAAAACATTTATGTCTCGTTTCATTTGCTGGGTTCATTTGTGCGTGAGCTAAGATTTCTCTCTCTCTCTCCACCACCAAAACCATGCAGCGCAGCCGACTGCGCAGCACACACCGCACACAGTCCATAAAGGGCGACGAATATCTGATGCCAGTATAAATATTTAAAAAATGTATAAGGGCCTTGCGGCCGAACCCGGGACCCGATCACTACCAAATTTTCGAAAAAGTATTGTTTATTGGGTATACACATGTGTGTAAAATTTGAAGACAATCGGGTAAATTTTTTAAAATTTTTGTTTGGGAGCCCCCCGACCCCGCAGCCCGAGGGGCCTCAAAATAATAGAAAGTGTTGTCTCCGGAAATACACAGGTGTGCAAAATTTCAATAAAATCGGGCCATGGGAAGTGGGTTAAAAATTGATCGCAAGAATCTACGACAGACCGACGACCGACCGACGACCCACGGGCAAGTGAAGTTAATATAGAGAATTTAAAAATTACACAGTATCAAACAGAAGCAACAGGCAGAATCGAAAAAATATACAAGTTATTAAAATTACACCAAACGAAACACTTAGGAACACAAAAAAAATTACGGACTAATTCAGTTTTAGTTACGCTCAGAAGTTACCGACCCTTACATGTGAGGAAGAGGGTAAAAGACTGGAGAACATTAGAGACTTTCTAAACAGTATAGAATTCTTTTATGATACACTGTCCCTAACCGCATAACAAACGTTAATAAAATTCCTACTAAAATGCAAAATCCAAGGTAGGGCACTCACCGAGTTGGGAAGTCAAAAACCGGAAGATTTTGCACAACTTAAAAGACATCTTACAGAAAAATGCGGACCAAAAGAAATACTACAAACAAAACTTAGTAGGACTCATCAGGGAAACCGACCTATACGAGAATTCGTAACGGGCATTAAGACATTAGTAACAAAAATGACAGAACTAAAAGTTGCTTGCCATTAAGAAAGCACCCGAACAACATTGACCGCATCCAATGATCGTAGACGATTAGCATTCCTGAAAAAGGGGGTAAATGACAGACTACGTATTATACTCGACAGCGCCACCTCACGTGACGGTTGGCCTCCTAGCGGGCCATGTAAAGTTGCCTTTTTTGTTAAACAACTTTGCTTTGTTTTTGCAGATTCGATATCTGTTTTTAGTTCAAAGTTAGGCGTGAAAGTTATTTAATTCAGTAAACTTTCTTGTCTTTTTATACAAAAATAAGCTGTTTATGGAAAAGTCTGCTTTTTACTCTTACCGTCGAGGGGCTTTATTAGCCCCATTTTTTTAATGAAAGCTATTTTTATTACCTTTCGTTTGATATCAATTAAACCCCAAACAGCCTTTAAACAATTTAGAAAATTCCATTTTTCTGTAATAAAAATCATAACTTTGAAAGCCCTACCTCCTAAAGGGAGCATTTCCCAAAAGCACCACCCACATTTGTGGCCCACGGGTTGTGGGCAGGGGGCGGTGGTGGAGCGAGGTTCACAAATACTGTAAAAACCAATACCGTAGTGACCCGTAGCCGGAATCTTTAGTATTTTTTTTTTAGTTTTTTCTAAATTTTCACAGACTCACAAACCAACAGATTTTTTTTCACTTTTTCTCACTTATCACTCAGGAGATACGGAAATGGATAAATCTGCAAAAATCCCGAGTTCGAAAATTTTCATGATTACTATACTTCCTTTTACTATGTAAAAAAAAGTAAAAAGTTAATAAAAAGAACATAAAATATTTCAATGGATTCCTTTATTTGTAAAACAAAAACACAATTAAAAAAGTACACAAGTAAATGTACCAAATAATAAAGGACACGCCACACAGTCCTTTATTATTTTGTAATAATCGCCAAAATATCTGTTTTTGAGGTCGGCCCTATTTCAAAGTTTTCCATGCATCACATATGACCCGAGACACTCGTCAAACGCGATTTCAACCTTCTAGGTCGTGCCAAAGGTGGTCAAAAAGGACAATAAACGAGAAAATGGCGGCATTTCCAACCATCACACGCGCCACATGCGAAATGCGACACACGTCACAAGCGGAATATAAAAGAGGCTATTTGGGACTTAGACACTCACCAAATTTCATTTCTTTAGGTCGTGTGGTTAAAAAGGATCTCAAAAAAAAATTCAACAGGACAACAAACGTTAGTCGGCGCTAGAATCAGGTGAGCCAAATTCCCCAGTGAGTAGTTTAAAATCCCCTTTCTTGGTCGAGACTCTGGCGGCGTTATAGGACTCCATCTCGAGACCCTAAAAACCTCGATAGGGAGAGATTCCTCTTTGCTTGATAGAAACCCTTCGAACTCAGGATTCTGGCGGGCCTTTTAGGACTCCATCTTGAGTTTCGATCTCTCGTAGGGCCGAGTTTTCCCATTTAGTAGAGAGTGAACAGTGAAAGATCTGCTGCTCTCTATTAAATCTAGTTTAGAATCACTTTTTGGATAAAACTTTGGAAAACACAATTACAAAAGTTAGTAAAAAGAACATAAAATATTTCATTGAACTCCTTCATTTGTAAAAAAACACGATTACAAAAGTCAATAAAAAGAAAAGGAGAATGAATGCCAAGCTCTGTCGGCAGAACATTCCACATACGTATTGTACGGCTAAGGAACAAATCCATGAACTTAACTGTACGTCCGAAGATGGCTTGAGGGTAAACTGATGAGCATTTAGAGCGCCACGAGTATTGCGGTTGAATTCAAGGAGAGGTGGCATACACCTTGCTATTTCTCTTGATCACCGCTGGTAGAAGAAGCAATAAAACAGGGACAACCAGGAAACGTTCCTGCGCTGTTCAAGTGAATCTATTGATTTCGCTATATTCTTGTCACCGATAAGTTTTATCACACGGTTTTGTATTCTATCTAGCTGATGCAAAGTAGTTTTAGACGCACCAGACCAGATTTGGCAATTGTACTCAAGTTTAAGGCGAATGAAAGCCTTGTATATAGTAGCCAGATCAGAGGGAGTGAACTATTTCTTACACCGGGCTAGAAAACCTAAACATTTCGCAGCATTTTTGGCGACGGTAAATATGTGATTATTCCAACGAAGTTTGTCGTTAACGCACATACCGAGAATCGCAAATCACAAATTTGGAGAAAGTAAAGTTGTTGCACTCGATATTTCCAAGGCATTTGACAGAGTATGGCATCAAGCTCTTTTGTCGAAAATGAATGCTTATGGAGTTAATAACACCTTGCTCGATTGGACTAGGAACTACCTTTCTGACCGTTCAATCCAGGTCGTATTGGACGGATTTAAATCCAATGTTCACCGTATAAACGCCGGTGTTCCTCAAGGCTCTGGTGATCTCCGGCACTTTTTCTGATTTTCATTAATGATCTCCTATCCACCACCTCTAATCCAATCCATTCTTTTGCTGACGACAGTACTCTTAGCTTTTTATATGACTTCTCGCTTTCTGCGCGCCCCTCTTCGTCACAAGTGGAACTTGAACAACAACGTATGTTAAGCACGTTAAATTCTGACCTTGACAGTATAACAAGGTGGGGACTACATAATAGAGTTGAATTTAACGCTTCTAAAACCCAATGCTGTCTTCTGTCGTCTAAGCGTAATTTAAACCCCCAACCTTTATCCATGAATGGATCTTGCATCAAAGAAACTGAAAAACTCTCAATTCTCGGTATGTGTGTCAACAACAAGCTTCGTTGGAATGGCCACATATTTGCCATCGCGAAAAATGCTTCGAGATGCTTAGGTTTCCTAAAACGGTGCAAGATGTACTTCACTCCTTCAGATCTGGCTACTATTTACAAGGCGTATATTCGCCCTAAACTTGAATACAACTGCTATGTCTGGGCAGTTGCTCCCAAGACTACATTGCATCTACTAGACAGAGTTCAGAACCGCGCGTTAAAACTTTTTGGTGACGTACATATCGCGAAAACAATCGAATCGCTCGAACATCGTAGGAATGTTTCCTGCCTGTCACTGTTTTATCGCGTTTTCCACAAGCGGTGTTCAAAAGAAATATCCAGATGCATTCCGCACATTCTCCAACCCATCCGTAATACCCGTGCCTCAACTCGAGCTCATGGGTCCACCATTAAGCCTATCTTCGGACGTACTAACCAATTCAGAGATTCCTTCTTTAGCCGCACGATATTTATGTGGAATGAATTGCCTGATTCTGTTTCCGCATTTATATGATCTGCAGTCGTTTAAGACACGCGTGCATAGACATCTCATCTTTTCCTCTCCCTTATTTCCTAACGCCCACGCTGTGCTAAGCATTATAAGGGTGCAAACCCCTTTAGCGTGTGTACATTATAAAAAAAAAAACAAAAAAAAAATCGCGGGATTTTCAGTTTCCTCGATGCAGGTGCCATTCATGGATAATGGCATGGGATTTAGGATTTGCTTGGACGACAGGAGACAGCATTGGGTTTTGGAATTGTTAAATTCTACTTGATTGATTTTTCCCTATTGTATTATGCTGTCAAGATCAGTATTTAACGTGGTGAACATACGTAGTTTTTTGAGTTCCACATGAGAAGTGGAGGGACGTTGCTCAAACTTATATGAGAAGCTGAGAGTGCTGTAGTTGGCGAAAGAGTGAATTGGATTAGAAGTACAGATAAGAGATCATTAACAAAAATGAGAAAGAGAGTCGGGGACAAAACAGAGCCTGAGGAACGACAGCATTAAGGTAATCAACTTTAGACTTGAAACCGTCCAAAGCAAGTTGAATTGAGCGGTCCAAAAGAGAGCTTCTAATCCAATGAAGCAGTTTTTCATCGACTCCATAAGCACGCATTTTATACAAAATAGCTTGATACAAAACTCTGTCAAATGCCTTAGAAATATCAAGTGCAACAGCTTTGCTTTATCCAAATTGATGCAAAGACCGGTTCGGTGAGATACACCATAAAATCACCAGTAGGACGTTGCCCACGAAATCCATACTGCCGGTCACTAAAGATTTGGTTGGTTTCAAGATATTTGTTAAGCTGGAAATTGATCAGTGTTTCCATGACCTTGGAAAGAATGGATGTAAGTGCTATGGGTCGGTACGAAGAAGGAGATGACTTTGGTATAGGCTGGACAAAGGCTGTTTTCCGACTTCTTGGGAAGAGTCCAGATGAATAGGATAGATGGAAAAGCTTACGCAATGGTAATGCCAGCTTGGAAGAACACCTCTTCAGAACTAATGGGGAAATACCATCTGGCCCAGTGGATTTGTGAATGTTGAGATCGTTTAAAACTCTAGCAACTGCACGAGTACGAATGAATATCTCTCCCATAGAGTGTTCAATATTCTGAGGTTCAGGAGGCAGCAATGGACAATATGAAAGCTTGGAGCTAGCTGCGAAATGCGCAGCAAGCAGTTTGGCCTTGTCTATATAGCTGACAACTGAGGCTGTATTTTTGATTCTTTTCACGAATGACCAAAAATGTTTACTACCTTTGGGACATTGTAGTATTTTTTGCCTCAATTTTTGGTCGTAGGCGGTTGTGAATCGCTGAAGAAGGGCATTGCAATCATTTCTGGCTCGTTCAAAATTTGTTCGGTTTTCCTCAGTAGGGTTTGCTTTGTAAAACCGAAAGTATACCTCTCTAATCATAGAAGCCTCTTTACAGCTCGAGTTATACCATTTATCTTCCTTTGGTTTAAGAGACTTATTCCGGGAAGGGATAAAGTCTCTCATACCGATAAGGATGATGTTTGTGATTGCATAGCGGCATCCACGTTGCTATCACGAAACAATAGCGACCAGTTAATTCTTCCAAAGAAGTTGTTAAGGCCGTCTCAGCTGACTTTCTCGTATTGCCATACTGTTTTTTTGGGAGTTTTTTTTCTCTAACTACGTGGTTTATTAACAAGAAATTAGCTGATACTACACAATGGTCTGACGAATCTAGTGACGATAATACATTGACGGATGATTTATTAGGACGATAGGTAAGGAACAAGTCAAGGGTGTTTGCGGAATGATTGCAATGTCAGGTATTCGTGTAGGGTCATTTACAAGCTGAGTAAGGTTATTAAACTCAGCGAATAACTCAACACACCTTCCTTCGGGTGTTGTCCGGCCAGAATGGCGAAGCCACCCAGAATTGTGTACATTGAAATAATAAATAACGATTTCATTTTTACGATGCGATGGGGCTTCTGTAAAGGAAACAGTAGTAGGTGTTGCGCTCTTGTACCTTTACTTTGAGTCAAATAAAATTGAATTCCGGATTGGAACTTTGGCTAAATTGAGGCAAAAGCTGAAACGCAACATCACTCCGGACATAGATTGCGAGTCGGCGCCGAGAGAAAAATAATGGTACCAAGTAATACTCAGGCAGATTAAATTCCGATGCATCAGAATTATCAAATACCTAAGTTTCACTCAGTGCCAGAATTACTGGCCTGTGGACATGTACATGGGTAATCATAGCGAAAGAATTCGTTCTCAGCCCAGTTATGTTGCTGAGATCCACTCTGAAATCACACATAACTACAAAAAACAAAAACAGAACTTACTGCTTTTTTTAACCGAATTGAGAGAAGTTTTGCCAGTGTTATGCCTACACGACAAAATGAGTTAAATCACCAGAAGAAACAAATACTCACAATCCGTTATTCTAATTGCTAAGAATTAGATCATCAAACTGCCGCATGCAAAACATACGACAGTTATGTTTCACTAAGTTCTTTAGCTGCGCTGTTGAGGATGGGGTTGTAAGGAGTAATTCGGCGACGAATTTACCCCACACAAATTTTTATATACATATATTTTATTGTTCAATAAACAAAAATAATAATAAACCCCACATGCAAAAGTTATTAGATCATATCAACGTTTATGAAAAACTGAAAACACCGACGGCATCTCTGCTCAGGTCGACTGCACTTTTCCAATGCATGATTGCGATCAGTAGGCCACACCTCCATTTTTGGGACACTGATCGCAATCGACAGAAAACACATTATGAGTACTGAGTAGTCGCGCCTCCACTGCAACTACCATAAGGGAGCAATGGGAGAGAGAAAGAGTGCATACTACATACAAAATTCTGTGTGCAGTCAGGAGCACAGAAGCGTAGGCAGAAAACCAACATGTAATAAACGCATGCACAATACCAACATATTACAAACGAATGATCAAAACACCCAACCGATGAGGTCAACGACCGAGAAGCGTTGACCAAAGGCAATATGTACAACGATACCACAATGCTATGCACCAACAGAATAGTCATCATAGACCAACGGCATCCCCTACAACAACAAATTGCAAAAGGGATTTCGCCAACACTTTTTCTAACAACGATGCCGTTGGCAGTGGACAAATTGAAAGGAGAAAAATACAACAACAAAATATACAGGGAATTTCGTCAACATTTTTCTGAACAACGACAGTAGACAAATCTAAAGGCAAAAATTCAACAACGAAACACACAGGGAATTCCATCAACATTCTGCAGCGTACATATACAAGCGACAATAATGAGAACAACAACAATGAATAACGCATACGCACTGCAGTTCCGAGGAAATTAACTCTACTAAAGAAAAATCAATTGGCATAGCAACAACAGTAATTCACCGAACGAAAATCATGGAAACGGAACAGCCCGGTATGAAGTTTTAAACCGTTTTACGGGCTATAAAAGGGGACACAAGCCCAGCATACAGTCTCTTCGTCATCTGACCGACTCCTGATAGTGAACTGAGCGTAGCATCCTCCTTCACTGATCAAAATACTGGACAAAGCAACTCTTCTTCGGACAGACTCCTGATAGTGAACTGAGCGTAGCATCCTCTTTCACTGATCAAAATACTTAGACAGAGACTCCTGATAGTGAACTGAGCGTAGCATCCTCTTTCACTGATCAAAATACTTGGACAAAGCAACACTTCTCTTCGTCATCTGACTGACTCCTGATAGTGAATCAAGCGTAGCATCCTTTTTTCACTGATCAAACTACATATACACAGAGACTCCTGATAGTAAATCGAGCGTAGCATCCTCTTTTTTCTGATCAAACTACATAGACACAGCGACTACTGATAGCGAATCGAATCCTCTTTTCGCTGATCAAACTACGTGGAAACATAGAAATCCTTTGGCAACGAACTGAACGTAGCATCCTCTTTTCGCTGGTCAACACACGGAAACGTGGAAACTCTTTGGCAACGAACTGAGCGTAGCATCCTTTTTTCGCTGGACAACACACGAAAACGTATCAACTCTTTGGCAACGAATTGAGCGTATCATCCTCTTTTCGCTGGTCAGCACTTGGACGAAACGCAGACGATTTACTTCGATCCCGCTGGACCAAGGCATCAAAACCACAGGACACACTGCGTAACATCTAAGACCTAAGTCAAATTAATTATTTCAAAAATCAATTTTCATCTGTTTTTAAAACGAAAGAAAAATAAAAACATTGAATTCAGAGTTCCTAACCAAAAAATAAATCTTTTATTGTAACACCCCTTTATAACAACGAACCCTGGTCACACTGAGGATACTTCGGCTGGGAAAACCTCGTTAAGCCCGAGCAGGGACTCTGGAAAATAAGTAACAAACGAAAAAAAACAAAATTAGCCAAGATGGTAAAAACTAGTTGGGTCTATAACCTCACGAAGGACAACCTACAAAGTTACATAGCAGAATTCAGGCTGGACGTAAACGGCGGAGTAGATGAGTTGAGAAAGCGTTTCACGACGTTCATCACAGGACGAGATGTGACCTCAGACGACGAACTGCGCCTGGCGGAACTAGAAGCCAGACACCAACGCAACCCATCACCAACGCAACCCATCACCAACGCCCACACCACTATTAAATCTATATGACGCGATAGAAGGCGAGAAAGCCAAACCACCGGGGTTAACAATCCCACCATCAACGCACACTTCAGCGTTCACGGACCGAGCATCGAACCGAGGAACAACGGTACCACCTGGTACATCATACGCGATGGTGATCGACGGGACAAAGATCCATTGTCATTTGTCGAAAGACTTGAGGAGCTGGCCGACGCATACTCTTTAGACAAGGATCTGCTCCCGGGAACTATGCCCGAATTGCTTCGCGACCGTGGACTGATGTGGTTCCGGAGTAACAACCAGAGATGGCAAAGCTGGAGGGCATTTAAGTGAGACTTTCCGAAATTCTTTTTGCCCACCCGATATTGGGAACATCTGGACGACGAAATCAGCCAACGACGCCAGACAGGAAACGAAAGTTTCAAAGATTTCGTGATAACAATGCAAAACTTGATAAGGCACGCAGACTACACAGCGGTACAGCAGGTAGAAAGGATATTTGGAAATTGTCGCCAGGAATATCAATACTATATCAAGCGAAAAGATTTCAATTCACTTAACGACCTTATCGAACTAGCGGAGGATTTCGAGAGTATAGCTGGAATTGCAGGGCCAAATAGACCCACCCATCGACCAAAACCGATGGAGAGAAACTGCATGACAAGCGGGAAACGACCGCGAGGACCGTCGGAACAGAGGTGTGGCGGGGCCCCATATGACGACACCTCAAACCCAATAAATTGTCTACACTTCGACGCAACTCGAGTCTACGCCAGCATCACCCTGGGGAACGAAGTTGTCAAAGAGCTTCATCAGCGAGCAGTATGCGGAAGACAGGAGGAACGCGTCGAATAGCGTACCCGTCAACATGACGGTCAGGATTGCTGAGGGCACACCCCGAGTTATCCGAGAAGCCTTAACCTTTGACGTACGAATTGGAAGAGAACACACCCGACTCAACTTTTTGGTATGTAACGAAGTTTTATAGCTGGGGTATGCTGAGCGATTTCCAGGGGTTCGTTACAGAAAAATTTAAAACTTGGTCTTGGTTTTCTATTGGAATTTTATTTAACTTATGATTTTACAATGTCTTCATACTGGGGGTTATTGTTTCCGGTGCTGTGATTCTTGTCTTCTGCGGTGATGTGACGGCCGATTCGTTGGAGTGAAATTTAACGTGGTCTTTCGTGGCGAAGTAGAGATTTCACAACAACAATTTGAAAATCTTTAATGGCGGGCGTCGTTTGTTGGGTTCTCGTAGTCTTCTGTGGGGGGTGTCGTAGCTTGATGATGCTTGATGTTTTTTTCTGCGTAGAAGTCCCTGTTCTGGCGCCACTGTAACGAAGTTTTATAGCTGGGGTATACTCAGCGATTTTCAGGGGTTCGTTACAGAAAAATTTAAAACTTTGTCTTGGTTTTTTTTTTTTGGAATTTTATTTAACTTATGGTTTTTTACAATGTTTTAGTTCACTATTTTACTTGTGGTTTTGCAATGTTTTAGCTTACTGTTTTATTTGTGGTTTTGCAATGTTTTAGCTTACTGTTTTATTTGTGGTTTTACAATGTTTTAGTTTACTGTTTTACTCATGGAGTCGACGTCCCGACATCGTAAGGTGCATTCGTTGGTGTGTGGGTCGTATCACTTAGTATAACTAACCAAGTTAGACATGGAGAGATAAAATCTCTGCCACCTCTGACAATAGTTTGCAAATAAATAACGATAATAGCATACCCCTTACCACGGGTGGGGGGAAGCTATATGCTATATATATACTATGATAATAGGCTCACAACCCCTTACCACGGGTGGGGGGAAGCTGTGAGCTATATCTAGACCAAGGGTGTCCAACCTTTTTGTTTCCCTGGGCCACATTAGAAGAAGACAATGTGTTTTGGGCCACAAGTATATTACCATAGCTGATGAACGAAAAAAAAACGTAAAATATATAGTTTTAATGTTTAAGTACTTCAAAATTTATTAGTTTCTGATTTTTTTCTTAATGAAACATTGTTTTATACATTTTATGTATAATAAAATTAATTATTAAAATCATACAATTAATGTGATACTTTACATTGAAGTTGACTGACTAATGCGTCAATATCTGGTTCGATTGACGTGGTTGCAATTCTCAGGCAGTCCTCAAGGTGTGCATCCAACATGTTGGTTCTAATTTTCACTTAGTATGTTTCATTCTTGAAAAAAGTTGTTCACATATGTACGTGCTTCCAAACAATGATGACATGAATAAAGCATGAATGTGCATAGCGGTATATTTGTCTCTGGGCAGGTATGATTTATAAAAGTCCAACAAAGAGACGTGATCAAATTTCTCTTTAAGTTGGATGTCAGATTGCAACTTTATGCATTCCATTTGAAAGTTTGCTGGCAGCTTAACTATGTCAACTGTAAATGGAGTTGCAAAAATACAAAAATACTTATTATTTGTCCGAAAATCCTGAAATCTATATTCGAATTCTTGTATCAAATCTGAAAGTAAGCCCGCATATTTTTCCCCATTTTTAGGAATATGTTTGGACAACGTGCTGAAATGCAAAAAGTTGTTTGCATTTAATTGGGCCTGCCATAATTTTAGTTTTACTTGGAAGGCGTTTATTGTTTGAAACATCGTACTGATAACTTGGTTTTTGCCTTGAAGACGCGTGTTTAAATCATTTAAATGAGTTGTTAAATCTACCAAAAATGCTAAATCTGTAAGCCAGTCGGCATCGTCAAGTTCTGGCATAGATTTAGCTTTCGATGCCATAAAAGATTTGATTTCATTAAGTACGTTATAAAATCTTTTAAGCATTTGTCCTCGACTGAGCCGCCTTACTTCTGTAAAGTATACGATATCGCCATACTCAGCATCAACATTTTTGAGAAATTCTTTGAATTGGCGATGATTCAATCCCCGGGCTCTTATAAAATTTACAGTCTTGACGACGATTTGCATAACATGATCCATTTTTAAAGATTTTCCGCATAGATTTTTTTGGTGTATTATACAATGGTACTTCATCAAACGGGAGTTTTCGACAGCAACGGCATCGTCTCCTATTAATTTTACAAGCCCCTCTTTTTTAACGATCATAGCTGGCGCACCATCCGTAACTACCCCAGATATATTGGAAAGTGACAAAGAAAATCGCGTTAATGTTTTTTTTACAGCTTCATATAAATCTATTGATTTTGTCGTGTCTTTTAATGGCACTAAAGAAGTCATTTCTTCAGATACACTATATTCGTCATTAATACCTCTAATAAAAATGGCAAATTGAGCCGTATCAGTAGCATCAGTACTTTCATCCATGGCCAAAGAATAAAATTTAAAACCACAGGCTTTACTTTTCAAATGCTTTTCGATAGATTTCCCAAGATCGTCAATTCTGGCAATAGTTTGATGAGACAAACTGATTTTAGAAATATCACCTTTCTTGTCTGGACAAATAATATCTGCCACGCTTTCCAAGCATTCCTTAATAAATTCGCCATCAGAAAATGGTTTCGATTTTTTGGCGATTAAGTTTGCGACTACATAACTAGCCTTCACAAATGATTCTGTGTGAGTTGTAACGTTGCTGAAAAACTTTTGTTGAGATGAAAGACCTTTTTTTAATACCATTAACTGGTCTTTGCGACACATTCCTTGATATGCATCGAATTTGGAAGCATGTTTTTGTGAATAATGTCTTTTCAAATTATACTCTTTGAAGACAGGTATTGAAGCACGACAAATTAAGCAGAGTTCCTCACCTTTCACCTCAAGAAAAAAGTAGTCCTCTGTCCATTTTTCATGTTTCATTAAAAAACCTTTTTTCATCGATATATTTCCGTTTCTTTCCGTTTTCTTGAGACGTAGAGGCCATGCTGAAGTGAAAAATGTTCAAACTATTAATTTAGTATACTTAAAGACTAGTATGATAACAAAAATAAATAATAATGTTTATTTTTATTAATGAACAGCAAGAACATAGAAAGCTGTATAATAAAGTAAACAAGAATATGTACTTACTTGTCTTAAATGAAACACTTATCTTAAAACGAAATATAAAAAATATATGTATCAGTAACCACTTTGTTTTATTCACTCAACTCACTTTCAAATTAACTGTTTTAACGTAGCCGACAGGCGTATGACCAACTGGAACTGTACACCAAAAATAACGAAATGTTCAACCCGATACCAAAAAAAGTGGTTGGAAACAAAAATACCACGTAAGCCACCAAGTGACCAACAACAGAAAAGCGTAGCTAAGCGAGCAACGCTAATAGAAAGAGAAGAAAGCGCTGTATGTTCTGTGTCTGGTTTGTTCCTGTTTCTGTTGTCTGTCACTTGGCAACACAGCGCACAAATCATTCCTCAGAAAAATTGAAATGCTTCAGTAACAATTTTAAAAATTTTCGGGCCGCATGGCTACTTGCGTTGGGCCGCATGCGGCCCGCGGGCCGCGGGTTGGACAACCTTGATCTAGACTAATGTTCTTGTAAGTAAAATATCTATCCAAATCAGAACTGGAGAGATAAAATCTCTGCCCCCTATGAGCGGAATAGCAACAGCTTGCGGCGTAAGTCGTAAGCCGTGTAAGATCAGATATATAATACGTAGCTAAACCAAATTACAATTGGAGAGATAAAATCTCTGTCCCCTATGAGCGAAATGATACCACGGGTGGGGGGAAGTTACAAACTGTATACAACCTTTGCTAGTAAATAATGATAATAGCATATAACCCCTTACCACGGGTGGGGGGAAGCTATATGCTATATATATACTATGATTATGGGCTCACAACCCCTTACCGCGGGTGGGGGGAAGCTGTGAGCTATATATAACTAAGAAATAGAAATAAACTAAGAATAAACTAAGAATAATGAGACTTACCAGTGGTGCACCCTGCGACGGTTCACGAACGACTCGCCGTTGATCGATCAGCAGCCTCCTTTTATTTTTTTAATAATTGAACTAAAGGTTCATTTGGTCCAGCATGCGTATAGTAATCTTCCGTGTTTGTACATTGTCCCTGTTTGTGCGTGCGCCATGCGTATACCGTGTGTGTGATGTATGTTTACCGTTGTCCGTATGCTGAGCCCAATGACCTTGTTGTTGTTGTAGTATATAGTTCTTGTAAGTAATTATAACTATGTATGATTTCGCTTTGTAACTCGGTGGCAACACACTTGTGTAAATATGTAATTCACACTGTGTATTGCCATGAGTGTTGCTATATAATTGTCGGTGCAGTGCTATTGAAGCAAAGCCCGTTACAATTGTTCTTAGCCTACAGGGTGCTTATTCTAAAGTGAGTAAAATATTTTGTATGCAAGAAAGTATTCCAAATACATTTTATATTATAATTCATTTATATTTCATGTTTAACAATATTTCAATATTTAAAAAAGAGAAAAAAAGAGTTTTAGCGAACCCTGGACCGCTGAGCTGGTTACGTTGTATGGGGGATTTTGTGTGCGTCCAAAATCGTCCTAACAGGTACTCCCGGAAGCCGTGGACAATATCGTCCTCGGACTAGACTTCCTTTTAAAAGTGAAAGCCCAATTGAGTTGTGGCGGCCAAACACTACAACTTCACGAAAGGGCGGAACAGCGGTCTGAAACTCTGCGTGGTATAAGGGTACAACCGGAAATACAAACGGAACAAGAGAGACTAGCAGCTTTGCTCCAAGACGGATTTCAAAGGTTTGAAAAACTACCAACGGTGACTAACATCACTGAACATAAGATCCTGATGCACTATGAGCGACCAATCAAGCAGCGCACGCTGACCCGGAGGCCAGTTTCCCCGAGCTGGTTTTCGGCGAAGACCAGCCGCCGGTAATAGAAGCACAAGGCATCCATCGACGCGCCCATCGGCGCAACAGACACGCTGGCAGTAGTAGCAGTAGCAGCAGTAGTAGTAGCAGCAGTGGCAGCAGCGATCGGAGTAGTAGCAACAGCAGCAGCAACGGTAATAACAGCCCTCACAATAGCAGCGACAGCCATAGACACGACAGCAACAGTGGTGACAGCCGACAGCACAAAAACACTAACAGTGGCAGCGCCAGAGACAACAACACCGACGACAACAGACGCAGCAACACCAGCAGCAAAGACAACGAACTCTTCCGTACGAGCCTCGGGAAACGCCCCGGCGACCGCCAACATCAGCCGGCACCAAAACGGCAGAAAGAGACCCCGACAATAGAGGACACGGCAAGAGGCACCCCAACCAAAGGTAATGTCCAAACCAACGGAGAAGTCACCACAGCAGACTGGCCCCAAGGACTACAAGAGAAGGTCGAACAGGCAAAAGGGAACATCGTGACAAGAGGGTGGCGGAGAATAAAGTTCTCGCACCACCAGGACAACACCTTATTCACAGTCATCGTAACAAACACGGGAAGAATCAGCATCGTCCGACGTGACCGGGAAGTGTAAGGAGTAATTTCGGCGACGAATTTACCCCACACAAATTTTTATATACATATTGTTCAATAAACAAAAATAATATTAAACCCCACATGCAAAAGTTATTAGATCATTTTTATCAACGCTTATGAAAAACTAAACTCTTCTGGTTTCCCCCGAAAATTCCCGAAGGGATCGGACTATGTCCGGTACTTTGTCGAGTTCGTCGATGTTTGCTCTGAATTCGGGGCGTATGTCTTGATCTCTTATGGTGTAATGGTTACTTTGTTTCTTCATCGGAGAAGTTGCTGCTTTAGGCCTGTGTGCACGCCTAGCGAATGCTCTAGCTCGCTCGCCGGATTGGGTTGGGTTCTTGGCCCGTCAGCTGCTCCACCATCCATCCACCATAAATAAAATTTAATGCGTGCACTAAGGGTGAAATGACCTATAAACGGAATATAGGGGCGGCGACACCTGAACTCAGTAAAAACTCTTTTTGTTTCAATATTATTTATAATAACTTTATTGTACTTCATAAAACGTAAAGGTATACAAAGGAAATCATAAACTCAGCCTTATAAGTAATTTTATAAATTTCAATAACTTATGTATTTCCTATAATTATAATATTTGAAAACAAGATAAGACAGCATTATGCAAAAGATGAAGCAAGTAGGTATTCAGGATAGGTAGTTGAATACTATCAATCGATTTGACAAGGTAATACATGAATAAGTAATATCTATGCTATATAAGCAGGTTCTCCAATGAACTTTACAAAACAAATAATATCTTTGCTTTATTTGATCTTATGCTTTATAGGTATGTTCTTCAATAATCTTTACCAAAAAATTTACTAATTATAGTATGACGTATCAAAAAAAACTATTATATATCTTTATAAGGCGAGTAAGTATCTTGATATTTCATAACGTAGGGTATCGAAGATTATCAACTGGCTTGATAAGCATAATAACTAAATAAGCAATATCATTACTTCATTTGAGGACATTCTAAAAAAGTATGTTCTCCAATGAACTTTACAAAAAAACGTGTATGACATATCAAAGAAAATATGATATATAAAGCGAGTAAGTATTTTGATATATCATAATGTAGGGTATCGAAGATTATCAACTGTCTTGATAAGCTTACTAACTGAATAAGTAATATTTCCTTTATCTGATACTATGTTATATAGGTATGTTCTCCGATGAACTTTACAAGAAAATTTACTACTTATAGTATGACGTATCAAAAAAACTATTATATATATAAGGCGAGTAAGTATCTTAATATCTCATAACGTAGGGTATCGAAGATTATCAACCGGCTTGATAAGAATAATAACTAAATAAGCAATATCATTACTTCATTTGAGGACATTCTAAATAAGTATGTTCTCCAATGAACTTTACAAAAAAACGTGTATGACATATCAAAGAAAATATTATATATTAAGCGAGAAAGTATTTTGATATATCATAATGTAGGGTATCGAAGATTATCAAATGATTTACTAAGAAAAGTGATATATTTACTTTCTTTTTTTTTTTCTTTTTCCTTATAACACCACATAAGCCTGTCTCTAATGAACTGGTAGTATAAAGAACGTAAGTAATTATAGTCTAGTGTATCTAAGAAGGTGTTATAAAAGGTAATTAACGATTATATAATTTTTCGTGAGGTATTTTCTTGTATGAATATGTAATAATTGGCAATATAGCGTATCAAAGACAGGTATTATGTATGAATATGTAATAATTGGTAATATAGCGTATCAAAGAAAGGTATTATAGAAAGAAAAATAATGATTATATATATTTTTATAGCGTATCAAAGAAAGGTATTATTCTAAGGTAAATAATGATTATACACTTCTAACGCAGGGTATTCTCCTTTTTTTTTTTTGAACACATGCCAATTGGTGATTTTTCCATTTTTTCTTTCTTTTTTTTGACGAGGCACTACGTAGGGTTAGGGTAGGGTAGGGTTATGTATGGTAGTGCGTTGCTTGTTAGTGCGATCTATGAGCGCAGTTGTGACCACGCGTATATCAAAAAATATATGTTAATCTGTCGGCACTATATATTCGATGGCAAATTGCATGAATTGAAGATGGTGTGTTTACAGAAAGCACCCAGTATCTTTTCGGAGTCACAGCGCGTCTTCTTTCGAGCATTCAAAAAAAAAAGAGCATTGATTTCCACTTACTTGAGGCAGAGAGAAAACACACAGGCGGCCTGTGTTTGGGGAGTTCCAAGATTCAGCAAATAGTTGCCGTTGATGCTGCAGCCGATAGACAAAAAAATCGACAAATTTTGCTTGCTGGGGAATGTCTTCCATCCAATGTAATCCGCGATTCTTTCCAATTTTTCTTTTATGTCTCTTGCTCCAGTTGCTTCAACGTTGGATTTTGGTTCTTTATTTTGCCCTTTGCTTTCTGTAAATTTCGTTTGTCTTAATTTTCTTTTGTTTTTTTTCTCATTGATAAAATTGTTAATCTCTTACCTCTCTGCCTTGTTCGGTGCAATCCTAGGAGCTCACGTCCTGCTACTTCAAATGTTCAAATCGGAAAGAAAGCTTCGCTTCCGTCTATTAGACATTTAACCATTCGTTAGCCACCGGTCTACTTGTAAGATGTGATCGAGCGATATGACTATACGTTTTCAAAGTGGTGATAACTTGAACATGACAACGTGTTTACACTTAATTGTCTTTGCAGTGTAGAGGGTTTATTTATACGTTGCCCAGACAGAACGAATTTGCGCCATTTCAATGAATTGACTGTTTCATGGTCGCCTTTATCTTGTCTTTGCGACACATTCCTTGATATGCATCGAATTTGGAAGCATGTTTTTGTGAATAATGTCTTTTCAAATTATACTCTTTGAAGACAGGTATTGAAGCACGACAAATTAAGCAGAGTTCCTCACCTTTCACCTCAAGAAAAAAGTAGTCCTCTGTCCATTTTTCATGTTTCATTAAAAAACCTTTTTTCATCGATATATTTCCGTTTCTTTCCGTTTTCTTGAGACGTAGAGGCCATGCTGAAGTGAAAAATGTTCAAACTATTAATTTAGTATACTTAAAGACTAGTATGATAACAAAAATAAATAATAATGTTTATTTTTATTAATGAACAGCAAGAACATAGAAAGCTGTATAATAAAGTAAACAAGAATATGTACTTACTTGTCTTAAATGAAACACTTATCTTAAAACGAAATATAAAAAATATATGTATCAGTAACCACTTTGTTTTATTCACTCAACTCACTTTCAAATTAACTGTTTTAACGTAGCCGACAGGCGTATGACCAACTGGAACTGTACACCAAAAATAACGAAATGTTCAACCCGATACCAAAAAAAGTGGTTGGAAACAAAAATACCACGTAAGCCACCAAGTGACCAACAACAGAAAAGCGTAGCTAAGCGAGCAACGCTAATAGAAAGAGAAGAAAGCGCTGTATGTTCTGTGTCTGGTTTGTTCCTGTTTCTGTTGTCTGTCACTTGGCAACACAGCGCACAAATCATTCCTCAGAAAAATTGAAATGCTTCAGTAACAATTTTAAAAATTTTCGGGCCGCATGGCTACTTGCGTTGGGCCGCATGCGGCCCGCGGGCCGCGGGTTGGACAACCTTGATCTAGACTAATGTTCTTGTAAGTAAAATATCTATCCAAATCAGAACTGGAGAGATAAAATCTCTGCCCCCTATGAGCGGAATAGCAACAGCTTGCGGCGTAAGTCGTAAGCCGTGTAAGATCAGATATATAATACGTAGCTAAACCAAATTACAATTGGAGAGATAAAATCTCTGTCCCCTATGAGCGAAATGATACCACGGGTGGGGGGAAGTTACAAACTGTATACAACCTTTGCTAGTAAATAATGATAATAGCATATAACCCCTTACCACGGGTGGGGGGAAGCTATATGCTATATATATACTATGATTATGGGCTCACAACCCCTTACCGCGGGTGGGGGGAAGCTGTGAGCTATATATAACTAAGAAATAGAAATAAACTAAGAATAAACTAAGAATAATGAGACTTACCAGTGGTGCACCCTGCGACGGTTCACGAACGACTCGCCGTTGATCGATCAGCAGCCTCCTTTTATTTTTTTAATAATTGAACTAAAGGTTCATTTGGTCCAGCATGCGTATAGTAATCTTCCGTGTTTGTACATTGTCCCTGTTTGTGCGTGCGCCATGCGTATACCGTGTGTGTGATGTATGTTTACCGTTGTCCGTATGCTGAGCCCAATGACCTTGTTGTTGTTGTAGTATATAGTTCTTGTAAGTAATTATAACTATGTATGATTTCGCTTTGTAACTCGGTGGCAACACACTTGTGTAAATATGTAATTCACACTGTGTATTGCCATGAGTGTTGCTATATAATTGTCGGTGCAGTGCTATTGAAGCAAAGCCCGTTACAATTGTTCTTAGCCTACAGGGTGCTTATTCTAAAGTGAGTAAAATATTTTGTATGCAAGAAAGTATTCCAAATACATTTTATATTATAATTCATTTATATTTCATGTTTAACAATATTTCAATATTTAAAAAAGAGAAAAAAAGAGTTTTAGCGAACCCTGGACCGCTGAGCTGGTTACGTTGTATGGGGGATTTTGTGTGCGTCCAAAATCGTCCTAACAGGTACTCCCGGAAGCCGTGGACAATATCGTCCTCGGACTAGACTTCCTTTTAAAAGTGAAAGCCCAATTGAGTTGTGGCGGCCAAACACTACAACTTCACGAAAGGGCGGAACAGCGGTCTGAAACTCTGCGTGGTATAAGGGTACAACCGGAAATACAAACGGAACAAGAGAGACTAGCAGCTTTGCTCCAAGACGGATTTCAAAGGTTTGAAAAACTACCAACGGTGACTAACATCACTGAACATAAGATCCTGATGCACTATGAGCGACCAATCAAGCAGCGCACGCTGACCCGGAGGCCAGTTTCCCCGAGCTGGTTTTCGGCGAAGACCAGCCGCCGGTAATAGAAGCACAAGGCATCCATCGACGCGCCCATCGGCGCAACAGACACGCTGGCAGTAGTAGCAGTAGCAGCAGTAGTAGTAGCAGCAGTGGCAGCAGCGATCGGAGTAGTAGCAACAGCAGCAGCAACGGTAATAACAGCCCTCACAATAGCAGCGACAGCCATAGACACGACAGCAACAGTGGTGACAGCCGACAGCACAAAAACACTAACAGTGGCAGCGCCAGAGACAACAACACCGACGACAACAGACGCAGCAACACCAGCAGCAAAGACAACGAACTCTTCCGTACGAGCCTCGGGAAACGCCCCGGCGACCGCCAACATCAGCCGGCACCAAAACGGCAGAAAGAGACCCCGACAATAGAGGACACGGCAAGAGGCACCCCAACCAAAGGTAATGTCCAAACCAACGGAGAAGTCACCACAGCAGACTGGCCCCAAGGACTACAAGAGAAGGTCGAACAGGCAAAAGGGAACATCGTGACAAGAGGGTGGCGGAGAATAAAGTTCTCGCACCACCAGGACAACACCTTATTCACAGTCATCGTAACAAACACGGGAAGAATCAGCATCGTCCGACGTGACCGGGAAGTGTAAGGAGTAATTTCGGCGACGAATTTACCCCACACAAATTTTTATATACATATTGTTCAATAAACAAAAATAATATTAAACCCCACATGCAAAAGTTATTAGATCATTTTTATCAACGCTTATGAAAAACTAAACTCTTCTGGTTTCCCCCGAAAATTCCCGAAGGGATCGGACTATGTCCGGTACTTTGTCGAGTTCGTCGATGTTTGCTCTGAATTCGGGGCGTATGTCTTGATCTCTTATGGTGTAATGGTTACTTTGTTTCTTCATCGGAGAAGTTGCTGCTTTAGGCCTGTGTGCACGCCTAGCGAATGCTCTAGCTCGCTCGCCGGATTGGGTTGGGTTCTTGGCCCGTCAGCTGCTCCACCATCCATCCACCATAAATAAAATTTAATGCGTGCACTAAGGGTGAAATGACCTATAAACGGAATATAGGGGCGGCGACACCTGAACTCAGTAAAAACTCTTTTTGTTTCAATATTATTTATAATAACTTTATTGTACTTCATAAAACGTAAAGGTATACAAAGGAAATCATAAACTCAGCCTTATAAGTAATTTTATAAATTTCAATAACTTATGTATTTCCTATAATTATAATATTTGAAAACAAGATAAGACAGCATTATGCAAAAGATGAAGCAAGTAGGTATTCAGGATAGGTAGTTGAATACTATCAATCGATTTGACAAGGTAATACATGAATAAGTAATATCTATGCTATATAAGCAGGTTCTCCAATGAACTTTACAAAACAAATAATATCTTTGCTTTATTTGATCTTATGCTTTATAGGTATGTTCTTCAATAATCTTTACCAAAAAATTTACTAATTATAGTATGACGTATCAAAAAAAACTATTATATATCTTTATAAGGCGAGTAAGTATCTTGATATTTCATAACGTAGGGTATCGAAGATTATCAACTGGCTTGATAAGCATAATAACTAAATAAGCAATATCATTACTTCATTTGAGGACATTCTAAAAAAGTATGTTCTCCAATGAACTTTACAAAAAAACGTGTATGACATATCAAAGAAAATATGATATATAAAGCGAGTAAGTATTTTGATATATCATAATGTAGGGTATCGAAGATTATCAACTGTCTTGATAAGCTTACTAACTGAATAAGTAATATTTCCTTTATCTGATACTATGTTATATAGGTATGTTCTCCGATGAACTTTACAAGAAAATTTACTACTTATAGTATGACGTATCAAAAAAACTATTATATATATAAGGCGAGTAAGTATCTTAATATCTCATAACGTAGGGTATCGAAGATTATCAACCGGCTTGATAAGAATAATAACTAAATAAGCAATATCATTACTTCATTTGAGGACATTCTAAATAAGTATGTTCTCCAATGAACTTTACAAAAAAACGTGTATGACATATCAAAGAAAATATTATATATTAAGCGAGAAAGTATTTTGATATATCATAATGTAGGGTATCGAAGATTATCAAATGATTTACTAAGAAAAGTGATATATTTACTTTCTTTTTTTTTTTCTTTTTCCTTATAACACCACATAAGCCTGTCTCTAATGAACTGGTAGTATAAAGAACGTAAGTAATTATAGTCTAGTGTATCTAAGAAGGTGTTATAAAAGGTAATTAACGATTATATAATTTTTCGTGAGGTATTTTCTTGTATGAATATGTAATAATTGGCAATATAGCGTATCAAAGACAGGTATTATGTATGAATATGTAATAATTGGTAATATAGCGTATCAAAGAAAGGTATTATAGAAAGAAAAATAATGATTATATATATTTTTATAGCGTATCAAAGAAAGGTATTATTCTAAGGTAAATAATGATTATACACTTCTAACGCAGGGTATTCTCCTTTTTTTTTTTTGAACACATGCCAATTGGTGATTTTTCCATTTTTTCTTTCTTTTTTTTGACGAGGCACTACGTAGGGTTAGGGTAGGGTAGGGTTATGTATGGTAGTGCGTTGCTTGTTAGTGCGATCTATGAGCGCAGTTGTGACCACGCGTATATCAAAAAATATATGTTAATCTGTCGGCACTATATATTCGATGGCAAATTGCATGAATTGAAGATGGTGTGTTTACAGAAAGCACCCAGTATCTTTTCGGAGTCACAGCGCGTCTTCTTTCGAGCATTCAAAAAAAAAAGAGCATTGATTTCCACTTACTTGAGGCAGAGAGAAAACACACAGGCGGCCTGTGTTTGGGGAGTTCCAAGATTCAGCAAATAGTTGCCGTTGATGCTGCAGCCGATAGACAAAAAAATCGACAAATTTTGCTTGCTGGGGAATGTCTTCCATCCAATGTAATCCGCGATTCTTTCCAATTTTTCTTTTATGTCTCTTGCTCCAGTTGCTTCAACGTTGGATTTTGGTTCTTTATTTTGCCCTTTGCTTTCTGTAAATTTCGTTTGTCTTAATTTTCTTTTGTTTTTTTTCTCATTGATAAAATTGTTAATCTCTTACCTCTCTGCCTTGTTCGGTGCAATCCTAGGAGCTCACGTCCTGCTACTTCAAATGTTCAAATCGGAAAGAAAGCTTCGCTTCCGTCTATTAGACATTTAACCATTCGTTAGCCACCGGTCTACTTGTAAGATGTGATCGAGCGATATGACTATACGTTTTCAAAGTGGTGATAACTTGAACATGACAACGTGTTTACACTTAATTGTCTTTGCAGTGTAGAGGGTTTATTTATACGTTGCCCAGACAGAACGAATTTGCGCCATTTCAATGAATTGACTGTTTCATGGTCGCCTTTATCTTGAATCCAAAACGCGTTTGTAGACAAATCGAAGTTGCACCGTTACAAAACAGATTTTTGAGTAGTCATTTTACTAGTCAAGAATCTGAAGGTGCTTTTTTAGGCTGATTTTTTTTATTTTTTTTTTTTTTTTTATAGTGAAAATATGTCTTTTCCGTGGAAGGTGCCCAATGATTTTCCGTTCATATCCTCCAGTGCATAACAGGAACTCCCCAGCTTGCGTTTTATCCTGGCTTTTAAAAACGTAGGTGCTAATTTAGCGTTGAATCCTTTTCGTGCGCTGCTCTGGGCGAAATTGCGACGGAAGACTGCGACTGCCCCACTGCATAATTTATCGGACGGGACCTCAAATTATAAATTCTAGCGTTTTTGTCATATTCTGCTCGCATATTCTGTTTTGCTCTATCACGAATTAATTTCAGGTGGTCCTGATTGGAAATCCTTGTATCGGCCTCTGTCAAAAGGTCTAGTTTCCGAAGTAATTCATAACTGCCTCCGTGCAGTATCATGTTCTGACCGAAAAGTAGGTAATATAGTGTACATTTAATGGACTGGTGTATAGAATTTCGGAGAGCACAGCTGATGCTGGAAATATGTTGATCCCAATCTGTTTGATCAGGTCTGATATACACTCTTAGTGCGGCAATGAGGCGTTTGCTTGAGGTGAATATATTGCTGTATATACGTGTTTGATAACGTAAGTTGTTAGAAATGCTTCAAATTCATTCGACTTGAACTGTGTTCCATTGTCTGATACCAATGTTTCTGGAACGCCGAAGAACATGTGTGCGTGTTGGCAAAGTACAGAAAAATCCCCATTAAGCGACTGAAATGTGAGGGCATGAATTCGATAGATAAATTCCTCTACGGAAATTCCATTAGGAGAGGCCTCGAAGTGCAAATTCCAGCTCTGTATGATCTTTGCTACCTTTTCAGAGTTTCCTCGCGTTTGTTGGTAATTATTTTGGAAGCTCCTAGTCGTCTCCTCGGCTGGAGTATTCGGTGGCGGGTAGTGTCCTGCTGGTGACCAGGGGCCGTCGAATCGAACAGAACTCACTGGTCGTGCATTCCGCGTTGCTTCATTTCCATGAGGTCTAACGTTTGGGCCTAGCTGATTTTGCAATAATTCGCTCAAAGTATCGTTTATGTAATTCTTTATGCTTCCTAGCCACTCCTGCTTTTGGTTAGCTATTGCTTTTTCAGTTATCTTCATCATTTCGTCTTTGTATGAATAAAAGGAGTCCTTTTCAATAGCCAAAACCGGATTTCGAAATCTTGTATCACTGAGATCTCTTGCGGCATTGAGTGGCAACGATAAGTTTCCTCTGTTGGGAGGAGGAACAGAGAATGACACATTTGCAACGTCCTCACCCTGTTCACCAAGACTACCCGGTTGATTCGGGTAAAGAGGTTGCCTTCTCGTTCCCATAGTTCGGGCATGTTTAGGGTTGGCTCCCCTCCCACCTCTATGAGGCATCGAAGGCAACTTCTGAGTCGAAACATTATTATCCTTAGACCTTAAACTGGAGGGCGCGATGTCTTTCGCCTGGCAGTCGGCCCGACAATTAGGGCAAGACGGTTTGTTCCCAATCGCATTTATAATGCAAAGCTTATGAAACAGGTGTGCACACGGGGTTTTCGCTATTTCCATATCTTGACCCAGGTCTTCATTGCAGATGCTACATATGATAACGTCTTCACGAAGTTCAGATAAGTTTTCCTCGCTGCGGTAGACTGCCATTTCTAATAGTAGTGAGACAAAGGAGTGAAGAACTTACTAAATTGCTAATTAAAGCACAGAATTAAACATATAAACCCTAGTAATCAAAGTTATAAGGAAAATTGTGGCTTACTAATAAGGTCATCGAGGGATGGGGCTTAAAAGGTAAACTAATTTATATAAAAGAACATTTAATATTGAGTTCAGGTGCGCGCATTAGAGGCTTGAACTGTAGATTGTCCACATGAGCCAAAAAAAAATTGAAATATTCTACTTGAAGCAAATTATGTTGTTCAATGTGAACACCCTAATTGTCACTGCGACACCACTCGGTATATGAATTACGACAATAACAAAAATAATAACAACTCGATAACTCCAAAAAAATTAAGCGGTCGGCTAATCCGTACGAAATCAAAACAAGATAAAACCGAATTCCAGCTAACGCCAAATCTCTCAAAACAAAATATCTCAAAGAAACTATAACCCCCCAAAAAAATTAAGCGGTCGGCTATTCCGTACAAAATCAAAGCAAAATAAAACCGAATTCCAGCTAACGCAAAATATCTCAAAACAAAATATCTCAAAAAACTATTACTCCTAAAAAAATTAAGCGGTCGGCTATTCCGTACAAAATCAAAACAAAATAAAACCGAATTCCAGCTAACGCAAAATCTCTCAAAAAAACTATAACCCCAAAAAAAATGAAGCGGTCGGCTATTCCGTACAAAATCAAAACAAAATAAAACCGAATTCCAGCCCCAATCAGTTAAATAAAGCGTAAAACAAATACCGAGAGTCTGCCGCGAACAAATCATGACTTAAAAAATATAGTCTGCTATCCCAAAGAACTACCCATCAAAAGGCCACCGCCAAGTGGACAGCTATTCCGGACGAAATCAACGAAATATAACCGTATTCCAACCTGACCATAATAACTTCTCGTGTAAGTCCGGTGAGGAAACAGCCTTATTGTCGTCAAAAAACTATCTTCCTATCACAAGAAGTGTGAATAAGTGGATTTTTTTTTTAAAGCTCAATAAAAAAAGTTTACGGAAATTCCGAACCGTGTACTGTTATCTTTTGCTCGGCGAGTCAAACTCCCGAAATCAAAGAAAATAAGTATACGATCGCGACGGAAATAATTTCACAATTGTAAAAAAACGATAAAATTACTAAAAAATAATATTGGTAGCCTATCAAATGATAGGCCCCACGTTGGGCGCCAATTTATGTAATGGTTACTTTGTTTCTTCCTCAGAGCAGTTGCTGCTTTAGGCCTGTGTGCACGCCTAGCGAATGCTCTAGCTCGCTCGCCGGATTGGGTTGGGTTCTTGGCCCGTCAGCTGCTCCACCATCATAAATAAAATTTAATGCGTGCACTAAGGGTGAAATGACCTATAAACGGAATATAGGGGCGGCGACACCTGAACTCAGTAAAAACTCTTTTTGTTTCAATATTCTTTATAATAACTTTATTGTACTTCATAAAACGTAAAGGTATACAAAGGAAATCATAAACTCAGCCTTATAAGTAATTTTATAAATTTCAATAACTTATGTAAAGAGTATTTCCTATAATTATAATATTTGAAAACAAGATAAGACAGCATTATGCAAAAGATGAAGCAAGTAGGTATTCAGGATAGGTAGTTGAATACTATCAATCGATTTGACAAGCTAATACATGAATAAGTAATATCTATGCTATATAAGCAGGTTCTCCAATGAACTTTACAAAACAAGTAATATCTTTGCTTTATTTGATCTTATGCTTTATAGGTATGTTTTTCAATAATCTTTACCAAAAAATTTACTAATTATAGTATGACGTATCAAAAAAAACTATTATATATATAAGGCGAGTAAGTATCTTGATATATCATAACGTAGGGTATCGAAGATTATCAACCGGCTTGATAAGCATAATAACTAAATAAGCAATATCATTACTTCATTTGAGGACATTCTAAATAATAACGTTCTCCAATAAACTTTACAAAAAAACGTGTATGACATGTCAAAGAAAATATTATATATAAAGCGAGTAAATATTTTGATATATCATAATGTAGGGTATCGAAGCTTATCAACCGTCTTGATAAGCTTACTTACTGAATAAGTAATATTTCTTTTATCTGATACTATGTTATATAGGTATGTTCTCCGATGAACTTTACAAGAAAATTTACTACTTATAGTATGACGTATCAAAAAAACTATTATATATATAAGGCGAGTAAGTATCTTGATATATCATAACGTAGGGTATCGAAGATTATCAACCGGCTTGATAAGCATAATAACTAAATAAGCAATATCATTACTTCATTTGAGGACATTCTAAATAAGTATGTTCTCCAAAGAACTTTACAAAAAAACGTGTATGACATATCAAAGAAAATATTATATATTAAGCGAGAAAGTATTTTGATATATCATAATGTAGGGTATCGAAGATTATCAACCGGCTTGATAAGCATAATAACTAAATAAGCAATATCATTACTTCATTTGAGGACATTCTAAATAATAATGTTCTCCAATGAACTTTACAAAAAAAAACGTGTATGACATATCAAAGAAAATATTATATATAAAGCGAGTAAGTATTTTGATATATCATAATGTAGGGTATCGAAGATTATCAAATGATTTACTAAGAAAAGTGATATATTTACTTTCTTTTTTTTTCTTTTTCCTTATAACACCACATAAGCCTGTCTCTAATGAACTGGTAGTATAAAGAACGTAAGTAATTATAGTCTAGTGTATCTAAGAAGGTGTTATAAAAGGTAATTAACGATTATATAATTTTTCGTGAGGTATTTTCTTGTATGAATATGTAATAATTGGCAATATAGCGTATCAAAGACAGGTATATGTATGAATATGTAATAATTGGTAATATAGCGTATCAAAGAAAGGTATTATAGAAAGAAAAATAATGATTATGTATATTTTTATAGCGTATCAAAGAAAGGTATTATTCTAAGGTAAATAATGATTATACACTTCTAACGCAGGGTATTCTCCTTTTTTTTTTTTGAACACATGCCAATTGGTGATCATATATAGTGGTAACATAAGTAGCAAGCATTTTTCCATTTTTTCTTTCTTTTTTTTGACGAGGCACTACGATATTTAGGATGTAATTCAAAATTCGATCTGAATTGCGAACTGCAAATCATCATAGGTGTCGTAAAAAGAAATCCCACAATCCTGAGCCATCTTGTTGTCTCGAAGAAGTGATGCCGAACAAATTTTCTCGGAGTATGGAAATCCATCGCGTTGGACGCATCAACTGTAGAGCGGCTTCTACAGGTCGCACTGGGCTCAAAGATTCCCAAATGGTACTCGCAAAGTTAAAGATAACGAGCTCCAAAAGCTGTCAGTATCGTGATGATGATGCGTTTCCGACTGACGATGTGCGAATGGTGCACGTGGACAGAACAAATCGATGACAAGTAGGGTTATGTATGGTAGTGCGTTGCTTGTTAGTGCGATCTATGAGCGCAGTTGTGACCACGCGTATATCAAAAAATATATGTTAATCTGTCGGCACTATATATTCGATGGCAAATTGCATGAATTGAAGATGGTGTGTTTACAGAAAGCACCCAGTATCTTTTCGGAGTCACAGCGCGTCTTCTTTCGAGCATTCAAAAAAAAAAGAGCATTGATTTCCACTTACTTGAGGCAGAGAGAAAACACACAGGCGGCCTGTGTTTGGGGAGTTCCAAGATTCAGCAAATAGTTGCCGTTGATGCTGCAGCCGATAGACAAAAAAATCGACAAATTTTGCTTGCTGGGGAATGTCTTCCATCCAATGTAATCCGCGATTCTTTCCAATTTTTCTTTTATGTCTCTTGCTCCAGTTGCTTCAACGTTGGATTTTGGTTCTTTATTTTGCCCTTTGCTTTCTGTAAATTTCGTTTGTCTTAATTTTCTTTTGTTTTTTTTCTCATTGATAAAATTGTTAATCTCTTACCTCTCTGCCTTGTTCGGTGCAATCCTAGGAGCTCACGTCCTGCTACTTCAAATGTTCAAATCGGAAAGAAAGCTTCGCTTCCGTCTATTAGACATTTAACCATTCGTTAGCCACCGGTCTACTTGTAAGATGTGATCGAGCGATATGACTATACGTTTTCAAAGTGGTGATAACTTGAACATGACAACGTGTTTACACTTAATTGTCTTTGCAGTGTAGAGGGTTTATTTATACGTTGCCCAGACAGAACGAATTTGCGCCATTTCAATGAATTGACTGTTTCATGGTCGCCTTTATCTTGAATCCAAAACGCGTTTGTAGACAAATCGAAGTTGCACCGTTACAAAACAGATTTTTGAGTAGTCATTTTACTAGTCAAGAATCTGAAGGTGCTTCTTAGGCTGATTTTTTTTATTTTTTTTTTTTTTTTTATAGTGAAAATATGTCTTTTCCGTGGAAGGTGCCCAATGATTTTCCGTTCATATCCTCCAGTGCATAATAGGAACTCCCCAGCTTGCGTTTTATCCTGGCTTTTAAAAACGTAGGTGCTAATTTAGCGTTGAATCCTTTTCGTGCGCTGCTCTGGGCGAAATTGCGACGGAAGACTGCGACTGCCCCACTGCATAATTTATCGGACGGGACCTCAAATTATAAATTCTAGCGTTTTTGTCATATTCTGCTCGCATATTCTGTTTTGCTCTATCACGAATTAATTTCAGGTGGTCCTGATTGGAAATCCTTGTATCGGCCTCTGTCAAAAGGTCTAGTTTCCGAAGTAATTCATAACTGCCTCCGTGCAGTATCATGTTCTGACCGAAAAGTAGGTAATATAGTGTACATTTAATGGACTGGTGTATAGAATTTCGGAGAGCACAGCTGATGCTGGAAATATGTTGATCCCAATCTGTTTGATCAGGTCTGATATACACTCTTAGTGCGGCAATGAGGCGTTTGCTTGAGGTGAATATATTGCTGTATATACGTGTTTGATAACGTAAGTTGTTAGAAATGCTTCAAATTCATTCGACTTGAACTGTGTTCCATTGTCTGATACCAATGTTTCTGGAACGCCGAAGAACATGTGTGCGTGTTGGCAAAGTACAGAAAAATCCCCATTAAGCGACTGAAATGTGAGGGCATGAATTCGATAGATAAATTCCTCTACGGAAATTCCATTAGGAGAGGCCTCGAAGTGCAAATTCCAGCTCTGTATGATCTTTGCTACCTTTTCAGAGTTTCCTCGCGTTTGTTGGTAATTATTTTGGAAGCTCCTAGTCGTCTCCTCGGCTGGAGTATTCGGTGGCGGGTAGTGTCCTGCTGGTGACCAGGGGCCGTCGAATCGAACAGAACTCACTGGTCGTGCATTCCGCGTTGCTTCATTTCCATGAGGTCTAACGTTTGGGCCTAGCTGATTTTGCAATAATTCGCTCAAAGTATCGTTTATGTAATTCTTTATGCTTCCTAGCCACTCCTGCTTTTGGTTAGCTATTGCTTTTTCAGTTATCTTCATCATTTCGTCTTTGTATGAATAAAAGGAGTCCTTTTCAATAGCCAAAACCGGATTTCGAAATCTTGTATCACTGAGATCTCTTGCGGCATTGAGTGGCAACGATAAGTTTCCTCTGTTGGGAGGAGGAACAGAGAATGACACATTCGCAACGTCCTCACCCTGTTCACCAAGACTACCCGGTTGATTCGGGTAAAGAGGTTGCCTTCTCGTTCCCATAGTTCGGGCATGTTTAGGGTTGGCTCCCCTCCCACCTCTATGAGGCATCGAAGGCAACTTCTGAGTCGAAACATTATTATCCTTAGACCTTAAACTGGAGGGCGCGATGTCTTTCGCCTGGCAGTCGGCCCGACAATTAGGGCAAGACGGTTTGTTCCCAATCGCATTTATAATGCAAAGCTTATGAAACAGGTGTGCACACGGGGTTTTCGCTATTTCCATATCTTGACCCAGGTCTTCATTGCAGATGCTACATATGATAACGTCTTCACGAAGTTCAGATAAGTTTTCCTCGCTGCGGTAGACTGCCATTTCTAATAGTAGTGAGACAAAGGAGTGAAGAACTTACTAAATTGCTAATTAAAGCACAGAATTAAACATATAAACCCTAGTAATCAAAGTTATAAGGAAAATTGTGGCTTACTAATAAGGTCATCGAGGGATGGGGCTTAAAAGGTAAACTAATTTATATAAAAGAACATTTAATATTGAGTTCAGGTGCGCGCATTAGAGGCTTGAACTGTAGATTGTCCACATGAGCCAAAAAAAAATTGAAATATTCTACTTGAAGCAAATTATGTTGTTCAATGTGAACACCCTAATTGTCACTGCGACACCACTCGGTATATGAATTACGACAATAACAAAAATAATAACAACTCGATAACTCCAAAAAAATTAAGCGGTCGGCTAATCCGTACGAAATCAAAACAAGATAAAACCGAATTCCAGCTAACGCCAAATCTCTCAAAACAAAATATCTCAAAGAAACTATAACCCCCCAAAAAAATTAAGCGGTCGGCTATTCCGTACAAAATCAAAGCAAAATAAAACCGAATTCCAGCTAACGCAAAATATCTCAAAACAAAATATCTCAAAAAACTATTACTCCTAAAAAAATTAAGCGGTCGGCTATTCCGTACAAAATCAAAACAAAATAAAACCGAATTCCAGCTAACGCAAAATCTCTCAAAAAAACTATAACCCCAAAAAAAATGAAGCGGTCGGCTATTCCGTACAAAATCAAAACAAAATAAAACCGAATTCCAGCCCCAATCAGTTAAATAAAGCGTAAAACAAATACCGAGAGTCTGCCGCGAACAAATCATGACTTAAAAAATATAGTCTGCTATCCCAAAGAACTACCCATCAAAAGGCCACCGCCAAGTGGACAGCTATTCCGGACGAAATCAACGAAATATAACCGTATTCCAACCTGACCATAATAACTTCTCGTGTAAGTCCGGTGAGGAAACAGCCTTATTGTCGTCAAAAAACTATCTTCCTATCACAAGAAGTGTGAATAAGTGGATTTTTTTTTTAAAGCTCAATAAAAAAAGTTTACGGAAATTCCGAACCGTGTACTGTTATCTTTTGCTCGGCGAGTCAAACTCCCGAAATCAAAGAAAATAAGTATACGATCGCGACGGAAATAATTTCACAATTGTAAAAAAACGATAAAATTACTAAAAAATAATATTGGTAGCCTATCAAATGATAGGCCCCACGTTGGGCGCCAATTTATGTAATGGTTACTTTGTTTCTTCCTCAGAGCAGTTGCTGCTTTAGGCCTGTGTGCACGCCTAGCGAATGCTCTAGCTCGCTCGCCGGATTGGGTTGGGTTCTTGGCCCGTCAGCTGCTCCACCATCATAAATAAAATTTAATGCGTGCACTAAGGGTGAAATGACCTATAAACGGAATATAGGGGCGGCGACACCTGAACTCAGTAAAAACTCTTTTTGTTTCAATATTCTTTATAATAACTTTATTGTACTTCATAAAACGTAAAGGTATACAAAGGAAATCATAAACTCAGCCTTATAAGTAATTTTATAAATTTCAATAACTTATGTAAAGAGTATTTCCTATAATTATAATATTTGAAAACAAGATAAGACAGCATTATGCAAAAGATGAAGCAAGTAGGTATTCAGGATAGGTAGTTGAATACTATCAATCGATTTGACAAGCTAATACATGAATAAGTAATATCTATGCTATATAAGCAGGTTCTCCAATGAACTTTACAAAACAAGTAATATCTTTGCTTTATTTGATCTTATGCTTTATAGGTATGTTTTTCAATAATCTTTACCAAAAAATTTACTAATTATAGTATGACGTATCAAAAAAAACTATTATATATATAAGGCGAGTAAGTATCTTGATATATCATAACGTAGGGTATCGAAGATTATCAACCGGCTTGATAAGCATAATAACTAAATAAGCAATATCATTACTTCATTTGAGGACATTCTAAATAATAACGTTCTCCAATAAACTTTACAAAAAAACGTGTATGACAAGTCAAAGAAAATATTATATATAAAGCGAGTAAATATTTTGATATATCATAATGTAGGGTATCGAAGCTTATCAACCGTCTTGATAAGCTTACTTACTGAATAAGTAATATTTCTTTTATCTGATACTATGTTATATAGGTATGTTCTCCGATGAACTTTACAAGAAAATTTACTACTTATAGTATGACGTATCAAAAAAACTATTATATATATAAGGCGAGTAAGTATCTTGATATATCATAACGTAGGGTATCGAAGATTATCAACCGGCTTGATAAGCATAATAACTAAATAAGCAATATCATTACTTCATTTGAGGACATTCTAAATAAGTATGTTCTCCAAAGAACTTTACAAAAAAACGTGTATGACATATCAAAGAAAATATTATATATTAAGCGAGAAAGTATTTTGATATATCATAATGTAGGGTATCGAAGATTATCAACCGGCTTGATAAGCATAATAACTAAATAAGCAATATCATTACTTCATTTGAGGACATTCTAAATAATAATGTTCTCCAATGAACTTTACAAAAAAAAACGTGTATGACATATCAAAGAAAATATTATATATAAAGCGAGTAAGTATTTTGATATATCATAATGTAGGGTATCGAAGATTATCAAATGATTTACTAAGAAAAGTGATATATTTACTTTCTTTTTTTTTCTTTTTCCTTATAACACCACATAAGCCTGTCTCTAATGAACTGGTAGTATAAAGAACGTAAGTAATTATAGTCTAGTGTATCTAAGAAGGTGTTATAAAAGGTAATTAACGACGATAACGAATCTCTCAAAACAAAATATCTCAAAGAAACTATAACCCCCCAAAAAAATTAAGCGGTCGGCTATTCCGTACAAAATCAAAGCAAAATAAAACCGAATTCCAGCTAACGCAAAATATCTCAAAACAAAATATCTCAAAAAACTATTACTCCTAAAAAAATTAAGCGGTCGGCTATTCCGTACAAAATCAAAACAAAATAAAACCGAATTCCAGCTAACGCAAAATCTCTCAAAAAAACTATAACCCCAAAAAAAATGAAGCGGTCGGCTATTCCGTACAAAATCAAAACAAAATAAAACCGAATTCCAGCCCCAATCAGTTAAATAAAGCGTAAAACAAATACCGAGAGTCTGCCGCGAACAAATCATGACTTAAAAAATATAGTCTGCTATCCCAAAGAACTACCCATCAAAAGGCCACCGCCAAGTGGACAGCTATTCCGGACGAAATCAACGAAATATAACCGTATTCCAACCTGACCATAATAACTTCTCGTGTAAGTCCGGTGAGGAAACAGCCTTATTGTCGTCAAAAAACTATCTTCCTATCACAAGAAGTGTGAATAAGTGGATTTTTTTTTTAAAGCTCAATAAAAAAAGTTTACGGAAATTCCGAACCGTGTACTGTTATCTTTTGCTCGGCGAGTCAAACTCCCGAAATCAAAGAAAATAAGTATACGATCGCGACGGAAATAATTTCACAATTGTAAAAAAACGATAAAATTACTAAAAAATAATATTGGTAGCCTATCAAATGATAGGCCCCACGTTGGGCGCCAATTTATGTAATGGTTACTTTGTTTCTTCCTCAGAGCAGTTGCTGCTTTAGGCCTGTGTGCACGCCTAGCGAATGCTCTAGCTCGCTCGCCGGATTGGGTTGGGTTCTTGGCCCGTCAGCTGCTCCACCATCATAAATAAAATTTAATGCGTGCACTAAGGGTGAAATGACCTATAAACGGAATATAGGGGCGGCGACACCTGAACTCAGTAAAAACTCTTTTTGTTTCAATATTCTTTATAATAACTTTATTGTACTTCATAAAACGTAAAGGTATACAAAGGAAATCATAAACTCAGCCTTATAAGTAATTTTATAAATTTCAATAACTTATGTAAAGAGTATTTCCTATAATTATAATATTTGAAAACAAGATAAGACAGCATTATGCAAAAGATGAAGCAAGTAGGTATTCAGGATAGGTAGTTGAATACTATCAATCGATTTGACAAGCTAATACATGAATAAGTAATATCTATGCTATATAAGCAGGTTCTCCAATGAACTTTACAAAACAAGTAATATCTTTGCTTTATTTGATCTTATGCTTTATAGGTATGTTTTTCAATAATCTTTACCAAAAAATTTACTAATTATAGTATGACGTATCAAAAAAAACTATTATATATATAAGGCGAGTAAGTATCTTGATATATCATAACGTAGGGTATCGAAGATTATCAACCGGCTTGATAAGCATAATAACTAAATAAGCAATATCATTACTTCATTTGAGGACATTCTAAATAATAACGTTCTCCAATAAACTTTACAAAAAAACGTGTATGACAAGTCAAAGAAAATATTATATATAAAGCGAGTAAATATTTTGATATATCATAATGTAGGGTATCGAAGCTTATCAACCGTCTTGATAAGCTTACTTACTGAATAAGTAATATTTCTTTTATCTGATACTATGTTATATAGGTATGTTCTCCGATGAACTTTACAAGAAAATTTACTACTTATAGTATGACGTATCAAAAAAACTATTATATATATAAGGCGAGTAAGTATCTTGATATATCATAACGTAGGGTATCGAAGATTATCAACCGGCTTGATAAGCATAATAACTAAATAAGCAATATCATTACTTCATTTGAGGACATTCTAAATAAGTATGTTCTCCAAAGAACTTTACAAAAAAACGTGTATGACATATCAAAGAAAATATTATATATTAAGCGAGAAAGTATTTTGATATATCATAATGTAGGGTATCGAAGATTATCAACCGGCTTGATAAGCATAATAACTAAATAAGCAATATCATTACTTCATTTGAGGACATTCTAAATAATAATGTTCTCCAATGAACTTTACAAAAAAAAACGTGTATGACATATCAAAGAAAATATTATATATAAAGCGAGTAAGTATTTTGATATATCATAATGTAGGGTATCGAAGATTATCAAATGATTTACTAAGAAAAGTGATATATTTACTTTCTTTTTTTTTCTTTTTCCTTATAACACCACATAAGCCTGTCTCTAATGAACTGGTAGTATAAAGAACGTAAGTAATTATAGTCTAGTGTATCTAAGAAGGTGTTATAAAAGGTAATTAACGATTATATAATTTTTCGTGAGGTATTTTCTTGTATGAATATGTAATAATTGGCAATATAGCGTATCAAAGACAGGTATATGTATGAATATGTAATAATTGGTAATATAGCGTATCAAAGAAAGGTATTATAGAAAGAAAAATAATGATTATGTATATTTTTATAGCGTATCAAAGAAAGGTATTATTCTAAGGTAAATAATGATTATACACTTCTAACGCAGGGTATTCTCCTTTTTTTTTTTTTGAACACATGCCAATTGGTGATCATATATAGTGGTAACATAAGTAGCAAGCATTTTTCCATTTTTTCTTTCTTTTTTTTGACGAGGCACTACGATATTTAGGATGTAATTCAAAATTCGATCTGAATTGCGAACTGCAAATCATCATAGGTGTCGTAAAAAGAAATCCCACAATCCTGAGCCATCTTGTTGTCTCGAAGAAGTGATGCCGCACAAATTTTCTCGGAGTATGGAAATCCATCGCGTTGGACGCATCAACTGTAGAGCGGCTTCTACAGGTCGCACTGGGCTCAAAGATTCCCAAATGGTACTCGCAAAGTTAAAGATAACGAGCTCCAAAAGCTTTCAGTATCGTGATGATGATGCGTTTCCGACTGACGATGTGCGAATGGTGCACGTGGACAGCACAAATCGATGACAAGTAGGGTTATGTATGGTAATGCGTTGCTTGTTAGTGCGATCTATGAGCGCAGTTGTGACCACGCGTATATCAAAAAATATATGTTAATCTGTCGGCACTATATATTCGATGGCAAATTGCATGAATTGAAGATGGTGTGTTTACAGAAAGCACCCAGTATCTTTTCGGAATCTGGGAATGTCTTCCATCCAATGTAATCCGCGATTCTTTCCGATTTTTCTTTTATGTCTCTTGCTCCAGTTGCTTCAACGTTGGATTTTGGTTCTTTATTTTGCCCTTTGCTTTCTGTAAATTTCGTTTGTCTTAATTTTCTTTTGTTTTTTTTCTTATTGATAAAATTGTTAATCTCTTACCTCTCTGCCTTGTTCGGTGCAATCCTAGGAGCTCACGTCCTGCTACTTCAAATGTTCAAATCGGAAAGAAAGCTTAGCTTCCGTCTATTAGACATTTAACCATTCGGTAGCCACCGGTCTACTTGTAAGATGTGATCGAGCGAGATGACTATACGTTTTCAAAGTGGTGATAACTTGAACATGACAACGTGTTTACACTTAATTGTCTTTGCAGTGTAGAGGGTTTATTTATACGTTGCCCAGACAGAACGAATTTGCGCCATTTCAATGAATTGACTGTTTCATGGTCGCGTTTATCTTGAATCCAAAACGCGTTTGTAGACAAATCGAAGTTGCACCGTTACAAAACAGATTTTGGAGTAGTAATTTTACTAGTCAAGAATCTGAAGGTGCTTCTTAGGCTGGTTTTTTTTTTTTTTTTTTTTATAGTGAAAATATGTCTTTTCCGTGGAAGGTGCCCAATGATTTTCCGTTCATATCCTCCAGTGCATAATAGGAACTCCCCAGCTTGCGTTTTATCTTGGCTTTTAAAAACGTAGGTGCTAATTTAGCGTTGAATCCTTTTCGTGCGCTGCTCTGGGCGAAATTGCGACGGAAGACTTCCTGCCCCACTGCATAATTTATCGGACGGGACCTCAAATTATAAATTCTAGCGTTTTTGTCATATTCTGCTCGCATATTCTGTTTTGCTCTATCACGAATTAATTTCAGGTGGTCCTGATTGGAAATCCTTGTATCGGCCTCTGTCAAAAGGTCTAGTTTCCGAAGTAATTCATAACTGCCTCCGTGCAGTATCATGTTCTGACCGAAAAGTAGGTAATATAGTGTACATTTAATGGACTGGTGTATAGAATTTCGGAGAGCACAGCTGATGCTGGAAATATGTTGATCCCAATCTGTTTGATCAGGTCTGATATACACTCTTAGTGCGGCAATGAGGCGTTTGCTTGTGGTGAATATATTGCTGTATATACGTGTTTGATAACGTAAGTTGTTAGAAATGCTTTAAATTCATTCGACTTGAACTGTGTTCCATTGTCTGATACCAATGTTTCTGGAACGCCGAAGAACATGTGTGCGTGTTGGCAAAGTACAGAAAAATCCCCATTAAGCGACTGAAATGTGAGGGCATGAATTCGATAGATAAATTCCTCTACGGAAATTCCATTAGGAGAGGCCTCGAAGTGCAAATTCCAGCTCTGTATGATCTTTGCTACCTTTTCAGAGTTTCCTCGCGTTTGTTGGTAATTATTTTGATTTATTTATTTGGCTCCCCTCCCACCTCTATGAGGCATCGAAGGCAACTTCTGAGTCGAAACATTATTATCCTTAGACCTTAAACTGGAGGGCGCGATGTCTTTCGCCTGGCAGTCGGCCCGACAATTAGGGCAAGACGGTTTGTTCCCAATCGCATTTATAATGCAAAGCTTATGAAACAGGTGTGCACACGGGGTTTTCGCTATTTCCATATCTTGACCCAGGTCTTCATTGCAGATGCTACATATGATAACGTCTTCACGAAGTTCAGATAAGTTTTCCTCGCTGCGGTAGACTGCCATTTCTAATAGTAGTGAGACAAAGGAGTGAAGAACTTACTAAATTGCTAATTAAAGCACAGAATTAAACATATAAACCCTAGTAATCAAAGTTATAAGGAAAATTGTGGCTTACTAATAAGGTCATCGAGGGATGGGGCTTAAAAGGTAAACTAATTTATATAAAAGAACATTTAATATTGAGTTCAGGTGCGTGCATTAGAGGCTTGAACTGTAGATTGTCCACATGAGCCAAAAAAAAATTGAAATATCCTACTTGAAGTAAATTATGTTGTTCAATGTGAACACCCTAATTGTCACTGCGACACCACTCGGTATATGAATTACGACAATAACAAAAATAATAACAACTCGATAACTCCAAAAAAATTAAGCGGTCGGCTAATCCGTACGAAATCAAAACAAGATAAAACCGAATTCCAGCTAACGCCAAATCTCTCAAAACAAAATATCTCAAAGAAACTATAACCCCCCAAAAAAATTAAGCGGTCGGCTATTCCGTACAAAATCAAAGCAAAATAAAACCGAATTCCAGCTAACGCAAAATATCTCAAAAAACTATTACTCCTAAAAAAATTAAGCGGTCGGCTATTCCGTACAAAATCAAAACAAAATAAAACCGAATTCCAGCTAACGCAAAATCTCTCAAAAAAACTATAACCCCCAAAAAAATGAAGCGGTCGGCTATTCCGTACAAAATCAAAACAAAATAAAACCGAATTCCAGCCCCAATCAGTTAAATAAAGCGTAAAACAAATACCGAGAGTCTGCCGCGAACAAATCATGACTTAAAAAATATAGTCTGCTATCCCAAAGAACTACCCATCAAAAGGCCACCGCCAAGTGGACAGCTATTCCGGACGAAATCAACGAAATATAACCGTATTCCAACCTGACCATAATAACTTCTCGTGTAAGTCCGGTGAGGAAACAGCCTTATTGTCGTCAAAAAACTATCTTCCTATCACAAGAAGTGTGAATAAGTGGATTTTTTTTTTAAAGCTCAATAAAAAAAGTTTACGGAAATTCCGAACCGTGTACTGTTATCTTTTGCTCGGCGAGTGGGTTGGGTTCTTGGCCCGTCAGCTGCTCCACCATCATAAATAAAATTTAATGCGTGCACTAAGGGTGAAATGACCTATAAACGGAATATAGGGGCGGCGACACCTGAACTCAGTAAAAACTCTTTTTGTTTCAATATTCTTTATAATAACTTTATTGTACTTCATAAAACGTAAAGGTATACAAAGGAAATCATAAACTCAGCCTTATAAGTAATTTTATAAATTTCAATAACTTATGTAAAGAGTATTCCTATAATTATAATATTTGAAAACTAGATAAGACAGCATTATGCAAAAGATGAAGCAAGTAGGTATTCAGGATAGGTAGTTGAATACTATCAATCGATTTGACAAGCTAATACATGAATAAGTAATATCTATGCTATATAAGCAGGTTCTCCAATGAACTTTACAAAACAAGTAATATCTTTGCTTTATTTGATCTTATGCTTTATAGGTATGTTCTTCAATAATCTTTACCAAAAAATTTACTAATTATAGTATGACGTATCAAAAAAAAACTATTATATATATAAGGCGAGTAAGTATCTTGATATATCATAACGTAGGGTATCGAAGATTATCAACTGGCTTGATAAGCATAATAACTAAATAAGCAATATCATTACTTCATTTGAGGACATTCTAAATAAGTATGTTCTCCAATGAACTTTACAAAAAAACGTGTATAACATATCAAAGAAAATATTATATATAAAGCGAGTAAGTATTTTGATATATCATAATGTAGGGTATCGAAGATTATCAACCGTCTTGATAAGCTTACTAACTGAATAAGTAATATTTCCTTTATCTGATACTATGTTATATAGGTATGTTCTCCGATGAACTTTACAAGAAAATTTACTACTTATAGTATGACGTATCAAAAAAACTATTATATATATAAGGCGAGTAAGTATCTTGGTATATCATAACGTAGGGTATCGAAGATTATCAACCGGCTTGATAAGCATAATAACTAAATAAGCAATATCATTACTTCATTTGAGGACATTCTAAATAATAACGTTCTCCAATGAACTTTACAAAAAAACGTGTATGACATGTCAAAGAAAATATTATATATAAAGCGAGTAAATATTTTGATATATCATAATGTAGGGTATCGAAGATTATCAAATGATTTACTAAGAAAAGTGATATATTTACTTTCTTTTTTTTTCTTTTTCCTTATAACACCACATAAGCCTGTCTCTAATGAACTGGTAGTATAAAGAACGTAAGTAATTATAGTCTAGTGTATCTAAGAAGGTGTTATAAAAGGTAATTAACGATTATATAATTTTTCGTGAGGTATTTTCTTGTATGAATATGTAATAATTGGCAATATAGCGTATCAAAGACAGGTATTATGTATGAATATGTAATAATTGGTAATATAGCGTATCAAAGAAAGGTATTATAGAAAGAAAAATAATGATTATATATATTTTTATAGCGTATCAAAGAAAGGTATTATTCTAAGGTAAATAATGATTATACACTTCTAACACAGGGTATTCTCCTTTTTTTTTGAACACATGCCAATTGGTGATCATATATAGTGGTAACATAAGTAACAAGCATTTTTCCATTTTTTTTTTTTTTTTTTTGACGAGGCACTACGATATTTAGGATGTAATTAAAAATTCGATCTGAATTGCGAACTGCAAATCATCATAGGTGTCGTAAAAAGAAATCCCACAATCCTGAGCCATCTTGTTGTCTCGAAGAAGTGATGCCGCACAAATTTTCTCGGAGTATGGAAATCCATCGCGTTGGACGCATCAACTGTAGAGCGGCTTCTACAGGTCGCACTGGGCTCAAAGATTCCCAAATGGTACTCGCAAAGTTAAAGATAACGAGCTCCAAAAGCTTTCGGTATCGTGATGATGATGCGTTTCCGACTGACGATGTGCGAATGGTGCACGTGGACAGCACAAATCGATGACAAGTAGGGTTATGTATGGTAGTGCGTTGCTTGTTAGTGCGATCTATAAGCGCAGTTGTGACCACGCGTATATCAAAAAATATATGTTAATCTGTCGGCACTATAAATTCGATGGCAAATTGCATGAATTAAAGATGGTGTGTTTACAGAAAGCACCCAGTATCTTTTCGGAGTCACAGCGCGTCTTCTTTCGAGCATTCAAAAAAAAAGAGCATTGATTTCCACTTACTTGAGACAGAGAGAAAACACACAGGCGGCCTGTGTTTGGGGAGTTCCAAGATTCAGCAAATAGTTGCCGTTGATGCTGCAGCCGATAGACAAAAAAATCGACAAATTTTGCTTGCTGGGGAATGTCTTCCATCCAATGTAATCCGCGATTCTTTCCGATTTTTCTTTTATGTCTCGTGCTCCAGTTGCTTCAACGTTGGATTTTGGTTCTTTATTTTTCCCTTTGCTTTCTGTAAATTTCGTTTGTCTTAATTTTCTTTCGTTTTTTTTTCTCATAGATAAAATTGTTAATCTCTTACCTCTCTGCCTTGTTCGGTGCAATCCTAGGAGCTCACGTCCTGCTACTTCAAATGTTCAAATCGGAAAGAAAGCTTAGCTTTCGTCTATTAGACATTTAACCATTCGTTAGCCACCGGTCTACTTGTAAGATGTGATCGAGCGAGATGACTATACGTTTTCAAAGTGGTGATAACTTGAACATGACAACGTGTTTACACTTAATTGTCTTTGCAGTGTAGAGGGTTTATTTATACGTTGCCCAGACAGAACGAATTTGCGCCATTTCAATGAATTGACTGTTTCATGGTCGCGTTTATCTTGAATCCAAAACGCGTTTGTAGACAAATCGAAGTTGCACCGTTACAATGGGTTGAGCTTCGTCTATTGGCCTGACTATAGAGTTTACTACTTCTGCGATTATATTTAACAACTCGGGGAATGGGATTATTGGAACTTGCGCCTGTTGCGGAGGCGGATTTACTTCAGCAACTCTTTGCTGAGGTTGTGGGGCGTTTAAAAGGGGGGGGGGCGGATAAGATTGTTATGATTAGCCATAGTTTATAAATATAAATTATATCACTTTAATATATTATGGAAATGTTATATTCTGGTAATTGTTTTTAAAAAATATAGATTTATATGAATGTATTTCTTACTTCTAGTTGTTTCTTAAATTTGATATTCGCTCAAAAACCCATAAGCACTTCTAGTAAAAAAAATCCTAGATTTATTTTTATATTTGCTTTTACTTTTTATTTTAGATATTTACTCAACAAAATAACTTATTTTTACTCTTCTTTATTAGATATTCACGGTTAAAAAGAGAAAAAAAAACTAGTGTTATCTTTTCGTTAATATTTCCGAAAGGAATAATTTATTTTATTATATTTTTTTTTAGATGTTTACTCTTTTTTATTTTTTTAAAGAAATATTATTCGCACTGTTAATAAAGAAAAAAAATTTAAATTTTTACCCTATAAGTACCAATAACATGGTACACTTGACGCTGGGTCGGCTGGTAGCTGTCCACTACCTCCTTTTTGCCTTCACTGATTATTGATTTTTAATCTTATTCACGCTTATTATTATATTTTAAAACTTGGTTGTGTTTTATAACACTTTCCAATTCTTCTTTGCTTGCAAATTTTAAATTCGAACTTGATCGCGTTTACAACACTTTAATATTTCGTTCGAGTCGCGTTAATACCATTTAAATTTTACGCGTTTGCAACACTTTTTAATTACGCTCGGGCGCCAGTTAGGTTTTTGGTTGCGGAAAAATAAATAACAACAAGTAATTTATATTTTTTGAAGTGTCAACCGACTTCTTACTTTATTCATTCAAAACTCAACGGTCTTATTCTAATTTACCTATAGTTATAATAAGTGTATCCCCAAAGCCAGCATACTGCCGCTGGTGTGTGGCGTTGACCTGTGGAAACAAGTCAACGTTTTTGTTGCTGCAAAGTCAGCATACTGTGTCGCTGGCGTGCGGTGTTGCAATATCAGCATACTCTGTCGCTGGCTTGTGGTGATGCAAAGTCAGCAGACTGTCGCTGGTGTGTGGCGTTGACCTGTGGAAACAAGTCAACGTACTCTGCTGCTCTGTTGCTGGCGTTTGATATTGAAAAGTCGGCATACTGACGCAGGTGTGTGGCGTTGACCTGTGGGAACAAGTCAACGTATTTGGTGTTGCAATGTATTTGGTGTTAACTTATACAAGCGACAATAATGAGAACAACAACAATGAATAACGCATACGCACTGCAGTTCCGAGGAAATCAACTCTACTAAAGAAAAATCAATTGGCATAGCAACAACGGTAATTAACCGAACGAAAATCATGGAAACGGAACAGCCCGGTTTGAAGTTTTAAACCGTTTCACGGGCTGTAAAAGGGGACACAAGCCCAGCATACAGTCTCTTCGTCATCTGACCGACTCCTGATAGTGAACTGAGCGTAGCATCCTCTTTCACTGATCAAAATACTGGACAAAGCAACTCTTCTTCTTCGCACAGACTCCTGATAGTAGATCCCGCTGGACCAAGGCATTAAAACCACAGGACACACTGCGTAACATCTAAGACCTAAGTCAAATTAATTATTTCAAAAATCAATGTTCGTCTGTTCTTAAAACGAAAGAAAAATAAAAACATTGAATTCAGAGTTCCTAACCAAAAAATAAATCTTTTATTGTAACGACCCTTTATAACAACGAACCCTGGTCACACTGAGGATACCCCGGCTGGGAAAAACCTCGTTACAGGGTTCAGGGACACCACACACTGCACTTTGCACTTGTTTTTCGAGCGTCCGCGCTAGCCGTTATTTTAACAAGTGCCAAGCGTCAAACCGTGGTTGTTTTATTTTTTCTTCGCTGATTTTCCTTTAATTGTATATTTATTACATAAACGTTATTTAAAGTCTTAGCTACAAGCAACCCATTCGGTTGGCATTTTTTTTCAGTTAACATTTCGTTGTTTGATGCGCAAATCAATTGGTTTTTGTTTTTCGTGCGGCTTTCCTAAATACAATTATCTCAAAAATATCAATTTGTATATTCAATTGGTTAATCTGTGAAATAGGACCGATTCAAAAAGAGATAGTTTGGAGATTATTACCAAATAATACAAGGTTAAAATAAAAGGACTATTATTATTAGTATTTATTTATTATTTATTACCCAATTAACGAAGGTTTTATGCATAATTTTACGGATTACAAATTTTCCTTTTAAAAATCTTGTAACTAAAACACAACACAAAAGAGAATCGACCGCACTAAAGTAGATTTCCTTGGTAATGAAAGAGGCAAAATAAAAGGTAATATGTATTTTCACAAAAAATAGAGAAGTTATTAAGTTAACTGGATAACAAAAGTAGTAATAGTATTTGTTATGAGGGCTCAACAAAACAGGTCTTATCCTTTTGCGTTTGTGGACTGTATGTATTCCTTTCTATTATTATCTTTATCTATATATATAAAAGTCAATTGCTGTTCGTTAGACTGGCTAAAACTCGAATAAAAAGATGAATTCAGCCCCGCTAGGTGGCGCTGGTATCGTTTTTTCTGAAAATTCTTATTTATGGAACGATTTGGCTCAAATTCACACCATATAATATTTAAATTAAAAGAAAGTCGTTGACAAAATTTGGACCCGATAGGTGGCGCTGGTGTCTTTTTTTTCCGAGGTGGGTCAGTGTGTATGAGGGCAATGGGTGGGTGGTCAGTGGGCGGGTGGTCAGTGGGTGTGAGTTCAGTGGGCGGTGGGTCAGTGTGTATGAGGTCAGTGGGCGGGAGGTCAGTGGGTGGGTGGTCAGAGGGATGGGGCAGCCGGGAAACGCGTGTGTAAGTGGGCGTGGCGTCAGTGGGCGGGTAGCAAAGCGCCCGGGAACAGCTAGTAATATAATATATTCCGAAAGCTCCGAATCAATTGAATAGAAATAACACGAAATTAATTTCAATTTAAAATTCCAATTTTATTAAGCATGTGTTTTCTGTGCTGTTTTCTATATATTTTTAGAGTAAAGAAAAAAATTTTTTTTTTAAGAACAAAAAAAAAACGTTTTGTTTTATTTTAAAAACATGGAAACCATGGAAATATGCAGAGATATCCAAAATTGTGTTTAGACACTCTGCGCCCTTGAAGTCTCTGCTTCAACATCCATCTCTCTTCTCTTTTCTTTTTCTTTTGCCATTCCGATGTTGCCACCTTTAAAGTAACATTTCGCACCAGACCATCTGGACCCGGGAACACATTGATGACTCGCGCTGTTTTTCATTATGATGGTGGTATGTTATTTTCGCGTATAACAACTAGATTCCCTATTTTCAGGTTCGGCTGCGCCCTTTGCGATTTCGGACGCTGTTGCAATTCGTGTAGATAATCTCTCGACCAACTTTTCCATAACGACTGCGTCATTTTCTGTATTTGTGCTGCCAATTTCAGTTTATTGTCTGGGATCTCTTGAACATTCGCACCGAACGGTTGAATAATGGGCTCTCCAATGGGGAAATGCGCAAGTCTTCAGGATCTTTTGACTGTGTGGATAATGGACAAGAGGTCATTACTGCGCTTGTTTGAGCTAGGTTTACCCTGAAGGCGCCGCTCGTCAAATTATGCAGGGCAACGATTCTTCTCAAATGGTATTTCATGGATTTAACCGCGGCTTCCCATAACCCTTTTTGGAGTGGCGAGTTGGCGTAATAAATCGCCATTCTGTACCATATTTGTATCCACCCCTACCTGAGCGTCGAACTTGAAGAGTTGTGGGGGCTAAGTAAGGTTAAAGATTCTTGGGAGTTTTTCCCTACGATGAGTCCTGAAACTAAAGAGTGCTCCGTACTATTGTACCATCTTTCCTAATTCCTCCCACCATCTCCTTCATCTACTATCCACATCCCTCTCCTTACCCCCTGGGCTGGATTAAGTTGTCATACGAGTGCTGATAATCAACTTGGTTGGGGGCCCAGTTTTTAAAAATAGCCCAGTCTCACGGATACCTGGCGCCCTTCTGACTAAACTAGCCTTATCTGTATCTGTATAGTTTTGAGAAAACTAGCTCAATAACTTCTAATACCTGGTCTTCTTACCGAACGGTAGCACGTTGCAATCGCTGGCTACCGGTAGTGCCCCTGCAACGACGGATGGTGGTTTATCCACTGCCGACAAACGCAGTTGTTTATTATGTAAAAAAATAAATTTTCAATTACTGGTTCTTCTTCTATACCGGACGGTAGCACGGTGCAATCGCTGGCTACTGGAAGGGCCCCTGCAATGGTTGGTGGTGGTTTTTTCACTGCCGACAAGCTCAGAGCGGCTATGAAAGGGAATCCTTCTACCAGCAGTGGCAGGGTTGTGGCACCTCATGGCCATCCCGCCACATGCAACAACAAAGGAGGTAAAGTCGTACCGACTACTTCAATGGGGAGTGCACCTTGTACTTATAGTTCGCGACAGGGCGCTGCAACAAGGTCGCTCTACAAGGACCGGCGTAATGCCAATCGGATACTGAAGGCCCTCGGTGCTATTCCGGAGACCAGCAGGACGCCGAGGCAAATCATCATCATCATCATATATGGCTCTAAAACCAGGGTCCGGTCCTGGCCTCCCGCAAAAAGTCTCTCCACCGGTCCCGATTTCGAGCCGATGTCATCCAGTTTGGCATCCCTAAACTCTGGTCCTGGTCTACGCCATCCTTCCAGCGTAGGCTTGGCCAGCCTCGTTGTCGTGTTCCATAAATCCTACCGCAAAGGACATTCAGAGCACGATCCTCTTCACTCATGCGAGCTAGGTGTCCTGCCCTCCGGAGCCTACCGACATCGCGGTAACGCTCGTAGATCATCTCATCATTAAAGAGGCTCCGGAATCGTCCTTCCTCACATACGGGGCCAAGACTCCGTAAGACTTTTCTCTCGAACGTGGCTAAGAGGTCAGAATGCTTTTGCTCTCATTTATGTGCAGCCTCAGATTTCGTGCCGCCTGCTCTATCTGGATGAAAGCTTCCTGTACAGCTCTTTGCTTTCTACCAATATCGTCTGCGTAAGCCAGTATCTGAATGGATTTATAGAGGATTGTTCCTCTCGCCGTTACGTCAGAGTCTCGGATCACTTCCTCCAACGCCAGGTTGAAGAAGACGCAGGCCAGTCCATCCCCTTGTCGGAGCACGTTATAGATGTTGAATGGGCTTGATAGTGATCCGGATATTTTTACTAGGCTTATAACATTGGTCATGGTCAACCTACGTAGTCCTGTCAGTTTATTTGGGATGCCGAATTCTCTCATGGCTTTATAAAGTTCTACTCTGGCTATGCTATCATAGGCGGCTTTAAAGTCTATAAAAAGATGGTGTAGTGAGTTTTGAAACTCTAGACATTTTTCCATCACCTGCCTTAGTTGTTGATTTGCCTGGGATGAAGCCACACTGGTATGGACCAATGATGACTTTAGCTTATGGGGCTATCCTATCTTGAGGGATAGAGGAGAAAATCTTATACGTGGTACTCAACAACGTTATACCACGAAAATTCTGCATTTTGTGATATCTCCCTTCTTATCTATGGGGCACAGGATGCCTCTTCGCCAGTCTTCTGGCATAACTTCTTCTGCCCGCGTTTTATGATATTGTTGCATTGCTCGGTACGCAATATTCTTACGTTCAGTCGCTAGCTTACATTCGTCATCGAACCAGTCGTTTCGATCTGTACGACTACTGCCTAAGATGGAGTCAGCAGTACTAATGACAGTTTTTTTTTAAGGCGTGTCCATTTCTCTTCTACGCCCGACATCTCAGCCCCAGGACTTCATCAGGTTCGGGTTGTGGCGGCGGTCTATCAACACGTGGTCTATCTGGTTGCGAGTGGCTCCATTGGGAGATACCCAGGTGGCTTTGTGGATATTTTTACGCGCAAACCTTGTACTCGCAACGACCAAATTATTGCTTGCTGCCATCTCTATGACTCGTTGTCCCTTGTCATTAGTGTTCTCGTGTAAGCTATGCATGCCAATGTACTCCCTGAATACTGGCTCCCTACCTATTTTAGCATTCATATCCCCAGAATGATTTTTACATCGTACTGAGGGCAGGCATGGAGTTCCCGTTCGAATGATTCAAAGAATTCTTCTTTTTCATCATCTGGGGAATCCTCTGTAGGTGCGTGAACGTTTATGAGGCTAATGTTTTTTAATTTGCCCCGCACGTGAAGGGTGCATAGCTTTAAACTGACTAGAAACCCCACCCCGAGCACATGATGTCTGGCATGACAGCTGTAATATATGTCATATTCTGATTTTTGTAAGACATCATTCCCTGTCCACCGCATATCCTAAATTGCTGTTAAGTCAGCATTATATTTGGACAGGGTATCGGCTAGCTGCTGTGCAGCTCGAGCTCTATACAGTGATCGTACGTTCCATGAGAAAATTCTTCAATCGTTTAGCCGTTTTCGTTTTCGTTGCCGTGGTCGTCGTCGTTCTTCAGTGTATCCGAGGCTGATTTTGGGTTCCGTAATAATAATTTTTTACAGGCGGGGTTATTGGCCTCGCGCCAACCTTACTTTGAAGGGACTAGCCCGATCATTCAGCTTTTCCTTCATTGGAGGAAAATTACCAAGCTTAAATGGGCCGAAGACTTTCTTGGTAAGGACAACAGGAAGACCAGCGGAGACTCTACGTCAAAGCGACAGAGATCGGCGGAGGAGGCCATTCTATAAGAAGGATGAGTTAGTAAACCACCCACTCATCCCTCGGACTCGGAGTTTCAAGTTTTTGAGCCGGGAACATCCGTCACCTTCCCTACGATGGATGACGTTTGTCCCCAAGATTCGGCTACACTGTCACAGTCTTATGTCTCCATGATAGTTGACGATGTTCCCCAAGCAAACGCAGTTGTTTATTATGTAAAAAAATAAATTTTCAATTACTGGTTCTTCTTCTATACCGGACGGTAGCACGGTGCAATCGCTGGCTACTGGAAGGGCCCCTGCAATGGTTGGTGGTGGTTTTTTCACTGCCGACAAGCTCAGAGCGGCTATGAAAGGGAATCCTTCTACCAGCAGTGGCAGGGTTGTGGCACCTCATGGCCATCCCGCCACATGCAACAACAAAGGAGGTAAAGTCGTACCGACTACTTCAATGGGGAGTGCACCTTGTACTTATAGTTCGCGACAGGGCGCTGCAACAAGGTCGCTCTACAAGGACCGGCGTAATGCCAATCGGATACTGAAGGCCCTCGGTGCTATTCCGGAGACCAGCAGGACGCCGAGGCAAATCATCATCATCATCATATATGGCTCTAAAACCAGGGTCCGGTCCTGGCCTCCCGCAAAAAGTCTCTCCACCGGTCCCGATTTCGAGCCGATGTCATCCAGTTTGGCATCCCTAAACTCTGGTCCTGGTCTACGCCATCCTTCCAGCGTAGGCTTGGCCAGCCTCGTTGTCGTGTTCCATAAATCCTACCGCAAAGGACATTCAGAGCACGATCCTCTTCACTCATGCGAGCTAGGTGTCCTGCCCTCCGGAGCCTACCGACATCGCGGTAACGCTCGTAGATCATCTCATCATTAAAGAGGCTCCGGAATCGTCCTTCCTCACATACGGGGCCAAGACTCCGTAAGACTTTTCTCTCGAACGTGGCTAAGAGGTCAGAATGCTTTTGCTCTCATTTATGTGCAGCCTCAGATTTCGTGCCGCCTGCTCTATCTGGATGAAAGCTTCCTGTACAGCTCTTTGCTTTCTACCAATATCGTCTGCGTAAGCCAGTATCTGAATGGATTTATAGAGGATTGTTCCTCTCGCCGTTACGTCAGAGTCTCGGATCACTTCCTCCAACGCCAGGTTGAAGAAGACGCAGGCCAGTCCATCCCCTTGTCGGAGCACGTTATAGATGTTGAATGGGCTTGATAGTGATCCGGATATTTTTACTAGGCTTATAACATTGGTCATGGTCAACCTACGTAGTCCTGTCAGTTTATTTGGGATGCCGAATTCTCTCATGGCTTTATAAAGTTCTACTCTGGCTATGCTATCATAGGCGGCTTTAAAGTCTATAAAAAGATGGTGTAGTGAGTTTTGAAACTCTAGACATTTTTCCATCACCTGCCTTAGTTGTTGATTTGCCTGGGATGAAGCCACACTGGTATGGACCAATGATGACTTTAGCGTATGGGGCTATCCTGTCTTGAGGGATAGAGGAGAAAATCTTATACGTGGTACTCAACAACGTTATACCACGAAAATTCTGCATTTTGTGATATCTCCCTTCTTATCTATGGGGCACAGGATGCCTCTTCGCCAGTCTTCTGGCATAACTTCTTCTGCCCGCGTTTTATGATATTGTTGCATTGCTCGGTACGCAATATTCTTACGTTCAGTCGCTAGCTTACATTCGTCATCGAACCAGTCGTTTCGATCTGTACGACTACTGCCTAAGATGGAGTCAGCAGTACTAATGACAGTTTTTTTTTAAGGCGTGTCCATTTCTCTTCTACGCCCGACATCTCAGCCCCAGGACTTCATCAGGTTCGGGTTGTGGCGGCGGTCTATCAACACGTGGTCTATCTGGTTGCGAGTGGCTCCATTGGGAGATACCCAGGTGGCTTTGTGGATATTTTTACGCGCAAACCTTGTACTCGCAACGACCAAATTATTGCTTGCTGCCATCTCTATGACTCGTTGTCCCTTGTCATTAGTGTTCTCGTGTAAGCTATGCATGCCAATGTACTCCCTGAATACTGGCTCCCTACCTATTTTAGCATTCATATCCCCAGAATGATTTTTACATCGTACTGAGGGCAGGCATGGAGTTCCCGTTCGAATGATTCAAAGAATTCTTCTTTTTCATCATCTGGGGAATCCTCTGTAGGTGCGTGAACGTTTATGAGGCTAATGTTTTTTAATTTGCCCCGCACGTGAAGGGTGCATAGCTTTAAACTGACTAGAAACCCCACCCCGAGCACATGATGTCTGGCATGACAGCTGTAATATATGTCATATTCTGATTTTTGTAAGACATCATTCCCTGTCCACCGCATATCCTAAATTGCTGTTAAGTCAGCATTATATTTGGACAGGGTATCGGCTAGCTGCTGTGCAGCTCGAGCTCTATACAGTGATCGTACGTTCCATGAGAAAATTCTTCAATCGTTTAGCCGTTTTCGTTTTCGTTGCCGTGGTCGTCGTCGTTCTTCAGTGTATCCGAGGCTGATTTTGGGTTCCGTAATAATAATTTTTTACAGGCGGGGTTATTGGCCTCGCGCCAACCTTACTTTGAAGGGACTAGCCCGATCATTCAGCTTTTCCTTCATTGGAGGAAAATTACCAAGCTTAAATGGGCCGAAGACTTTCTTGGTAAGGACAACAGGAAGACCAGCGGAGACTCTACGTCAAAGCGACAGAGATCGGCGGAGGAGGCCATTCTATAAGAAGGATGAGTTAGTAAACCACCCACTCATCCCTCGGACTCGGAGTTTCAAGTTTTTGAGCCGGGAACATCCGTCACCTTCCCTACGATGGATGACGTTTGTCCCCAAGATTCGGCTACACTGTCACAGTCTTATGTCTCCATGATAGTTGACGATGTTCCCCAAGCTTTGGCCAATTCGTCGCAGTCTTCCGTCTCCATGGCTGACACTCTGTCGGACTTGGAGCGGGAGGACCTTCTTTTCAGGGAATCTAATTTTAGCGGCCGTGATACCACCGCGGTGAAGCTGGAGACTGCCAAGGGAGCATATTTGATGGCATCGGCATATCTGGCACACGACTGCGTGGAATCTCTACCAGGTGTCAATCTGGAAAGATTAATAGAGGAAGCGAATCCAAGAAAACCGGCTTAATAATCGGATGTGACGCTAACGCGCGCCATTCGGTATTGGGCAGTACTGACATAAAAGATAGAGGTGAGCTTCTTTTTGATTATATTTTAAGTACTAAACTGGTTGTTCCCAATATAGGTAATGAACCAACGCTCATTACCAAAATAGACAAGAGGTCCTAGATATCACCCTTGTCTCCGACTCAATTCACCACAAAATTCTAAACTGGAAGGTTTCGGCTGAGCTTTTTAGATAACGGTTACATTTAGTTTAGTCTGGACGATGAACCTCAACTCAGTATTCAGAAATTATCGCAAAACCGATTGGCTCTATTATAGAGATACGCTAAGACGTCTTCATAACGATGGGACTAGTTATCCTCCCACTTACTTTTTTGAGCTTGACAATATGGTCAAGGAATTCACCTTGTCCTTAAATGTCCGCTTCCTGTCCTCTTATTCTACATAGGGGTAAGAAGAGACCACACTGGCGGAACTCTGAGCTGGGCCAATTTAGAAAAAGCTGTAGAAAACTTTTCAACTTCGCAAAGTTCACAGGAACATCGACCGACTGGTATGCCTACAAAGAATCCCCTAAAGTATATAAAAAAGAATTGAGGAAAGCCAAGCGCGGATCCTGGAGACTCTCCTGCGGCAGAATGGAAGAGGCTTCGGAAGAAACAAGGCTCAGGAAAATACTCTCAACAAATTCAATAATCCCTAGCTGTCTGAAAAAAGCTGATGGCTCGTGGACTACTTCTAGCGAAGAATCGCTAAATCTGCTTCTAGGTACCCATTTCCCAGATAGCTCTCATACTACCTACAACACTTGTAACGGAGTTTTTTCAGCCGGGATAAACTCAGCGTGACCAGGGTTCTGAGGCAAGGGGTCGTTACAAAAAAATTTCTATTTTGGGACTCTTCAAAGTATTTTCTTTATTTTCTTTTTCCTTATTACCTATAATTTAACGTGAGTCTGGGGCGAGCGTAAATCCTGAGCGACTTGTGAGCGTGAGCCTGTGACGAGCGTGCACCCTAGGCTATGTGTAAGTGTAAATCCCGAGCGAGACGCTGGCGTGAGTTTGAGACGATCGTAAATCCTGAGCGACGCTGGCGTGAGCTTGAGACGATCGTAAATCCTGAGCGATGCGGTAGCCTTTGACGAGCGTAAATCCTGAGCGATGCGTTAGCCTTTGACGAGCGTAAATCCTGGGCGATGCGTTCGAGACTCTGAGCTTGACGAAGTGACGTGAGTAGCGACGATTCTTGACGTGGGTGACGTGAGTAATGCCTTGACGAAGTTACGTGAGTAGCGACGAGTCTTGACGTGAGTGATGCCTTGACGAATTGGCGTGAGTAGCGACGAGCCTTGACGTGAGTGACGTGAGCAATGCCTTGACGAAGTGACGTGAGTAGCGACGAGCCTTGACGTGAGTGACGCGAGAGCTTCGATGAAGTGACGTGGGCCTGGACGTGTGGGCAGTAGCGAATGCAGCGAAAGTCGTCAGCAGTGATATGCTGGAGGTAACAACCTGTAGGGAATCCACACAGCGAAGTTATGTCGTACGAATGACGGAAGCAGAGGAAAACGTCGGCAGCGATATGCTGGAGGTACCAGCGTAACAACCTGTAGGGAATCCACACAGCGGAGTTACGTCGTACGAATGACGGAAGCAGAGGAAAACGTCGGCAGCGATATTCTGGATGTACCAGCGTAACAACCTGTAGGGAATCCACACAGCTAAGTTACGTCGTACGAATGACGGAAGCAGAAGAAAACGTCGGCAGCGATATGCTGGATGTACCAGTGTAACAACCTGTAGGAAATCCACACAGCGAAGTTACGTCGTACGAATGACGGAAGCAGAGGAAAACGTCGGCAGCGATAGTCAGTGAAAGTCAGTGAAATAATTTTATGAATAATGACTTACCACCACGTGATCCGAAGAGCACAAAAAGAAGACTAAGAGACCGACTGACTGCATGCTCGCTCTTTTATAACTTTTTGCGTAGCAAAAATTCTAAATAGCTTGCTCCGCTGTGATTGGTCAATCCGGTGGCGTGATGTTGTTTTGGTTGTTTTATTTTCATATGCGTTTGGTGGTTGCACTGCGTGGGTACAGGGTGCACCCGAATTTGGGGAAAAAACTATATGGCATGATTTGTGTGAACAAAATTCGGCCACAAGAATTTTGTTTCTCACACACTGATCTAAATAGATCAATTAGGTATAATACCATCTCTCCAGATATAATTGATAAGGACAAATTGCTTTGGGCACTACATAGCTTCAAACCATATAAATCTGCAGGATCAGACGGCATAATTCCAGCCGAACTGCAAAGGACTTCGGATATTATCCTGCCTTTGCTTGAGACAATTTTCAAAAGTTGTCTTCATCTGGTCTATATTCCAGTCATATGGAGAGAAGTGAAAGTGGTCTTCATTCCAAAAGCATATTTCTACGTCAGTCCATAAGACCTCAGAACCATTAGCTTTTCGTCATTCCTTTAAAAAACATTACAAAGACTAATCGAAATCCACCTTCGTACTAGTATTGACAAAAGACTTCTGTCCGTCGATCAACACGCGTACTGCAATGGCAAATCTGTAGAAACAGCTCTGCATACGCTAGTACGTTTCATTGAAAACTCCCTTCATCACAAGGAATACTCAATGGTGGTTTTCCTGGACATAGAAGACGCTTATAACAACGTCAAAACATCTGCGATCACGGATGCGCTGTCGACTTTGGGGGTGAACGGCTCATTGGGTGTACTGATTGATCATCTACTCACAAGTAGGATCATAAATTCAAGACTTGGTTTGTCGTCTGCCAAAAGATTTGTCAGCAGAGGCACCCCGCAAGCAGTTGTCCTGTCCCAACATCTTTGAAACCTGGCGGTGAATGAGCTGCTGGTTCGCCTAAGGGGGGAGGGTTGCGGAGTGGTCGCATATGTGGACGACGTTGCCATAACCGTCTCAGTAAAGCACCCACACACCTTGAAAGAACTTCTGCAGACTGCTCTAAATAAGGTATTAAGCGGGGCAGATCATTGTGGTCTAGGGGTAAAACCCAAAAAAATCGAACTTGTCCGTTTTACGAGGAAGTACAAAATCCCACTCGTCAACCCTCCGTCCATCAAGGGCTTGACTTTCTCCGATAAGGCCAAATATCTTGGTCTTATTCTGGATAGAAAGCTTAGCTGGAAACCCAACATACAAGAAAGAGTCCGTAAAGCCACAGTGGCACTCCGCATATCACTCATTGGCTGTACACAGCAGTAGTCAGATCTATTCTGCTGTACGGTGTGGCTGTTTGGTAGACTGCATTAAATAAAGCGATCAATCGCGACAAACTAAGCAGAGTCCAAAGATCAGCTTGTCTTTATGTGAGCGGAGCGCTTAGTACAGCTCCCTCTGCTGCACTGGAAATTCTGCTCAACCTTGCTCCACTCGACATCTTCGGCAGACAACTGGCTGCAAGCGCGGCTACTCGCCTCAGAGTAATCTCTCAATGGACCGTGAATGATTTCGGCCACTCTTCTATCCTGAATTCAGTCAGGAATCCACTTGCCAACTTAGACTACACCATTCCGCAGCTCCACTTCAGCAAAAACTTCCAGGTTACTATCCCCTCCAGGTCTTCTTGGGAGGAAGGTATCTACTTGGAAAATGAAGGAATTCACTTCTATACAGACGGGTCGAAAACTGATGAAGGGGTTGGCGGAGGTGTCTTTTGAAACAAACTAAATCTAAGTCTCTCTTTCCGTCTTCCTGATCACTGTAGTGTTTTCCAAGCGGAAATCATGGCTATTAAGGAAGCCTTGTTTGTGCTGAAGTGTAATGTCATATCTGTTAAGGATATCCACTTTTTCTCGGATAGCCAGGCTGCGCTAAAGTCCATGGAATCTAACTTTTTTCTGATTATTTTAGCAAATTTTGCGCTGACTTTTCGAGAAATTTAAGCGAATTTTCCTCTGATTTTTCGAAATATGAAAGCAAAGTTTTCTCTGATTTTTCTCTTACACAGTGATTAAGCAAAATACGGTGTTAGCAAACTAGTTCGCTTAATTGCTAATTTATTGTATTTAAGAAACTGATTAGAATGGTTTCTATCTCCACTATCTTCTGAATTTCTTCTGTTTTGCTAAAAAAAGAGTACTCATGATTTTTGAAAAATTTAAGCAAATTTTTCTCTGATTCAGCAATTACGCAAAATACAGCGATTAGATTAAGATATTTTAATTAAACATTAAAGTAATATACAATTTTGATTTAAAACTAAACTTATAACTAATATTAATATGTGTCGGCTCAACAATAGGGGCCCGACGTATTTACATTGTCTTTTTTTTGGTATTGTTTATTTTTAAACAATATTTTTTACTACTTAATCTACTACATGTTTATTTTTAAGGTAATTAAATTTTAAACAATAATTTTAAAATAAAATAAGAATGAAAAATATTAAGCGGCGTATAAACAGGGCGAACTTCAGCCTCTGTAATATTGGTTGCCCGCCTTCTCGTAGAAGGAGACGTCTTGATTGTTAAAGATGTCATCGAATCTAGCATCAGTAAATCCTCTTATGTGTATGTTCTGGTGACTTGGCTCGATTTCCTCGATTCGCAGTCCTTGCATCTCAGGAATTGGATGTGTTTCCAATGCGTCGACGAATTTCCTCGCCATTCGGAACAAGTGGTCAGTTATTGGCAGCAGACCTGCTGCTTCGTATAGTTTTATAGTCGACACAAACTTATAGCTGTTTGTCACCCTCCAGAGTCCTGTACAGATCTTTAGTACCTTCCTTTCAAATAGGGAGATCTTCTTCATGGTTGTTGGTGAGACGGTGAACCATATGGGGTAGCCATAGGTTATCACTGGCCTGATGAGTTGCTTGAAGATAAGCAGCCTGGTGTTGTTGGACAGACCGTTTCGTTTTTTAAGTAGCGGGTGCACCAAATGAAGAGCGTAGTTCGCTTTTTTCATTGTTTTGTCGATGTGAGAGTTAAACTTGAGCCTCTCAGTAAAGTTGATTCCCAGGTACTTAGTCTCTGACTTGGTGTTTATTGTTGTATTATCCGGAAGGGTGCTTTTTAAGGCTCTGAACCGGCTTGCGATTTTTCTTATCCTTGTTTCGGTTGCTGGTACTCGGAAGCAGATGAGTTCCGTTTTATTGGCGTTGATCTTTAGTCCCCACTTCAGGTAGTAGTCCCAAAGATTTCTGAGGTGTTCCTCCACTCTTCGGGCAGCTATCTCGGGAGAGCGGGAAACTGCATACGTTATGGAGTCATCCGCGAAGAGCATAGTCCTTGTTCCGGCTGTATTTGTGGGTTGATCCGCCGTGAAGATGTTATACAGGACTGGTCCAAGTCTGGAACCTTGAGGAACTCCGGCTTTGATCCCGCAAAATACAGCGTTAGCAAACTAATTTGCTTAGTTTCAAATTTATTGCTCCTAAGAAGCTGATCAGAAGGTTTTCGACCTCCACTTTCTTCTGAATACCTACTGTTTTGCTAAAAATAGTCTTAATGATTTCTCAAAAAAAAAATTAGCAAAATTTTCTCTGGTTTTTCGAAAAAATTTAAACAAAGTTTTCTCTGATTTTTCGAAAAAAATTTAGCAAACTTTTCTTTGATTTTTTGCAAAATCTTAGCAAATTTTTCTCTGATTCAGCAATTACGCAAAATACAGCGTTAGCAAACTAATTTGCTTAGTTGCAAATTTATTGCTCCTAAGAAGCTGATCAGAAGGTTTTCGACCTCCACTTTCTTCGGAATACCTACTGTTTTGCTAAATAACAGCTCTCAGAATTTCGCAAATTTTGCTATTAGGCACCTACTTTTCGCAAATTCAGAGAATAGTTTGCTTGAAATTGTTACTTGGGCGTGGCTGTAGTATATTTATATATATGTATATATATATAGTTATATTTGTGGTTACATACATATAAAATATAACTATAGGAAACGAGGCATTAAATTAACAAAAGTGAATAACAGTGTAACCAATGTGTACAACAGTGTAACCAATGTCTACAACAGTGTAACCAATGTGTACAAGAGAGTAATAACAGTGTAACGATGTGAAAATTGTTGCCCCCTCCGTAAAAAAGTTTCACTTCAAAAAATCAAAAGAAATCCATTCAATAAATTATTTTTTGCTTAGACATTTTACATAGACATTAAACATTTTCTACAGACACTTCTCGTTTTCTCTTTTTATTTTCCATTACCTGATCGCTTCACTACCCGCACTCATAAACCATCCCCCCCCACCACCGCGGGTGGGGGGTGTACTATAGCCCACCACTTTCCCTACCTGCTAATCATATACGTTGACAATTTCATAAAAATAGGTTTGTAATTGTGGTTGATATTGTTACGAAAAGTAGTTTGTAGTAGATGTCGCCATGGTGTTTAAAAGGAATTATGCGTTCCCCGATCGATAATGGAATATGAGTAATAAGAATTGCATACTCTTAAGGTGTAAGATCAATTAGATTATTTTAAATGCAACTGACTGAAGGTTAAAATCATTATGTACTGGTCAAAAATGTAGTCAAACCGGTTTGTCCGGTTTTTTGAAAGTACATGATTGCACAAGTAGTTTATTTTTAGAAGATGACTCATTACATATGTGTATGGTTAGTTATAAATAAGAGAAGTTGCCACAGTTTTCTGGATATTTCTTTCTATAAAATTGGAAGTTTTTGGAAACCTTTTAATGAGTTTAAAGGTGGCGTTCGCTGTTAGGATTTATTTATTGTTTAGAATTCAACCAGTCAAGTTCAAAAAGTTCTTGCAAATAGATAAATTTACAACCTAAGGGAATTAAAGTGAAATACAAGTGTTTTTGTGTAATAAGTACTTTTGTGTACATTTAAAGTTATCACCAATATAAATTCTGAACTTGTGTTATTTTTACTGCTTGTTTATTAAAGTTGTAATTTATAATTAATAAACTTGTGTTGTGTTTTTTTTTTTGCAAAATCCTTTACGAACTCGAAAGCCTAAATTTCGTAACAATTGGTGTCAGAAGTAGGATTTTGCAAATTGTGAGACAGCAAAGTTTTGCAAATATTGAGAATAAAATTTTGCAAGTCGTTGAACAATAAATATATTAATTAGTGATTTTGCAAACAATTTTTTGAAACAGTAAATAATAAAATGAAAAGTGCAGTGAACATTAAATCGTATAGTTCCCAGGAGCTTAAAGAAGAGCTTGGAAGGCTAAGCACCGCTGGAAATAACCAAGAGTTATTTTTCCGATTGCAACAAGTCGTTAAAGGCGAAAAGCAGCAAACCGGTGAAGTGTTTTCAATTGAGACGGAGCTAGTGGAGCGAAAATCTTCCACTTCGAAGAAAAGGGTGGTGTACCAAACATGGAGGCGATGTTGCAAGTTCTAATGCAACAAATATTATTATTATTATTATCTTTATTTCATGTAAATTCTTAAAGCTAACATTCTTTATATTACTACTATATAAAAACTATAACAAAGAGCTTTAATTTTTAGTGAAACAGTTAGGGACATTTAATTGTCACAAGACAAGAGACGAATGTACCATTAGGTTTTAAATCAATGTATCAAAGTATTGAAGGGGGTCAATACAAATGTCGATTTCATACCTTTTTCAAAAACTTTAGAGAAAACTGATAAAAGAGAAATTGGACGGTAATTGTTTAAAGTCGTAGTTTCATCTTTTTTGTGTAATGGAATAACAATTGCTAACTTCAGTGCTTCAGGGAAAACTCCTTTCTCTACTAAGATTAAAAATGAACTTCAACACATCACAAACATAGTATGCAAATTTTTTTAAATTTTATTGGAGATCATATCATTTGAAGGTGAATTAGAAGTTTTGAGAGACATTATATCTTTATAAACTCCAATGAAGAAAAATTTAAAAAAAAAAAAGCTATCGGCTATAAAGCAGTCTTGAATAATACTGTAGTGTATACCTACCATAGCACACACCACGCTAAGAAAACTATAAGAAAACTATTAAAAAAAAACAACCCATAAAAATTAAAATTTTTCTTATAAATTCTCTAATCGGAGATACACACACACACACACTGCGTGCTCGTCTTGTGGCAAAATCATCCACAAAATTACGCAGCGGCAGCGAACAGCGCTGCTCACAAAGCACAGAGCTCAGACTTTGCCGTGATCTGATGCGATATAGCGATATTTAAAAATTGTATATTGGGGTCTCCAAGGGGCCGATCACTCCAAATTTTTACAAAAAGTGTTTTCCATCGAAGACACACATGTGTACAAAATATAAAGAAAATCGGGTAAATTTTGTAAAATATTTGTATGGGAGCCCCACGAACCCGAGGTCCGAGGGGCCTCAAATTTTAATAGAAAGTATTGTCACCAGAAATATAAATGTGTGCAAAATTTCAATAAAATCGGGCCATGGGAAGTGGACTAAAAATTGATCAGAAAATCTGACCAGCCAGCCAGCCAACCAGACAGCCACGTGCACGCGAAGTTAATATAGAGAATTTAAAAATTTCCAAAATGTATAAATTTTCCATGCACTCTAAATATAGACATACGCACATGCACCAGTTGTTTGTAACGAGGTTTTCCAGCCGGGGTAGACCTCAGTGTGACCAGGGTTCAAAAAGGGGGACGTTACAATAAAAATTTGTTGTTTTGGGTCTTGGAAAATTAAATTTGTCTTTATTCTTTCAAAGTTGCTTGTGTTTGTTTCAATTACAAAATAATATCATTTCATTAAGTAAAGAAAAAATGCAAAAGTAAAAGTACAAAGTACTTTCACCCTTTGTTCCTAGATTTAGGGAAAGAACGGGTTAATGGTAGTGGTAAGGTAGTACTCTTGAACCACTGTAGCTGAAAAGAAGGTTTATTGATTAATGAAATACTTACTTACAAAATACAAAGCGTGAAGTACTTAGTATTTTGAACTCTCGTGTGGGGTTTCGGAAATATTCTATAGCGTTTAGCGTGGAGGTAATAGCAAGGTAGTAATCTTGAACTATAAGTCGGGGACTTGGGTTTTCAGTTTTTAGCTCGGAAATAATAGCAAGGTAGTACTCTTAAACTATTGGTCTAGGACTTGGTTCTTGCAGAGTTTAGTTTAGCAGTAATAGAAAGGAAGTACTCTTGAACTATTAGTTGTGAACTCGGGAAGGAGCTCGGGAAGAATAGGCCTTTTGGTTGTGCTGCGTGCTCCTTTTATACTGTTTCATGCGGCTTGGTTTTCCGTTTGTTCATCGTTTTTCATTGTGTTCGCTTGTTGTTGTGACAAGATTTTCATATATCCAGACGCATGTATGTATGTTTGAAATATACATGTTCTCAATATGATGTTCCCTCTGAGTGACAACATTTTTGTTTTCATGTATTATATACATGTTTCTTCTGTATTACAACGTGTGTGTTTGTATTCGCAATATCCATATTGTCTCACTTTGGAATACGCATGTTGTTGTCTACATGCGTTGGCGTGCCCACTTGGTAATTTCTTGTCTATGGTGTCAGGTCATTGACACCATCAGCCGTTGCATAAAGTTTTGATTGTTTTTATGCGTGCGAGTACGTCTGTACATAATGTCTGAGCGTGAGGGGGACAGAAGTTTTCTCCGGCGAATTCGCTGCTGTATGCCGTAGTGATCATCTACTGATTTCGTAATAGTGATCATGCGTTGTGCGTTTGCGTGCCTGTGGTTTTTTTCAATGCACTATGATCTAAAAATCGCCTATCGCTCGTAAGAGAAAGAGAAAAAGAGGAGAAAACGAAATATTGGCCATTTCGCCGTCAATTGAGTGACTTTTGAGTTACTTTGGTAAGTTGGTAACTATGAATGATTATTAAAAACTACATTTTGAGTTTTTTGGCAATTAAGTATTCCCAGACATATTGTGTGGGGAAAATTCTAATGTGAAGAATTTTGCTCCTCACACTCCCCCGTTGCTTCGGCGGACAAGATTTAAGATTAAGATTAAGATATTTTTATTAAACATTTCAGTAATATACAATTTTGACTTAAAACTAAACTTATAACTATTATTAATAAGTGTCGGCTCAACAATAGGGGCCCGACATATTTACATTGTCTTTTTTTTGAATTGCTTATTACTAAACAATAATTTTGACTACTTAATCTACTACATGTTTATATTTACAGCAATTTAATTTTAAACAATAAATTTTAAAATAAAATAAAAATGAAAAAAATATAAGAGGGGGTATAAACAGGGCGAACTTCAGCCTCTATAATGTTGATTGCTGGCCTTCTCGTAGAAGGAGACGTCCTGATTATTAAAGATGTCGTCGAATCTAGCATCTGTGAATGCTCTGATGTGTATGTACCGGTGACTTGCCTCGATTTCTTCGCTTCTCAGTCGTTGCATCTCAGGACTTGGATGAGTTTCCAATCCGTCGACGAATTTCCTCGCCATTTGGAACAAGTGGTCGGTTATTGGCAGCAGACCTGCTGCTTCGTAAAGTCTTGCAGTCGACACAAACTTATAGCTGTTTGGCACCCTCCAGAGTCCTGTACAGATCCTTAGTACCTTCCTTTCAAATAGGGAGATCTTCTTCATCGTTGTTGGTGAGACGGTGAACCATATGGGATAGCCATAGGTTATCACTGGCCTGATGAGCTGCTTGTAGATGAGCAGCCTGGTGTTGTTGGACAGTCCGTTTCGTCTTTTTAGTAGCGGGTGCACCAAATGAAGAGCGTAGTTCGCTTTTTTCATTGTTTTATCGATGTGAGAGTTAAACTTGAGCCTCTCAGTAAAGATGATTCCCAGGTACTTAGTCTATGACTTGGTGTTTATTGTCGTGTTATCCGGAAGGGTAATTTTTAAGGCTCTGCACCGACTTGCGATTTTTCTTATCCTTGTTTCGGTTGCTGGTACTCGGAAGCAGATGAGTTCCGTTTTGTTGGCGTTGATCTTCAGTCCCCACTTCAGGTAGTACTCCCAAAGATTTCGGAGGTGTTCCTCCACTCTTCGGGCAGCTATCTCTGGAGAGCGGGAAACTGCATACGTGATGGAGTCATCCGCGAAAAGCATGGTCCTTGTTCCGGCTGTATTGGTGGGTTGATCCGCCGTAAAGATGCTAAATAGGACTGGTCCAAGTCTGGAGCCTTGGGGAACTCGGGCTTTAATCCTTTTCCTTGTCGACAGGCTGCCATACACCTGTACAAAAAAGACCCTGTTAAAAAGAAATTTTTTAATTATTTTCACAATATAATTGGGGAAACCAAATCTAATAAGTTTGTACAGAAGCCCGTTTGTCCAGACGTTATCGAAAGCTTTTTCGATGTCTAACAAACAGGCTACTGTACTACTTTTGACATTCAGTCCTCGAGTGACGTCACTGTGAAGATCATCAGAGGGTGAAACGTAGAGTGCTTTTCTCGAAAGCCGAACTGAAAGGAAGGAATTAGATTTCTTTCCGAGCAATACGCATTGATCTTTTTACGGATCAAAGACTCCAATACTTTACTGATACAAAAAAGTAAAGCTATGGGGCGGTAACCAGTTACACTGGAGCGGTCGGTTTTCTTCGGTACTGGTACTACTTTGGCTACCTTCCAGTTGTCTGGAAAGTATCCATTGTTAAGGCAATTGTTGAATATGATGGTTAACATCAAAATTGCCATACCCGGCAGCTTTTTAAGCAGGAAATTTGAAATCCCGTCAGTGCCCGATGATTTTTTAGAGTTTTCACTCATAATTAAATCACTGACAACAGCTGTCCCTGTAAACATATCCACGTCTACGGGTGCGTTTGCGGGATTGTCTTCGCTGAATTGCACTTCAAAATTTCTTGGGGAAGTGGTATTTTGTGAAAAGGTCTGCTCCAAATAGACTTTCCGTGTCGTCGAAAATGTTAGATTTTCCAGTAGATGATACCGGTTTTGGAGCTTGCTTACTTGCTGGTTTTTTGCTTGCTTGGATGGTTGGTGGAGGTTTGTTGATTGTAGCTGGCTTGCTAGCAGTCCCAATAGCAGCTATACTAGCAAAACTAACTCCTTTCACAATAGCTTTTGCAGCAGATTTCTGGGCGAACTTATGCTGCTCCATCTTCTTTTGGGCGGTTTTTACTTTTTCTGCCATTTTTTCTTTATATTTAGGGTATCCTCGATAGTTTGCAGGATGTCCAGATTTTTGGCAATTTGTGCAGAAGACGTTGTCGTCTTTCTTGTTGTCTACATTTCTCGGGCATTGGCCAGGTAAGTGTTCGTCCTTGCACTTAACACATCTGTATTTCATGCCGCAGTTGCTTGCGACATGTCCAAACTTTTGGCAGTTTCTGCACTGCGTAATGCCTGCCGGTTTAAGTTTTTCCCAATGCACCAACTGGTTCATCACGAGGGTTTTTGAGCAAACTGCTGCCTTATCGCAGTTCTTCTCAAGTTCGACAATGAAATTGTTAAATTTCCTGTCGGTCCTCTGAGATTTGAAGGGTTTGACCTCCAGTACAGGGATACCCTCTGCCGTTAATGCATCCTTGACATCATCAGTATCGAAGGAGTGGTGTATGCCTTTTAGGACCAACAATTCTTTTCGGTCCTCCTTAGCAGTATAAGTTTTGAATTCAGTCTTTCCCGATTGTAGGAAAGATCGAATTTTCTGGTGTCCATCTTTGTTCATAGCCGTGACGACCGACTTACTGCTGTTGATGTTGCGAATTCTGCAACATATATTGGCACCCCTCGTGAACTTTGAGAGTTCAGCGACGTTTAGTCTAAAGCAGACTATTGGCGGCATGGCAAAAGTTTTTGGTGTTAGTCCCGTAGACTGGGGTTTTTTGCTTGCTGGAGCGACAGGTGGTGGTGTCTTCTTTGTGAGATTTTGCTTCTCTTTTGCTTTACCAGTTTTTACTTCAGCGGTTGTTTTTGGCGGATTGTTTCCTTCAGCAGTAACTACTGCAGGAGAAGATGATGTTGATGATGATGATGGTATGGAATTTGATTCAGACAATCTCCTTCTTTTTGCCTTTACTGGCACGGGTACAGGATAAGACCGCTCTTTGCGATTGTCTTCTTTTGCATTTTCCTCTTTGCTGGTAATGGAATCGGACGCTTCAATATCCGATTCCTCGCCTAGGCTCATATTTTCCTCTTTAGAGGAAGTGGCGTCTTCGCAAAGCTGGTTGACTTCATCCAGCCTTTCGTACAGAGATGCGAGGAATTCACCACCATGGTTGGAGACTTCTTGTCTAATTAAGGTTAATACCTCATTAACCTTTTCCTTCCGTTTCTGTTTTTTACCCATTTTATAGGGCTGAAAAATGAAAAAAAACCTTAATCTGAAATTAAATAACTATTAATTATAAAAAAGTGCCTGAAATTAAAAAGTAATTAGTGAAATATGTTAAAAAGTCGCAGGTAGCGAAATGCTCGCTTTTTGGTGTGAGGGTTTTTTTTCCGTAGCCGGTAGCAGGTAGCTGAGCGATCTGGTGCGGGATCTTAATAAGATGTGCTCGTGTTGAGCGCTCGATGCTGACTGAAGGCGGACAAGTACTTACCCTTCCTAATAGTTAGTACTTGGAAACGGACGCTCTGTTGGAGGCGCACGAAACCTGGTTTTGATTGTCATACGGCTCTTTGTCGTTTTGAGTCTTCTGGGGACTGCGATAGTTATTGTCGGCGGTAGGTGCTGTGAGGTTCCAGACGACTGTGACGGCTGTGGCGTCTGCGACGACTTTGGCGAGGCTGACGGCTGTAGCGTCTGTGACGAATGTGACAGCTGTAGCGACTGTGGCGTTTGCGGCGACTTTGAACGCTTTTGATTAAGTTCGTGGCTCTGGCAACAGTGATAATTCCTAAGAGATGCCTTGGTTGTTGAGGACTGATTTTCTGGCTGTGGCGACTGGGACGGCTGTGGCGAATGTGACTGCTGTGGCGACGGATGAAGATTCATTTAGTATGTAAGTATTAGTATAACAAATTGTGTATAAAAAGGAACGAAATTTCCATAAAAGTAATCAGTATTCTTTAAACCTTAATTAGGAGTAGTACTTAATTTTTAATGGTTAAAGCGCTGCCTGTTGTATCTACAACATTCGCAGCACTCGATAGGTTGCAGTCCCTGTACATATTGATATATGAAGTAATCTAGATGTAGAGCCATCACTGTGGGCTTATGAACACAATATTCTAGTTTGTGAATGCTCGGGTGTGAACTCAATTCCACACACCATAATATCTTCCTTCTTATTAACAAATATTTCCAAGCACACGCTGTTCCTAGGCATTATAAGGATGCAAATCAGTTAAAGCGTGCGCTACTTATATAAAAAATCAAAAGAAATCCATTCAATTAATTATTTTTTGCTTAGACATTTAACATAGACATTAAACATTTTGTACAGACACTTCTCGTTTTCTCTTTTTATTTTCCATTACCTGATCGCTTCGCTACCCGCACTCATAAACCATCCACTTACCACCGCGGGTGGGGGGTGTAGCCTACCACTTTCCCTACCTGCTAATAATGCAACGTTTAAAATTTCATATAAATAGGTTTGTAATTGTGGTTGATATTATTACGAAAAGTAGTTTGTAGTAGATGTCGCCATAGGGTTTTAAAGGAATTATGCGTTCCCCGATCGATAATGGAATATGAGTAATAAGAATTGCATACTCTTAGGGTGTTAGATCAATTAGATCATTTTAAATGTAACTGACTGTAGGTTAAAATCATTATGTACTGGTCAAAAATGTAGGCAAATCGGTTTGTCCGGTTATGTATGGTTAGTTATAAATAAGAGAAGTTGCCACAACGCTAAGAAAACTATAAGAAAACTATTAAAATAATTTTCCAAAATGTATAAATTTTCCATGCACACTAAATATAGACATACGCACATGCCTCAGTTGTTGACACATTAAAAGTAAGCATTAGCGATAAGCCACAGTATTTAAGACCCATAAATAAACTTTTTATGATAAGCACCCAATGCATTTGAATACTCAGAATAAGGGTCAAATGCATTGATAGAATAAGTAGAGTAAAACACCCCTTTATGTAAAAAACCCTATTTTCTTATTATGTAGATTTATTTATTATGTAAGTATTAGTATAACAAATTGTGAATAAAAAGGAACGAAATTTCAATAAAAGTAATCAGTATTCTTTAAACCTTAATTAGAAGTAGTACTCAATATATAAAAAAAAAATTTCAAGAAAACAAACTAAAATTTTTTCATGAAGCAATACATACCAACAGGCAACATCAAAGAGGTAATTCCAAGGTATATCCCATCAAAAACACAACAAGGACCCAAACGACTAACAATAGAAGAGTACAAAAGACAAACAGAGCCAAAAGACAAACAGATCCAAAACGACAAACAAGAGGCGGAAAACTGATAAAAGACATCAGGAAACTAAGCCATCTACTAAAAATAGTGAAGGACGAGAAAAATACAATAGCCTGGGACAAAGCAACCATGATCTGGGCAGAAATTGACGAATTAAAGAAAACCCTAACAAAGAGGAAGAAGAACAAACAACGCAATTGGACACTGGTTTTCCAAGGAAACGAAGATAGAGTCGGAGAAAATCTTCAACAACAACAACAACAACAGCAACGTTGAAAAACCATCACACATCTCAAACACAGAAATGATAGCTTTAGTTATAGTCATAACAATAGTTTTAACAATATATATTATAAAAAAACTTCACACTTATCTAAGAACATACATACACAAACAGATAATAAAACCCAAATGTTTAAATAAAATACAAAAAAAAACACTTTTTTCCCTCCACACAAATTTTCTTAGGTAATGGAAAGAGCACAGGAGATAATACAATTAGTAGAAAAATTATTCATAAACGCAAAAAAATGCTCTAATAGAAAGTATAAAAAAGATACCCTACTAACAAAAATTGAAGAATTAGAAACACTTAGGAAAATATTCAGAGAAATAGAAAACAATCCCCTCAATAAAGAACATACAGAAATACACAAATTAAAAACACAATTTAAAGAAATAACCAATAACACTTTTACAATCTTAAACGAATTTTTAAAAAACATTGACGTAGAAAATAAAAATTTAGAAATTATAGACCTAAAAACAGAAAGTATAAATTTAATTTAGACACGGCAATAAAAGCAATTCCCACATTTTCAGGAACTACAAAGAGTTAGATAGTTTCTTGAAAATCATAGAATTCATAAATAAAACTCTCACAGAAACCACGAAGGCAGATTTGTTAGAATTCGTTTTTCACGTAAAACTAAGTCCAAACGTGAAATCAACCTTACACACACAACCACAAAATCTAGAAACTCTGAACACTGAACTCAGAACTAGATACAAACAATAACAACTATACCACACATTAACACATCCCTTACACAAATCACACAAAGAAATTTTTTTGTCACAGCATTCAAGGACAGAATAACAAACCTAACCGACCTAAATAGATTGCAAATCAACAACCTCGGTACAACAACAGAAAACGAAAAGTCAATCATAACAAAGATGAACGATACCTACGCACTAAACATATTTAAAAAAGGAATAAAGGATGAGCTCAAATCTACAATATTTGCCTCTCAGACAAAAACATTCACTGAAGCAACTAACCTTGCTTTAGAAATAGAAAAAGAGCATTCAAAAAGCATAATGAATTTCAATAAAAATCGACCAACAAATTACAACCAACAAAGCAATAACAGAGCCTACAACAATAGAAGGTCACAAAATAACTATAGCTCGCCACAGAACAGATACAACAATAGCTCTAGACAACCAAACATAACACAAGGCATAGACAATCAAACAATAATTTCAATAATAATACACACAGGCAAAACCATAGAAAAAACCCAAGTAATTACAATAATCAACAAAACAGAAGGTCGAATTTCAACCAACGACCAAATCAACACATAAGAACAATATACAACGAAGGGAATGACAACCAGGGAAACGAGCCAGCCACGGATCACGTGTTTTCTCCACAAGGCCTGCAATAAAATTTTTTAAAATATGGGATTGCAATACAAATTATATAATACTAAAAAGCAAAAACAAACAAATGACATTCTTAATAGACACTGGCGCTGACATCTCAATTTTCAAAATTTTACACAAAGTTGAAAATGAACCGTATTACCCGGAAGAAAAATGTAAACTAACGGGAATAACGCAAGAGGAAACATTTTCTTTAGGCATATTAGAACTAGATCTGCTAATAGGTAACACATACTGTAACCATGATTTCCAATTGGTTAAAAATAATTTTCCAATTGATACTGACGGTATACTCGGTAGAGATTATCTTAAAAGATTTTTCTGTAAAATCGACTATGAAACATTTACTATCTCTATAGTTGTAAATGAAACAAACATAACACTACCAATGCACTCAAAACTACTACAGACTTTAAAAAAAACAGTACCACCACGAACACAAATAATACAACCAATAAAACTAGAAATTAACGAAGACAAGGTAATACTGAACAAAGAATTAACCGATGGCGTCTTTCTAAGCAATTCAATTGCACCTAAACAAGGTATGACTCACATCAGAATTCTTAACACAACAATATTAAAAAACATTAAACTAAAGACCAAACTTTTAAAAGACTACGACATACTAAACTACAACGAACTTCACGTAGAAACACGTTTCAAAAAGATCACAAACTGTTTAAACATAGACTGTAACGACGAAAATTCGAAAAACACAGAAGAAGTATTCCATCTAGAAAACGACCATCTGACAACAAACAATTTTTACACAAAAAATATCCACAAATGACAATACACCGGTCTACATAAAAAATTACAGACTGCCACATACAAACATGGAAGTCATAACAGACCAAGTGAACAAAAGCTTCACTCAACGATAAAATCATTAACGACAAATTTCCACTAACACGCTTAGACGACATATTAGACAAACTAGGGAGAGCTAAATGGTTCTCAACACTCGACATGACAAGTTCTTTTTACCAGATAAAATTAGAAAAAAACCCAAGACCGCTGACAGCCTTCTCAAAACCCACCGGACATTTCCAATTCAAACGTCTACCCTTTGGACTCAAAATCTCCTCAAACAGTTTTCAAAGAATGCTAACTATAGCTATAGCTAGACTAGAAACAGAATCTTTTCTATACGTAGATGACATTATAATTTATGGATGTAGTTTAAACCACCACAACCAAAATTTAATTAAAGTTCTTGATAGATTAAAACGATATAACCTAAAATTAAATGCAGAAAAATGTTGTTTCTTACGTCCAGAAGTGGTATATTTAGAACATCTAATAACTAAAGACGGAGTCAAGACCGACCCAGCTAAATTTAACGCAATCAAAGAATACACAACACCAAAGACTTCAGACGACGTCAGACGATTCGTTGCATTATGTAACTATTATAGACGATTTATACCAAATTTCGCGGATATAGCCAAAGAGTTAAACTCCCTATTAAAGAAAAACATAAAATGTTCATGGACAGCGAACTACCAGAATGCGTTTGAAACTTTAAAAGAGAAATTAGTCAGCCCATCAGTATGGCAATACCCCGATTTCACGAAACCGTTCATATTAACGATTGATGCTTCAAACTTTGCTTTAGGAGCAGTACTCTCGCAAGGTGAGATTGGTAAAGATTTACCAATATCATACGCAAGCAAATCACTGCAAAAACACGACCTAAACAAGCCAGTTATAGAAAAAGAACTCCTAGCTATACACTGGAGTATACATTTTTTTAAACCCTATCTCTATGAAAGAAAGTTCACAGTAGTCACGGACCACATACCACTAGTATCATTATTCACTCATAGCAATCCCTCGTCAAAGATGACGAGAATACGTTTAGACATTTGTGACTATGATTTCGACATAGTTTACAAAAAAGGCAATCTCAATACGAACGCCGATGCTTTATCTAGGATACAAATTGACTCCGACATATTAAAAGAAATGATACCAAAAGAAGCCAACGAAAAGGCAAGGAAAACACTCGTAATAACAAGGCGCATGTCTAAGAAAGACAAGACAATTAACAATAATTCGGAGAAATGCAACTCTCAACTGAAGCCGGTACAACTTTAAATATGGGAATGCACGTTAATCAATGATATAAAAAATATAAGGGAACTTAAATATACAGTCGACAAAAATATACAAAATTGCAAAAGTAATATCGATATTAAATACGTGCACGTTGGTTGTAGTGATAATTCAGCGAATCTAGATTCGACACTGAAGAAGCTAGCATCCAGGATGAATAAAGAAAATATAAAAGAATTAGCGCTCAAAAATAATGATGAAATAATAAAAGTATATACAAAAGAAGAATTTAAAAAAGCATATGCAAAAGTAAGAATTAATAGCAAGTATCCCAATTTAAAAAATTTAATATATGCCGCCCCAAGAAGAATAGAAGATGATATAACTATTTACAATATGAAGTTATTCATATTATTTGGAATGTATGAGGTGTGGGATCTACTGCTATAACACCCCCCCGTTAGCCTGAGGCTCCGACGAAGTTACAATTTTAATGGTGTTTTTATGCTTATTAATTTTATATATTAATATTATTAAAATATAAGGTATATGATAAAATATTTTATGTGTATTGTTCAGAGTTATTTCTTCAATTTGTTTCTATTTGTATCAATTTTTTGAATATGAAAATCCTCAAGTTTTATCATTTCTATAGTTTTATTTTCTTTTATCTCTGATACAAAATATGGAAGAATAACACTATCTTTTTTTTTAAAGAATGTATTAATAAATATAAAATATTATTTCCTTTGATTACATTACAATTTTCAAATTTAATTAATTTGCTTCCGGATATGTTTAATTTTAATTTGTTACAATTATGTTCAATATTTATTTTTGTAATATTTTGTGTTAAAATAATTCCGGGTATTATTTCTTTTATTTTATCTCCCGTAAAGTTTTTTATTGGACAATATGCTTCTTTAAATTTAACAATGTTTGAGGTACAATTATCATTTCTTTTATATAAGTTTTTCTTTAATTTATCCTTTACTTTTCTATTATACACATTATTATTTTCATCTATAATAAACATGCTTTTATCAAGTAGTATAGCTTTATTATTTTTGTTTGGCATCGGTTCGATAATAATAGTGGAATAGGAAATGTTAGAATATTGTGGTATTAATAGGACTATTATGATAAGTCTATTTTCGAAAATTACGGCTATTTTAGTGTCTTTAAAACCTTGTATACCCTCTGTTAGTCTTAGTTCTTCTTTTGTTAAAATGTTTCTAGTTAGTATGACTAGTTTGCTTGTTAAAATGATTTGTTCTATGTCGTCTATATGGTGTCGAAAAAGATTTATATCGTAATTGATTTGATATGCCTAATATATTCATGAGTGCTCGTTGGTCTGAGATCTGATTTGTTCTAAGTGTTTATAGTTATGTACTAATGTGTTGAACATTGGGTTAGTTGTACCGATTTTTATTTTTATTAAGTTTATATTTTCGTTTATGTGATGCATTGTATTTTCTATTTCTGTAACATTTATAACATGAAGGATTTTGTTGAATTTTTCAATAATATTAATATCGTCTTTCTTAATTGTCATGTATCCATGGTTGTTATTTAAGTCATGTATTTCAAGTGATTGTCCATGTATTAAAGATAGTATTGTTGAGAATAGTAAAATTATGATTTATGAATTCATCTGTAAAGATAGGAATATGTTAAGGTTTCCATTTAATGATTTTCTTTTTCGCTTGAATTGAAGGAGAGTTAATTGTTTGAAATTTCTTTTTACGCTTTATGTGTGATTTGTAATATTTTAAACCGTGTTTCTTTAATAAAATTTGTTCCAGGTTGTATTTCTACTTCTTCTCTACCTATATTTATTTTATCGATAGTAATTTGCTTTTTCTTTAGAATTTTTTCTTTAATTAAATTATATTCATCATTTTTTATAGTTCCATTTTTAAAATCTATTGGCTTTTTGTTTGTAGTAGAATGAATGGTGTTATTATAGAAGCGTATTATTTTTAAAATTTTTTCTTCAACTGTATCATTGTCTTTGTTGGGATCATGTTTTAATAATCTTATGTGTTCATTAATTGTATTATGTAGTCGTTCTACATCTGAATTAGATGTGTGATTGTTATTAGAAGTATAGTGGATTTCTATTTGTTCGCTCTGTAGAAATTCTCTTAGTGGAAGAGCTTTGAATCCTAGTTCGTTGTCGACTATAATTTTATTTATTAATCCTATTGTAGAAAGTAGAACAAGAATGGTTCTTTTGAATTCGGTCCAAGTTCTTGCTGTAATTTTAATAGATTGTGCGAATTTACTAAATTTGTCGATGAATGTAACGAAAATTTGTATTTCGAGTGTATAGAATACATCAGAGTGAATAATTTCATTAGGACCTGAGGGTGTTTCTGTTAATTGATATTTATGCTTGATTGGCTTACGCTCGTACTTTTCTAAGTTACATATTTCACAATTATTAATGAATTGAGTGACTCTGATATTAAGTTTTGGATTATAATATTTTAAATGTAATTCTTTGTAAACCTCTATAATTCCTCTATGGTTGTTTCTAAGATGTTCTTCTTTAATGAGTTCTGCTAATTCTTCTTCATTTATTATGTCTTTTAGCATTGTTTCAGTTCTGATTATTTTTAATTGATTTTGTGCTTCAAAATGCGTTTTATAAACATTTTCTAGTGTTTTAAGAAATTCTTCATTTTCTATGTAGATGCAATTCAGAGATTTTGGGTTGAAATGTGATTTCAAAAGTGTTAATGCAGTTTCTGCATCTAAGGATTTAAGATATATTACTTTTCTGTGTTTGTTGAAAATTCTTATTTGTTTTATTCGTAAAGAACCAGAATTTGTTTTAAGAATTGCTATTTGTCTTTTAAATATGTTTAGAGGAGATTTGATGATTGGAAATGGATTAATGTCTTTGATTTCTCTATTCTCTTCATTGAGATTTATTTCTATTCTTGAAAGAGCGTCTGCGTTTTTATTTAATGTTCCTTTTTTATATTTAATTTCGTAGTCAAATTCTGATAATTTTAATCTCCATCTTACAAGTTTTGAATTAGGTTCTTTAATTGAGAAAAGCCAAGTTAATGGTTTATGATCGGTTTCGATCAAGAATTTTCGTCCGAAAAGATATGGTCTGAAATATTTGGTTGACCAGATTATTGCTAATAATTCTTTTTCTATTGTACTGTAATTAATTTCATGTTCGTTAAGTGTGCGGCTAGCATAACAAATTGGATGATTATCTTGCGAAAGTACTGCGCCTAACGCATAATTACTAGCATCTGTTGTAAGTGTAAATTTCTTCAGGATATACTAATATTGGATCATGTGTTAACAGTTTTTTAAGTGTATTGAAGCTTTCTTGATATCTTGTGTCTGAAATGTTTATTTTTGCATCCTTTTTTAGAAATAATGTCATTGGTTTCGCTATCAATGAATAATCTTTAATAAATTTCCTATAGTAACCAGTGAGTCCTAGGAATTGTTTAATTTCTTTTGTAGTTTTTGGAATGGGAAATTTTGTCACGCATTCGATTTTTTTTGGGTTTGGTTTTATACCGTCTTGTGTTACTATATGTCCAAGGAATTCTGTTTCCTTTTTTAAGAATTCTGATTTGTCTAATTGAATCTTTAAATTAGCCTTTTTTAAACAATTGAAAATTATATTTATAGAATTTATATGTTCTTGTAACGATGTTGAAAAGATGATAATGTCATCCAGATATACTAAACAGATCTTATTAATATGATCCTTAAGGATATTATTCATAAGTCTTTGAAATGTCGCTGGGGCTGTCTTCAGTCCAAATGGCATTCGTAAGAATTCATAGTGTCCTCCTTCTACATTAAAGGCGGTCTTGTGAACACCTTTTTCCTCAATTTCTATTTGATGAAATCCCTTAGCTAAATCAAGGGTTGTGAAATACTGGCATCTTCCCAGTTTATCTAAAATTTCATCAATATTTGGCAGAGGGTACTTGTCGTCTATTGTAACTTCATTAAGTTTACGATAGTCTATGACAAGCCTCCACTTTTGTTTACCGCTTGCGTCGACCTTTTTCGGTACGATCCAAACAGGAGCGGAATAAGGCGAATAACTTGGTTTTATTATTTTATTTTCGAGGAGTTCATGAATCTGTTGTTTGACTTCATCTTTATGTATATATGGGTACCTATATGATTTCACTTTCAATGGTACATTATCGATTGTACGAATTTCATGCTTTATTGCATTTGTAAAAGTAAGGTTTGTACCTTCTTGATAAAAGATATCTGAGTATCGATTTATTATTTTTGATAATTTTTGTTTTTCTTCTAAGTTTAAATGTTGAGTTCGTAATTGCTTCATCAGTGGTATATTTTCAAGTTCGTCATTATACAAAAGTTTTCAGTGGTTACTTGTTCGATTTGATTAGGTCTAATTTCAACAGGGCCTAAGCATTTTACATTTGTTTGAACTTCAATCTTATGATTTTCAACATTGTAAATTCTTTCATCAGCAATAACTTCACCTTCCAAGAACATCTTCGTCTTGAGATAGGCTAAACCTTTTTGTTGGCTCACTAATAAGTGTATAGTATGCTGTTTTGAATTTTGGAACAAGATTTGTATTGTTTGGCCATTTATTTCTAATAGATTTTGTTTATAATCTAATTTAGCGTTAAATCGTTTCAGTATGTCATTGCCAATTAAACCGTCGTATTTATCATGGAATGCGCAAACCAAAAATTTTTTGCTCAGAAATGCCAAATTCTTTAAAAAGAGGAACTGATACTCTTTCAGTTACATTTATTTTATTATTATGAATTGTTTTAATTTGAATTTTATTTGTTGGTACTTTCCATTTATGGTTACAAAGACCTGGTTGAGTTTGTTGCTCCAGTGTCAATAATGAATTTTAGTGGATTTTTGTTAGATTTAATTTTTACATATAAGTCACCTCCGAGGCTCGTGAGTGAAAATTTCCCCCTGTTTCACATTGATTAACATCCATGGGTTCAACAGTTTGATTTTGTTGAACATTCAGTAAATTATCTTGAACGTCGTTTGAAAATCTATTGTAGTTCTGTTGTCTACTGTCATATCTATAATTATTGTTGGATTGTCTATATCTGTTGTGGTTTTGTTCGTATTTATTATTTTTGAATTGTTCGTTTCTGTTTTGATTTTGTTCGTACCTGTTGTTGGTAAATTGTCTGTTTTTATTTTGATTTTGTTCGTATCTGTTATTATTATATTGTCTATTTCTATTTTGATTTCCTTGTTGAAAAGTTGGTTGATTATTGTATTTGTTACTATTATACTTACGCGTTTGTCTATTGTTATAATGATTTTCATTATAAGATTGGTCTACGTAACCTCCTTGGCTTAATATCGATTGCGGATTCAAGACTTTCAGGATTTCTACAGGTTAAAATGGTTTTCATGGGTTCGGGTATTTTACTTTTAAAAACGGTTAATGCTGTGCGTATATTATTTAATGCACATTGGTTTGATATTTCACCTGGACCAGAAATTAGTAAAGTTTCATTATTTAATTTTCTTAATTTTTCTTTTATTTCATTATAAAATCCTAATACGTTATTTTTGAAAGTTACGCCTCTTAACTCATCGTAGAGTTCTTCTGGACTATGTCTTTCACTAAAGTTATTTTGTAAAACAACTTTAATGTCGCTCCATGCAGTGGCTTGTGTGTGTCCCTGGCTTTTTTAATTAATTTACTTTTAATAATGTCAGAAAATAAATATTTGGATAAGTCGTCGTATGTTAATAAGAGTGGGTGTATTCTGTCTACTAAGTTCGAAAAGGTTAGTAAATTGTCTGGGTTTCCGTCAAAATAAGGGACTGCATTTAAATATTTAATTGGATTTATTACCACACTATTTCCTTGATTTTCCATGGCCATTTTAATTTATTTTTATATTTATGGATTTTCACTTTAGAAAGCACTTTTAATTATATATTTTGTAAATATTGCAATTGTAAATATTGTAATTGTAAATATTGTATTTGTATTGTATATATAAAAAAAAATTTATATATTTGTATGGTATATGTATGCTTTTTTTTTGTAATAATAAAATTAAAAAAAAAATTAAAATCTTAGTAACCTTTTTATTTTTGTTGTTGATCCTTGATGTTGTGTTTCGTCTTCTTGTTTTGTTGTTGATCTTGATGTCTTCTCTTTGGTATTTTCTGTTGATTTTTTTGTTGATCCTTGATGATTCGTCTTCTTGTTTTGTATAGTTTTCTTCTTTATTTCACTGTTGATTATTTATTTCACTATGGATTCTTGATGTTTTGCCTTCTTTATTTTCTTATTTATTTCACTGTTGATTCTTGATGTTTCGCCTTATTTATTTTCTTATTTATTTCACTGTTGATTCTTGATGTTTCGCCTTCTTTATTTTCTTATTTAATTATTTATTTATTAATTATTTATTTATTTAATTTCTTGTCAGATAGTGTGTTATTTCAATAAGTTGTGTTGAAAAAACTTCATAAAATAAAATTATGAAATATTTTTCTTTCGAAGTTTAGTATTTTTTTTTATAAAATAAAATTATGAAAATTAAAATACTTTTTTCTCTTTTACTTTTGTTGGAATTTGTTGTTAAGATCTTTCTTATTTACAACAAACACCTTTTGTTTTGGTGGTGCACTTTTAAACTTTTAAAAATGTTAGTCTTTAATTTACTAAGTACATCCTACCGACTGCGCCAGATTTATTTTATTATTAGTGAAATATATTTTTAAAAAAAAACAACCCATAAAAATTAAAATGTTTCATCTAAATTCTCTAATCGCAGAAATTGATATGGGAGCCCCTCGATCCTGGGCCATTTTTTTTTATTGTAGGAGAAAATCATCGAAACAGACATTTGACATCAGATGTTAAAATTGAAAAAGCTCAGATCATTTTATTCTGAGCACTTAGAGCACGCTCATACTCTGAGCAAATAAGAAACACGAACATTTATCTTGAGAACTCTTTGACTGCTCTGAACTAATTTATGAAAACGCCAAATGACAGAATATTGTGAAAACTTGTTGTTCTATCTGTAAGTTGATATCGACAACAAAAAAACGACATCAATAAAAATACAATTCAGTAAATAAAAATGTAAGTTGAAGTAAGCATAAAACATGTATGTCTCGTTTCATTTGCTGGGTTCATTTGTGCGTGAGCTAAGATTTCTCTCTCTCTCTCCACCACCAAAACCATGCAGCGCAGCCGACTGCGCAGCACACACCGCACACAGTCCATAAAGGGCGACGAATATCTGATGCCAGTATAGATATTTAAAAAATGTATAAGGGCCTTGCGGCCGAACCCGGGACCCGAAAAAGTATTGTTTATTGGGTATACACATGTGTGTAAAATTTGAAGAAAATCGGGTAAATTTTTTAAATTTTTTGTATGGGAGCACCCCGACCCCGCAGCCCGAGGGGCCTCAAAATAATAGAAAGTGTTGTCTCCGGAAATACACATGTGTGCAAAATTTCAATAAAATCGGGCCATGGGAAGTGGGTTAAAAATTGATCGCAAGAATCCACGACAGACGACCCACGGGCAAGTGAAGTTAATATAGAGAATTTAAAAAGAAAATATATTTTCAATAAAATTGTTTTTACAAAAGTAATTTGGTTTACAACTTAACACTTTATTATAACTTAACTCACTTATCTGATTGTATTATATTAATTTATTACATACTGAATTATTGAGTAACAACTGCGAGTGATTTCTAACGATGAGAAATTGAAAGTGACTGAGAATGACTGAGAATTGGAACTGTATTGAACTGCTGAACTGAACTGAACTGAACTTGACTGAATAGGAACTGTAACTGTTGTGTATTTGCATCCTGCTTAAATACTATTTTGAGCTGTTGGACTTTGATCTTGTTGTTGTGTTAACGGAGTACACATGTTGATCTCTTAAATTGCAAAATGTGATAATAATTATTCATGTTAGAACATGTCTTGAATTTGGTAAACAAGATAAGGATGTGTAAATGGTAAACAAGATAAGAATGTATCGAAATGGTAAACAAGATGATTTCATCATATTGTGAAATTGGTAAACAAGATAAGAATGTGTATGCGCAATTGGACATCTGGTTGTCCTTGTCCTTAGAAGATGTAAACATGTTTACTTCTTAGATCTGAATTAGAGATAAGGAACTGAATTAGAGATAAGGAATGGAATTTTCCATTAGGACTGCGCGTATGAGTAATATTATGAATGTGTATTATGAGTAATATTATGATTGTGTATTATGAGTAATATTATGATTGAATATATACAATATGAAGTTATTCATATTATTTGGAATGTATGAGGTGTGGGATCTACTGCTATAACAGCTATGCTCATACTATCGACGGTTTGTGCCTATCTTCGCAGATGTTCCACGAAGCCTTCATTGCCTTACTGAGAAGATCCAAAAGTTCCAATGGTCGAGTTAGCATCAAAAATCATTTGACTTGCTGAAGGGAAAGCTAAGCTGTTCTCTTATTTTGGCATTTCCACAGGCATTTCTGGGCACTGATGCGAGCACTGCTGGAATAGGGGCGGTTTTATCACAGAATCAAGAAGGAAATGAGCGTGTAATAGCGTACTACAGCCGTTCGCAATTGCACGGTGATTTAATTGCTCCAATATTTTATTGGATACAGCAAGGAGAAAGAACGGAGTAGCACGAGATTTCAACAGCAAGTCCTACAGTAAAAAGTTACTATGCTCAATTGACGTCATTGAGTTTGGAAGATGGACTGCTGGGAAGGCAATGGGAATCGGCTGATGGTCAAAGCACAAAATCAGAGATTGTGCTACCAACAAACTGTGCCAAGTACTCACATCAAGCAATAGTTGTAATTGGGGCTGCTCGGCCCCCGGGGTCGGGGGGCTCCTACACAAATATTTTACAAAATTTACCCGATTTTCTTAAAATTTTATACAAATGTGTATCTCCGATGGAAAACACTTTTTGTAAAAATTTTGGAGACCCCGGGCCCAAGGTACCCGATTTTCTTCAAATTTTACACACATGTGTATACCCAATAAACAATAATTTTTCGAAAATTTGGTAGTGATCGGGTCCCTGGTTCGGCCGCAAGGCCCTTATACATTTTTTAAATATCTATACTGGCATCAGATATTCGTCGCCCTTTATGGACTGTGTGCGGTGTGTGCTGCGCAGTCGGCTGCGCTGCGTGGTTTTGGTGGTGGAGAGAGAGAGAGAAATCTTAGCTCACGCACAAATGAACCCAGCAAATGAAACGAGACATACATGTTTTATGCTTACTTCAACTTACATTTTTATTTACTGAATTGTATTTTTATTGATGTCGTTTTTTTGTTGTCGATATCAACTTACAGATAGAACAACAAGTTTTCACAATATTCTGTCATTTGGCGTTTTCATAAATTAGTTCAGAGCAGTCAAAGAGTTCTCAAGATAAATGTTCGTGTTTCTTATTTGCTCAGAGTATGAGCGTGCTCTAAGTGCTCAGAATAAAATGATCTGAGCTTTTTCAATTTTAACATCTGATGTCAAATGTCTGTTTCGATGATTTTCTCCTACAATAAAAAAAATGGCCCAGGATCGAGGGGCTCCCATATCAATTTCTGCGATTAGAGAATTTAGATGAAAAGTTTTAATTTTTATGGGTTGTTTTTTTTAAAAATATATTTCGCTAATAATAAAATAAAACTGGCGCAGTCGGTAGGATGTACTTAGTCAATTAAAGACTAACTTTTTTAAAAGTTTAAAAGTGCACCACCAAAACAAAAGGTGTTTGTTGTAAATAAGAAAGATCTTAACAACAAATTCCAACAAAAGTAAAAGAGAAAAAAGTATTTTAATTTTCATAATTTTATTTTATGAAAAAAAAATACTAAATTTCGAAAGAAAAATATTTCATAATTTTATTTTATAAAGTTTTTTCAACACAACTTATTGAAATAACACACTATCTGACAAGAAATTAAATAAATAAATAATTAATAAATAAATAATTAAATAAGAAAATAAAGAAGGCGAAACATCAAGAATCAACAGTGAAATAAATAAGAAAATAAAGAAGGCGAAACATCAAGAATCAACAGTGAAATAAATAAGAAAATAAAGAAGGCAAAACATCAAGAATCCATAGTGAAATAAATAATCAACAGTGAAATAAAGAAGAAAACTATACAAAACAAGAAGACGAATCATCAAGGATCAACAAAAAAATCAACAGAAAATATCAACAAAAAATTACGAAAGACAAGACATCAAGATCAACAACAAAACAAGAAGACGAAACACAACATCAAGGATCAACAACAAAAATAAAAAGGTTACTAAGATCTTAATTTTTTTTTAAATTTTATTATTACAAAAAAAAAACATACATATACCATACAAATATAAATTTTTTTTTATATATACAATACAAATACAATATTTACAATTACAATTGCAATATTAACAAAATATATAATTAAAAGTGCTTTCTAAAGTGAAAATCCATAAATATAAAAATAAAAAGGAACCCCAGGCTCCAGGGTCGTGGGGCTCCATAAAAATTTTATAAAAAAATTAACCCGATTTTCTTCAAACTTTATACACATGTGTATCTCCGATGGACAACACTATTTGTAGAAATTTTGGAGACCCAAGGTTCATGTGACCCCAACAAAATGTTTAAAAAAATTATCCCGAATTTTTTCAAATTTTATATACGCCGTAATCTCCGATGGACAAAACTGTTATGTAAATATTTTTGCGATCCCGGCCCTTATAGAGCCTACTCATAAAAGACTACTTTGGCACTATAAAAATGCTAACTGGGAGCTCCTGAACCAATTTTATAGCTCATTTGATTGGTCAACCTGGTTTTTCAGCAATAATGCCGATGAAGCATCTCAACTTTTCACGTCAACCATTTTGCTAGGAATGAAAAGTTGCATTTCTTCTTCATTTAAAAAAAACAATACTCGTAAGAATAAATGGTTTAACGAAAATTGCAGGTCAGCAGTCGCGTGCAAAAAAGCAGCCCATTTGGACTACGTTAATTGCACTTCTGAAGAAAACCTTGTAAAGAAACAGATCAAACGCTATATTAAAAAGGACCAATTTAATATATGATCTTTGATTGATGATTCGAGAGATTCGAGAGAGCATGCGAAAAATTTTGGATTTTGATTCAAACAGTCGAAGCTTTTGGTCGTTTGCTGCATTTTTTTTTTTAAATCGTAAAAATTTAAAACAAAAGAACCAAATTTACAAATCTTCATCAAGGCCCTGAATTGGGGGTTTCTCGGGTGAAGTTGGCCAAGCTACGAGGAACCGCAGAGAGTCTTCAGGAGGTCCATTTGGGTTCGGCTTTTTCGCTCGTCCTTGGTGCAATGTTTGGCGTTTGAGCTAATCGGCTTGATGGTTGTGCGTGCCTTTTTCGTTTGTAAGGCCTGGTACTACAAGCGAATCCGGTACAATTCACTGTCGAGTTGGCCTTCAAGAAAGAAGTCGGTTAGTTCCTGAAAGACCGGGTTTTTCAATGGAGGCTCCAAGAATTTTGGAGGTTCACGTATGTTATTTTTTTTTTTGTAATATTTTCTTGGTCAAGGTTTTTTTAGTTTTCATGGGCATTTCCATTCATTAAAGCATTTGGACTCGCGTCATTTTAGTTTCGTGATCGTTTCTCCGTATTGCTTTTTTCAATGAATCAGGGAGAATTCCGAGAAAATAAATTGAAACCGGCTACAAACGTGAGGAATGTGATATATTGTAAATCACATTTCTCCGATTTAATTCTTAATTTTAATAAAGGGCTTAGCCCACCTTATTGCCGTGGCGCAAGTCATTCAGGGAGTATTCCCTTGGCAATAAGCTTAAATATATAAAAAAAAAAAAAAATTGGTTAAAAGAAACTTTACAGACAATACTTGATATATACTTTCTTTATTTCTTAATGGTATTCATTATAGAAGTGATATTGAGAAAGCTAATCTCTTAGCTTCTCATTTCGCTGGTGCATCTACCCTTCCTTTAACTAACCAAAACCCTCCAATTCTCCCGAATCTAGGCCCAGGTATGTCTAAAATCTATTTCCGGCCACGGGTTGTTTCAAAGATTCTTAAAGAACTTGACCCCAATAAAGCGACTGGCCCCGACGGTATTCCGCCATTAGTATTGAAAATATGTCATCATACTTTGGCAAAACCGCTTAGCAAATTGTTTCATCTCTCAATGAAGTCAAATGTTTTTCCATCAATTTGGAAAATAGCAAATATTCAACCCGTTCCGAAAAAAGGCGATAAATCGACACCTACGAACTACCGTCCTATTGCTTTGTTGTCGGTTCTATCGAAGGTAATGGAATCTATCGCTAATTGCAGACTAATCTATCTGGATTCGAATGTTCTTTTATCCGATGTGCAGTATGGATTTCGTAAAAATCGTTCTTCAGATGAACTCATGACCTGCATGGCTCATTGTTTGGAGCGAAGCATTGAAAACCTAGGGGAATCAAGCGTTGTTTTCTTAGATATTTCTAAAGCTTTTGATAGAGTATGGCATGATTGTCTTATTAATAATATTCGTGCGCTGAACTTACACTCCTCTCTCATTGCATGGATTGAGGATTATTTATGGAACCGTAAAATAAAAGTTGTATTAAATGGAATATCTTCAGCTTCATATGGGATCAATGCTGGCGTGCCTCAAGGGTCATCCTTGTCGCCCACGCTCTTGTTGATATACATCAACGACCTGTTGTCTTCTACAACATGTGATATCCATTCATTTGCTGATGATAAAGCACTATCGGCTTCCATTGAGTTTGCCAGTCAAAAAGAATGCAATTCTCGCTTAAATGGTTCGCGTGAATTAATAAATTTGACTATTCTGTCGAATATTCAAGTCATTCTCGATTGGGGCACTTCTAATAGTGTAGAATTCAACCCTTGGCTTTTTTTCTCAGAAGACAATTAAACATTGCGTTCCACCTGTTATTAATGGTGTCCATATTGCGCGATCAGATTCACTTAAGTTGTTAGATTTAAAAGTATCAAGTGATCTTTTCTGGAAGGAACATATTTATAAAATTTTAAAAAAGAGCTAGCCAATGTTTGGGCTTCATAAAACGTTGTAACTTCTACTTTACTCCCTCTGAAGTATTAAGATTATATAAATCTAATGTTAGACCAATTTTAGAATTTAATTCATATGTGTGGGTGGGGCTCCGAGATCGCATTTGGTTTATCTTGATGGAATTCAGAATAGAGTTATCCGTTTGATAAACGATGTAACCATTACTTCGTCTCTTGATACTTTGGAGCACAGACGAAATGTAGGAGCTTTATCTGTTTTCTACAAATTTTACTACAGTAGATGTGCTTTAGAAACCCGTTCTCTAGTTCCAGGTCCTTTTGTCAGCAACGTAAACACTCGTTTAAGGTCTAATCAACATAGATTTGCCTTAAACCTTTTTTCATGTAGAACCCTACACTTTAAATCCTCCTTTTTCCCGAGAGTCTCTTCGATGTGGAATCAATTGGTCGAGTCCGTGTTTCCCGAATCTTATAATCTGCAGGTCTTTAAAATAGCCGTTAACAACTTCCTGAAGCACGAAGGATCAAGTGCTCATAAGCTGATTACTAAATTTAAAATAAATATTACAAATTATTTATCAGTATTGTTTTCAGTATTTTTAAAATTTGTAATATTTTCTTGGTCAAGGTTTTTTGTAGTTTTTCCCTGACCATGATCTATTGATGAAAGCTTTTAGACTCGCGTCATTTTAGTTTTCGTATTGCTTTTTCAATGAATCAGAGAAAATGAGAATGAGAAAATAAATTGAAACCGGCTACAAACGTGAGGAATGTGATATATGGTAAATCACATTCCTTCGATTTTTCTGGCATTCATTGGAAGATAAACAATCAAGGCAAATTAAAGTCATGCTTATGAATCTTCATCATTCGTGCGAACCAGAGCTAATCGTTTCAGTATGGTGAAGAGGGTGTCAAACGCAAATGCTAACCTTGCGTTCCAATTTGTTCGCTTGCGAGGAAAGTGGACTTTAGCACTTTTCTGCGAGTAATGCACGCTATTTTTCACACCACCAAAACCGGTTTTTCTGCTAAACCGGTTATGCGCAATGCAAAATTACTCTGGGAATGTGGGTTCATTGTGACTGCAGTAAATAACAAAAGTATTTTATATGTTAACTCACTAGTGTGAATAACGGCTACTTTCGAAGCTAGGTTATAGTGTATGAAACAGTCACTTTCGTATATGGGCGTGTGCAAAGATATTTCCAGACTGGTTGACATAATCACGGGCCGTTGGCCGGTAGGTAGCCACGCAGCTAAACTGGGAATCCCTCATTATACCTTTTAGAGGAGTTGATTGGATGAGAATGAGAAAGAAACTCTCATTCGAATTGAGTAATCCCTTCTTTGACGACCTGAAGGAGCTTCCGGAGTATGGCATCACTGATCTGATATCGTACCTGAATGCTACAGGTCTTTCTTTCATGAGATATCCTGAGGACTGTGGGTGCAAAACGTTAAAACGGCCACCACTCTATCTACCTACCCACCTTCAGTTCCACTGACTGTGCGCACACACACTGACGAGTAGAAGTCACATCTACATGACTTACTATCGCTAATATGTTTACACATCAATAAGATTTTGGGACGAACTGCATTTTACTTTTCCCTTTATATTGTTGTTGTTATCAAAAAAAAACTTGATCCAGCATAACCACCGCTTGACCATGAGAGTGCGATCTGTCGCATGAAATCTATCGCACACTCTTCAAGTGTAATTTAATTGTTTTGTGCTCAATGCACAAAAATAACCGGAACTTTAATTTTCAAACAATCGCACAGAATAAATTCAAATCTAAAGTACGTATTTGTCAAAAATATCCCAGGGAAATTTTTAAAAACGCAAGTATGATAACTTTTAAATTTGAACTCTCGAGTTGGGATTTAAAATAGTGAAGAAAAACCAATTTCAACTCGTCTCTCAACTCTCAAGTTTGTGTCAACTCTAGAGTTGGCCAACTTGAGAGTTTCCGGCAAGTTGAGAAATAGTGAAGAAAATGGCTCTTAATATGTTTCTCTTAAGTTTCGACGCGACAGAGGACATAAAAAATATGACACTACAAAAGTGTTGAATTCAATAATAAAAATTGAACCAATCAAAACTTCTAAACTAATACCGGAATGCAAGGACTGCCAATCCATTGGACATACAAGAAACTATTGCTCTAGGCCAGCAAGATGTATGAAGTGTGCAGGCAATAATAGTACAACCGTATGCACGAAGACCTCAGAACAACAACCTAAGTGCTGCAATTGTAACCAAGAACATCCAGCTTATTATCGTGGTTGCTCTGTCATAAAAGAACTACAAAAAATAAGAAATGGTATAGTTAATAAAAAGGAAAGAGTTCTGCCGATTGTCACTAGAGTAACAGAATCAAAAAATACAAGTATAAACATTAATACTCTCCGTAGTAAACCAAGCTATACACAAGTAACACAAGGTGTACAAAATGTTAGTAATCCAAACGTACACAGGCAAACTGCAGAAAATCAATTACAATCAGAAATTTTACAAAAGCTCGATAAACAAGAGCAGCAAGTAGCAAGCAAGTGGGGTCGAAACGGTGGGGGGGGTGACCTCGCGATCCCCCTGGAGCTGTCTTACCATCACCATTCAACTCAGCGACCCCGAAAACCATGGAATCGACACTAATATCGGTCACCCCCCTCCGTTATCGATATCATCCCCCTAGACCTATCTTACCATCACCATTCAACTTAGCGACCCCGAAATCCCTAGAATCGACACTAATAACGGTCCCCCCCCCTCCGTTAGGACCCCATCCCCTAGAGCTGTCTTACCATCACCATTCAACTCAGCGACCCCGAAAACCATAGAATCGACACTAATATCGTTCACCACCGCCCCCCCCATCAGTTATGGACCCGATCCCCCTAGAGCTGTCTTACCATAACAATTAAACTCAGCGACCCCGAAAACCGTAGAATCGACACTAATATCGTTCACCCAAATCTATACTCCGCAGTTCTTAATAAACTGTCCGACCTTCGAAATGAGTGCTATCCGTTGGATAAAAACTATTTCACACTGTCCCTTTTCTGTCAAGATAGTCGCTTCAATTATATTTCCCGGCATCTCTTATACGCACAGTCTTGTGCTGTTGAAAAGTTTTGGCGAGTCGAGGATCTGTAGTAAAATAATTGGAGATCAAACTGTAAGACGATGTGGTGGCAATCCAGACGAATTAAGTGAGTTAAGGAACTCAGTTAGATATTTTATTCCTCATCAGTATCTACAACGGTATCGATACACTTATATTCAGTGACTACGCCTATTAAGATGGCAAGTATTTGATTGTTTATTTCGTAGTTTTCTCCATTTTGGTAGCAAGAATGGCCCCTTCAAGGAACCGGTTCAAAATGTTATAGTTTTGAGAAACAGCCGGATAAATAGAATTTATCAGTTATCGACCCCATCCCCCGAGAGCTGTCTTAGCATCACCATTTAACTCAGCAACCACGAAAACCAGAAAATTAACACTAATATCTGTCACCCCCCCCCCCTCAGTTATCGACCCCATCCCCCTAGAGCTGTATTACCATCACCATTCAACTCAGCGACCACGAAAACCATAGAATCGACACTAATATCGGTCACCCCCCCTCAGTTTCGACCCCATACCACTAGAGCTGTCTTACCATCACCATTCAACTCAGCGACCCCGAAAACCATAAAATCAACACTAACATCGATCACCCCACCCCCTCAGTTATCGACCCCATCCCCCTAGAGCTGTCTTACCATCACCATTCAACTCAGCGACCACGAAAACCATAGAATCGACACTAATATCGGTCACCCCCCTTAGTTATCGACCCCATCCCCCTAGAGCAGTCTTACCATCACCATTTAACTCAGCGACCCCGAAAACCATAGAACCGACACTAATATCGGTCACCCCCCTCAGTTATCGACCCCATCCCCCTAGAGCTGTCTTACCATCACCATTCAACTCAGCGACCACGAAAACCATAGAATCGACACTAATATCGGTCACCCCCCCCTCTCCGTTTCGACACCATCCCCCTAGAGCTTCGAAATGAGTGCTATCCGTTGGATAAAAACTATTTCACTCTGTCCCTTTTCTGTCAAGAGAGTCGCTTCAATTATATTTCCCGGCATCTCTTATACGCACAGTCTTGTGCTGTTGAAAAGTTTTGGCGAGTCGAGGATCCGTAGTAAAATAATTGGAGATCAAACTGTAAGACGATGTGGTGGCAATCCAGACGAATTAAGTGAGTTAAGGAACTCAGTTAGATATTTTATTCCTCATCAGTATCTACAACGGTATCGATACACTTATATTCAAGCTTCAGAGCTGTCTTACCATCACCATTCAACTCAGCGAAACCGAAAACCATAGAATCTACACTAATATCGGTCACCTCAGTTATCGGCCCCATCCCCCTAGAGCTGTCTTACCATCACAATTAAACTCAGCGACCCCAAAAACCGTAGAATCGACACTAATATCGTTCAAACTATATAGTTATCGTATAGTTATCGACCCCATCCTCCTAGAGTTGCCTTACCATCACCATTCAACTCAGCGACCCCGAAAAACATAGAATCGACACTAATATCGGTCACCCCCCCTCAGTTATCGACCCCATCCCCCTAGAGCTGTTTTACCATCACCATTCAACTCAGCACCACGAAAACCATAGAATCGACACTAATATCGGTCACCCCCCCTTAGTTATCGACCCCTTCCCAATAGAGCTTTCTTACCATCACCATTCAACTCAGCGACCCCGAAAACCATAAAATCGACACTAATAATAGTCACCCACCCTCAGTTGTCGACCCGATCTCCCTAGAGCTGTCTTACTATCACCATTCAACTCAGCGACCCCGAAAACCATAGAATCGACACTATGATCGTTCACCCTCACCCCCCCCCCATCAGTTATGGACCCGATCCCCCTAGAGCTGTCTTACCATCACAATTAAACTCAGCGACCCTGAAAACCGTAGAATCGACACTAATATCGTTCAAACTATATAGTTATCGTATAGTTATCGACCCCATCCCCCTAGAGCTGTCTTACCATCACCATTTAACTCAGCGACCCCGAAAACCATAGAATCGACACTAATATCGGTCACCCCCCTCAGTTATCGGCCCCATCCCCCTAGAGCTGTCTTACCATTACCATTCAACTCAGCGACCACGAAAACCATAGAATCGACACTAATATCGGTCACCCCCACTCAGTTATCAACCCCATCCCCAAAAAGCTGTCTTACCATCACCATTCAACTCAGCGACCCCGAAAACCATGGATTCGACACTAATATCGGTCACCCCCCCCCCCCTCAGTTTTCGACCCCATCCCCCTAGAGCTGTCTTACCATCACCATTCAACTCAGCGACCACGAAAACCATAGAATCGACACTAATATTGGTCACCCCCCCTTAGTTATCGACCCAATCCCCCTAGAACTGTCTTACCATCACCATTTAGCTCAGCGACCCCGAAAACCATAGAATCGACACTAATATCGGTCACCCCCCCCCCCCCCCCCCCTCAGTTATCGGCCCCATCCCCCTAGAGCTGTCTTACCATCACCATTCAACTCAGCGACCACGAAAACCATAGAATCGACACTAATATCGGTCACCCCCCCTCAGTTATCGACCACCCTAGAGCTGTCTTACCATCACCATTCAACTCAGCGACCCCGAAAACCATAGAATCGACACTAATATCGGTCACCCCACCCCTCCGATTCGACCCCATCCCTATAGAGCTGTCTTACCATCACCATTCAACCCAGCGACCCCGAAAACCATAGAATCAACTTTAATATCGATCACCCACCACCCTGCGTGAATATAACTCACCCATAGGAGTGTACTACCAGCACTATTTGTCTCGGCTATACCGAAAACGGTGGGTGCGACACTAAAATTGCCTGCCACGCCTCCCCCAGCCAAAAAACGAGTTACCCCCTACCACCTATGTTTGATTCCACATAGTAACTAATATGTATACCAAGTTTGGTTGAAATTGGTCAAGGCGTTCCAGAGCTAGTTAGGCACAAATATATATATATATACAAATAAATTCTCTATTTTATATATATAGACTAGCTGATTACCCGGCGTTGCCCAGGTATTTATTCATCCCAATCTTCTATTAGGCAGGGGTAGAAAAAAGAATGATATCAATCTATAAGGTAAAATTTTAGTTTTCATTAACAAAAATATATTTGAAATTATAGCTATATTATTCAAATTATAAAACAAAATCAAATAAACATACATAAAATTAATTATAACAAATCTTGGTTGTATGCCTACAATGTTTTTAGTTTCACTTTCAAGAGAAGGAATAAATAAATTCTTAGGTCAACCCAACCCAGAGCAAGCAAAATAAAGTTGTCCGTGGGAAAAGCATGGCAATCTCAAATCTATACTCCGCAGTTCTTAATAAACTGTCCGACCTTCGAAATGAGTGCTATCCGTTGGATAAAAACTATTTCACACTGTCCCTTTTCTGTCAAGATAGTCGCTTCAATTATATTTCCCGGTATCTCTTATACGCACAGTCTTGTGCTGTTGAAAAGTTTTGGCGAGTCGAGGATCCGTAGTAAAATAATTGGAGATCAAACTGTAAGACAATGTGGTGGCAATCCAGACGAATTAAGTGAGTTAAGGAACTCAGTTAGATATTTTATTCCTCATCAGTATCTACAACGGTATCGATACACTTATATTCAGTGGCTACGCCTATTAAGATGGCAAGTATTTGATTGTTTATTTCGTAGTTTTCTCCATTTTGGTAGCAAGAATGGCCCCTTCAAGCAACCGGTTCAAAATGTTATAGTTTTGAGAAACAGCCGGATAAATAGAATTTATCAGTTATCGACCCCATCCCCCGAGAGCTGTCTTAGCATCACCATTTAACTCAGCGACCACGAAAACCATACAATTAACACTAATATCTGTCACCCCCCCCCCCTCAGTTATCGACCCCATCCCCCTAGAGCTGTATTACCACCACCATTCAACTCAGCGACCACGAAACCATAGAATCGACACTACTATCGGTCACCCCCCCCCCACAGTTTCGACGCCATACCCCTAGAGCTGTCTTACCATCACCATTTAACTCAGCGACCACGAAAACCATACAAATAACACTAATATCGGTCACCCCCCCCTCAGTTTCGACCCCATACCCCTAGAGCTGTCTTACCATCACCATTTAACTCAGCGACCCCGAAAACCATAGAATCGACACTAATATCGGTCACCCCCCCTCAGTTATCGGCCCCATCCCTCTAGAGCTGTCTTACGATCACCATTCAACTCAGCGACCACGAAAACCATAGAATCGACACTAATATCGGTCACCCCCCCCCCCTCAGTTATCGACCACATCCCCCAGAGCAGTCTTACCATCACCATTCAACTCAGCGACCCCGAAAACCATAGAATCGAGACTAATATCGTTCACATCCCCCCCCCCTCAGTTATCGACCACATCCCCCAGAGCAGTCTTACCATCACAATTAAACTCAGCGACCCCGAAAACCGTTGAATCGACACTAATATCGTTCACCCCCCCCCCTCAGTTATCGACCACATCCCCAGAGCAGTGTTACCATCACCATTCAACTCAGCGACCCCGAAAACCATAGAATCGGCACTAATATCGGTCACCCCCCCCCCTTAGTTATCGACCCCATCCCCCTAGAGCTGTCTTACCATCACCATTCAACTCAGAGACCACGAAAACCATAAAATCGACACTTATAACAGTCACCCAACCTCAGTTATCGACCCGATCTCCCTAGAGCTGTCTTACAATCACCATTCAACTCAGCGACCCCGAAAACCATAGAACCGACACTAATATCGTTCACCATCGCCCCCCCCCCACCCCCCAACCATCAGTTATGGACCCGATCCCCCTAGAGCTGTCTTACCATCACAATTAAACTCAGCGATTGTAACTAATGTGTATACCAAGTTTGGTTGAAATTGGTCAAGGCGTTCCAGAGCTAGTTAGGCACAAATATATGTATATATACAAATAAATTCTCTATTTTATATATAGGGTTTTTCAATAAGAGCACTTCAACTTTTTTTTTGAATAAAACACAAACTGTTCGACTTTTGAACTAACTTTTTTTTTTATTAACGAATTTGAACATATACATATGATACATTTAAGTATGAAACTAGATTTCTGTTGCATGACCACCGCGTGCACGTTTTACGAAGTCCAATCTTTGAACCAAAAATATGGCCCAATGACGCCGCCGGCATGTAATCCGCACCAAACAGTGACTTTTTCGGGATGCAACGGTGCCTCATGAATCACGTGTTGGTTGCTTTCTGCCCAGTAACGCATATTTTGCTTGTTGACAAATCCTTCTAGCCAAAAGTGAGCCTCATCGTTAAATGGACCGTAAAATGGCCGTAATGCTCTTAAAGTAGCGGCAACAGAACGATTATTTTGATAAAAAATTTGCACGATTTGCAATCGCTGTTCACATGTGTAGCATTCCATGATGAAATGTATACTAATGAAGTTTCCAAATGACAAAAGAACAATAAAAAATATGGCGTCGTTCGCCGTCCCTATCGGAGAAAAGTTGAAGCGCACCTGTTGAAACACCCGATATATAGACTAGCTGATTACCCGGCGTTTCCCAGGTATTTATTCATTCCAATCTTCTATTAGGCAGGGGTAGAAAAAAGAATGATATCAATCTATAAGGTATAATTTTAGTTTTCATTAACAAAAATATATTTGAAATTATAGCTATTTTATTCAAATTATAAAATAAAATTAAATAAACATACATAAAATTAATTATAACAAATCTTGGTTGTATGCCTACAATGTTTTTAGTTTCACCTTCAAGAGAAGGAATAAATAAATTCTTAGGTCAACCCAACCCAGAGCAAGCAAAATAAAGTTGTCCGTGGGAAAAGCATGGCAATCTCAAATCTATACTCCGCAGTTCTTAATAAACTGTCCGACCTTCGAAATGAGTGCTATCCGTTGGATAAAAACTATTTCACACTGTCCCTTTTCTGTCAAGATAGTCGCTTCAATTATATTTCCCAGCATCTCTTATACGCACAGTCTTGTGCTGTTGAAAAGTTTTGGCGAGTCGAGGATCCGTAGTAAAATAATTGGAGATCAAACTGTAAGACGATGTGGTGGCAATCCAGACGAATTAAGTGAGTTAAGGAACTCAGTTAGATATTTTATTCCTCATCAGTATCTACAACGGTATCGATACACTTAAATTCAGTGACTACGCCTATTAAGATGGCAAGTATTTGATTGTTTATTTCGTAGTTTTCTCCATTTTGGTAGCAAGAATGGCCCCTTCAAGCAACCGGTTCAAAATGTTATAGTTTTGAGAAACAGCCGGATAAATAGAATTTATCAGTTATCGACCCCATCCCCCAAGAGCTGTCTTACCATCACCATTCAACTCAGCGACCTCGAAAATCATAGAATCGACACCAATATCGGTCACCCCCCCCCTCCGTTTCGACCCCATCCCCCTAGATCAGTCTTACCATCACCATTCAACTCAGCGACCCCGAAAACCACAGAATCGACACTAATATCGGTCACCCCACCACCTCATTTATCGACCCCATCCCCCTAGAGCTGTCTTACCATCACCATTCAACTCAGCGACCCCGAAAACCATAGAATGGATACTAATATCGTTCACCACCCCCCCTCAGTTATCGACCCCATCCCCCTAGAGCAGTCTTACCATCACCATTCAACTCAGCGACGCCGAAAACCATAGAATCGACACTAATATCGGTCACCCTCACCCCTCCGTTTCGACCCCATCGCCCTAGAGCTGTCTTACCATCACCATTCAACTCAGCGACCCCGAAAACCATAGAATCGAGACTAATATCGTTCACATCCCCCCCCCCTCAGTTATCGACCACATCCCCCAGAGCAGTCTTACCATCACAATTAAACTCAGCGACCCCGAAAACCGTTGAATCGACACTAATATCGTTCACCCCCCCCCCCTCAGTTATCGACCACATCCCCAGAGCAGTGTTACCATCACCATTCAACTCAGCGACCCCGAAAACCATAGAATCGGCACTAATATCGGTCACCCCCCCCCCCTTAGTTATCGACCCCATCCCCCTAGAGCTGTCTTACCATCACCATTCAACTCAGAGACCACGAAAACCATAAAATCGACACTTATAACAGTCACCCAACCTCAGTTATCGACCCGATCTCCCTAGAGCTGTCTTACAATCACCATTCAACTCAGCGACCCCGAAAACCATAGAACCGACACTAATATCGTTCACCATCGCCACCCCCCCCCACCACCCAGCCATCAGTTATGGACCCGATCCCCCTAGAGCTGTCTTACCATCACAATTAAACTCAGCGATTGTAACTAATGTGTATACCAAGTTTGGTTGAAATTGGTCAAGGCGTTCCAGAGCTAGTTAGGCACAAATATATGTATATATACAAATAAATTCTCTATTTTATATATAGGGTTTTTCAATAAGAGCACTTCAACTTTTTTTTTTAATAAAACACAAACTGTTCGACTTTTGAACTAACTTTTTTTTTATTAACGAATTTGAACATATACATATGATACATTTAAGTATGAAACTAGATTTCTGTTGCATGACCACCGCGTGCACGTTTTACGAAGTCCAATCTTTGAACCAAAAATATGGCCCAATGACGCCGCCGGCATGTAATCCGCACCAAACAGTGACTTTTTCGGGATGCAACGGTGCCTCATGAATCACGTGTTGGTTGCTTTCTGCCCAGTAACGCATATTTTGCTTGTTGACAAATCCTTCTAGCCAAAAGTGAGCCTCATCGTTAAATGGACCGTAAAATGGCCGTAATGCTCTTAAAGTAGCGGCAACAGAACGATTATTTTGATAAAAAATTTGCACGATTTGCAATCGCTGTTCACATGTGTAGCATTCCATGATGAAATGTATACTAATGAAGTTTCCAAATGACAAAAGAACAATAAAAAATATGGCGTCGTTCGCCGTCCCTATCGGAGAAAAGTTGAAGCGCACCTGTTGAAACACCCGATATATAGACTAGCTGATTACCCGGCGTTTCCCAGGTATTTATTCATTCCAATCTTCTATTAGGCAGGGGTAGAAAAAAGAATGATATCAATCTATAAGGTATAATTTTAGTTTTCATTAACAAAAATATATTTGAAATTATAGCTATTTTATTCAAATTATAAAATAAAATTAAATAAACATACATAAAATTAATTATAACAAATCTTGGTTGTATGCCTACAATGTTTTTAGTTTCACCTTCAAGAGAAGGAATAAATAAATTCTTAGGTCAACCCAACCCAGAGCAAGCAAAATAAAGTTGTCATAGAATCGACACCAATATCGGTCACCCCCCCCTCCGTTTCGACCCAATCCCCCTAGATCAGTCTTACCATCACCATTCAACTCAGCGACCCCGAAAACCACAGAATCGACACTAATATCGGTCACCCCACCACCTCATTTATCGACCCCATCCCCCTAGAGCTGTCTTACCATCACCATTCAACTCAGCGACCCCGAAAACCATAGAATGGATACTAATATCGTTCACCACCCCCCTCAGTTATCGACCCCATCCCCCTAGAGCAGTCTTACCATCACCATTCAACTCAGCGACGCCGAAAACCATAGAATCGACACTAATATCGGTCACCCTCACCCCTCCGTTTCGACCCCATCGCCCTTGAGCTGTCTTACCATCACCATTCAACTCAGCGACCCCGAAAACCATCGAATCAACACTTATATCGGTCACCCCCCCCCTACGTTTCGACCCCATCCCCCAAGAGCTGTCTTACCATCACCATTCAACTCAGCGACCCCGAAAACCATAGAATCGATACTATTATCGGTCACCTCCCCTCTCCGTTTCGACCCCATCCCCCAAGAGTTGTCTTACCATCACCATTCAACTCAGCGACCCCGAAAACCATAGAATCGACACCAATATCGGTCACCCCACCCTCCGTTTCGACCCCATCCCCCTAGAGCAGTCTTACCATCACCATTCAACTCAGCGACCGCGAAAACCATATAATCAACTCTAATATCGAACAGCCACCCCCTGCGGGAATATAACTCACCCATAGGAGTGTACTACCAGCATTATTCGTCTCGGTGATACCGAAAACGGTGGGTCCGACCATAAAATCGCCTGCCACGCCTCCCCCAGCCAAAAAACCTAGTACCCCCCACACCCTATGATTGATTTCACATAGTAAATAATATGTATACCAAGTTTGGTTGAAATTGGTCAAGGCGTTCAAGAGCTAGTTAGGCACAAGTATATATATATGCAAATATACAAATAAATTCTCTACTTTATATATATATATATAGAAGATTACTATTATTTATAGAAGCAAACAAACAATGTGTGGGAAATGTAGAAATAAAGAACAGACGTTGAGTCGGCAGCTTGTTCGTTGACTTCTACGAATTGTCAGCTCAGGTAACTGCAACTGGGTCGGTGATTTCCATGAATTTTTGTGCACTGCAAGTTCAGGTGCACGTGCAATGTAGTTAACGGGAAGTTGAGTAAACAGGGCTTCATGGTCATGTGATGGGAACATGACTGGGAAGAAATGAATCTTTCGGGTGATAACTCCTCCCTCCTTAAGTTCGAGTGTCCTCGCTCGACACCATATAGACTATGGGAATGTGATTTTCTGGTCTGGACTGTACTGGTTCCTTTTGAGTTTCCAAGATTTCTGTGTTTGTGTCATTTTTGGTGAAAACTGTGGTTTTCTAATGCATTGGAAAAATTTTGAAGATAATGATTAGAATGGTTATAATTACTATGGCTATGAGGCTGGAGTTCGTAATACGATGTTTTAGGTTTTCTTATTTCAGCTCTTCTATGTGCAAAGTATTGTTAACGTGAAGTTCTTTAACTGCTTCTAATGTTAGGAGTTCTTCAAATGTGTTGCTTGATGAAATTTAGTGCAGGATTGCTGGTATTGGCTTTAATGAAGGTATTTACTTTGAAGAGAAGTTTTGTCCGTTTACCAATAGCGACGCATTGTGGTATTGAAGGATGAAGCTTCCAGATAGAAGAAGGGTTCCTGGATGAATGTTTTCGATCGCTGGGATGTGCTGATTGTTTACTTTATCACACTTTGTTTGTTTACTCTTTAGCAAATTTCTAATACAATTTTCTTCATTTAATTTTACAATTTGATTCTGGTTACAAATCATTACATTATTATAACTTTTACATTTTTGTTCTACGCCATATATATCGTTTCCACGGTCTAAAACATTGCTGTGTTAAATTTTAATTATTTTTCTTCCATATTTAATGGACTTAATAAGTAAATTACTACATGACATGTATTCCGTAATAGGCAAACCAATAATATATAGTATAGTAGAATGGTTAGAAGCAATTTTAATTGAACCAAATTCGAATGCTTCTTCTACGTTTATATGTTTCATATTGTTTTCTCTAAATATATTATTTATTAATTCAATTTCAGAACTTGCCAGAATGAATGAATTTATTATTTCTGCTTTGGCCCAAAGAAGGGCATATTCTACATTAGTTAATTCTTCTTTTATAGTATCTAATTTGTATTTTAGATTTAGTATGTACTTGTTTGATGCGTAATCATCTATTTTAATCAATTTCAATATATTGTTAGTGATATTAGTTAATTCATTAATTTTATTTGAGTACATTTTATTACTTTTGCTTTTGCTTTGCTTTTACTACTTTGAAGTCATCGTGGTCGGGACTCCCGGCGAGCCATTTCCACGCGCTTCCTAAGAAATTAAGTGATCTGCTATTTCTCTTTGGTCTTAGATTTCTTAACTTTTGCAGGATTTGGGATGTAAGGTCGGAGAGGATAATAAAGTTGGGATCGGTTTTGTTGTCTCAAGTATTTCCTCATACACCTCCAGGTTTATAACGTGGATAATTCTGAAAGTACCTGATTGGATCTTAGCCGCGCCAATGTCTAGCGGAATTATCTTCGAGTTTGTGTAATCCAGGATTTGGACTTCGCCAAAACTCAGATCGAGATAACATCTGAAAAATTAATTTCTGATATTATACTTATGAATGGTTTTCCCATATTCAGTTAAAATAGTGGTTGATTTGTCTTCTTTGACAACTTCCTTCTTAAATCTTGGGGACAATTTAGTGCCTAATCTCCTATTAATTCTAACAAATACCGTTTCACCTGGGGAGTCCGTTTTAATATCTTGTCTTGACTTATTATGATTTTCAATGTCTTTAATTTGTTTCAGTCTTAACTTTTCGATATTTTCCTGCCTTGTTCGTACTGATTCGGGTCTGTGCTAACAATTCTGCCGAAAAATGTTTCTATTGGTCTTTTATTTGTGACTTTGTGTATTGAATAGTTATATTCATAGACAGCACAATCTAAAAGTTCTATAAATGACATATTGGGTCGTTCGGGTTTTAAGCATCTCATTTGTTCTCGTTGCTACTCCTATGCGCTCTGCTATGTTCCTTAAGAATTTGTTCTACCTGATCGGTTGTGTTTGTAAGGTCGATTACTTGTGATTGGGTGAAACGTATTTTGTAAGATTTAAAGTGGTGTGGGTAGATTTCCTGGATCATTCCCATGGTTGATTCATTAGTATAAAGCCCGTTTATGACGCTAGGATTTAAGTACCGTTTAAATATTGTAACTAGTTGTTCGGAAGTATAGTCTGGTTGCATAAACACATGTCGATGATATGTGGGAAAGGGGACTTTAAATTGATATGTTGTTTCGGTTCCTATAAGCAACAAGATTTGGCTCTTGAAAACATTGATGGGACTTTCCACGGCGGGGATTAAATTGTGTGATGAGCTTTGATCACTATGTTGAGAGGCGGTCATTGAGTTAAGGAGTTGAGAGGACAGGAAAACGGGAAAGTGCGTCTGCAACCCGTTGCTCTTTCCTGGCGTATATTTCAGCTCATAATTATACTCCTCGAGAATCGCTTTCCAGCGTTTCATCTTGGAGTTGTTGTTCTTATTCCTTAATGCATAGGGGAGTGGCTGGTGGTCTGTGAAGATTTTGACGTGGGCTGTGCCATATAGATAGTTCCTAAAGGTGTTAAGTGCCCATATTATGGCCAGCATTTCCTTTTCGTTGGCCGCGTAGTGTTCTTCAGTCTTACTAAGAGATCTCGAAATGAACGTAATGGGTCTATTGTTTTGGGAAAGTACGGCACCGATAGCGAAGTTCGACGCGTCGGTTGTCAACTTAAAGCACTTTTTGAAATCTGGATAGGCAAGAAGTATATCCTGTGAAACAAGGGAGTTTTTTATTTTATTAAATGCTGCTATGGCGTCTGTGGAAAAAGATATTGGGGTTTTGCTTGATTTGTTTTTTGAAACACGACGCTCTTCACCTCGTAATAAAATTGTTAATGGTTTTGCTAATTTTGCGTAGTCCTTGACGAAGCGTCTGTAGTAGCCAGATAATCCTTTGAACGACCTTAGTTCTTTAAGTGTTTTGGGTATTGGGAAATCTACTATTGCTTTGACTTTTGCAGGGATTGTTGATAAACCTCTTGAAGATACAATAAAGCCTAAAAACTCGACTTCTTCTTTGAAGAACTCGCATTTATCCAATTGTATCTTTATATTGGCTTCGCATAGAGTTCGAAATATTTCCTTTACATGCTCTACATGGTCACTTTCATTTTGACTAAATATAATTAAGTCGTCTATATAGACATAACATATTTTACCAATGTAGGATCGGAGAATATCATCTACTGCGCGCTGGAAAATAGATGGCGCATTTTTCAAGCCAAAAGGAAGTCGATTAAATTCGTACTTCCCTCCGTTAACGGAGAATGAAGTTTTTTCCCTATCAGATTTCTTGAGAGGGATCTGGTGGAAACCGCTCTTTAAGTCTAAAACAGTAAAAACTGCGCTTTGTCCTAGCTGCGACAGAACTTCGTTAATATCAGGGATTGGGTAACGATCCGATATGGTTACTAAGTTTAGCTTCCTATAATCTATTACGAGTCGATGTTGTTTGTTACCAAGTGAGTCTGCTTTCTTGGGCACAATCCACACCGGTGAATTGTACGATGAATGGGACGGTCTAATAATATCGTCATCCAAAAGTTTTTTGATCTGCTTTTCCACTTCATCTTTAAGTGCAGCGAGGTAAGGGTAGTACTTCGAGTACACTGGGGAATCTGTGCTTGTCCGGATTTCACCAACAACTTTCGTTGTGTAGGTCAGTTTTTCATCCGGTTCTAAAAAAGGCTTGGGGTACTTTCTAACTAAGACTTTGATAGATTCTTTTTGTGAGTCTGACATGTGATCCAGTTTAATGTCTAATGAATTGCTTGACGGCGACTCTAATTGCTTAATTTTTATTTTTACCATGTCACGGATTGTTATCAGGTTTTGTTTAGCGTAAATGACAGCATTAAATTCTTTCAGACCGTCATTGCCTAAAATACAATGTTGGGAGGAGAAAAAACATTAACTTTCTATCTGTTCGGCCGAAAAGGTTTAGAAATGTGTAATGGGTTACTTTAATATCACCAGCAATAGACTTGGCTAGAAAATATTGTTTATTTGGGATAGGGTTTTTAATTTAATTGGGCTGAATGTAATTCTTACTGGAGCCAGTATCAATGAGAAAATTTAAAATTTGGCCACTCTTCGTTCTGCATTGAAAGTAGGGCAACGAAGAGTTCATTAGCCTAAAAAATTTATGTCGCTAAATTCTGAGGCTTCGTCGTCTGGTTGGTGTTGCGAAAAATCGTCGGTTTGGTTTAGAACGTAATTATTTCCTAGATTAGGGTTATATTTTACCTCTTCTGTCTTAATTTGTTGGTAGTATGAATATAGATCGTTTGTGCAATTGTATCCTGCTGATTCCATCTCAAAGTTTGATGTGGGGGGATTGTTTAAAGGAATGTGTTCGGCATATTGCATTTCAGAGTTTGACGGGTTTGAGTCTTCCAGATTTATGTGAAAGTTCCTTTGAATCTTATGAGGAACTCGATTTTGGAATGAGGCGTTGTGTGGTTGGGGTCTTTTACCTGCGTACCTAAATGGTTGGGGTCGATTTTGGTAGTTAATTGGAGAAGAGTTAATTGTTGACGTTTCTATTGGCTCCGGCCTAGGTTGGTGCATTTGGTCTAGGTTTGATTAAAGGTGTTGTTTGGGGGAGGTAGAGAGTACTGTGGATAAGTGCGATGTGGTAAATAGGCAAGTTGGGGGTAGAATGGTTCTTGATGAGATTGATACAAACGTTGATTATATCCGCGAGGGGGGACAAAGTGCGGGCTTGTAGTGTATATTTTTTTGTTATGATTCTGAGCATAGGTAGTTCGGTAATTTTGGTTTTCCAGTTTTAAGCATAGGTGAAGGGCCTATGGTAAATCTGTTGGCTCACGCATGCCCAACAGCCTTGAAAGATCACCTCCTAGTCCACGGACAAACGTGTCGAGGGCTTTATCCCTGTATGTTCGCGTAAGTAGAGCTAATGATTCAGGACCAACGTCCATAGAAGAAATTTTATTTAAAATTAGTGACAGGTGTGTGAACACAGCCTGATAAAATTCTTGTATTGTTTTGTTGCCTTGCGCAAGAGAGGTCATTTGGTATTTGAGTTTACCAATGTCTCTTTTATCCGCATAGTGCAGTGTAAGGTAACGCGAAATTGCTCTCCAATCCAGAGGGGTGTTGTAAGATTCCAATGCAGCATTTGCATTTCCTACAATTTTGTTTCGGATTACGTTCAGTTTCCCGAAATATTTAGGAGTGCCAATTAAAAGTTCGTATATTGTTAATATACGTTCAACGCTTTTCTTCCACGAACTAAATTCGCCTGGTTTGTCAGAAAATTCTCGTAAGCTTCTTACGATATCCGGAATTTTGTCGAGATCTGAGAGGTCGCCTCTGTGTTCGAAACTAATACCCTGATCTTGTGCGGTGTAAAGTTCAGAGTTTGGATTTATAATTGAATTAACGATGACGTGGGGCACCTTGAGGTTGTGGTGCTTGCACACGAGGTTGTGCTACATGATGTGCCTGATTTTGTTGATCATGAGCATCAGCCTCAGGTATGTTTAGGACAGCGGGACGGATAAGATTGTTTGGATTTGCCATATTTTTCAACTAAAGATTTTTTATTTTAAAAATTCTTTGTTTTCTTTGTTATTTTAATTAGATAATTCACTTGGTGTAATTTAAGTTATTATCTATTTCGATATTATTAATATAAGTTAGAATTTTCTTATTGTACCTTTTTGGTATTATTTCCTCAGAAAATAAAAAAAAAATGGCTTTACTTTGTTTCAAAGCTTATTAATTTCAGAATATATTTATTTTAAATTGAAAATAAACTATTAGATAAGTATACGATTTAAAGCTTATTACTTTTTGATATGCTTTCAGTGTAAATTGAAATTAAAATAAACTATAGATTACATACGTTAAGATTACGATTATCATTCTTCGAAGCGGCTGGCAGCTCTGCTGTCTCCTGTGTTTGCAGGTTACTTGGGGCCCAATTTCTTCGAAGAGGAGTTATGTGCACATACAAAGGGAACCAATCTAATTTTTGTGCACTATGACACTTTTTTTTCAGATATTTTTTCGTGCACTATGACACTTTTTTTCCAGATATTTTTCCGTGCACTTTGATACTTTTTTTCCAGATATTTTTCCGTACACTATGACACTTTTTTTCCAGATATTTTATGTTGCGACACTTTTCACTAACTTGTATGCGAATTATTTCGCGTTTTTGTGACACTACTTTTCTTATTCGCGCACTCTTTTGTTAATTTAAAGTGACAACCTGCTCGGGCGCCAGTTATGATTTCCTTTGCTGTGCAAAGATAAAAAAAATATTTTTTCCGGACGGATGACCGTCCATTTGTAATACTTTATTAAAACTCAAATCTTATTCTAACAATTACTATTATTTATAGAAGCAAACAAACAATGTGTGGGAAATGTGGAAATAAAGAACAGACGTTGAGTCGGAAGCTTGTTCGTTGACTTCTACGAATTGTCAGCTCAGGTAACTGCAACTGGGTCGGTGATTTCCATGAATTGTTGTGCACTGCAAGTTCAGGTGCACGTGCAATGTAGTTAACGGGAAGTTGAGTAAACTGGGCTTCATGGTCATGTGATGGGAACATGACTGGGAAGAAATGAATCTTTCGGGTGATAACTTATATCTGCAAGAAAAATTACTACCCAAAATAGTATCAATGGTTAAGTCACTAAAGATAATGCTATGGAACGCGAATGGCCTGTTAAAACACAAAGATGAATTGCAGATAGTGTTAGAAATGGAAAAAATTGATGTGTGCATGATATCGGAATCGCACTTCACAAACCAATCATTTGTTAATTTTAAGAATTATAATACATTTTAAACTAATCATCCTTGCAAAAATGCACGTGGCGGTAGTGCGATAATAGTCAGATGATGTATAAATCATTACGAAGAAGAAAAATTTTGCACTGATGAATTTCAAGCAACAACAATAAACGTCAGAACTGAGAAACACATTTTATCACTCACAGCTGTCTATAGTCCACCAAAACATAAAATTAGCTCTGTACAATATGAGCAATTAATACATAAACATAAAAATCAATTTGTAATGGGTGGTGATTTCAATGCGAAGCATACGCATTGCGGATTGCGATTAATAACTACAAAGGGTAGAGAACTACTTAAATCAGCCCAACAAACATGATGCGAATTTATATCAACTGGTAAACCTACTTATTGGCCTACGGATAGAGCTAAATCACCTGACCTCATCGACTTCTTTATAACAAAACAAATATCGAGAGGATTAATACAAATAGAAGAAGGATCAGATCTGAATTCAGATCACTCTCCAATCTACATGGTTTATAGCGATTGTATAAATATGAAAAATGAAAATAATATCTCTCTCACAAATAAGAAAACAGATTGGAATTATTTTAAAGCTCAGCTTGAAGAGTAAATGTATCTACACACTCATATATCAAGCAAAGATCAGCTTGAAGAAGAAGTACTTTTCTTCACTCAGCAGATACAGAGTGCAGCTTGGAAAAGTACTCCTGTTATGACAAAAGCAAAAATTGGACTGAGATATCCAAACGAAATCTTAATTCTAATTTCTGAATATCGGAAAATCCGAAAGAAATGGAAACAAACAAGATACCCTTTGTACAAATCGCAACTAAACAAACTCACAGTATTAGTTTGCATGCAAATAAAAGAACATACGAATAAAACAATTACAAAATATTTAGATGCACTCACCGCAGACAGAACAACAGATTATTCATTGTGGAAATCAACTAAATATCTCAAACGCCCTATACAACAGAATCCAGCACTTAGAAGAAATAATAAAAACAACCCATAAAAATTAAAATTTTTCTTGTAAATTCTCTAATCGGGGATACACACACACACACACACTGCGTGCTCGTTTTGTGGCAAAATCATCCACCAAATGCCGCAGCGGCAGCGAACAGCGCTGCTCACAAAGCACAGAGCTCATACTTTGCCGTGATCTGATGCGATATAGCGATATTTAAAAATTGTATATTGGGGTCCCCAAGGGGCCGATCGCTCCAAATTTTTACAAAAAGTGTTTTCCATCGAAGACACACATGTGTACAAAATTTAAAGAAAATCGGGTAATCGGGTATGGGAGCCCCCCGACCCCGCGGCCCGAGGGGCCTCAAATTTTTCAAAATTAATAGAAAGTGTTGTCATGGGAGATATACATGTGTGCCAAATTTCAATAAAATGAGGCTATAGGAAGTGGGTTAAAAATTGATCGCAAGATTCCATGACACACAAATCCACAAATCCACAAACCCACAAGCCCACAAACACACGGGCAAGTGAAGTTAATATAGAGAATTTAATAATAGTTCATGGGCTAAGAGTAACTTGGAAAAAGCAGTGCTTTTTTCCGAACACATGGCAAACATATTTCAACCCAATGAAACATCAACGCATGAAATTTTGGCAGAAAGCAGTGCACAAAGCAGTGAGGAGATCCGTCTAGTCACGCTTACTGAAATCGAAACAGTTATTCAAAAAGAGTTACAACTAAAAAAATCCCCTGTCTATGACCTCATTACAGCTGAACTGATGCAGCAGTTAATTTAGAGAGCCAAGTGTAAGCTTACAGCGATAATGAATGCTTGTTTGAGATTAAAACATTTTCCTTGCTATTGGAAAGTTGTCGAGGTAATAATGATTCCGAAGCCAGGAAAGAATTCTAATGAATCGTCATCTTACAGACCCATCTCACTGTTGCCCATCATGTCGAAGATATTTGAAAAGATTCTTATCAAAGGGCTAAAACCGCACATTGAAAGTGAAGGGATGATACTATCTCATCAGTTCGGGTTCAGGGAAAAACACTCAACCATAGAGCAGGTTCATAGAATAACCGACATCGTTGAGAAAGCTGTAGAAGATAAAATGGTATGTTCAACTGTATTTTTAGACGTGGCTCAAGCGTTTGATAAGGTTTGACATAAAGTATTGCTATATAAGCTTAAGCTACTCTTCCCCAAAGAATATACGGCAATACTGGAGTCTTATCTCTCAGGAAGATACTTTCGTATCAAGCAAGAAGATGCTTATTCCTACCTTAAAGAAATTAAAGCTGGAGTGCCACAATGAAGTATATTAGGGCCAATCCTATATTTGCTTTTTACAAATGACATACCAGTCCCTCCAAACAGTACAGTAGCTACATTTGCTGACGACACCGTGATACTTGTAGTCAATAAAAGTGAAGTAGTATCAACTAGAATCCTTCAAAGTTCTGTAGACGATCTATTAAGTTGGACTGAGAAATGGCGAATACATTTCAACAGTACTAAATCTGTTCACGTCGATTTCACCAACAAAAAGATTCAACAGACCCCGATTACTATCTCAGGAAGAGAAGTTCCCTACTCGAACACAGCAAAGTATCTCGGAATGAACTTAGATGCAAAACTAAAATGAAAGGAACATATAAAAAAGAAAAATGAAGAGCTTAAAATCAAACTTAGAAAACTTTATTGGCTTATTGGTAACAGATCATGTCTGTCTACTCATAATAAATTATTACTATATAAACAATTACTAAGACCCGTATGGACATACGGAATTCAGCTATGGGGATGTACGGCCAAAAATAACATCGAAATAATCCAACGATTCCAAAATAAAGTCTTAAGGGGCATAGTCAACGCACCATGGTACGTTAGGAACTCAGATATACATCGCCCCCTTAAAGTCAAGACAGTTGAAGAAACAATTAAAGAGCATGCAACAGTTCATAATCGAAGGCTGAGGCAACATATAAATCAGGAAGCAGTAAAACTCACCGATACAACCAGACTTACTCGAAGACTGAAGCGCATCAAACCACATGATCTAATTGCTGGCAGCTAAAACTAATATCTGTATATATCTGTATGTGTAATTTATTGAATTATGAATTATTTCTATATCAAATCAATGTAAAAACCAACAAAATTTGCAGTGTTGTGAAATGTAGACCATGAATTTATTACGTTTCAATAAAAAAAAAAAATTCCTTCGATTTTTATTTTATTTTTGAACTTACCTAAAGGGCTTAGCCCAACTTATTGCCGTGACATTCAGGGAGTCCTCCCTTGGCAATGAGTCTATATAAAAAAAAAAAAAAATAACCCGATTTTGGTAAATTGTTATACACATGTGTATCTCCGTTAAACAAAACTTGTTGGGCTTTTTTTGAGCGAATGGGCCCTGAGGCCCGAGGGGTGCCCGTATAAATTTTTTAAAAATTAGCCCGATTTTCTTCAAATTTTAAACATATGTTTATCCCGATGGACAAAAGTTTTTGTAACATTTTTGGAGCGAATGGTCCCTGTGGCCCGGGGTCGGGGCATTTTTCATTTTTTTTAATTAATACATATATAGAAAATAAAGAAAATCTCCGATAGACCGAAGTTTTTGTAAAAATTTTTGATTTGAATTTTTTTCCCATACACATTTTTTTACCCATGTGTATCTCCGGTGGCAACAGTTTTTGAAAAAATTTTGAAGTGAGGGGCTCTAATATTAATTGTTTCCAAATTAACCCGGTTCAAACTTTGCACACATATGTATCTCCTATTAGAGAATTTACATGAAAAATTTTTATGGGTTGTTTTTTATTATTGATTGTTTATTAAAGTTGTAATTTATTATTAACTAGCTGTTCCCGGGCGCTTTGCTACCCGCCCACTGACGCCACGTCTACTTACCCCCGCGTTTCCAAGTTGCCCCATCCCACAGACCCCCGCTCACTGACCTCCTGCCCTATGACCTCCCGCCCACTGACCACCCACCCATTGACCTCATACACACTGACCCACCGCCCACTGAACTCACACCCACTGACATCACACCCACTGACCTCCCGCCCACTGACCACCCACCCATTGACCTCATACACACTGACCCACCTCCCGCTGAACACACACCCACTGACCTCCCGCCCACTGACCACCCGCCCACTGACCACCCACCCATTGACCTCATACACACTGACCCACCACCCACTGAACTCACACCCACTGACCTCACACCCACTGACCTCACACCCACTGACGCCACGCCCACTTACACCCGCGTTTCCCGGCTGCACCATCCCACTGACCCCCGCCCACTAACGCCACGCCCACTTACACCCGCGTTTCCCGGCTGCCCCATCCCGCTGACCCCCGCCCATTGACGCCAGCGCCACCTATCGGGTCCAAATTTTGTCAACGACTTTCTTTTTATTTAAATATTATATGGTGTGAATTTGAGCCAAAACGTTCCATAAATAAGAATTTTCGGAAAAAAACCAGCGCCACCTAGCGGGGCTTTTAAACCTTCCCGTAGCAATTACAAACAAACTCGCAGAAGGAAGTATCCAATTTGGTCCAGCCGTTCTCGAGTTTTAGTCAGTCTAACGCACAGCAATTGATTTTTATATATATAGATAAACTTGTGCTGTGTTTTATTTGCAAAATCCTTTACGAACTCTAAAGCCTGAATTTCGTAACAATATTAACATTTTACATTTCTCCCGGTTAGTTCGTAGGGGGTGTACAATAGCCTATAACTTTCATCCAGCTGCCAATAACATACAGGGTGATTGACACGAAGTGTTACCAAAACGCCACAGAATTTTTATTTTTTGATGAATTTTATTGAATCAAAGTAAAAAATTTTCACAAATATTTATATTTTCGAAGCAGCAGTTGGCCACCCTTACCCGCGATTATGGCCTTCAAACGGCCGACAAAGCTATTGCATGCAGCACGAAAGTGGCTCTGCGGTATTTTGGCCCATTCCCGGCGAAGCGCTTGCTTGAGATGATCGACACTTTGGTATTTTTTTGTCCCAACCTTGCTCTTCGAAATACCCCAAACCGAGAAATCTAGCGGATTTGCATACGGTGAATTTGATGGTCATTGGGCAGTGGAAATAAACCACGGAACGTTGTTTCTCAGCCAATCTTGATTGACGCGCGCTTTATGACTCGGCGCGGAGTCCTGTTGAAATCGGCTCTGCTCTGCGGCCGAAATGTTTTTGTGCCCACGGCTTCAACGCTCCCTCCAACACATGATGCCGATAAATTTGAGCATTTATCTTGATGCCACGGTCCAAAAAAACGACGGTGAACGGCTTTCGGCCGTTACGGCGACCCAAACCATCACCATCGGCGGCGCTTGGTTTCGAGTGGCAATCCGTTGGTCCAAATTTTCAGTAGAACGGCGGGGAAAGTAAATCCGGTCGTTTTGCTTGTTCACATATTGCTCAATAACGAACGGTGACTCATCGGAGAAAACCAAATTTGGAAAATCGCCACTTTCGTGCAAGCGTAACAACTCCTTTGCTCTTTCCACTCTAACTCTGTAACGAAGTCGATTTAAATCGACTACGTCACACACCCTTCAACTAATGTCCGAAACGTCCGTCCGCCCATAGCACAACATGCATATACGCACCGTCGTACGGCACACACAAAGTGCAGCCAACAAACAGGCAAGCATACGGTATCGTACAACGATATACCATGCAGACGGCACGACGTATATATATACATACGACAATACATCGTGAGCAGAGTGCTTACTTCAGGTTCGCCACAATTTCGTACACCCGTCGAGGCACTGACTGACCTCATATTCACTCTGCCTTGACGACCTCGTACACCGTCTGTACCGACGTACAAACGCCCGGACAGCTCTGCTCCGCACAAACGCATACCCAGCCAGGCACTGGCTGATAATATTCACTTTGCCTTGGTAGTGGTGCTGCGCCGTTCGTATCAGAACACGAACCCCATTGAGCGAGTACTACACTCACTCAATACTCCGCATAGTGTTAGCGGACAAGCGGTCCGACTAACACTCCGTTGAACCCTCTCTCCCCCCCCCCTCCTGTATTTTTATCATTATATTATTAGTATTAGATTTTATTATTACATTGTTATATTAGTCTTAGTATTAGAGCGTAAGGAAAAATAATGAATAAACCAGATGGAAACAATGAAGTAAATAAAGTTCTCTTTTTTTTAATTTGTAACACTCCGCTATACGAACCCTGGGTGACCGGCGAGCGTCACCCGAGCAAACTCGTTACAAATTTGACGCCCGAGCAGGGACACTTTTTAAAAATCGCACCACCGACCGAAAATAAAAAAACTACCGGATAATATTGGCACACAAACTAGTGGCCCTAACCGTCAACGATTGAGGTGAATACGTCACCCGAATCAGACTAACTACCACCAAACGGAGAGGGAATTTTTTTTATATATACGCTACAAGTATAATGGACCACGAAGGAGCAGGCATAAGCTCATCGAGCCTGTATCTGCTGCGCAAAGACGAGTTGGTGGCAGAACTCGACAAACGCGGGCTGGACAGCGCGGGAACCGTGGAGGAACTGCGAAAACTGCTGTCAAGCGATATCAAGCGGCATAAATCTTGCGAAGATTTACACACGTTAGAGACACCCACCAACAAAGGCAAACCGCTGATCTCGCCTCAACTAGTTTTGCCTCAGCTGATACCATCAGCCACAAACAACACACCGAATGATGTGAGCCCAGCAACCGAAGCAACGCGACCGCACGAAGCATGCAGCCACCGACCAACCGTAACCTATAGTCCGTCTGACGCTGACGTGTTGGATAAGGTGCGCCGTTGGAACGTCCGCTATGAGGGAAATAGCAACCCGCTAGAATTTCTAGAACGAGTGGAGGAATTAGCAGAATGCTACCTGGTACCGCTCGACTGCATTGTCCGCACCGCACCTGAACTACTGAAGGGTACCGCTCTGGTCTGGTACCGAAAAAATAAAGAGTCCATCCATACCTGGACAGAATTCAGCCAAGAATCCGCCAATTCTTTCTACCGCGGCGGTACGCCACCCAGCTGCTCGATCGTATCCGAAACCGCACGCAATTAGCGAGAGAGAGGAGCAAAGACTACATTACCGCCATCCAGGCCATGATGAGATGGCAAGTGTCGTTAACGGCGGAAGACAAGCTCGACCGGATATACGAGAATCTCCGCCCAGAGTATCGGCACTATATTAAGCGGCGAGAGTTCACTACTCTAGCAGAACTAACAGCGCTAGCTGAGGACTTTGAGCAACTAAGAAGCGAGTTGCCCGCCACAAGGCCCATCATAACGCCAACACAACCGACCGTACCGCCATTCCGCCAGACCGCTCCGTACCAGCGATAGTCATCGCAACCGCACAGGTCGCTCCAGGCCTCTCTCCCCACCGATGTAACACAAACCGGCGAGTCGCAACCGTCACACCAATCACCAGTAGCACCCCCAGCACCGACGCAAGTCTATGATCGACGAACCTGCTGTTGGGCGTGTGGTCAACCTGGTCACCGAAGGCAAACCTGCCAGAATCAACGCTTATTCTGCTCCTATTGCGGTACGGACGGAGTCCAAAGCAGACACTGCAGATGTGCGGCGGGAAACGGCACAGGGTCGTCCAACCTAGTGAGACGTTATACGCCCCTATCGCCCCCGTTAGTCTCACATCGTATACACTACCGATCCGATTTGGCCAACTCCAGTACAGGGAAGTGATCGACACCGGCGCGGGGAGGTCATGTATTGGCAAAGCCATTAAGAAAATATGCGTGGTCAAACGCATACCAGCCAGACCCATCAAGATCACCTTCTCACTAGCCGATAAGTCTACCGTTGTCGCGCACCAGGCTTACACGCTCACTCTGAGCTGGGGAGACTGGACATTCAACCAAGAATTCGCATACTTCCCGAACCTGATGGACACGTTCCTACTAGGGACCGATTTCTTGGCTAAGCATAACTTCACTATAAACCAAGGCAGCGAAGTCATAACTGCCCAATCCGAACCGCATATACCGATACTCCGTAATCTGGCAACCGAAAGAGAACAGCTGGACAGATTCTTGGCCGAAGAATTACCGAAATTTGAAAACTTCAAAGGCCTAACCACCGTCACCGAGCATGAGATCCGTCTAAGGCACCATCGGCCCTTTAAACAAAGGTACATGCCCCGAAATCCAGCGATGTAAGAGGTCATCAACGCCGAAATCGACCAGCTAATTACGGAAGGGAAAATAGAGCCATCAAACAGTCCTTATAGTTCGCCGATAGTATTGGTGAAAAAGAAACAAGGCACGTGGAGGTTGTGCGTCGACTACCGTCAGTTGAACGAAGTATCAATAAAGGACGCCTACCCCCTGCCCCAAATCCAGCACATATTGGACAAGCTGAAGGGAGCCAAGTACATATCCACCATCGATTTGAAACATGGGTATTGGCAGATCCCACTAAAGCCCAGCAGTCGGCCATATACCGCCTTCACGGTGCCAGGACGAGGTTTGTTCGAATGGAGAGTTATGCCATTTGGGCTACATTCCACCCCAGCCACGTTTCAGCGTCTACTCGACCGCATAATCAGCCCAGATCTAGAACCTTTCGCATTTGCGTACCTGGATGATATCATCGTAATCGGCAGCACCTTCTCAGAGCACATGACTGCACTCACAGAAGTGTTCCGCCGGCTGAAGCTAGCGCAATTGAAAATCAATCCAGAGAAATGTGAGTTCGGCCGTTCCGAAATGCGGTACCTGGGACATATGGTCAACTTCCGAACTTTGATAGCTCCACGAAACGTCAAAGAGCTCCGCCGAATACTTGGAATTGCTTCGTGGAACCGACGGTTCGTCCCGAACTTCTCGACCATAGCCTCGCCCCTCACGAAATTATTAAAGAAAAAGCAAAAGTGGGTGTGGGAAACCGCGCAAGAAGAAGCGTTCCAAACACTGAAAAGAAAACTAACAGAAGCTCCGATACTCGCATGTCCAGATTTCTCGAAGCCATTCCTGCTCCAGACCGATGCCAGTACTGAGGGACTTGGCGCGGTACTATCCCAATCGATCGACAATAAAGAGCGAGTGATTGCGTATCCCAGTCGTACTTTGACCGATGCAGAGCGAAACTACTCCGTTACCGAGAAGGAGTGTCTCGCTGTCGTGTGGGGCATACGCAAGATGCGACCCTATGTGGAAGGATACCATTTCATTGTCCACACCGACCACCGCTCACTCCAATGGCTACACAACCTAGAGAACCCATCCGGCCGCCTAGCACGGTGGGCAATCGAACTCCAACAGTTCGACTTCGACATCCGATACCGCAAAGGGTCACTCAATACTATCGCCGACGTCCTGTCAAGACACCTACTACTACTACGACTACTGCTGCCAATCACTGCCACCTGTCCTTGGTACGAGTCAAAGTTTGCGCTGGTAAAAGGAAAGCCTGAAGATAACCCGGAATACCAAATCACCGACAACACCCTGTACCGACACATCTACAATCCGACGTGCTACACCGAAACCGCATCATCCGCCTGGAAGATTTGTGTACCAAAACCGTTAAGACAGCAAATATTACACGAAAACCATACGGATGTGACCGCTGGTCATGTAGCGACCGCAAAGACCATAGCCCGCGTCGCTCAGTCCTACTACTGGCCAGGATTATTCCGAGATGTTGCCCGCTTTGTCCGTAGCTGTCCGACATGTATACAGCATAAAGTTCCCGCCACCAAACCAGCAGGGCAGATGCACATGACCATCACAAATCATCCATAGGAAGTGGTCTGCTAGGATTTCATTGGTCCACTACCACGATCAAATAAAGGAAGTACGGTAATCCTAGTATTCCACGACAAGTTCACTAAATGGACAGAGTTCGTAGCGCTACGAGATGCAACCACACCCGCGTTGATCAAAGGGTTCCGCGAAAGAATCTTAAGCCGATACGGCTGCCCTAAGAAACTGATCACCGATAACGGGACGCAATATCGAAGTGGACCATTTCAGAAGCTGTTGAGCGAACTACGGATCGAACAGATATTTACCCCACCGTACACACCGCAGGCTAACCCCACGGAAAGAATGAACCGGGTGATAAAAACCATGGTGGCCCAATACGTAGAGCAAGACCACCGGAAATGGGACGAACATCTCCCCGAGCTAATGCTGGCCATCAACACCAGCCGCCATGAAACCACCGGATACTCCGCCGCATATCTCAACTATGGACGAGAGCTCCGCCTACCTAACACTCCCGACGTCAGTCTCAATACCGAACTAACCGCACTAACCGACGCCCTCGCCTTAGTCCGGCTGAACTTGGCCAAGGCATTCGGCAAGCAAAAACATCATTACGACCTCCGACGCCGACCATGGGCACCAGAAGTAGGCGAATTGGTGTACTACCGCCACCGACCTCTATCATCTGCCGCCAACAAATTTTCGGCCAAATTGGCCCCGAGGTACATTGGTCCTTACCGCATCAAGAAAAAGGTGTCCCCAGTAGTATACATTCTGGAAGGAGAACACCGAAGAACCCTCACCGCCCATGTTAAGGACTGTAAACAAGTACCGTGCACAACTCCAGTCGAAAATAGTCAAGCCGTGGGTATAGTCGACAAACGATCAGTCACCGCCGACATGTCAGACCGACTAGTCAAGTCTATAGACACGCCAGCCGCACCCGGTATACGCCGACGCACCCGACCCCGATCCGTCACCGCACCACCGCAGAAAACCCCGCAACAACTAACCAGGGCCAACGCCTGGACAAAGCAGCCACCACCGCCCTCCCGCCCACTCACCGGCGAAGATTTGAGGACTCTGCGTAGAGTAGCGCCAGAACTCGCGGACACCTCACCCACCGCAGGCCGGAAACCAACCATGGCACCGAGAGCCCTCCTGCCAATGAGTGGGAGCATGCCACCTGTCACCGTAAATATCGATTTGGTCACAGTGAAGGGTCCACCCAGCTCAACCATCACCGCCTCCGTTCCGACCATCACCGCCACCGTCTCCGTTCCAGCTACCGCCACCGTTCCGACCATCACCGCCACCGTCTCCGTTCCAGTTACCGCCTCCGTTCCGACCGTCACCGCCACCGTTCCAGCCGTCACCGCCACCGTTCCATCCGTCACAGCTACCGCCACCGTTCCGACCATCACCGCCACCGTCTCCGTTCCAGTTACCGCCTCCGTTCCGACCATCACCGCCACCGCCTCCATTCCAGCCATCACCGCCACCACCACCATTTCATCCGTCACCGCCACCGTTTCATCCGTCACCGCCACCGTTCCATCCGTCACCGCCACCGTTCCATCCGTCACCGCCACCGTTCCAGCCGTCACCGCCTCCGCTCCAGCCACCGCTTCCGTTCCTACCGTTACCACCACCCCCTTGGCACAAACCCGACGACCACTATCTGGGTTCGTGGTAGTCGACCAAAGCGAGGTCTGCAACATGAGCAGGTTTAAGGGGTATCTAATACCCCTACCAAGACCGCAAACCAGCAATAAGAAGAGGAGATTCCGGCTGTCGGGCCCGCATGGCTTCATATACGGCACCCAGATAGCGAGCGACACCATTCACCTCCGGTCAACGGACAATTCCACCATCGTCGTTCAGCCGAAACCAACCAGAAACCATTGACCAGCTCATGTACCATATTACTTATTATTATATTATTAAAAAAAAAAAAAAAAAATATATATATATATATATATAAGTCTATCAATATTAATGAACTTGTCTAGCTCTTAAGATCAACCCATGAAATAAATCATTATCACTTTGTACTATCACTTAAATTATCTAGCTCTTAAGATCCAACATGAAATAACTGAACATTACTACTTATACTACTATTATTACTAAATATATATAATAAAATATTGAAAAAAAAAATAAAAAATAAAAAATTTTTTAACTGAGAAGAATTTTTTTTAGTCCTTAAGCTATTACTACCAAAATTATTATTACTTTCTTTGTTAACTCGGTCTGGGGCGGCACAACAACAATAAAGGTCATCCCATAGAGAAAAAAAAATAATAGATGTGACCAAGCCGACCGAGGTCATAAATAAATAGTCATAAGCATATTAAATATATATATAAATTATAGTTATAATTATTTCTAAATTGTGTGTAAATATATTCACCCCACATCCGTTCTTAGATATAAATATACTATTCTTTTTTTTTCCTCTCTTTCCCACCCCGAAGTAGGAGGGGAATGTAACGAAGTCGATTTAAATCGACTACGTCACACACCCTTCAACTAATGTCCGAAACGTCCGTCCGCCCATAGCACAACATGCATATACGCACCGTCGTACGGCACACACAAAGTGCAGCCAACAAACAGGCAAGCATACGGTGTCGTACAACGATATACCATGCAGACGGCACGACGTATATATATACATACGACAATACATCGTATAATATACACCGGCTCGCACATATGGTTTAATGTCGCGTATAAAGTGCAAACACTGGTCCGCATGTCAATACACAAGTACGTAGTGGAATATCACTTCGGTGACAAAACACCACAAAAATCCCAACTACTTAATATTTTAAAGTAATGACATGGGGACCAGAAACACTAAGCAAGTCGTCCAGAAATTACTGCGACCAGAGCTCTGTCTCACCGTTCTGTACGAACCTCTTTGTATAGGAAGGAATTTTTGTGCGAAATTACCAAGCTTTGACTGATTGATATTCACGCTGCTTGGTATTTGGCCATACTAGTCCGACCTATTAATACTCCGCCGTGTGCGACTGAAGTGAGCTTTGAATGATCTATATTCACTCTGCTCACTTCAGTCTCTTTGCACCGTTGAACAAGCTTTGACTGATTGATATTCACTCTGCTTTGTGAAGCGGTGCTGCACCATTCGCACCGAAGTCCGAATGCTCCCGGCCTAGGTGACTGAGTGAGCAGAGTGCTTACTTCAGGTTCGCCACAATTTCGTACACCCGTCGAGGCACTGACTGACCTCATATTCACTCTGCCTCGACGACCCCGTACACCGTCTGTACCGACGTACAAACGCCCGGACAGCTCTGCTCCGCACAAACGCATACCCAGCCAGGCACTGGCTGATAATATTCACTTTGCCTTGGTAGTGGTGCTGCGCCGTTCGTATCAGAATACGAACCCCATTGAGCGAGTACTACACTCACTCAATACTCCGCATAGTGTTAGCGGACAAGCGGTCCAACTAACACTCCGTTGAACCCTCTCCCCCCCCCCCCTCCTGTATTTTTATCATTATTTTATTAGTATTAGATTTTATTATTACATTGTTATATTAGTCTCAGTATTAGAGCGTAAGGAAAAATAATGAATAAACCAGATGGAAACAATGAAGTAAATAAAGTTCTCTTTTTTTTAATTTGTAACACTCCGCTATACGAACCCTGGGTGACCGGCGAGCGTCACCCGAGCAAACTCTCTTACAACTCTTTTTTGAGCATCGGTGAGACCATGCGTTTTTTGGAATTTCAAGGCCTTTAGTCCAAGATGATTTTTCACTATGTGCTGCATCCGTTTGAGCGAAATGTTCGCCTCACGAGCCATTTTTCTGTCGCTACGGCGCGGATTCCGAGCCAATTTGGCATTCACCTTCCGGCGATGTTGCAGTGCGTTTCGGTCCTCCACCATGGCGTTTTGCAATGCTGCCAGTATCGTTATAACGATTAATGGTGCGATACACAAACATTTTATTCACACGCAGATGTTGTAACTGGTTAACAATCTGCGGCTGTGGTTTTCCAGCCAAATAAAGAGCAATCCCACTATTACGCTTGAATTCCATTGCGGATAACTTTTTTCTGAATACTTCCCACTAAAATGCTTTTGTACGCTTGTAAGCAATGGAATAAACTGTCATTAGTATAAATTTGAGCGCTCTGTCATCACTGATTTGACAGCAATGACAGTCTGAAGTTGGTAACACTTAATGTCAGTCACCCGGTACATTGAAAATTTCATAAAAATCGGTTGATAAAAGTGATTATATTTCACATATCCCACCCCAGGGTATGGGAAGGGGATGTACTATAGCCTATCCCCTTCCTGCATCTGCCAATAATATACATTGAAAATTTCATATAAATCGGTTAGTAAATGTGAGTTTACATTAATTACAACCGCACAAAATTTCATTTTTATTTATATAGATCATAATTGATACTGAATACTCGTATCAATATTCACTTTCACTTTTTAATTAATGGTAATACACAAACAAAGAGACAGTGTCACTGCTAGCAACGGCACTATTCTGCTACAGACATTGACAAACATAACACGACCAATAGAAATTTAACTTTTTAATTTTTTATGCAGTTTTTTAACCATTTGGAACATAGCCTTGGTAATACTTAATAAAAATAACTATTTTACTATACAGAAGGGTTGGAAATTATAATAAATCTAGGAGTAAAAGCCCTCTACCACTGGAAGAAGAAACAACAAATAGTACACTGATGAAAATGCACGTACTCGCAAGAGATAACGAAACACGAAAGTCCATCCTGTTCATCGGAGAAAAGTTCTTGCTTAATGATGAAAAGAAAAAAAATTCTCAACAATTTTTAACACACATTACACTTGTAATTAGCATGGGAGTACTTTCCTGCATGAGGCAAAAGAACCGATTCGCTCGCAGAAACAATTTTGTAGTACACGCTTCATTAAAACTACACTAACCAAAATAAAGAAAAATATATCACACTGGTAGCGAGCCAGCCTGAGCATGAAGCATGAATTCATCAATTAAGAAGTACATAGGTACTATAATTTGACCTAAGTAAATAATTATGCTAAAAGTTCAAATTCCGTTAACTACAGCCACTTTTATATATATTATTATTGCAAGTCCGAAGGGCGAAGCTAATAATCACAGGACAAAAAAATTTTTTCAGCGAGCGTGTGTACATTTGTCAGTTTGTACGTTTGAACATTTGTCAGTATGCCATGTCGTATATCTCGGCTTCTTCCATTCAAAATTTGATGGAACTTGTTTTAAAACAATTGCTTAGAGCTCGGCTTGCCATGGCGTAATTTTTTTTAATCATAGGGGTAGTAGATGGGAAACTGAGAAGAATACTAAATCGATTTTTTTAAGCCTAAAGGCATGCAAAGTAAAATGTGGTTTTTTCAGACCATTTCAGAAATCGCTTATGACTGAAAGACCCACATTTTACTATAAGGCTATTAAAATAATTCAGTTTTTAGACTAAATACATTTGTGCTGATGTGTAGTCACTCTCATAGCAGAATACATTAGCTCGTGTGTCTATAGTAGTGGAAAGTTATTGATAGGAACGGTTGTCAGTACTATTCCCAAGCTAAAGTACAAGTTTTGGTAAAATTGTTCAAAAGTCCAATCTGACTTAGGACTTCATTTTTAAGGGAATCATAGACGTGAAAACAAGTCAGACGATTTTCAGTGACAATCATTTTCGTTTTTATTTGTGTACTCGTATATCTCGGCTTCTACCAGTCCGAATTTAATGGGACTAGTTTAAAAAAAAAATATAAAAAAAAATAAAAAGAAAAAATTTTCCCTCGATAGTTTTTTTTTGTTGCAAAAAAGTTTTCTTTAACCCATTTAGTATCGAGTTATTTTTTTTTCTCCGATTTAAGTAATTTTTTGATATTTGGATGATATTAAGCAGTGAATAAAACATATGAAGTCAAAATGGGTTTACCGTTATTAAAACTGGAGTTTTGTGGTGTTGCGTAAACGCAACGTTGGGAACAAGTACATACAAAATTATTTAAGTTGATTTATTGAACTTAAAATTTATTTATGAATTTTGGAAAAAAATAGTAATAAAAAATCAGTATTTGAAACTATCGCTTTACAGTTTGTCTTCCACAAACCTGACATATTAGCCATTGGTTCCAATTTTACATCAATCCATGCATTCACAACGGAAAAATCTATCAGCCGCATTAATATCGGGCTATACTACTTTTTTCCACGAGTTGAAATTCTGTAGTTTGACACATTATTGTCAACAACACATTGTTGGTCAACGCCGCCCATATATTGATTGTACTGCTTGTTTACATTAGTTTGCGGAACTGAACGTCTTGATTTTGTTTCGCTGTTAAATCTTACAGCCGCTCCAATTTGAAAGAAAGAGAAAGTTTTTTCATCCGATCCGATAATATTTTTTAGTCGGGTTTCTCTTAGAGTTCCAGCACCACCAAACCCAAGTTTTGTAAGCTTGTTCATTAGATCAGGACTGGTAAACAATTATCGTAGAAAACTGAGAAATGGAGATCAATGTAGTCACGTTTAATAATTTCTACGAAACTCAGTACCATGAACTCGCCCAGAAAAACAGAAGGGCCCCTCGTTAAGTTTCGCCTTTGATATATTGAACCCATCAACTAACAACTGCATTACAATAGGCGTAAATTTTAAAAACTGCTACTGGTCTTTTTTAGACATTTTGTCATTGGCATCAAGAAACATGAATGTTTGCGAATATATCATAGAATCTATTCCTACGCATTGATAGCGAAACCATTTCATTGTGCGGTGTCAGTTCGATCCTGGCAAAACATCTTTCTCGTTGGCAACGGGACGTATCCGGAAAGAATCACAATTCAAAAGAAAACATATACTTCATTTTCCGTTACGTCTATCGTTTTATTTTTTCCCGCTGCATATAAACTTGTAAAAATCATTATTGTACGCACAATCTCCTGATTTAGGAAAAGTTCAAACAACTCTTATGGATGACTTGCCGAACTTAATGATAGTGGAGGTAGCAGTGACCCTTCCCAAGCTTTTGAATTTGTAAAACAATGAATCTAGAGCTAAATCTTCTCCATTTCCATTGCGCCAAATTTGATCTATTTTTGCAATATTCTTCCAATTTTCGTCAACTTTACTGTCTTATACGTATATATTATATATTTCGCAACAGCAGAACTTTCAACTATAGCACTATTTTCATTAGCTTTGTTAGTTTAAATACATTTTTGATATATAAGTAACAAAATCATGTTGGACACTTCAGAGTTGCGAAAACGCAACACTGGAACTAAATGGGTTAAAAAAAGGTTTAAAAAAAATTTTTTTTTTTAAAAACAAAATTGTTACGAATTTTGCGTATTAAATGGTAAAGTTCAATTATCTCATCGATATCGATTTTATTTAAGTCCAAAGGTATGCAATGTTTATTTTTAAATTCGCGTATGACTGAAAAAACTTCATTTAATATTGCATACTATTGAGCTTTTAAGATATTTCAGTGTTTAGACTGAATTACAACTATCCATATGGCGAGTTGAGAAGCTCGCTTTACTATCTTCTATACTACAGTATAGAATTCTATTATTATACACTTTCCCCAACCGCAAAACAAACGTTAATAAAATTCCTACTAAAATGTAAAATCCAAGGAAGGACACTGACTGAGTTGGGAAGTCAAAACCAGAAGATCAGTCAACTTAAAAGATATTTTACAGAAAAAAAAAAAAAAAAAAGCGGTACAACATTTACTGGAAATAGACCAAGGATACACAAGTTCCTCAGTGAACTATCTCAAATACAAATACACAAAGACTAGACAACCAAAACTAAAACTATAGATGACAGAACTTTAGAGGACACAACTTAAGAGGACAGAACTTTAGAGGACACAACTATAGAGAACAAAACTATAGAGAACAAAACTAACATGACTAACAAGTTCAACCCCAACCAAAATAGCAATAACAGATTAAGTCCACAGAACAATTCTGATAACCGCTATAGAGCAAGCTACCAAAATAGTAACTACCGAGAATGCTACAAAAATCAGAACTATGACCAGAATCATACAAACATGACTAATAGAAACTTTGTCCCGAATAGAGATAGATTTAAAAATAATAATTTTAGGACAAATAATGGTAACCCAACTAACAACCCAAGGGCGAGAGCATTGGAAAACGAACAACCCACCGAGGGGACAGCCGACCCTTCGGAGGGGAGTCTATAAATCCCAATATACCATATACCATATTTACGACGGGGATAGAAAACGGCCTTTACGTACAAATAAAATTAAACAATAACGAAGTCATACGATGCTTCCTAGAGACCGGAGCATCAATTTGCGTAATAATAAGTTACGTAGTTGAGAGAATTATACCAATAAAAGAAAGCTATAGTACCACCATAAAAATGTAACTTAAGTAAAGTTACTTTAAAAAACGTACTGCGCCAAAAATGTAACTTGCTTGAAGTTATACTAAAAAAATTTAGTTTTAATTCCGGCCAACTTGCCAGAATGAGACTTAGAATAAGAAACGCACAAAAACATTTACAGCAGTGAAAAGTGGTGACTTTATTATCTGATGGTTGAACTAAATCTAAAGTAAATCTGATCTTACAATTCTAATTTATAGAGAAACCTCGGTTGCCAAAGCATCATGCATATTGCATAAGCCAAGATACAAAGCGCGTGTAGACTATTAAGTCTTAAATAGATTTAAATGAACGAGTGGTCCAGCTACGATTCTGGCCACCTGAATAAACAAACGATTCTGCATCCGGAACAGTATGCAAGACTACGCGAGAAATTAATTAGGGTTTTATTCAACAAAGTTGTGCGCAACTTTGTTGCTCTATATTGTCCATACGCAACGTGTATGCGCAGCTGTAGAGTCATAAACTTTGGAATGTTAATAGATCATAAATTAAGTATAAAGCACGCAGCTGCAGAGTCATAAGCTTTGGAATGTTAATAGATCATAAATTAAATATAAAGCACGCAGCTGCAGAGTCATATGCTTTGGGGATGTTAATTGATTATATGCATTAGAATATGTTTTTAGATGTTTGGGGATTTGTGGGTATGTCACTCCATTATAGGTATAGCAGGAAATCTACGTCCAAAGGGTACCTCTACTTGCACCTTTCACTTCGGACAAAACAGTATATCTTACGAATTCCATGTAGTACCCGATTCCCTCCCGATACTCGTCAATGGTATTATTGGAGCAAACTTCTTAATTGCGTTTGGTGCAATAATCCATCTAGAAACCCTACATTTAAATTTCAAAATTAACAATAGACAACTTTCAGTACCGATATGTGTACAACATAGTTCCATATCTACGGCCATGCAAGGGAATATTCCCATTAAAATTCTCAGCACTCGCGAAACTGCGCTAAACCTTAAATGGGCAGAACCACCATCGTTCCCAGCGTCCGAGCATTACGTTTAACAGTACAAAAAGGAAGGCGCTGGAGACAAGAGAAATATACCAAACCATACAGACTACCGCATACACAAAATCAGGATATAAAGAACGAAATAGACAACACGTTGAAAAATGAAATAATAGAACTATCAGTATTCGCATTGACCTCTACGATCTTCGTAGTACCAAAAAAAGAGTGATCCCGTTACTAGGTAATATGCAAAAATTCCGAATGGTTATAGATTACAGGAACGTAAATGAGAGAATAGAGGATGATAAATTCTCATTAATTAACCAACATGATGTCAATAGCGATGACCAGACTTACGTACTCACGCTGTTTTGTGTACCTTGATGACCTAATAGTTTTTGGGAGAAATCTCATTGATCATAACAAAAATTTGATAGACGTGTTCAAACGACTTATTATTATTTATTAATATTATATTAGGTGGGGCTAAAGAGCGTTGAGCACTGCGACCTTTAGGTCTTTTGTGCATCCCTGATGTTTTACCACATTATGTGATTGCTCAGTTCCTTCGTGAATGCCACCACATCTGACAATGCGATTGGTCTGGCATTCGGCCAGGGAACTGTATAGGCCTTGAAATGTTTTATTCTTTTCTGGGTGAGGCGGTCCAGTTTGATGGCCCTGTCCATATGACAATGTTATATATTAGAAGCTTCTTGGCTTGTCTCATCCCAGACGAAGAATTCCATTCCGCTTCGATAGTAGCGTTTTCGCACTGCCTGCCTAACTGTCTGAGATCAGAAAGATCTCGGTTCTTCTGTACCTTCTTTTAGTACATTCCAGGACGCAGGCTTCTATTGCTATAGTTTCTGCCTGGAATACTGTTGGAGATCTACCTAGGGGTATTCGTATTGTGATTCTGGGTCCGAATACTCTATGCTAGAGTGTCCTGGTTTTTTTGCTTTTATTTGTTCAAGAATTTTTAGTTTTGTGGCTCTTGATAAAGCCTTGCTTTTGATATGTATGTGTAGGTGAGGAAGTCCTAGAAGTTTTTCCAGAGCTGCCGTTGGGCAGCTCTTAACTGCACCCGGTGCACTTAGACATATTAGTCTTTGTATCTTGTTCAGTTTTGAGCGTGTCGTTGATTGCTCTGTTTTTGGCTACCAAACCAGGGCCGCGTATGTGACCCTGGGTCTGATTATGCTTTGGTATAGCCAAAGGGTAATTTGCTGGTATATTTCCCACGTTTTGCTAAACATACGTTGACAGGTAAAGTAAGCTTTATTATCTTTGTTTGTAATATATGATATGTGGGGGTTCCATGTTAGTTTTTTTGTCAAACACGACCCTAAATTGAAGGGTTTTGCCTTGGAATTGTATTGCTGGTAGCGTTGTTTTTTGTCTTTTGGTGAATAGGGTGCCAACTATCTTGTCAAGATTGACGCTTAGGCCAACCTCTTTGCACCATTCTTTGAATTTGCCACGAAATACTAGGACTAGGTCATCTGCATAGCTAATATTAGTTAGGCCGTTGTTTTCTAGTCTGGCGAGCTATCAATCAATCACTAATAGCCAAAGAAGGGGCGATAGGACACCAGCCTGTGGACTCCCTCTGGTTGCCGCTATTGTTATACTTTTCTCGCCGAGTGAGGCTTGAATCTTCCTGCTTCTAAGCATGCTCATGACCCATCTTATGGTAGACGAGTCGATGCCCCTTGATCTAGATTGTGTTTGAGTTACTTAGAAGCTAGTGTTGTCAAAAGCGCCTTGCATGTCGATGAAGGCGTCTAGTAACATTTCTTTGCTTCGAAGTGTGTCTTCGATATCGGTTGTCAGCTCATGTAGTGCTGTTTCCGTCGATTTACCAGTCTGGTATGCGTGTTGGCTGGTATTCAAGTGAATTCGTTGGAGCGCATTCGACCTTATATAATGGCCTATTATTTTCTCCATAGACTTTAGGATGAAAGATGTAAGGCTGATAGGTCTATACGACCTAGTATCCTCGGGGGATTTCTTTCCTCTTTTGGTAAGAACAGAACCCGCACATCTCTCCAGCACCTTGGAACGTATTCTAGGCTGTGGCTGGCTCTGTAGAGTTTTACGAGTACTGGTTCTATTAATTTAATGCAGGAGGATTGGATACAGCCCATCTCCACCTGGAGACTTATATGGGCCGAATGAGTTTATCGCCCAGCGAATGCTTTCTGGTGGGAAAATGCTGGCTGAGCGTCTGTAGGTCTCGGTTGAGATAAGGTATGGGTGCATGTTTATATCCTCGTATGCGTCTTGATTATCTAGTATGATGCACTTGGGAAAATGACTTTTAACCAGACACTCAAGAGTTTCTTGTCTAGAGGATGTAAGTTTACCGTTTGGCTTCTTTACCAAACCAAGTGGATTGTTGTGGTCAAGGGAGAGGGCTTTGTGTAGTGGACAATCTGTTGGCAGTGTGTCGATGCTTTCGCAAAACTCTCTCCAGTTTTTATTTTGCTGTCCCTTAAGGCCACGTTGTATCTAGTTAGGGCAGTTTTATAGGCCGTCCAGGTGTGTGTACGCTTAGCTTTGTTAAAAAGTTTATGAACTTCTCTTTGCTTAGCTTCGAGGTCGTGATTCCACCATGGATCGTCCCTGGTGCACCTGATGCGAATTATAGGGGAACTTGTGTGGTAGGCGTTTATGATTGCCTATGTAAGGCCGTTTGCTGAGTTGTCAAGATCAGCAATAGAGTTAATGGGGCTACATATACCAGTTAGGTTACATTTGAGTTGGTCTAAGAAGACTTGCCAATTAGTGTGTTTAGGGGTTCTTATAAAGGATTGAGCCCTGTTTGGAGTTTCAATATTGAATCTAATATACATGTGGTCGGAGAATGATGCCTCCTTCATTACGTGCCATTTATGGATCGTACTGGCCGTCCTTGTATCTGATAGGGTAAGGTCCAGTACCTCACTCCGTATGGCGTTTATGAAGGTAGCGTCGTTTCCCACGTTGCTTATCACAATATTTTTAGATTAACAATAGTTAAAGAGTTGCTCACCTCTGATGTTATTGTTGGTGCTTCCCGACTACGTGGTGTATGTTTGCATCGCATCCGATTAAATATTTTTGGCCTTGAGTTGTACAGAAGTTGATGAAGCTCTCTGTTGTCTCTGGAGGGGGATCTTCTTCCTCGCCTGGGAAGTAGGCAGCTGCAAAGTTGTGGTGCTCTTGCTTCCTTGTGGCGAGAGCGTCTCTAAGGAGATTGCGACTAAATCTCTGAAAATAATTTGATTTATGGAGTAAATGTTGAGAGAATGGTGGCACAAAATTGCTGACCTTGGTCTCCCATTTTCTTTGTTGCAAATCAACTTACCCAGTTTACTTGGGAATCCCAAAATTTTTTCGTTCTTGGTCGAGGGCTATTGATTAAGAGCAATGTCCCAGTTTTTGGTTGCGAATAGGTGGCAGAGATTGGCAGTAGCTGCCTTCGATCTATGCAAGTTTTTTGCATACATCTCATCGCTTTGTTTGGTATTTGGGCTATTTGGATCAAGCTGTGGGTCCTGACTTGCTACAGTTGTGGGAGGTTTTTTAGTCTGTCTGCCGATAAGCCGTGTTTCTTTGAGGTCTTTATACCGCCCTTGTGTCCCAAGTGACCAGGTTTCCGCGTTCGGTCAATGGGCTTGGCTTTAGTGTTGGCAGTGGTGGGGTGTGTTGGTCTCTTTGGTAGACTTCTTTGCCCTGGTTTTGATGGCGCATCAGTGGTTTTGGTTTCTTTCTCCGTTTCTTTAACCTTCTTTGGTCTGAAGTAAACGGACCCGAAGAGCCAGTTTACCCTATTGTTTGAGCCCTTTAAATTCTCCGTTATTTTTTGTGACGCCGAGATGGTCAACTGCAGGTAGTAATTTTCTCTGTCTTTTCTTGACAGGACTTTCCATTCTGAGTTGCGTAGCTCCTTGTTTTGAACTACTAGGCACCTGCTGATTTTCTCATTTGTCTCATTCCTGCAGTGCGGAAGATAGACATAGAAAATCTGGTTGCGAGGAATTTCGTCCTCCCCGATTATTTCAATCTGGCATCTGACCATGGTTTCAGGGTTGGTACCGTATTGGGAAGCCATGCTGCCGTTTCATCATCTGCACAGTTAACGGATAACCAACCACTTTTGGCCCTGCAGCCCAGAAAGTTAGGGCTAATGCCGTCGGTGGAAAGCTCTGCTACCGCGTCCATGCTGTTGTCTTGGATCGTTGCCATTTGCGCCGCATTCAGTTTGACATCAGGAAAGCCTTGGTCAGTGATTGCCAACCTGATGGCCTTCGTAATGTCACTGTAGCTGTGTTCGATCCGCCGCAGCCTCCGCCTCGCCTGAACCAGTATTTTCTGCCCTTCGTTTTCGGCTGGTTTGAGGGGGTGAGCTTGTATGTCTCTTTTTGGCGGGTTCTTGGGACTAGAGTCGTTCGATCGGCTCCGCTTTATGGTGGATGTGACCTTCCTGAATTTTATTTTAGTTTGGCACTGGGCTAGTGCCTCGTCATGGGAGAGTCCTGTCTGTTTAAGGAAATTCAGACGTTTTCTTGCGGCTCCACTCAGGTGTGGTCTTTTTTCCTTCTGTCTTCGAGGTCTAAGCTTGTTAACCCATCCCTTATGTCAGAGGTGGTAGAAGTGGACTCATTGTCCGAGCATTTTGGCACGATTGAGCCTTGTGCTGGGGCGTAGTTCGGTAAGGGTAATAGACGAGTCTGTACTGTCGTCGGTTTGTAAAAGATTAATCTCGGAAGTAGGACTTTGACGGTCCTTGGCTTTCGATATTGGTGCGTTTGAAGAAGCACCGCCCTCAGGAGTTAAATTTTCAAATCTATCCATGGATTTTGTTAGATTAGGAAGGGAAAGGTCCGCCACCGCAGAGCCTCTTGCCGTGGTAAGGTCACTTGAAACCGGAGGGTACCAGGTATTCCGTGCTAGCGACCAAAGTTCTCATGACCATTCATCCCTCAGCGCACGTGTCTCACCATGGATTGAGGAATTTTTATCGAGGTTCTCTCCTCTACTCTAGAGTTGAATTCTGCAAGACAGGATCACCTCGTGTAGGTGGGTAGATTGTACCCTTCAACGGTCTTGCAGCGAAAGATGCTATATATTGCGCTTTATCGTTGCCTGATCTTAGGAGGAGGATTCCCAGGGTTATCTAGATCCCGTTCAAACGACTTAGGGAAGTAAACCTAAAAATTTACTCAGGAAAGTGTGCTTTCCTACGAAAAGAAGTATTGTATCTAGGACACATTATTTCCGAAAAGGGAATTCACCCAGATCCGGCAAAATCACCAGCAATGAGCAATTATCCTACTCCCACAAATGCAGACGATGTAAGAAGATTCGTAGCATTTGCTAATTACTACCGAAATCTTATTCCAAACTTTGCCACAATAGCCATGTCACTCAACAGATTACTTAGGAAAAACGTAGAATTCAATTTTAACCAGGCCTGTGAAAAATCTTTTCAACTTCTTAAAACAATACTCACAGTCCCTAAATGCAACAATTCCTGAATTTCAACAAAGAATTTATTTTACATACAGACGCTTCAGGTTTTGCATTAGGGGCTGTATTGTCAAATTTCGATGATAAACCCATTGCATATGCGAGTAAAAATCTGAATAGTGCCGAAACGAACTAAAGCACTATAGAAAAAGAGTTACTGGTCATAGTATGGGCAATAAAACACTACCGACCATATTTGTTCGGTAGAAAATTCAAAATTATTACAGACACCAGACCATTAGTATACCTTTGTTCCCTTAAAGAACCCTGAATAACCTCAACTGCCGAATCAAGTTTCGACAGAATATACTTGGACTTAGTAGAGGTCCTCTAGACCAGGCCTTCTTAAACTATGGGTCGCGACCCCAAATGGGGTCGCTTAGCATAATTCTGGGGCCAAAAATTTAAATACACGATTTTATAAAATCTAAAGTGCGTTCACGATAAGCTAACAGTGTTTATAGAATAGCAAGCAAAAATGAATATATTTGCATTCCGTATAGAAACGCGGACGCAGTGTTGCCCGAATTTCTCTTATACCTTTACGGAAAGCAAAATATTCATCCTTGTTTGCTATTCTTTAAACACTGTAAGCTTATCGTGAACGCACTTTAGATGTGTATTTGTGACAGAATCACACCACATACCTACCTACAAACAAAGTTTGGAATGTGCGCGCACAGTGCAGCGAGACAATGATTCAAAAACACTGACTATAATGTGAACTAGTGTAGTATTGACGCTCTTCTAGTGTAGTCAATTGTCAGTGTTCCACCGTAACGAGATTTTAGTTTCATTTTATTTATTTGGTAATTAATTAATCAATTATTATATGCAATATGTTATTTTTATATATTTATTGGATTTTAGAATCAAAATAATTTTTGGCCATGGATAAATGGCTTAACTTAAATAAGAATGATAATGACGCAGATGATAATGCTACAAACTCTCCTCAGGCAGGACAAAGTATTGAAAAACAGGCATTTAATGTGCGAAAAAGAAAATATGATGAGTCTTTTCTTCAATTTGGCTTTACATTTCAAATTTGTAAGGGTAATGAACAACCTCTTTGTTTGATCTGCAATGAATTATTGGCTGCGGAGAGTATGAAACCATCAAAACCATCACTGTCGCGAATAGAATTTCTGATATTAACAAGGACCAATTAGTGCAACTTATTGCAAGAATTAAAGAAAGCCCAAAATTTTCAATTCAGTTGGACGAAACAACGGATATTACTGAATTGGCTCAGTTGTTAGTATATGTCAGGTACGTTTATAAAGAAAACGTGGAGGAAGAATTGTTATTTATATACTACAGGGAAAGACATATATTGTAAAGTTGACGAATTTTTAAAAACTGAAGGTTTAGAATGGAAAAATTGCTGTGGAATATGCACAGATGGTGCAAGAGCGATGACGGGCAAAAATATTGGTTTTAAATCATTTTTTCAAGCTGCTCCTTATGATCATATAACTTCTTATTCACCGTCTTATTCACCGAGAGGCCCTTGCAGCAAAAAAAATTAGCACCAGAATTGAACGATGTGCTTCAGAATGCTGTTAAGATTATAAATTTTATTAAGAGCTATGCCCTTAACAGCCGCTTATTTTCAAATCTCTGCAAGGATACGGATTCCAACTACACAACTTTATTATTACATGCAGAAGTAAGATGGTTGTCAAGAGGTCAAAGTTTAAGAAGATTATTGTTATTAAAGGATGAAATCGAAATATTTTTAACCGGACGAAAATGTGAACTTGCTGCTTTTTTTCAAAATGACTTATGGCTATCCAAGCTGTGTTATTTGTCAGATATCTTTGAGAAATTTAACGATCTCAACTTTTCTCTTCAAGGAAAAAATTGCGATATATTTACTTCTAATGATAAAATTGAAAGTTTTATTAAAAGATCAACATTTGGGTAGAGAAGAATTCGTTCGAAATGTTTTCCAGTGTCGACAATTTTATAATCGAGAAAAATCATTGTAAAACTTTTATCGCAATAATTATTGTAGATCACTTAAAAACGCTAGAAACACAGTTCCGCACATATTTTATATTAAATATTGATTTCAAAAAGGTAGCTTGGATAGAAAAACCGTTTTGGACTGACTTGAGTGAGATTGATCACCTGCCACTTAAAGCACAAGAGGAATTTGCTGAGCTTTCGAGTGACTCAAACTTAAAACTACATTTTCCAAAAAAGCCCTTGACTGAATTCTGGATGGGAACTAGAACTGAATTTCCCACAATCGCTGATATGGCGTTAAATGTGCTTCTGCCATTTAACACCACATATTTATGTGAAGTTACTTTCTCAGCTTTAACACATATTAAATCCCAATATCGTTCATCGCTAAAAAATGTTGAAGAGGTCTTACGTCCAGCAGTGTCAAACATTCCACCAAGATTTAATTTGTTATGCAATAAAAACCAGGCACATCCATCTCATTAAATTATTTCCTTTAATTTTAATTTAATACTTACCACTCAACGACTGCGTTCGAATATATTCGAGCGAACTAAGACGGTCAGAATTTCCTTTTATTTATGTTATAGCAAAAAATGCAATTTTGATGAAAAATAGGGCATATAATTTTTGTAACTATAATAAATACAATTTTACAACTTTTTGTGCAATTTTAAATTTTAAATTTTTGTATGTTTCAAAACGAATTCTAAAACTATATTTTTTCATGTGTATTGTTACATAATAAATAAATCATCAAAAAATACTTATTTATCTTTCTGTTATATTTATATGGGGTCGCTAGGAAACTCGCAATCATAAATGGGGTCGTAAATGAAAAAAGTTTAAGAAGCCCTGCTCTAGACGAATCAGTGAATGTATAAAGGTACGTACTGATATTACAAGACGATATGACCAAATTCACGGAAGCTATTCCAATCCGAAATAAGGAGGCTGGTACAGTAGCTAAGGGATATCCTTAGATATGGAATTCCAAAAACTGTAGCCTCTGAACATAATTTACAAACAAAATCTTTAAGGATATGAGCAAATTACTGAAAATAGAACAGTTTCAATTTACAGCCTACCATCACGAAAGTATAGGAGCGTTAGTAATTTACCATAAAGTTCTCGGAGCATACCACACTGGTGTACTTGGTTACCATATTACGTATTTTGCTACAACAACATTCAACATTTGAATTAGTATTCGGACGATAATGTATGTACATTACTTTCAAATTTAACAAGACATGTAGAACCAAGATACAACTATGAAGATAACGTATTCGATTTAAGACAAAAGTTACAAATCGTTCATAGAGATACGAGAGATACATATCTAGACAGAAAAAACGATAGGAAATCCGACGATGATAGGAAGGCTAGATGTAAACAAAATAGTTTTGAAGTAGGTAGTTTAGTTTTGTTGAGAAACCAAAGTGGAAGAAAATTGGATGCTATTTACATAGGGCCATATAAAGTGTTATCTGAATAAGGAGTAAACTGCGTAATCAAATACGATAGAAAGAAAACCGATTGAAGAAATTTTATGTGTACATACTGAAACAATTTTTATTCAATATAATCTTTTAATCTAAAAATATCATATTCTTTTTTCTTCCTTCTAAAAAAAGAAAAGAAAAGGAGGGAGAAATCCCCACATGCGCATGTAATAGGATAAGATTTAGAATAAATACTACATATAAACATTATGAAGCATTAAAAATATAATAGATAACGTTACGAATAAGTACTATAATCAAATACAAGAATAATAAAAATCAAATTACTTTAAGAAATACCCCAGTAATTAAAAAAACTATTAATACTGAACATAACCCTTTATTAATACAAAATAAAGATTGTTACTTCTAATGAAAAATAATGTAATGAATTAATAATTGTTCATAGTGTGGAGGCTGTGTTTTTAAAAAAAAAAAAAAAAAAAAAATCTTGTTTTTTTGACTCAACACCCTGTTGGCGGGCGGCCCAAGTCACCTACCTAGCAGGAATCCGAGAGAATGTACGATTGCGGCACATCTGAGTATTGTGATGACTCTTTGGCTTCATTGGGTTTTTGTTTCCTTCTCACATATGCATCAGAAATTGCCTTTCATAGCCCTATCGAAAGCTATTAACAGCCTGTCTGGGTTAGTACAAATTCCAGTAGTGGAATGATCGTGTTTTTGTTAGTGGGTTTATGTATAGTAAAAACGTAGACTGTAGACAATGTCATGCTCAAACTTCGCACTCTCTAAGCGACGAAATCCATTGCACCACTACTAGCATGCAACTCGTGTTATCACTCAACGGGCATGGAGAGCATTACGAAGAGGCAATTACCAAAATATTTGAGGAAGGGAGAAGACGAAGGTTGACCCAATGTACGTACTGCCAACAAGCAAAGGGGAGACAATCGATCTTACCTGCGACTAAAAAGAAAACGCAAATTTTTCTTTTGAGTGATGAGAAACAAGTTAAGAATGATGAGGACAGTCAGTAAGTAACTTTGGTGATAAGCGGTCGTCGCGACGCGTAAAGCTCGGTCACATGAGTAAAATGGCCGCTTCGTTCTTCTGTGTTCCAAAAATTTTAAATTACTTTTTTTAAATCATTAATTCCTAAGGGGAAGTTATGATTTCGCGACAATTGGTGATTAGCTGAGCATAGCTGCACCACATCTATTAAATATTTTTTTTTTATAAAAAAACGATATTTTTAATACTGTTCCGACACGCGGTCGAGTGTGGAAATTTTGCGGCCACGCCAGAAAAATGGCGTCTCAATTATATTCTTTGTGGTGCGCGAAAAATAATACTTTTTTTTAAATTATTAATTCCTAAGAGGAAGTTCTGATTTCGCGACAATTGGTGATTAGCTGAGCATAGCTACACCACATCTATTAAATTTTTTATAAAAAAACGATATTTCTAAAACTGTTCCGACACGCGGTCGAGTGTGGAAATTTTGCGGCCACGCCAGAAAAATGGCGTCTCAATTATATTCCTTGTGGTGCGCGAAAAATATTACTTTTTTTAAATCATTAATTCTGAAGAGGAAGTTATGATTTCGCGACAATTGGTGATTAGCTGAGCATAGCTACACCACATCTATTAAATATTTTTTATAAAAAAACGATATTTTTAAAACTGTTCCGACACGCGGTCGAGTGTGGAAATTTTGCGGCCACGCCAGAAAAATGGCGTCTCAATTATATTCCTTGTGGTGCGCGAAAAATATTACCTTTTTTTTAAATCATTAATTCCTAAGAGGAAGTTATGATTTCGCGACAATTGGTGATTGCTGAGCATAACTACACCACATCTATTAAATATTTTTTTTATAAAAAAACGATATTTTTAAAACTGTTCCGACACGCGGTCGAGTGTGGAAATTTTGCGGCCACGCCAGAAAAATGGCGTCTCAATTATATTCCTTGTGGTGCGCGAAAAATATTACTTTTTTTAAATCATTAATTCCTAAGGGGAAGTTATGATTTCGCGACAATTGGTGATTAGCTGAGCATAGCTACACCACATCTATTAAATATTTTTTTTTATAAAAAAACGATATTTTTAAAACTGTTCCGACACGCGGTCGAGTGTGGAAATTTTGCGGCCACGCCAGAAAATGGCGCCTCGGTCATCAATTTTATGGAGCGTGGATATTTTAACTTTTATTCATTAATCCCTAGAAAGAAGTTATTAGTGTATGCAAAAAAATGGCATTAGCACCGTAACGTCGCCATTTAAATGTTTTTACTTCTTGGATATGCCTTGAAGAACCGAATGAGGTAAAGAAGTCTTCACCCCTTACCTACCAGAAGCGGTAGCAACGCGGGATCGCCGTCATCAATAATTTTTGGAGTTTTTTTTTGATTTCTTTCCAACGAACTAGCTTGTTTCCTAATAGTATTTATGCAAAAACCCATCTCTAAAATAATTAGTTGTATAGAAAAAAAATATATAAAAAAATCGAATTTATAGGGACCAATAGGAAAGAGAAAAAAAAAGAGGTACATGGGACTTATGGTTCGACAGGTCGGGAATTCGGAACCGAATTACGATTCCGTAGAATTAACTAATCACTCTTTTTCCAATAGAATTTGGTCACCTGCCACGTCGAATTTCGCCAGAGCTGCCGGAGGACACGTGACGGTTTATCAAGTAAGTGGAATTATGCTACATTTAAATTATAGTTTTTATCTTTGGTTTCCAATGAATCCAGTTTGGGCTTCCTCCAAATTGAGCCCCCTAAGTACCGATGGAATTGTCTTTTTTTTTTCCTCTCTCCTGGTATCTCCAACTCAAGTGGAGGTATTAGATGCCTTTTCATAACATTAATAGTATATAATTTTCTTTACATTTAAATACCGTTAGCATTGTTAAATTTGAGTTAATAAAATGAAACAACAAAAAAATGATTGGTAATCAAGTCTAATTCATCTTATCTCCCAACCCTTCTTCTCTACCATGGGAAAACCGGGCATCATGGCGATGAATTTTGATTTCTTTTGCTTTAGGATCTGATTGGTCGAAATGGCCCTCGTAGGTGGTCCCAGGAAAACCCGCTCACCATGTTCCAATTGGTTTTGTGATGTCTTTTACTTTTTTTTTGCTTATTTTTTTCTCCTCCCTCTTTTTTCCCACCCCCTTTTCAGAATTAATCCATTAAGTGCACGCAATAACAATTTTTTGTGTAACATGTAGTAGGTTTGAGATGACCGGCAAGAACCCCCCCCCCCCCCCACATCCCGACGAGCTCAAGCTAGCACACCGCTTGGCGTGCACGCAGCCGATCGTCGTCTCAAATCAAAATAACCAGAGTGACTTGCGACGGACGCTGTGACCATCAGATACAACAAAGCGCGAACGAGAAGACGCACCCTCGGTAGTCTGTCATGCGCGCTACGCCTCTGTTTGTTTGTTACTCTCCACCATCCAACGCGGCATACACTCGCATTAGTCATGCGGTCTAAGCACTGCTGTTGTCGGATCGTATGCAACAGTATTTGTTTGGTTTGTATGCACCCGCACGTATACCGTTACATAAAAAGGCGCCCAACGTGGGGCCCGACGGGGTTGGTAGCTCCCTACTCCAGTCGAGTCCCAAACATTGCTGTATTTAAACCCCCAGGAGCTCGAAGGGAATTGCGTTAGCAGATTCTTTCGGATTCAAACAAAACTTTTATTTCTCATCCCAAAACTTTACTAAGCGGTTAGAAAAAAAAATTTAAAATTAAAAGATCAAGGTCTAAATGACATGGTACATATTTTCTTTGGCCCAGCGTGTAAAGTGGCTCAGGCCATCTGGAATCGCAAGTGATTTGGCGTTTGACGGCTGGATACTTGACCTAGGACGCTGGGTTGTTTTAGTTCATCTGGAAATGCAGGTGATCTAGCGTAGGACTGCTGGATACCTGACCGATGATTAACGTTAAATTTCATGATTCGGAAGATGTTTTCTGTTAAAGGATATTTGACGCTAGATTGATCAAAGTTAATTGTGTCTTTTTGTTGGCCTTCCATTCCTTGAACTGTCCCGACTAGGAAATGAAGGGTGTAGTGTGAAACCTGGTACATAACTCTGACCGGGTAGATACCGGGCGGTTCAAGGAAATTGAAGCTTGTAAATTCCCCACCCCCCCCTCCTTTCATTTGCCTTAGTGAGAGACGTCAGGATTGTAGTAATTGAACTGACCAATTCACCCAGGATAATTTCGGTCTAATAATAGATAAAGAAAAATTGTGTCTTATTCTTTGAGGTTGCCTCGTCTTCTTTGGCTAGTCTAATCAGGAAATGCAAGTGATCTGGCGTTTGATTGCCGAATGCTCGACCGATGACACTTGTCCGAAGTTGTGTTTTTTTTTGTGAAATTTTGACGGTCCTGGGTGTATCCTTCGCTAGCTTAAGCATGAATGTTTTTTTTAATGTTTTTTTTCGTTTTTTTGAACTTGTTAATTATTTGACCGGGAAAAGCAGAAGTTTTCGGCATCGGCTGAATATCTGACCAGTCAAATACTTGGCAGTCTGATAAAACGGAAGTAACTCTTTCTCTTTTATTAAAATTTCGTTGTCTGTGAGACGTGGTTTTTCCGGATGGAACTATGGACGTTGAGGACGATTGAGTAGGAGTTGATTTGCTTGTGCTCTTAGTATTTTCGTTGCTGAGTCGTTTTTTTTTTGTCCTGCAATGATTTCATAGACTTTCCCACAGAAGCAGAAGGTTTCTCTGATCCTGTGTTTGATTTTTTTACCATGAAGTACATCATTGCTTGGTAGCAAATCGTGATTAGATCTGTTCGTTTTGGATTCCCCTCTAAGGCGCGGTGCCCGAAAGAGAGGAGGGTCGGGAGATGGATGAACCCTTGAGACTTATCATCATAATTAGTATACGTTACTTATACGTATATTATTCAAATTTTTTTTATTATCTTTGTTCAAGTAATTCCTTGAACGAACTGGCGACAGATTAACGCCGGTACTTGACCGGGGTCGACTAGTAATTTGACACGGTTCTTATATGCATTTAGCTGAGCTGGTACGTACCCTTAGTTAAATATCCGCGTCAGCATTAATCTGATTTTTTTTTCTTATATGCCAAGTAATTACTAACGCTTACTTAGTATACAAGTGAAATTTTGGCACCTTGGACTTTAATCAGTGTACCGAATCCGAAAACTTTCTGGTTGTAAAACATCATACCTCGAAATCATAAGTTTTATTTTTTTGTTCTGTTAAATCTTACATCGCAGGTTGCTACGCTTAATTAAATCATATATTTTATTAATTTTGGCTGTGCTTACTGGCATTGTTAAATTTAAGTTAAGACCTAATTTTTAGACCGAATCCGTGAATTTGGGCTTTGTTCTTTGGTATTATATCTTCCTCCGAAGTTTTGAGTATTGGGGTTGCTTACAAGTGCTGCCAAGAAAGGCTTTGCTTTGCGCACGTTAAACCCACTAATCTCCGGAAGATTAAGTCGAGGGTTTTTTCTCTCTCCTTTTCTTGGCTAATAACCTTTATTCTTTTAACAATTGGCCTAGTATAATTGCTTTTCTTTTGCCAAACTACGACAAGAAACGCTCGCTTCTTTGTAGTAATCTAGCAAAAAAACTTCCCATTCAGTAATATATTTTCTTGATTAACCCGTTAACCATTTTACACCCTGATCTACCTCGGCATGGCAGTCCGACGTAGCCTTGATGGCCCCAGAAGGCCTATTTTACCCCCGCAGGAGACTGTCCGCGAGTCATTCGAATGCCGACTGTGTAAGATCGAAATCGACGGTAGTGCGGAGAGCGTGATCACCACCTGCAAGCACGTATTCCACAAATACTGCTTAGCCGAAATACTCAAAAGTTCGGAAATCTGTCCGGAGTGCAATCAGCCTTGCGTACTAAGCACGTTGCGACCGTTCGTTGTTCGACTTAGTCCCAATGGCGTAGGTGCCAACGAAGCGGCAGATAACACAAATGTCCACAACACCCGCAATAGGTCAAAAAGGAAGCCCCCGCTCCGAATCCAACAGGCTGCGCAAAGGTGCCAGCGCCTTGAAGATCAATTGGTAGGTGAAGGTCTAGGAAAAAAACCTGGTGTTGCCACTATCACTGAAACTCGTACGCGACTTTCGTTGCCTATCAGCACGGTTGAACAGAACCGGAGAGAGTCCAGCCTTGTGACAAAGATCCAGCGAGTGGTTAATGACTCCCTCGACCATATTCAAGAGTCAATGTTACATCAAATTTCGCAAGACCTTTCAAAGCTAGTCGAAACCAACGTTGAACGGTGCTTTGACAGGTTGAACCTGCAGGAGAGCGATACAAGGGCTAATGCAGTGCCAGTTAACACGCCAGAATTCGAAAACTATTCTTGGCCACAGGATATGCCATTCGAGCGAAGGGATCAAGATCTTCGGGCCACTTACCCAACCCATTCGTCTCAGTTGGACATCAACACCGCCGTAAAAGTGTCCAACATCATCTCAAGTTGGCATCTCCAGTTCGAAGGATCGTCCGATGGGCTAACAGTCGATAGTTTCATTTACCAATTGCAGTCGTTAACTCAGCAAAGTCTAAATGGACATTTCGGGCTGCTGTGCAAAAACGCACATCTGTTATTCAAGGGCAGAGCCAAGGAATGGTTTTGGAGGTTTCACCGGTCGCATCCGTTGTTCTCGTAGGACGATTTAATTGATTACCTGCGGTCGCAATATAAGGACAGTCGGTCGGACTATGACATTCGCGAAGCTATAAGATGCCGTAAGCAACGAGATAGGGAGACCTTTGATGAATACTATGACTCAATCGTTAGGCTGACTGATAGGCTTCGACTGCCGATCGCTGAATTGGACTTGGTAGAAATTTTAATAACAAACCTTTGTTCGGAGGTACGGCATGAGATTCTTCATTTGGAAATTTCCTCTGTGTCTATGTTGCGACGGGTTGTTCAGCGTCGGGAACGTTTCCTGAATGACGTCTATCGGAATATGCCAATCGTTAAACCAACATATCCTAGGCGTCAGATCGCTGAACTAATTCTACCGGTGGGCGAAGAGGTTAGTCCAGTAACGACTTCCGCGAAATCGGATCCCCGGAAACCCGCTAACCGCGAAGTTCATGAGTCTCAGAAATTAACTTGTTGGAATTGCGATACCGAACGTCACCGATTCGATATGTGTCTTGAACAGCGGAGAGTTTTTTGCTATGGTTGTGGCGCAAAGAACACGTACAAGCCAAACTGCCCAAAATGTAATCGTCAGGGAAACTGGGCGAGGGGTGTGAACCGAACCACCAGCTCACATCCACGTTAAACTTAAACACTACTCACATTGACAACCTAGGTGGTCTAAAACCAACGCCACCGAAGGTGATCCTGGTAAAAAAGCCCCAAGTCCCTGATCTTGCTTTGTCCCATAAAAAACCGATGTTTCATTGAATCCCATTAAACCGTATAACAGGCGTGTCACCGATTACCATTTGGCCCGGGCAAGGATTTTTGAGTCGATGTCCGCGTTGGAACCGACCCTGCCTAGCAGATCCTCCAGGCGGATGAAGAATTTTTGGAAAAGGATACGAGAAAACCGACTATTAGTTATGAGCACGATCTTAAGCAAAACTAATGATGTCAGACCATATGCATCAGTCACTCTATTAGGTAGGGAACAATTAGGATTACTGGACAGCGGCGCGTCCATAAGTTGCATCGGCGGTTCACTGGCGACCAAAGTCCTAAACAGCGAGATGAAACTTAAGCGGTTTGTGTCGCCCATAAGAACGGCGGATGGAAATTTACAAACTGTTTGTGGGTTTTTCCAGGCGGACATTATGTTTCGGAACGAGACCAAGCGGCTCCCTTTGTATATGGTTCCTTCATTAGCCCAAGATCTATATCTTGGCATTGACTTTTGGAAGTTGTTTGAACTAGCTCCCGACATCGTTTCAGAGATAGCCGTAAGTCAGACACACGATGATCCCACCGAGAGGCACAATTTAAATGACTCACAATTAATTAGAATAAAGGCAGTGAAGACACTATTTCCATCATACGACACAGAGGGTTTGGGGAAAACTTTACTGGTAGAACATGTAATAGACACAAACGGCTGTAAAGCCATTAAGCAGCGTCACTACCCGGTGTCGCCAGCGATTGAGAAACTGATCTTTGACGAAGTGGATAGAATGCTGAAACTGGGAGTGATCGAAGAGTCCCAAAGCTCATGGAGTTCCCCCGTAGTCCTAGTCCGTAAACCTGGTAAGGTGAGGCTCTGCCTCGACTCGCGGAAACTAAATGCAGTAACGGTTACCGACGCATACCCTCTTCCACATATCCAGGGAATTTTGAGTCGATTGCCACGAGCGGAATTCATATCTAGCTTGGATTTGAAAGATGCGTTTTGGCAAATTCCACTGGAATTAAATTCCCGACCGAAGACAGCTTTCTCAATACCTAAACGCCCCTTGTATCAGTTTAAGGTCATGCCATTTGGGTTATGTAATGCCCCCCAAACCATGTGTCGTCTGATGGATAAGGTCATTCCTGCTGATCTCCACGATATAGTGTTCGTATATCTAGATGATCTGTTAGTCATAACAGAGGATTTTGATAGCCACGTGAACACGCTTCAGGAAGTCGCAAAACACCTCAGTCGCGCAGGCCTAACCTTAAATGTGTCCAAAAGAAAGTTTTGCCTCAGGGAGGTTCGATACCTTGGTCATATCATCGGTAATGGTGGATTGAGGACCGATCCGGAAAAGGTCCAAGCAATTGTGGAATACCCTGTCCCCAAAACAGTTCGTCAACTTCGTCTCTTTCTCGGCATGGCCGGGTGGTACAGAAAATTCATTTCAAATTTCGCGGTCACTTGTACCCCTCTGACAGACTTGTTAAAGAAATGCAAAAGCCTACAGTGGAATAACGAAGCTCAAATTGCTTTTGACGCACTAAAGGTTAAACTTACCTCTTCACCCGTGTTGTATACACCTGATTTCTCCAAACCATTTTTGATTCAGTGTGATGCCTGTCAATCAGGAGTTGGTAGTGTTCTTGTGCAAACCTTGGACGACGGTTCCGAAGTGCCAATTGCGTATTGGTCACAAAAGCTCAATAAAGCCAAACGTAACTATAGCGTAACCGAGCAAGAATGCCTGGCGGCAGTGCTCAGCATCAAACACTTTCGCCCCTTCGTAGAGGGACTTGATTTCACGGTGATTACCGATCACGCGTCCCTACAGTGGCTTATGCGCCAAACGGATCTTAGTGGTAGGCTGGGAAGGTGGGCACTTAAACTCCAAGGCTTCAAATTTGAAATCCGGCATCGGAAAGGATCGGAACACAAAGTCCCGGATGCGTTGTCGAGGGTGCATGAAGATTTTATCGCTTCGATTGATTTGTTATCACCGGAAATTGATCTGGATTCTCCGGAGTTCACCTCCCCGGAATACGAAGACCGAAAGCGACAAGTCCTTAAGAACAGTGATACACTGCCAGATTTAAGAGTGGTCAACCGACATCTCTACAAGCGGACCGAATTCTGCCGTGGTGAGGAGATACAAGAACAATCAGGGTGGAAGCTATGGGTTCCAAGTAACCGCACGAGACAGGTGATCGAACGAGCGCACGACTCTCCAACATCAGCACACGGTGGCATAAATAAAACCCTACAAAGGATAAAGAAATACTTCTTTTGGCCGCATATGTTTGCCGAAGTACGGGAATATGTCCTTAAGTGCACCGTGTGCAAAACCACTAAACACCCTAATGTTACCCTAAGACCATACATGGGTCGACAAAACACTTCAGAAAGACCCTTTCAACGATTATACCTGGATTTAATTGGGCCCTTTCCACGATCCAAGGCAGGACACATCGGGTTGCTTATTATCCTGGATCATTTCACCAAATTTAATTTCCTGTGGCCGCTTAAGAAGTTCGTTACAAAACCCATTGTAGAATACCTGAGAAACCATCTTTTCCCAACCTTCGGCGTGCCCGAAACCATCGTTACGGACAACGGGGTACAGTTCAAAAGCAATGATTTCAACAAGTTATTGGCCATGTACGGCGTAAAGCATACTTATACAGCGATCTATTCCCCGCAAGCGAATGCGTCGGAGCGAGTAAATCGTTCTTTGATCGCGGCCATTCGAACCTTCCTCAGGGATGATCAGTCAAGCTGGGATTTGAACCTCTGCCACGTAAGCTGTTCACTGCGGAGTTCTGTGCATGCTTCTACGGGATTTTCGCCTTACTTTCTGACGTTCGGCCAGAATATGATGGTGCACGGTGACAGCTATGAACTCCTGCGGAAATTAGACTTACTGGAACCACCAGATACTTTTGTCCCCCACGAGGAAGGTTTGGCGCAGATCCGTGGTAAGGCAAAAGATCAAATGAAAAGGGCTTATGAGGTTAATGAGCGGAACTATAACACTCGGGCGAGAGCGATAGACTTTCGGGTAGGGCAAGAAGTTTATCGGCGAAACTTCGCGCAAAGCAACTGGCAGAAAGGGTTCAACGCGAAGTTAGCGCCAACTTTCCTGAAAGCGCGCATTAAGGAAAAATTGGGAAATTGCTACTATGCCTTGGAGGACCACCAAGGGAAAAGTTTGGGTACTTTCCACGCCAAAGACATTAAACAGTAGCCCTTTGCGACAATAATTGTAGCCTTTCTCAGCCGATTCGAGGCTCCGAAATGTGAACCCCGAAAAGCCTGTTTTGTGGAGGCTGTGTTTTTTTAAAAAAAAAAAAAATCTTGTTTTTTTGACTCAACACCCTGTTGGCGGGCGGCCCAAGTCACCTACCTAGCAGGAATCCGAGAGAATGTACGATTGCGGCACATCTGAGTATTGTGATGACTCTTTGGCTTCATTGGGTTTTTGTTTCCTTCTCACATATGCATCAGAAATTGCCTTTCATAGCCCTATCGAAAGCTATTAACAGCCTGTCTGGGTTAGTACAAATTCCAGTAGTGGAATGTTCGTGTTTTTGTTAGTGGGTTTATGTATAGTAAAAACGTAGACTGTAGACAATGTCATGCTCAAACTTCGCACTGTCTAAGCGACGAAATCCATTGCACCACTACTAGCATGCAACTCGTGTTATCACTCAACGGGCATGGAGAGCATTACGAAGAGGCAATTACCAAAATATTTGAGGAAGGGAGAAGACGAAGGTTGACCCAATGTACGTACTGCCAACAAGCAAAGGGGAGACAATCGATCTTACCTGCGACTAAAAAGAAAACGAAAATTTTTCTTTTGAGTGATGAGAAACAAGTTAAGAATGATGAGGACAGTCAGTAAGTAACTTTGGTGATAAGCGGTCGTCGCAACGCGTAAAGCTCGGTCACATGAGTAAAATGGCCGCTTCGTTCTTCTGTCCTCCAAAAATTTTAAATTACTTTTTTTAAATCATTAATTCCTAAGAGGAAGTTATGATTTCGCGACAATTGGTGATTAGCTGAGCATAGCTACACCACATCTATTAAATTTTTTATAAAAAAACGATATTTTTAAAACTGTTCCGACACGCGGTCGAGTGTGGAAATTTTGCGGCCACGCCAAAAAATGGCGTCTCAATTATATTCCTTGTGGTGCGCGAAAAATATTACTTTTTTTAAATCATTAATTCCTAAGGGGAAGTTATGATTTCGCGACAATTGGTGATTAGCTGAGCATAGCTACACCACATCTATTAAATATTTTTTTTTATAAAAAAACGATATTTTTAAAACTGTTCCGACACGCGGTCGAGTGTGGAAATTTTGCGGCCACGCCAGAAAAATGGCGTCTCAATTATATTCCTTGTGGTGCGCGAAAAATATTACTTTTTTTAAATCATTAATTCCGAAGAGGAAGTTATGATTTCGCGACAATTGGTGATTAGCTGAGCATAGCTACACCACATCTATTAAATATTTTTTATAAAAAAACGATATTTTTAAAACTGTTCCGACACGCGGTCGAGTGTGGAAATTTTGCGGCCACGCCAGAAAAATGGCGTCTCAATTATATTCCTTGTGGTGCGCGAAAAATATTACTTTTTTTAAATCATTAATTCCTAAGGGGAAGTTATGATTTCGCGACAATTGGTGATTAGCTGAGCATAGCTACACCACATCTATTAAATATTTTTTTTTATAAAAAAACGATATTTTTAAAACTGTTCCGACACGCGGTCGAGTGTGGAAATTTTGCGGCCACGCCAGAAAATGGCGCCTCGGTCATCAATTTTATGGAGCGTGGATATTTGAACTTTTATTCATTAATCCCTAGAAAGAAGTTATTAGTGTATGCAAAAAAATGGCATTAGCACCGTAACGTCGCCATTTAAATATTTTTACTTCTTGGATATGCCTTGATGAACCGAATGAGGTAAAGAAGTCTTCACCCCTTACCTACCAGAAGCGGTAGCAACGCGGGATCGCCGTCATCAATAATTTTTGGAGTTTTTTTTTGATTTCGTTCCAACGAACTAGCTTGTTTCCTAATAGTATTTATGCAAAAACCCATCTCTAAAATAATTAGTTGTATAGAAAAAAAATATATAAAAAAATCGAATTTATAGGGACCAATAGGAAAGAGAAAAAAAAAGAGGTACATGGGTCTTATGGTTCGACAGGTCGGGAATTCGGAACCGAATTACGATTCCGTAGAATTAACTAATCACTCTTTTTCCAATAGAATTTGGTCACCTGCCACGTCGAATTTCGCCAGCGCTGCCGGAGGACACGTGACGGTTTATCAAGTAAGTGGAATTATGCTACATTTAAATTATAGTTTTTATCTTTGGTTTCCAATGAATCCAGTTTGGGCTTCCTCCAAATTGAGCCCCCTAAGTACCGATGGAATTGTCTTTTTTTTCCTCTCTCCTGGTATCTCCAACTCAAGTGGAGGTATTAGATGCCTTTTCATAACATTAATAGTATATAATTTTCTTTACATTTAAATATCGTTAGCATTGTTAAATTTGAGTTAATAAAATGAAACAACAAAAAAATGATTGGTAATCAAGTCTAATTCATCTTATCTCCTAACCCTTCTTCTCTACCATGGGAAAACCGGGCATCGTGGCGATGAATTTTGATTTCTTTTGCTTTAGGATCTGATTGGTCGAAATGGCCCTCGTAGGTGGTCCCAGGAAAACCCGCTCACCATGTTCCAATTGGTTTTGTGATGTCTTTTACTTTTTTTTGCTTATTTTTTTCTCCTCCCCCTTTTTTTTTTAGTGGGTTTGAGATGACCGGCAAGAACCCCCCCCACATCCCGACGAGCTCAAGCTAGCATACCGCTTGGCGTGCACGCAGCCGATCGTCGTCTCAAATCAAAATAACCAGAGTGACTTGCGACGGACGCTGTGACCATCAGATACAACAAAGCGCGAACGAGAAGACGCACCCTCGGTAGTCTGTCATGCGCGCTACGCCTCTGTTAGTTTGTTACTCTCCACCATTAGTCATGCGGTCTAAGCACTGCTGTTGTCGGATCGTATGCAACAGTATTTGTTTGGTTTGTATGCACCCGCACGTATACCGTTACAATAGTAAATAAAAAAAAGAAGAGTTCATAACAACTGAATTTGTCCAACTCAAAAATTAGTTATTCAACGCAACGTATTTTTTGTTTTCTATGTAACATCGCATTTTCAATGTCAAAACACTGTAAACAAAACTACCTTGTAGAAATTTTAAGATCCCTTATTGTACAAGTGGCGCGGAAAAAAAGAAATCAAGATGTATCATGATTTCTCTTTTTTCCCCAGGAAGGGTGGTGTGAGCGATCGCACCAGTGACCGCATAAATAAAATGCCTAAAAAAACACAACGAATTTCGACCCTACTTCTACTCTGCCTCACAAGTACACAATTTGAAGTAGAATATAAAAATCAATAATATACAATCTTTAATAGCACACTCGGTGCATGAGAACAAAAATAACCACTATTTCCAATAGCTTAATATATGACCAGCGGTCGCTCGCCTATGACAAGAAATATGCAACCTAAGCATCGTGGATCATGGGCAAAGAGCGCTGACCACTTAGAACGTTAATTAACCTTTCTATGCATTGAGCTTAGTAAGCGGCGCATGGAAATTCTAATGAAATAATGTGATTGTCGCTTGTGACAATAAATATGTTAACGCAGCAGCACAGGCGAGCAAACCCAAAAAAATTCCCACTTGACGCGGTTGGTCATAATATTACATACGTACATACATACATTATGCTGATAAAGTGATATTACGGAAAATAGGAATATCGATGAGTAGGCATTCCAGGGAGTCGATGTATGGTCGAAAATCGATCAATTATTTTTGTATAAAAACACAAGAAAATTTACTGAATAAAATCACTTTCACGTCTAGCTTTGAACAAAAAACATTGATTGTTCTTTTTGGGGTTTTCGGCTTTTTGGTTTACGTTTATACGGCAACACGCCTTACGAGTCAGATATCGAATCTGGAAAAACAAAGCCAAGTTGTTCAACAAAAAAAAATTAAGGCAACTTTACAGTTTTAAACAAGTGTAGCGCGTTTAAAAAAAAATTGTTACGAATTTTGCGAATTAAATGGCTAAGTTGTTAAAGCTTTGATTAAATTGTGTGACGAAATGGTAGATTTCAGATAGGAAACTAAGAAAAATACTCAATCATCGCATCGATATCGATTTTTTTAAGTCCGAAGGAATGCAATGTTTAATGTGGTTTTTACAGTCGTATTTCTAAATTGTAATGGGAGAATATTTTTTTTTAAGAAAAAAAAAGAAAAATTTTCTTTCCTTTCGAATGTTATCCGATTGATACGAGCCACCCTATAGGCTAGATGGCTTCAAGGAATCTCTTTTGCATTGCAACAAAAATAACTGTTGCGTTTTAATTTCGACTACATGTACATTCTCTCTCTCTCTGGCTTTCACATCCCATGTAGGGATTTTGCCGCCCGCACTAAAGTCCTCCATCCGTCTCGGTCCAACGCTCTCGTCCTCCAGTTTCGACATCCTAATGCGTGTAGATCTTGTTCGACGTCGTCACGCCAGCGCAGTCGGGGTCTTCCTCTACGACGCACACCGGCTGGTTGTTGATGGAACACTTTATTGGTCATTCGTTGCTGTGGGGACCGTGTGACGTGGCCGAGCCATCTAACTCGATTGGATTTAATAAATCCGATAATATCACAGCCTCCAAGAAGCTGCCTTATCTCATGGTTCATACGAATCCGGTATTCGTTGTCCGCGACTTTAATTGGACCAAAGATTGAGCGAATGATTTTTCTTTCGAAGGTAGATAGCAATCTACAATCGCTAGTGGTCATGGTCCAGCTCTCGCTTCCGAAAGTCAGCACAGGTCTTACGAGTGCTTTATAAAGTGCGAGCTTGCACGACTGCAACAGATGTTTAGATCGCAATAATTTTGATTGGGCATAGAAAACTCGTTGTCTGGCAGCGATTCGGGCTTTTATTTCTGCCTGCATATCATTCGACGATGTTATAACTGACCCGAGGTATTTATAGTTTTCGACGCTATCAAAGTTATGGTCGCCAGTTCCGAGATTTGCCATGTAGATGCTCCTGGGTGTTGATAGAAATTTTGATTTGTTGCTGTTCACCTCCAGACCAAGTCTTCTTGCGCAGCGATCGAGCTGTATGAAACTGTCCTTGATATCGCTAGGTCTTCGGCCAAGAAGCACGATATCATCTGCATATCCAAGAATTTGGCCTGATTTATTAAATATACAGCGCGAAGTTTCAATGTAGCTTTTTCTGATTACGTACTCAAGCGCCAAATTGAACAGCACAGGCGCGAGTGCATCTCCCTGACGAACACCAGATGTTATTTCAAAGGAGTCTGACACAGCTCCCTCAATTACAATTCTACATACAGACCCAGAGATTGTTAATTTGCACAGTGAGACTAGTTTCTCTGGAATTTCTAGACATATGAGTGCGGCCCATAGGTTTTCGCGGTTGATGCTGTCATATGCCTGTCTGAAGTCTATATACAGTTGATGTATTGTTATGTTGTACTCCCAACATTTTTCCAAGATCATCCTCATTGTAAAACATTGGTCAATGGTCGATCGGTTGGGACGAAAACCACATTGATAGTCGCCAATGATGTTTTCGGCGAAAGGGATGATTCTGGCAAGTACAACATTAGCCAACACTTTGTAAGCAGTGTTCAATAGAGCGATACCACGATAGTTTCCACATTTAAGACGGTCTCCTTTTTTGTGTAGCGGACATATGAGTGCGGTCTTCCAATTCTCCGGCAGCTCTTCTCGGTCCCAGATAGAGACGCAAACATCGTATATATTTGTAGCGAGAGTAGCGCCTCCGAGCTTGATCAATTCTGCGGGGATTCCGTCGAGACCGGGTGCCTTTCAATTTTTTAATCTTCTAATAACTGCATCTACTTCCTCTACTGTGGGATATTCGACGAAGATCTCTTCACCTGGAGGAACTATTGCTCTAATGGGGGTCACTTCGTCATTCCGATTTAGCAGATTTTGAAAGTAGCTTTGCCATACTGAGAGAACATCAGCCACGTTTGTTCTCAGCTCTCCATTCCCGTCTTTGATGGCTGTACTTCTTGGGTGGAAGTCTTTAGTTAGATTTCTGGCGTTTGCGAAACAGTCCCTTGAGTTTCCTATTTCAGCTTGGAAGCTGATGTTTTCGATGCATGATCTCATATGATCGCGCTTCTTTTGTCGGAGGTATTTAGTCGTTGCTTTCCTAGCACGGAGATATTCTGCTAGAGTGCTTCTAGTGTTGCGAGCCAACCATTTTTCACGAAGCTTCCGTTTATTTTCGACGACCCTTCGACGTTGATCATCGAACCAGTCATTGTGGGACCTCGGAGGTCTTCTTCCGATGGTATTTTGCGCCGCGGTGGTTATAGCTGATTGTATAGCGCGCCACTGCTCCTGGATGTTGGGAGGAGCTTCTTCGTTGTTATTGGACCGGTCCAAATAATTAGTGACAGCTGATTGGTACCTCTGCAGCGACGCTTGGTCTTTTAAAGCATCGATATTCCATCGAACGGTCCTTTGTGCTTGTCTGTTGAACGTAGATGACAGTTTGCACTTATACTTAAATATGACAAGCACATGATCGCTGCCCATGTCTGCATCTCTATGGGACCTGACGTCGGATATGCTGGTTGAGCGCCTCTTAGACACCATGACGTGATCAATTTGGTTTTCCGTTCTTCCATCATTCGATATCCACGTTACTTTGTGGATTCTCTTATGTGGGAAAAACGTACTTGATACAGTTAAGTTGTGCGTTATTGCCAGGTCAGTGACGCGTTGGCCGTTGTTATTGCTAGTTATGTGCAGGCTGTTAGGACCAATGTGCGATGTATTTTCTGCACTCCTACCGATCTTTGCGTTAAAGTCGCCCACGATGATTTTAATGTCGTGATGCGGTATGTTATTGATGACTTCCTCCAGCTCGGCAAAGAAGAGATCTTTGATGTCATCAGATTTATCTTCGGTGGGTGCATGTAAATTAACGATCGTGATGTTAAATTTTTTAGTGCGAAGCCTGACCGTGCATATCCGCATGTTGATATGGCGGAAGTCGATGATATGATGTTTCACGCGCTGATGGATAAGGAAGCCAACTCCAAATTCTCTTCGATGATGGCCGCTGAAGTAAAGAGTGTAACCATTGATGGTGTCATGGATCCCACTCCCAGACCATCTAAGCTCTTGTAGTGCAAGCACGTCTAATGCGTAACTCTTTGCTTGATTCGAGAGGTTCTGGAGATCTTCAGGTCTTAAGAGGCTAAGCACGTTCCATGTTCCCATTTTTAAAGCGTTGTCCGTGTACAATTTCCGAGGTCGATTTTGTGATGAATCCGATATGGTAATCCGAGGCCTTTGATTAGGGTTCATAACTTTAATTGTTTTTATGAGAGAAGGTTGTTGGCCTGCTGCTCAACCCGCTTGCTTCGTGTGTGGGTCACGTACTGGTGAGAATCTTAAGGCATCCAGTCCTACCTTGTACACATTTATATAGCGAGCCGCTTGACAGACGCCCGCTTCAGCCGCACCTAACCTGAAGAACAGACGCTGATTTGGTATTGGTTTTGAGGCGCCAATGACTCGCCTTGACATGTAGTGTCCATGATTATAAACAGGATTTCCCCTGGTCGTCTCCACTACACCGCCTGATTCATTTAGCGTGACCCAGGGAGCACCGCGAGGAGGTATGAATCTCGGACTTCGCCCCCCCATGTACATGCATCGACATAATTATGTCAATGTCGTAGTTCAACAAAATGTTGGTCGAGAAATTTAAAAGACTTTTTTTGATTGGCCCAGAAATCGTATGATTCGTGGAAAATCATTTAAACATGAAAAAACCAAGAAAAAGAGGGGAAGTTACCGCGGGGGACAAATTGATATGGGCGTGAATTCAATTAAATTCGAGTAATCAGAATAAGAAAATATATCTTTCCAAAAAAATAGAAATCGTATGATTTCTGGTTGACAGCCATAGCTGGTATGCCACGTAGGCTTGCATGCAACTGCATCGACATAATTATGTCAATGTCGTAGTTCATCGAAATTTTGGTCGAGAAATTTAAAAGGACCTTTTCTGATTGGCCCAGAAATCGTATGATTTCTGGTTGATAGCGTCATCACCAGCGACCGTACTGAGACAGAATGCGTTTTTTCGACGTACGAGTAGAAAACAAGAAAAAAGAAAAGTTATTAAGTTTCGGATGGTTGGACCGTGCAGTCGCACCAATATTTTTCTAATCGGGTTTACCTTTTGTTTGTCGGTTGCTTTTGTGCTTTGGAGAGTAGAGTGCTGAAGCTACACCAGCCCTACTATAATAGTTTAAATTTTCATAAATTTTCGAAAAAAAAATTTTTTTTTCAACTTAAAGGAATTCATTTAAGGGTGCTTTGAGTGACAAAAAAAATATTCTTGCTAGTATTGTCCAAATTATTTCGATTAAGTGTCGCGTAAACCATTAAACGAAAAAAATAAAAATATAAAATGGTGGAGAGAAACTTGTGCATCGAATGGTGTATTATGTATGCATTCACCGGGAACAATTCGTCCGCCAAGCATTAGTTCTCGTTTAAACTTCGTCCATTCAAGTCATTTCCCCTTTGCGTGTAATACAAAAAGTTGATATCAGCGAAAAAATCTGTGCCCTATTAAATTGTTGTCCATAAAGTTCCGCGTGCAGAGAAAGAGAAAGAAAATAGGAACAAGTGCAAGTGGTAGCCCGTTTCGTTGTGAATTGGCGAAGGTACATGCATTAAATGCGACGCTTAGTGCCTTCGGAGTTATCCCCGGTAACCGTTCGTAGTGCTTGCTCCCTAATAAGAGGGTTGCAAAAGGTGGAATTTCCCCGCGGTGACGAAAACGTTCGTATACTACTACACAAGTAGATAGTCCCTGGCAGGTGTTAAGAGCCTTTGAACATCGAAATAGGCGGCATTACCAGCTAATAGAACCGCTAATTTTTTGTTTTTTTTAAAGCAAATTCTCAATATCATCGTTTTTTTGTTGTTTCGCAAACTCCAAGTACTTATCTATATGAGTACCAGTGAACCTGCAAAGAAGAGATTGGCTAAACCAGCGAGAGCGGAGAGGCCCAACGCCACTTTTGCGCACCACCCATTCACTACACGAAACAGCATCAACATTTATTAAAGTGTTCCTGGACGGGTCATACAATACGAGTACCTCAGCCGCATTTCCGCTCTTCCTCAGCAGCAGCATTAATCTTCCTCAGCAGCAGCATTAATCATCCTCAAAAGCAGCATTAAGCATCACCAACATCAGCAGATTTAGCACCCTCACCGGCAGATTCCGCAACCACATATCTAATGGTTCCTAATGGTTGTTGCTTAATTCGTCAAGAGAAAAGAAGCCTTTAAGTCTGTCTTACTAGTTTTTTTGCATATTGTAATTCACCGAACGACAAAGTATTGTAGGGCTTCCAAACACTGGTAGAATTGAGGTAGTCACGCGGAGTTTATCGTTTTAAATGATGGATGAAAGAAGGGAAGAGAAGGGAAAACAACAAAATATTAAATTAACGTTCTTTCCATACAGCATGGATTCTGCCCAAATCGACAGCGCTGACGACGAAGCACGGATCTACGCGTAAACAAGTAAGCTGGCATTTTCATTTCTCCTTTTGTTTTTTTTCCTCTCTTAATGGGTACATACTCAGTACTTCTCTCGACCCAATGCTGGTCGGCCTATTAGAATGGTTGTTATTCGTTTCTAGTGTCTGCTTTCCTCAGACTGTGAGTGTTTGGGACTTCGGAGTCACTTCGGTTATAATCATGTTGAATCTCAAACCGATTACATTAATCGTGTTGAGTTCCAATCGATTAAATTGTTCGATATTATTATATTTAAAGTTTCAAATCGATAAAATGGTTCGATATTTTAATTACAAATCAATTAATTGTTCGATATTATTATATTTAAACTAGCTGACCCGACAGACGTTGTCCTGTCCCACTTTCAATAAATTTGTTTGTAATCGTTTTGTGAACTTGTGAAAAGCTATTTGTTTTGCGATATCGAGTCACAGTATTAGTCACATCATTGTGTTACATTTTTTAATTTTGGGTCTTTTAGGGTCTTTTGGGGGTCTTTAATGATTTTTGGGGATTTTAAGGGACTTTCGGAGGTCTTTTTGTAATTCTTTTCGGGGTCTTTTGTGGTATTTTGGAGATCTTTTTGCCCACAAAATCAAAGAAGAAGCTGTCAAATGACATTTGCGCACGTAACCCAAACAATTGGAATCTATTGGAACAGAAATGAAATAACTACTCTTGCTGGACAGATCGCGAATCAACACAAATTTAATTTTATTTTAAGTTAGGCCGGAATGCGTTTTTCCAAAGTTTTAATTTCACCGAAAACATTCAATAGAGTTATTTCCTCAAAATATTTTCAATTTATCGTTTTCCAAATTTTCCCGAATTTTATTTTGCTAAAAATATCTCCGGGAACATAACGAACAAAACAATTTTTGCTGTTTATTCGAATTTTTCGACTTTCCTTTGTAATTGTCTTTGTTTCCTAGGACTATAACGAACAAAATAAAAAAAGAATTACGCTAATCCATCGTTCGAATCGTGAGTTATGGTCGCGAGTTCATACATAAATCCTATGGAAAACAGCACTTTCAGTTTCCGAAATTTACAATTTTCCGGGCATCTTTTCTATTTTTTTTTTCGCATAAACCTTATTCGGACTATGGCGAATTTATAAAATAAAAGTTAGCCAAATCGGTCCAGTCGTTCTCAATTTTTTTTTTCACTTTAAAACTTATTCTCATACCTACCAAATATACATAAAAAATTTCACAACAATCGGTCGAGCCGTTTCGGAGCAGTTGAGACCCAAACACCGTGACACGAGATTTTTATATAAATATATGATTACAAATCGATTAAATGGTTCGATATTATTATACTTAAATTACAAATAGATTAATTGTTCGATATTATTAGATAGAAATTTTCAAATCGATTAACTGCTCGATATTATTAGATTTAAATTTTCAAATCGATTAACTGCTCGGTATTATTAGATTTAAATTTTCAAATTGTTTAACTGCTTGATATTATTAGATTTAAATTTTCAAATCGATTAACTGCTCGATATTATTAGATTTAAATTGCAAAGCAATCGAATAACTTTAGATTACATCTATGGAATTAAAATATTGTTAAATTAAATGAAAATGTGTGTGTAGAAATTCTTTGGCTTTCGTCCTCCCGGCACAGGTAATACCTTGGTAAATGGTGGGTTAAGAAAAACAAGGGGGTTCCAAGGACATCGGGACCCATGGTAGGGTGGGTAAAGAAAGTGGGTGGGTGTCATTCCCGGACACGCCTCCCACAGCCCCTCCCACCGGCATCAAGTCATCAGGCCCAAGTTTCCGTCTCTCTCCCTCTCTAGGAGAGAGTCCTTCCATCTCGTTGCGAATTTTCTAGTTTTGATTTTATTTTGTAGCACGCGAATTATTTGTGTTAATGGAGGAAGTCATGGGACGACCAAGATCCCACCTCGGTTGCCGACGAGCAAAGCAAAGGCCGAAAAATTCGAGGAATTTTTAAATCAAATTAATAAAGCCAGACAGCAACCTAATTTTATATTTCCGGTGCATTTCGCAAGACATAATATTCCCAAAGTGATTGATCGGCATTTTAGCATACTTTTAGGAATAATAAAATTAATAAAACTTCACACACTTGTATAAATGAAAATGTGTTAGCCAACAAATGTAATTTAAGCAAAGTAAGCAAAATTGTAATACATACATTTTAAGTTCTTGAATAGAATTAAATAAAATAACAGGCAGACTGATCTGACCACTGATCACAACGTGTCTTTTTTAAAAACGCTCGAACGTCGGCAAGTTATAAAATTGGCGCAGTCGGTAGGATCCTTTAAATAATATAAAGGATTCAGTGATACGAACCGCGTTCAGAAAATTTTTTTATACAATTATAAGAATAAGTTTCGGTGTAGTGAAAGCTAAAATATAAAAAAAAAATTTAAGCCCACACCATCAAAGTGAAGTGAGAATTTTTCAATTCAAAGTGACACTACAAAGAAACAAAGTGAAAACCACTCGTGTGCAGTGAAAGCTAAATATAAAAAAAAATAAAAACTTTTTACGCTAACACCACCAAAGTGAAGTGAACACTTATAGTTTAAAGTAGAGACACTACAAAGAAAAAAAGTGAACCACCACAAAAAGCAGTAAGAGCTGCTTCAATAATTGTACATAATTAATAAAAAAGACAACGTGCGAGAAGAATGGCGGAAGGACAGCCTCAAGTAGCACCTGTGGAACTGGTCGCAGAACTTGCAAGAAGAAAGTAACAATTGGAAGCGATGAGGCAAGCATACCTAGAACTAAGGAATAGGGCAGAAGTAAACAACAGAGACAGCATAATGAAAACAGTAAACAGCCTGCCTACGTTCACCGGTACGGGTGACATCACAATAAATTCATTTTTTAAAAGCATAGAATACCTGTTATCTACAATCAATGACACCGAATTAAAGAAGGAAGCGGTACGAACAATTTTCTACAGGACGATACAAGGACCTGCGAAGAATGTATTTATCAACATCCCAGAACCAGATAACTGGCAATTAATCAAGGAGACGCTGAAGTTACGATATCGACCTGACGTGGAACTACACCAGCTTTACAGGAAAGTTGCAAACCTCAAAGTAAATAATGTAAGTGAACTTATGGTAGAGATACAGGACATTAAATATAAGTCGCACGAACTGACAGTGTATTACACAGGCGACCACTATATAGACCTAAGTAATATGGACAGTACGTTAACAAACACTATTAAAGGAATGACCCAGGGAGTTCTGCTAGACAAAATTTATAACGAAGGAAATTTAAACAATATTTTTGAAATAATAACAAGTCGACGATTTGAAGATGGGTGCATACGTCCAGAATATAGGAAATTTAAAATAAAAGAAGATAGACCAACAAATGCATGGAACAGTAGGTATCAAGACAAAGGTCAACGATTGAATAATGCATCTGCGGATGGTAGAAATAGGAATCAAAATATAGGTAAAAGATTTAATAATTCACCTCAAGAAGGCAATGGAATCGAAATCCTTACTACCAAAAAGAATTAAAATATAATAATTCCGGGCAGTACAGACAAAATAATAATTTAATAACGGAATGTTTAATAATTTCAATCAATTTGCAAATTCGGCTAATTTCCAAAGACCACAGACAGGAAACCCTAGACAAAGTTCAGGCCAATATCGCCAAAACCCATTTAGGCAAGGTCAGGTTGAACCTATGGAAATTGATAATATCCAATCAAATATGAGTAAACTTCAATTGGTAGGACATCCTGATCCTCAGAGTGGCCAAAATCGCTTAATCTTGGACAGGTAAAACCAAGAAGAAACTCAAGCAAACAATAGCAGAAGAGAAGAAGTGAATAATTGTATTTTACGAAACAGTCTTGGAATGGTTACCCAAAATAAAATTAGTGATTATTAATAAAAGCTATAGTGCGCTCATAGATACAGGAGCTAGTTTTAGTTTAATTAATAGCGAAATAAAGGATTTTCCTAAAGTAAAATTAAAAGACCCAATATTATTTAGTACAATCACAAATGAAGATGCAATAAACTATGAAGTATGCACAATAGCACCAGTAGAATTTAATTTACCTAATAACGCCAGAGTGAGATGGAAGGCGGCACCATTAACAGGAAGAAAGTACGACTTTATAATCGGTATAGATATTCTAACGTTTCTCAATGCACAAATAAATGTCGAAGAAAGAAAAATAATTTTAAATCAAAGAGAAAGCAAATTCCTAAATAATCCTTATAATTTTAACCAAATTTATGCCCTTGAAACCACTGATTTCAATTCAGACAGATTAAAGTAAGATCACTTAAACGAAGAAGAGTATAAGGAAATTACAACGCTACTGAAGCGATTTAATAATTTGTTATTCAAAGATGGCGATAAATTAACTAACACAACAGAAATTCAACATGAGATAAAAACCACAACCCCACAACAGATTAATTCAAAATTATACCGATATCCGCCTCAACATGAAATGGAGGTGAGGAAGCAAATAAAAGAAATGGAGGAACAAGGCATTATTCAAAAAAGTTATTCCAGATATTCCAGCCCACTCAAAGTGTTACCGAAAAAGATGGACAATTCGGGCTAAAAAAAATGTCGGTTAGTAATAGACTATAGAAAATTAAATGATGTAACAGTGGACGAGAAATATCCTCTTTCGAACATCGATTCAATCCTAGACAAGCTAGGCAGGGCCTAATATTTCACAACGTTAGACTTGGCAAAAGGGTACCACCAAATTCTAGTAAAAAAGGAAGATAGGGAAAAAACGGCATTTGTTACACCTCATGGTTTGTACGAATTCATAAGGATGCCTGCCGTTTGGACTAAAAAATGCTCCCGCAACCTTCCAGCGTCTCATGAACGAAATTTTGCGAAACTTTATAAACCGAACATGCGTAGTTTATCTGGATGACATATTGATTTTTAGTACAACATTACAAAAACATGTGAAAGCAATTAAAAACATATTCAAAGTCTTGGAAAATAAAAATTTGAAAATTCAGATAGATAAGTGCAATTTTTTGAGGAAGGAAACGGAGTTCCTGGGCCACATCCTAACGAAAGACGGCATGAAACCGAACCCTAATAAGGTTAAAGTGATTGAAAATCTAGAATTACCAAAAACCGAAAAGCAAATAAAAAGTTTTTTGGACTTGACGGGATATTATCGTAAATTTGTGAAGGACTATGCGAAAATAGCACAGCCAATTACGAAATATTTGAAAAAGGGGCAACAATTAACCAGAAGGACCAAACCTACATTGAAGCGTTCGAAAAATTAAAGACACTAATAAGTACACATCCAGTTTTACGCTACCCAGATTTCGAAAGCAATTCACGTTGACTACAGATGCGTCCAACTACGCTATTGGCGCAGTATTATCGCAAGAAGGACACCCAGTTTGCTACGCGTCAAGAACCTTGAATAACCACGAGAGAAACTACTCTGCAACTGATAAGGAATTTCTAGCGATCATGTGGAGTGTCAACTATTTTAGACCATAAGTGTACGGCAAAAGATTTAAAATTTTAACTGATCACCAGCCAATCAAATTCTTACATTCAAAATATAAAGGCAAGGACATGTCACCACGACATCAGAGATGGCTACTAAAACTAAGAGAATACCAATTCGACATTGAATATTTAAAAGGCAAGGAAAAATAGAGTGGCGGATTTCTTAAGCAGGATAGAAAACGGTGAGGGTACTGCTTCGGAAAGAGTAGAGAACAACAATATCAATACTTTTAAGTTTTTAGTCAATAATATAGAGGACGATGAGACAATGGCAACAGTACACTCAGCGGAGGAAGACTTAGGTGACCATTTTCCAATCAAAGAAGAAATAGTGAATAAGTATAGAACGCAAATTATCCTAACAAATAATAAAACGGAAGACTTTAAAATATTACATGGGAAAAGAATAATATTTGTTGCAGAAAGTGATTTTGAAGAAATGGGAAACATATTCAGAAGCTTTATTACAAAAGGGAAGATTGGATTTATGCGGAAATTTCAGAACACAGTTACAATAAAGTGCAGGAAAAACTTATTGAAATTCTAATGATAATCAGATAGAATTTATTAAGTGTACAAGGAGAGCACAAGACATCGACACAGAAGTCGAAGCCATTAAGCAAATTTCCTTGTACCACGTAAGAGAAAGTATGCCTTCAGGTATCCTGGAAACATACAATCAAATAAGAAATAAAATATATTACCCAAAATTAATGGAAATGATTCAGATCGTTATCAAACAGTGTGAAATTTGTCAGGAAGTGAAGTACGATAGAAAACCTATCAAACCAAAATTGAATATTACAGAAACACCGACAAGAAAAAATGAAATTTTACACATAGATACGTATGTTATGGAAAGAAACCACTTTTTAACAATTATAGATAAATTTTCGGAGTTCGGAGCACCTTATCCGCTGACTGATAGAAATCATATTACCATTATTGAACAACTAGAAGACCATTTTACTAAATTAGGGAAACCAAGGAAAATAATTGCTGACAATGAATTTAAAACTACAAGAATAAAGGAATTTTTGGACAATGAAAATATAGAACTTCACCTAACAAAACCTAATAGCCATACGGGCAATGCTGATATTGAAAGATTTCGTAGTACGATAGCAGAAAAATTTAGGATTTTGTATAAATTAGAAAAAGGGTTGTCAGTCAAACAATTAATACAGAAAGCCATTCGAAACTATAATGATAGATTCCATTCAGCGACAAAATATACACCAAAAGAAGTGCATGATAATACAGTAGATCTTGAAATAGTGAAAAACAATTTAGAAGCAACAAAACATAAAATCATAAATAAATTAAATAGAAATAGAGAAGATTATGAGGAAAAGAGATCAGAAGGGTTTGTAAAAAATTATAAAGCGGTAAGGCATAAAGAGCAAGGTATAGGAAAGGAAAATTGAAAAATATTCACCCTTACAACATTAAAAAACCATTAAAATTTTCAGATACTAATCATGATAGTGGTAATATCAATATGGATACGACCGAGTGAAGGCACAATGATTCTAACGGAACTAGTGGACCAAATAGGAATTATTGACCTACAAATAAGAGACCAGGAAATAGTTAGGGACACTGACATAGTATTACATATAATTTATGTTAAACAAATAGAAAATATTATTAATGAAATGACTGACAATATTATACTAGCGAAAACAAGTAACAAGGACATATTACAAGCCGAACTACTTGAAGCAAGAAATAAATTAATGACGTTAGCAACAGAAAAAAGACAAAAAAGAGGACTTATAAATGCGATAGGTACTGTAGCTAAATGGACATTTGGCACAATGGACGACGACGATAGACAGAACATACAAAAACATTTATTACAGACAGATGAGACATTAAACGAGCAAATACATATAAACGATAATTTTAATTTAGCGATAGAACAAATAAAAATATTGTAAAAAACTATAGGAAAGAAATTGAAAAAGGTCTTAATACCATAAATAAAATTGTAGACGAAGAATACCAACAACATATGTATATTCAACAAATGACTAAAATTCAATTGATAAAAAGTAAAATAAATAGAACAAATCCAAGATAACGTAGTCTCAGCCAAATACGGCCTAGTTCACCCAAATATTTTAACAAGTCATGCAATTAACAAATATAACATTGATTTTAATAAATTAAAATATTTGCAATTAGGAATAGCAACTTTCAATAATACTTATTTAATACTAAGCATTAAAATACCAACATTGTTCATACAAGTAAAAATAAGAAAAATTGTACCATTACCAAATAAAAATCAAAAAGAAATAGAAGCCAAAATAGAGGAAGTTTTTACGTACAAAGATAAAATTATGCAATTTGAGGAGAATAAACATTTCAGACTGTTAAAACCCAGCACTAATTGTATATTAACAAAAAATTGTAAATAATTAACAAACAGAGAATTAGAAATTATAGCGTTAGATGAAAAAATAATCATAGTTAAAAACGCAGTCAATTTATTCGTAAATTTCCATTATTAAATGGAAATAATTTAATTCAATTTAACAATTGTTCAATAGAAATTAATGATTACTACTATTCTAATTTAGTAGAAAAAGTTGAAGAAAATATTATTATTGCGATATTATGATATAAAGAATTTTACAGAAAAACTTACTTTCGAGCAAATAGACGAAAATGATTGATCGGCAATTTAGCATACTTTAAGCAATAATTAAATTAATAAAACTTCACACACTTTTATAATTGAAAATGTATTAGCCAACAAATGTAATTTAAGCTAAGTAAGCAAAATTGTAATACATACATTTTAAGTTCTTGAATAGAATTAAATAAAATAACAGGCGGACTGATCTGACCACTGAAATTGATCACATCGTGTCTTTTTAAAAAACGCTCGAACGTCGGCAAGTTATAAAATTCGTGCGCCCGGTTCGACCATGCCTTCCAGTTGACGGGTCGATAACCCGAAAATTGTCAACAACCTTCAGGTTAATTACATAAATTGGCGCCCAACGTGGGATCTGAGGAAGTTTTGGGCTTGGTCATAATTTCCCCTATTTAATTTCTCTTGCTCGGTTAAACACTTGGTAGATCATTGTTCGTCGTAAAGGCGATCCCTTTTCTTGTTCTGAGTGAGGCCCTGAAACAGGTCTAACGGAATTGCGGGTTTCTGACTTAAATTTGGTATCTGACCGCACAGCTGACGTTAAAGGACACCTCACTCCAGAGCCCTCCTATTGTCGGCGGGTTTTTTTTTGTTGCAAGTAAGGGCGAATTGGGTGTGCTTTTCATTGGAATTACAGGCGTCTTGCCTGGGTGGTCGACTTGACCAGAAAACCATCGGTTCAGCTGAATTTGTAGTAGAATCCGTCCGCTTCGACGCTAATGTTACTTAAGTTTCGATCATCTTATATGCCAGCGTTCTGGAATAACCAGGGATGGTATTGCGCGGACCTTGGACCGGAATGCTTTTCAATTATTAATTAAATGCATGATCTTGTGGAATTACTAGTCATTTGTCATCACACGAATACTAGACCAGAGCTCTGATGGCATTATTTCCAATAGCTGGAATCTTAAATCGTTTTGTGTATTTCCCCTGAGGGAATCCTTTTTCGCTTCTCAATTTCTGCACATGTCTGTCTGTAATTGCGTTTACGATATGCTGACCTTAGACTAGGAACTCATTGTTGACTTTATACCTGGACTAAACGGATATACTGTTATTTTACTGAAAGTTTTTATTGGGAACTGATGTCTGGTTGTGAGGGGGGGGGGGGTTAAAACCACCATACGACCGAAGGTAGTGCCTTGCTGGAGGACGGAGAAAGTTAGTTATTTGTACACATTTTGCTAGGGTTTTAGAACCTGTAATTTTTTTTTGAATTGTGAATTTTGGAGTAGTATCTTGTGGGTTTTAGAATCAACAATTTCTTTTAGTATTGACTATCGAACTTAAGGAAAATTCCGTATAGTAAAGTTCCGTTTAAGATATTTCTGAATTCGAACTATTCAGGATAATCTCGTTTGTTTGAATTTTTGGAAATTCGATTTAGTGGTTGTTTCGGAGGCTGTTGCTGCTCCGAATCCGGGTTGTGATATTTTGATTATCGATTTGCGCTTCGAGTGTTGTGGAGATTATTGAATCTTTGTGTTGGGATTATTTTTCTTGAATTTGAGTAAACATGTTCACCGCTCGTAGTAATGAGGATTTGAGTCGCCTCAATCCCAGCATAGTTTGTCAGGTATGCAAGGCTGAATTGGTCCCTGAGGTCGCAAGCTTGATTACCCTGTATTTGAAGACTTCGAACAATTGTCCAACTTGCAAAGAGACGTGCTTGTTTGTAGATTTGAAGCCGATAGAAGTTACGGTTGCGCCTACTAATAATATCACGTCGGGTAGAAACCAATCTATTAAAAGGACACCAGCATCCAAGGGAGCAATTACGAAGACTGTGCAGACACGAAGTACGAACACTGGGCGAAAAGGCAAGGCCAAGGGGCGAAACCAGTTGGACTGGACGAGGAACGAAAACTTATGGGCTGGAGAGCCTAATCGAAATTCGGACAGTAGGCTCCTGGACGAAGATAATCCTTTTGAGGATAGTCAACGAATTTCTGGTATTCGAGCTTGAAAACAAGCACAGAGAAAAGTCTCACGACCGAAGAGTTAAGGCCTTGATTGACACAGCCTGGAAGCAGCAGAAGACGATTGTTTGACCAGCAAAATGTCTGATGTTGTGGCCTCTAACGTCCAGCGGTGCTTCGAAAATTGTAATCTTCGATCCACTGGGGTTCGCTCTAGTCCACCGGGCATTCCACTAATTGGTCCTGATGAATTCTCTCGATATCCTCCAACAACTGGTCCTATTGCAAATATGGAGCAGGGGTTTCCATCCAGTTCACGCAGCGTTTCGTTCGCACCTGATTCCTCGATGACCAATGGTCGTTCACTCGATTTAAGCAAGTCCGATCGTATCACCAGTCTGATACAGAAATGGCAAATACGATTTGACGGCACTGTAGACGGCCTCACTGTTGACGAGTTTTTGTATCGCATACAGGTTCTGATGAACCAGACTTTGTACGGAGATTTTTCGTTGATCTGTAACAACTTCCACATGTTACTTCACGGTAAGGCGCGCGAATGGTTTTGGTTTATCACCGGGGCGCAATACAAGGATTGTCACACAGATTACGATCTCCTTGAGAGTACTCGGTCAAGGAAGCAGAGAGATCGAGAAACTTTCGACGAGTATTTTGATTCAATTTCTGTTTTAAAAAACCGACTAAACTCTAAAATAAGCGAAAAGGAACTCGTTAAGATCATATCACGCAACCTTAGACCGGATATTCGACATGAGATCTTATATCTGACAATTGGTTCTGTAGCGCAACTTCGTGATATCTGCCGGAAACGTGAACGTTTCTTTGCTGAAGTTCACCGCGGTTTTACTGGATTACGGAATCCGGCCACTCGGCGTAACATCTCCGAGGTTGACGTCGATTTTGTTTTACCAAAGGAGGGAAGTCTGACACCAAGTAATGAAAGCGGAATTTGTGCTTTAGGCGAGGGTAATACTCTCATTTGTTGGAATTGTGACGAACCTGGTCACAGGTATTTAGATTGTTTAAAGGAACGGAGGATCTTCTGCTATGGGTGTGGCGCCGTTAATGTCTTCAAACCCAATTGTACTAAGTGTAGGACATCGGGAAACTTCCGACCGGGTGTGGCCCAGCTTCGACAGCGAAACTCACACCCCATGTAAAATCAAACCTTGATGACACCTCACCTAACGACACTAGCTTCGGTGTCCTAGGTGGTGAACTTCACGTTCCCACTGCCTTATTTTAAACAATGAAGACACAACGACCGGCGAATCCAACAGCAGAAGACCGACCCTATATCCAATTAAGCCATATCACGATCGTTTTGATGCTTATCAGAGAGCACGAGCTCGAATTTTTGGTGAAGACACTCCCACGGTGAAGCCAAAGAGTAAGCGTTTGACACCTAGGTTACGAACCTTCTGGAAGTCTGTGTTACAAAGCCGTTGGAGATTTATAGATGCAATTGTCAACAGGGGAGATGACGTTCGTTCATATGCGGAGGTGACATTTTTAGATCGTATTATGCTACTTGCTTGATAGTGGTGCTACCATAAGTTGTGTTGGTTCAAAAGTGGCAAAGAGTATTTTGGGTGATGGTCGCGACGTGATCAAGTTTGTTAGCAGTATTAAAACGGCTGATGGCAATCGTCAACGTGTGAAAGGAAAGGTAAAGGTCGACATTGAATTTCGAGGACAAATTCGAGAAATCGAATTGTATCTCATTCCTAACCTTTCTCAAGATTTGTACCTGGGTATTGATTTCTGGAGAGCATTTAAGTTAGCGCCCGGAATCATTAGCGAGGTGCAGCATTGTTTGAATGTCAAGGTGGACAAAGGTAATAATACAAAATCACTCGGGCGAATATATAGTATAGCGATTAATGGAATTTGCACCATCTGTCACGCCCACTGCCACGCCCCCAACGCCCAATGCTTAAAAATTTTAACGGGACTTGGGGGGCGGCGCCCCCTTTAGGAGGGTGGGGCTTTCAAAGTTTTGAGTTTTTTTTCTCTCAGTGGTTTGAACGAGGTTTGGGGATTAATTGGTGTCATATGAAAGATAATAAAAATACCGTCCATTTAAAAAAAATGGGGCCAATCGAACTATCCTGGAGAGAGTTATAGTAAAAAAACTGACTTTCCGTAAAAGTTCAACAGTGGACGTGTTTAAAAGTGGGCGAGCCTACATTTTGGTATTAAATTAAAGGTGAAAATTAGTTCTACGCAGCCGTACTATTTGTATGGGCGTGGCATAATTTGAACGGAAGTTTGATCAAGTTGTATATGGTTCATGTGGTTTTTCATATAATTGAGTGATATATCGATGGTTTTTTTTGAAAAAGTAATTTTTCTAAGTGGTTTGATGGATGTCATGGGGTAAATTAGTATCATATGAAAGGTAATAAAAATACCTTTCATCTTATAAAAAATTGGGTTCAATCCAACTACCCACGACAAAGTAAGAGCCATAAACTGACTTTCTCATGAAAGTTAAGCAGGGAGCGTGTTTTAGAGTGGGTGGGCCTAAATATTGGTATCACATGTAAGGTGAAAATTAGTTCTACACAGTCGTACTATTTTTATGGGCGTGAACTTATTTGAACGGAAGTATGATCGAGTTGAATTTGGTTTATGTGGTACTTCATATAATAATTGAGTCATATATTATATAAATGAGTGTTTTTTCATACATAATTACATGATATACCATGATGCAGCTTTTTAAAAGGAAAAACTCCTATCTAAATATGAATTAATTAAGCGCACTTTATTTTATTATTGTATAAAGTGGCGTGTCCATTATTTTTTTAAAAATGATTTTTAAAAGGAAAAATTCCTATCTAAATATAATTTAACTAGCTTTTCCCGGGAGCTCTGCCACCCGCACACATGAAAGCACGCCTTGCCATCACTACCACATGAGGGGTGTTCTATTAGCTAAACCTAAACAAAGCGCCACCTTGATCGTATTCGCACTATGTGGTTTACCGATTTCTTGTTAAGATTCTGTGAAAGTTTCAGTTTGAGTTTTAATGTCGTATTACAAACAAACAGACATTCATTTTTATATACATACAAAAGATAATCAACAATCATCAACAACAAAAGAGAAACGCTATGTCCCGCAATTTTTAAATCATCACTATCACTACCACTACCACTATCACTACATAGTATAAAACAAAGTCGCTTTCTCTGTTCCTATATCCCTATGTATGCTTAGATCTTTAAAACTACGCAATGGATTTTGATGCGTAAAAAGTAAATGACAAAAAAATGTTATTGTGGGATATCCATAAGAGATAGACATATACCATCGCGGAGTTTTCTGTAGACCTTTTCAATGTGTAAGTTTTCAATTTAAATACTTTGTTTGATTTTTAAAAAAGGGCTCGAAGCTAATGCTCCGCTTTATTTGGATTCAAGATTAAGACTGACAAAATTTATTTTACAATTTTATTACTTAGAATAAGTTTACAACTTTAATGCAAGCATTGCATCTTTTTATTCTTTGGAAAGAATTGCTTAATTAGTGTCTACAGGTTATTGTTTTGTTATTTGTGTTTCCGGCACACTTTGGGAATAAATTGCTTACCTAATGTCTACAATTTCTTTGTGTTATAAAAAGTAACAAAAGAACAGAAGAAAAAAATAAAATAAATGTAGCGCGTGTTAACTCCTCCACATTTAAAAACGAACGTCCCCGTTCGTCTGAGCAGGATGCTGAGAGATTGTTTGGTCCATTCGAGGAGATGGTTGGGGTTGTTGAAATTGATCAATTGTTACCTCTTGTAATGAGGCGTTGTCGAAATCTTTGGAGACTTGGTTGACCATTAGCTTTGGTCCTTTTTTTGACGTTAGTTTTACTACCCAGATTGCCATTAGAATTAAAGTTATACCAGATATCCCGAAATGAATTATTGATGCTGTTATCCCCTTGCCTTTTAAAGTTTCGATATAGTTTATATTTATTAGGTGAAGTTCTTTCATCATTTCCAGGCTTAGCAATTCTTCTTCGGCCGTTAGTGTTGCATTTGGTTGTAGAACTGCAGGAAGGGGTTTACCGCTAGAGATTTCATTAGACAAAAATGTTTGGTTGTTTATTGTAATTGTGGAGTTGTGGTACTGAATTGCGAATGATCCAGTTAGGTTGATTTCTTCTTTGTCGATGCAAACGGTGTCGTTTAATTGATTTAGAAGTATTATTCCTGGGATGACTTCTTGGACAGTGGGAATGTGTTGGTTGTTAATCATGATGCAGTTAGGCGGTCGGCTTTTCAGTAGGTGAGGAATACATGTGGAGTTACTGATGTCTACAATATTTCCCTTTGTACAAATTTTAATTTGATTATGTTCTTCACAGTTGCTTTTCTTTCCAAAGATTTTGTTTTTGCATATTATAATTTTTTCAAATGGTATGTTATATAATTTATTTCTTTTCTTTATTGCTTTTATTAATAGTGATTCGCATAAATTGTCATCGGTTATTAGAATTTCGATTAAGTACAAAATCTTAGAACTACTAGAAGCTATCTTAACATTACTGAATTCAAAGGCCTCTTCTATATTATTAAATGGAATATTATTTTTCTCGATAATTTCTTTTATTAGGTTCATCTCAACATTAGAAAATATATATGAGCTTACAATGCCAACTTTGGCCCAATGTATTGCGTAATTGATATTTATAATTTCGTCTTTCATTAATTGTAGCTTAAATTTAATGTTTACATCAATATCATGCTGAATATCTTCCTTATCTTTTAATATATGAAATATTTTATTTGACACTTCCGTTATATTATTTATTCTTTCGCTCATTGCTCTATTTATTATTAATTGGTTATTATTATTTTCAAGTAAGTTATTTATGTGATTTTCTAACATAGCGAGATCTTCGTGATTTGGGCTCCCTGTGAGCCATTTCCATGCGGTACCAATTGCGTTTATGGATCTTTTATTTACCTTTGGCTTTAGTCTACTTAAGAAACTTTGTATTTCGGTTATTTCATGGTACAGGAAGGGGAGTAAGGGATTGCCAGAAACTATTTTGTGTCTTATCGTCGAGTTAAGTTCGTCCAAAGTCCTTTGGTATTCGTCTATGTCTATGGTATGTATAATTTTGTAGGTCCCGGTTTGAATTTTGGTCCATCCTGTATTGAAGGTTGCCAGTTGTGAATTTGTGTAATCGAGGATACGGAATTCGCCACTGGCGAATGGTATTATTAGTCTGGAAGTAAACAAATGAGTTAAGTTCTAATATTACTTTTGTGTACAGTTCGTCCTTTTTCTGTTACAACTACACTAGATTTGTCTTCCTTTACTATTTCTTTTTTGTACCTGGTAGTAAGTTTTGAGCCTAATCTTTTATTTATTCGCACGTAAATAATGTCGCCTGGCAAATATGTTTTCATTGGAGTCCTCTTCCGATTGTGCACTTCTAAGTCCTTTGCTTGTTTCTTTCTAAGTGCTTCGATGTTTTCCTGTCGAGCCTTTTCGTACTGGTCAGGGGTTGTAGAGACTCTACGTCCGAAAAATATATCTATCGGTTTCTTCCCTGTTGTCGAGTGAACTGTGTATTATCTGTCTCAAAGGTTCGCTAATATCTTATGAAGCTCTGCTTTTTATTATTCTAACTTGGGCATATTTGGAAAACTTGTCGACTGCAGTGAGAACTAAATTTCGTTGTCTACTACTATCAATTTGGGTACGCCAATTTTTCTCTGTTTTATAAATGTCAATATGCACTATTTCACCGGGATATTTCGGAATGGGAGTTTCAAGTAACTGTGGCTTATTTGGATGACGGTCGTACTTGTTTTCTTTGCAAATTTTACATTGTTTGACCAAATTTCCTATTTTAGCACTCATTTGTGGAAAGTAAAATTTTTGTAATAGTTGGATTTTATTTTCCTGGGCATTTCTATGGGCGCGTTTGTGTTCTTCCAGAATTTCTGTTTCCTGTCTGTCTTTGTCTGTAAGGTCTTCGACTTTGGTTTGGGTAAAACGTATTTTAAATTTAGAAAAATGAAGGGGGTATATTTGTTGAATTCTTCCCATGATTGGTTCTGAGGTAAAAAGTCCGTTTATTACTGAGGGATTTAAATAACGTTTAAAAATTGAAATTAGATTTTGTTCGTCGTAATCTTGTTGATTAAAAATGTGTCTATGATATGTGGGGAAGGGTATTTTGAATTGGTAACTATTTTCGTCGCCATTTAGGAGCCAAATTTGGTTCTTGAATGCATTTATAGGTCCTTCTACCGCTGGGATAAGATTATTCGCTGAACTTTCGTCACTATATTGCGTTCCTGTGAATGAATTAATTTGTGATACCTGTGGTGGTCTTGAGAGTGCGTCAGCCACAACATTGGTTTTTCCTGGCTTATAGATTAGCTCGTAGTCATACTCTTCTAATCTAGCCTTCCATCTTTTCATTTTGCTGTTGTGGTTTTTGTTGCTTAGAGCGAAAGTGAGTGGTTGATGGTCCGTAACAATTTTAACCTTCGCAGAACCGTAGAGGTAGTTTCTCAGGGAATTTAGCGACCATACTATCGCTAGCATTTCTCTTTCATTTGCAGCGTAATGCTCTTCGGCTTTAGAAAGAGTTCTCGAGATGAAGGTTATTGGTTTGTCGTTTTGTGATAATACAGCTCCAATTGCGTAATTGGAGGCATCTGTTGTTAGCACAAATTCTTTGGAGTAGTCGGGGTATGCAAGCATTATGTCTTTACCAATGAGCGATCGTTTAAGTTTCTCGAAGGAATCTATGGCGTTTTTATTTAAGGTTACCGTGACTTTCTTTGATTGATTTTTGGACACTCGTCCGCCTTCCCCCCTTAAAAGGACTGTAAGGGGTTTCGCGAGCTTCGCATAATCCTTGATGAAGCGGCGATAATACCCTGAAAGTCCTAAAAAGGATCGAAGTTCTTTTAAGGTTTGAGGTACTGGAAAATTTGCTATTGCGTCTATTTTCTGTGGATTTGTTTTGAGGCCATTTTCGGATATTATAAAACCTAAAAATTCCACTTGTGTTTTTAGGAGTTGACATTTGTCAAGTTATATTTTTAGATTTGCCTTTTCTAACGTATCAAAGATTTGTTGGATGTCATTAAAGTGGGTTTCCTGATCTTTACTAAATATTACGATGTCGTCGATGTAGACGTAACATCTCTTTCCTATGTGGTTCCTTAAAATGTCGTCAAGAGCTCTTTGAAAAATTGAAGGAGCGTTCTTGAGACCAAAAGGTAGCCGGGTAAATTCGTATTTACCGTGATTCACCGAAAAAGCTGTCTTCTCTATATCCGATTCCTTTAGGGGAATCTGGTGGAAGCCACTCTTTAAATCGAGTACTGAGAAGTATTTATTTCTTCCTAGGTGTGCAAGTACTCCACTTATTTCGGGTATCGGATATCTGTCCGATACGGTTACCAGGTTCAATTTCCTGTAATCGATTACCATTCGATATTTCTTTTCTCCGGATGCGTCTAGTTTTTTTGGTACTATCCATACGGGTGAATTGTATGGAGACCTTGAGGGTCTTATTATACCATTCTGTAGCAAGTCTTTGATTTGTTTCTCTACTTCCACTTTCAATGACATTGGGTACGGATAAAATTTGGTGTATATTGGTGTATCTGTAGACGTCCTTATGCTTCCTTGTACTTTCGTAGTATAGGTCAGTCTTTCTTCAGGTTCGGCAAAAAGTTTGGGAAAATTTTTAGCAATTGCATTAAGTGTGGTCTTCTGTCTGTCATTTAGGTGGTCAGTCCGTATGTCTATTGTGTTAATCGACTGTATGGTTTGCTGTTTTATTTTAATCCTTACTCTATCTTGTATTGTCATATAGTTGTATTTTGTGTGGATTACTGCCGAAAGTTGCTTGAGGCTGTCATTGCCTAGGATGCCGTGGAATGATTTTAGGGAAGGTAACAAAAAAAATTTAATTTTGAGATCGGGTATTCCGAATAAATTAACATTGGTGTGGTGCGTAATTTTTATTTTTCCGGCTATAGTGTTAGCAAAGAAAGGTTCGTCATTTGGGAGAGAGTTGGGTACAATGGAGGGTTGCATATAATTACTGTTTGAACCCGTGTCGATCAATATTTTTAAAATTCCTCCTTCCTTCGTTTTACATTCAAAGTATGGAAGTGAGGAGTTTGCTAGCCTAAAAAATGGATGTCTGAAAAATCCTCTGTAGAGTTGTCGTCTGTACCGTACTGTTCGAGAGTTTCTTGTACGTCGTAATTGTCCTGTCCAATTTCATCGTGTTGGCTTACATACTCCAGATCTTGTTGGTATGCAGCGTTTTTGCATTGTTCAGCTTCTATGTTAAAGTTTCGTTGTCTTTTTTCTATATTTTGCTGGGGATGTGGTGGCCTTTTTCCTTGAAATGCCAGGTTTTGTGGTGGCCTATTCATGTAATTGACTCTTCTTGACTGCATGCTCTGGTCGACGTCCATTGGTTCAGGTCTTGGCATAGGCTTTGGTGCAAAAGGTCTAGGTGGTGGTTGGTGTCGATGTTGAGAATTGAAATTTTGTTGTTGTGGGAAAAAATTCTGGGGTCTTTGCCAATATCCTTGTTGTTGAGGTGGGTTATAGGAGGGTAGGGGCATTTGTCTCTGCATTGGTTGATTCCAATGGGTAAGGTGTGGGTAAAATGGTTTCGGTGCGGCGTGGTGCTGTGGGGAAAAATTCCTTCGCGGATTTACAGGGGGTTTCCTATAGTTATGGCTACTGGCAATATTTGCTCTATAGGTTTGATTTTCCAGCTTGAGGCATAATTGTAGAGCCTATGGAAGGTCTGCTGGTTCTCTTATCCCTAGGAGTCTCGGAAGGTCACCATTGAGACCCCTAACGAAGGTATCCAACGCTTTGTTGCTATACGTGTCTACCAGAAGTTTTCGGGATTCCGATCCGGCTTCTAAACAAGAAATTTTGTTTAGGATCAGAGAGAGATTTGAATAAACCTTCTGATAATATTCATGTATGGTTAGATTGCCTTGAGTCAGTGAGGCCATTTGGTACTCTAAATTACCTAGGTCTCGTTTGTCGCCGTAATGCGTTGTGAGACACCGTGCAATCGCGGTCCAATTTAAGGGTGTGCTGTAGGATTCCAACACAATGTCTGCTTGGCCTGTAATTTTGTTTCGTATAATGTTTAAGATACCAAATTTATGTGAGCCTCGTACTGGCTCGTACACTTGTAGAATTCTATCTACACTTTTCTTCCAGGATCCGAATTCACCTGGATCTCCCGCAAAATCTCGCAAAGAACGCACAACATCAGGAATTTTGTCGAGTTCACCAATACCGTGGGGTCCTGGGTTAACGGGTTCGTCTACCTCGATAACGTTCCTAGCTGTTAGTCTGTCATCTAAAATTCTATTGACCACATCTACTATTTGCCTAAATATGTCCCTATTTTCTTCATTTTGAGTATGTTGGGGATTTGGATTCGGAGGGTTTGGAACTAAAACCGGTGGTCTTACTAGATTATTTGGGTTACTCATTTTCGCAATTGGATTATTAACTTTAATAATTTGCGATTAATTACGCTTTATAATTCGGGAGAATAACGGAAATGTCAAAATTATTTTTTCTCAAATTGTTTCCAATTATTTTCGGTTTAAAAACTTAAATTTAAATTTTCTCTTGATATCGCAAATTGATTAACTTATTTTCTTTCTGTTTTTCGAATTAATTTTAAAACACTTTATTTTTTGTTGATTATATATTTTTCTTTAATTATTTTCGGTTTGAATCTCATCTAATTTAAAAATTACAACTTTAGTTTTCTCTTAGTATCAAAAAAAAATTATTAAGATTATTTTTAGTGTGACTTGTTTACACGTTTTTCGTACGTATGCGAATTTCCGTGTTTCAAAGATTAATTAAAGTATTTTAGATGCATATCTCACTTTTTATTTATTTTTTTCAGATATTATTTCTATTATTTTAATTCACTTAAAAAAGATTTAATTTCTCTTAATATGCTTAGTTAATTACGATGACTTACAGTAAGAGTAGCATTGAACTACTCGTCCCTCGCTGGCTGCACGGATGAGTTCCTTTTAGGTCGGCTAAACCTACTGCGGCTCCTGCTACATCATTTCAATGCGAGGCGGTCTCCGGACGGACACTAGAGAGCCTGAGTCTTCTTGGATCCTGTATGACCAGTCGGAAAAATAGGATTGATGCCGTCGGGAAGTCAATTTTAGTTTCTTCCTTTCACAGACACTGTTTATGATAACGTGAAACACTGCCACTACTTTGGGGACTTTTGTATTTTCACTTTTACCTTTTTTCCCTGCCCCTGCTCGGGCGCCAGTTTTCAATTTAAATACTTTGTTTGATTTTTAAAAAAGGGTCGAAGCTAATGCTCCGCTTTATTTGGATTCAAGATTAAGACTGACAAAATTTATTTTACAATTTTATTACTTAGAATAAGTTTACAACTTTAATGCAAGCATTGCATCTTTTTATTCTTTGGAAAGAATTGCTTAATTAGTGTCTACAGGTTATTGTTTTGTTATTTGTGTTTCCGGCACACTTTGGGAATAAATTGCTTACCTAATGTCTACAATTTCTTTGTGTTATAAAAAGTAACAAAAGAACAGAAGAAAAAAAGAAAATAAATGTAGCGCGTGTTAACTTGTACAATACTTAGTACATTATTTTGATAAATCTCGTAGGGTTCAGCCTGCGTTTGCAATGTAAGCGGAAAAAATTTAATTATTTACGACATCACATTAGAAACCTCAAAAATAACAGTATTTCTCCACTATTTAATGGATGTTATCATACATATAAACCTTCCTCTTCAATCACTCTATCTATTAAAAATCGATGCCCAAGTAACACCGCATCAAAATCCGTTGCGTAGTTTTAAAGATCTAAGCATACATGGGATATAGGGACAGAGAAAGCGACTTTGTTTTATACTATGTAGTGATTGAGCGCGCTGTGTCCATAATTTTCCAAAACGCCATTTAAAAGGACAAACTCCTTTCTAAATATAAATCAATTTGAAAAATATAAATTAATTGAGCGCACAGTATTCATTTCTAAACATAAAACATTTGAGCGAGGGAAATCACATCAACTATTTTTTTTTAGGAAAAAACTGAATCACTTGTAATGAGTATAAGTGGATACACCTTTCATGAAAATTGGGACACGCCCATAAAAAAGTAGGGCTGTGTGGGAAAAATCTTCAGCTTTCATTTGACATCAACATGAGGCACGCCCACATTTAAACATGCCCACTGTTGAACTTTCATTATAAAGTTTACGGAAAAATCAGTTTTTTGGCTCTAACTATTCTGAAGTAGGTTTCATTGGCGCCATTTAAATGGACGGTATTTTTTAAATTCTCTATATTAACTTCACTTGCCCGTGGCTGGCTGGCTGGCTGGCCAAATCTTGTGATCAATTTTTAACCCACTTCCTACAGCCCGATTTTATTGAAATTTTGCACACATGTACACAAGACAACACTTTCTATTAAAATTTGAGGCCCCTCGGGCCGCGGGGTCGGGGGGCTCTCATACAAATATTTTACAAAATTTACCCGATTTTCTTTAAATTTTGTACACATGTGTGTCTTCGATGGAAAACACTTTTTGTAAAAATTTGGAGCGATCGGCCCCTTGGGGACCCCAATATACAATTTTTAAATATCGCTATATCGCATCAGATCACGGCAAAGTCTGAGCTCTGTGCTTTGTGAGCAGCTGCGTCATTTGTGAATTATTTTCCCACAAAACGAGCACGCAGTGTGTGTGTGTGTGTGTATCCCCGATTAGAGAATTTACAAGAAAAATTTTAATTTTTATGGGTTGTTTTTTTTTTATACTTCATATGACACCAATTAACTCCCAAACCTCCTTCAAACCATTGAAAAAAATGATTTTTAAAAAGAAAAACTCAAAATTTTAGAAGCTCCTATCTCATAAAGGCAGCGTCTCCCCCAAACAAATGAATCATGGTCAGGGAAAACTACAAAAAACCTTGACCAAGAAAATATTACAAATTATAAAAATAATTTAAAAATACAAAAATACTGATAAACAATTTTTTTTTTTTTTTTTTTTTTTATATATTAAGAACAACTTATGAATACTTTAACCATCATCCTTCAAGAAGTTGTTAACGGCTAATTTGAACGCCTGCAGATTATAAGATTCTGGAAACACGTGTTCGACCAATTGATTCCACATCGAAGAGACTCTCGGAAAAAAGGAGGATTTAAAGTGTTGGGTTCTACATGAAAAAAGTTTTAAGGCAAATCTATGTTGATTGCACCTTAAACGAGTGTTTACGTTACTGAGAAAAGGCCCAGGAACTAGAGAACGGGTTTCTAAAGAACATTTACCGTTGTAAAATTTATAGAAAACAGATAAAGCTCCTACATTTCGTCTGTGCTCCAAAGTATCAAGAGACGAAGTAATGGTTACATCGTTTATCAAACGGATAACTCTATTCTGAACACCATCAAGATGAACCAAATGCTATCTTGGAGCACCACCCCACACATATGAATTAAATTCTAAAATTGGTCTAACATAAGATTTATATAATCTTAACACTTCAGAGGGAGTGAAGTAGAAGTTACAACGTCTTATGAAGACTAAACATTGGCTAGCTCTTTTTGAAATTTCATAAATATGTTCTTTCCAGGAAAGATCACTTGATACTTTTAAACCTAACAACTTAAGTGAATCAGATCTCGCAATAAAGGTACCATTAATAACAGGAGGAACATAATGTTGAGTTGTCTTCTGAGAAAAAAGGCAAGACTGGAATTTATTTGGGTTAAATTCTACTCTGTTAGAAATGCCCCAATCAAGAATGATTTGAATATTAGACAGAATAGTCAAATTCATTAATTCACGCGAACCATTCAAGCGAGAATTGCATTCTTTTTGATTGTCAAACTCAATGGAGGCCGATAGTGTTGTATCATCAGCAAATGAATGGATATCACAGGTTGTAGAAGACAACAGGTCGTTGATATATATCAAGAAGAGCGTGGGAGACAAGGATGATCCTTGAGGCACGCCAGCATTTATCCCATGTGAATCTGAAGATATACCATTTAATACAACTTTTATTTTACGGTTCCATAAATAATTCTCAATCCATGTAATGAGAGAGGAGTGTAAATTCAGCGCACGAATCTTATTAATAAGACAATCATGCCATACTCTATCAAAAGCTTTAGCAATATCTAAGGAAACAACGCTTGATTCACCTAGGTTTTCAATGCTTCGCTCCAAACAATGAGTCATGCACGTCATTAGTTCGCCTGAAGATCGATTTTTACGAAATCCATACTGCACATCGGATAAAAGAACATTCGAATCCAGATAGTTCATTAGTCTGAAATTAATGATAGATTCCATTACCTTCGATAGAACCGACAACAAAGCAATAGGTCGGTAGTTCGTTGGTGCCGATTTGCTATTTTCCAAAATGATGGAAAAACACCTGTCTTCATTGAGAGATGAAACAATTTGCTAAGCGGTTTTGCCAAAGTAAGATGACAACTTTTCAATACTAATGGCGGAATACCGTCGGGGCCAGTCGCTTTATTGGGGTCAAGTTCTTTCAGAATCTTTGAAACAACCCGTTTTCGAAAATAGATTTTAGACATACCTGGGCCTAGATTCGGGAGAATTGGGGGGCTTTGATTAGTTAAAGGAAGAGTAGACGCACCAGCGAAATGAGAAGCTAAGAGATTAGCTTTCTCAATATTAGTTCTATAATGAATACCATTATGAAATAATGAAGGAATAGACGAAGTATTGTCTGCAAAGTTTCTTTTAACCAATGCAGCAAACGACCAAAAGCTTCGACTGTTTGAATCAGAATCCAAAATTTTTCGCATGCTATCTCGAATCTTAAGGTCATATATTATTTTGGACCTTTTCAATATAGCCTTTGATCTGTTTCTAGCTATTCGAAACTTTACAAGGTTTTCTTCGGAAGTGCAATTAACGTAGTCCAAATGGGCTGCTTTTTTACACGCGACTGCTGACCTGCAATGTTCGTTAAACCATTTATTTTTATGAGTATTTTTCTTTTTAAATGAAGAAGGAATGCAATTTTTCATTCCTAGCAAAATGGTTGACGTGATAAGTTGTGATGCTTTATCAGCATTATTGCTGGAAAAACAGGTTGATCAATCAAATGAGCTATAAAATTGGTTCTGGAGCTCCCAGTTAGCATTTTTATAGTGCCAGAGTAGCCTTTTACTTGTAGTCTCTATAAGGGCTGGTGATATTGAAAATTTGGCTACTATCAAAGCATGGTCAGAAAGACCTAATGGAGCAGATACATCAATTGAATATTTATCAGGCATAGTTGTAAGAAATAAATCTAAAAGGTGAGGTGATTGACCAGTAGTATCGGGATACCTAGTTGGCTTATCAACGAGTTGGGAGAAAAGATTAACATTTGAAAATAGTTCAGCGGTTTCACCTGATCGATCTCTACCATTCGAATAGGTCAACCATGAATCATTGTGGACATTAAAATCACCCAATACTACCAATTCTGATGTTGGTGATGATTGGTAAATCTTGTCTATTGTGTCTGATAAGTAATTAAACTCAATATTAGTGTCATCAGGTGACAAATTAGGACTACGATAAAGGGAACAAATAAATATCGAATGGTTTGAAATTACAATTTCAATCCATATCGTATTGAACATTGGATTACTGTTTGGAATATTAAAATTAGGTACACTAAAACTGATGTCTTCTCGTATAAATAAACTAACCCCACGATGAGGAACCAAACAGTCGACACGAGAATACCCCTGACATTGAAAATAATTTGGGGTACCCATATAAGAGGCCTGCGTTTCACATAAACTTAGAACCGCAGGTTTATTCGCGTCAAGATGTGCTACGATCGAGTTGAAATTACTTTTAATGCCGCGAATATTTGTGAAATGAATTTCAAAATAAGAGTTCATTTTACAAATTAAAAATACCAAACCCGTCAAGATGATGAAAATATACGTAAAATAAGATAATAATAAAATAAAAAATCAAAAAATATTATAAATAACAATAATAAGAAGAATTTCTACGAACCAACCACTCAACAGTGAAAACGTTACTTATTCGTTTGTAGTACCAGGCCTAACAAACGAAAAAGGCACGCACAGCTACTGAGAAAGAAAGTCAATAAAAATTCTACTTCTAAAAACTACTCAAATAAAATAAAAACTTGAATAACAATAATTTTTAACGTAACTGCTTTTTTGTGTCTGATTCTTTGGTAACGTTACGATATGATGTCTTTGTTTTGATGGTATTGCTATCAGCAGTATCCACGCTTGATGAACAATATTGGAAAATGCCTGTAACCGCTGTTCGAGTTCAGCAATTTTTGTCGTTTGGATTTTATTTGACTTCTTTTGTTGATTCAGTGTGATGATCTTGTCGTTTAAATTATCCAACAGCACCAGACTCAATTTGTTCTTTTTAAGATCTTGCTTTCTTTTCTTTTTCTGACTTCTGCACCTGTACTGGCCTGATTTGTCAATTGAATAGATTGGAAGTGGTTAAGTCACGTTTTCCTTCTTTCGATAAAGATGGATTGGGAAAAACGACCCTGGTTGAACACGTTATCGATGTTCAGGATGCAAAGCCAATAAAGCAGCGGCATTACCCAGTATCTCCGGCTATCGAGAGATTGATTTTTGCGGAACTGGATGAAATGCTAGCTCAAAGGATCATCGAGGAATCCAAAAGTTCCTGGAGCTCGCCTGTCGTAATGGTACGTCAACCAGGTTCGACTCTGTCTGGACTCGCGGAAAGTCAACGCAGTGACGGTCAAGGACGCTTATCCCTTACCTCATATCAATGGGATTTTAGGTCAATTACCGCCTGCGGAGGTTATTTCAATTCTAGATTTGAAAAAGGCTTTCTACCAAATTCCGTTGGAATTAGGTTCTCGTGACAAAACCGCTTCCACTGTTCCTAACAGGCCCTCTTATCAATATCGAGTGATGCCATTCGGACTATGCAATGCACCCCAGACACTTTGTAGATTGATGGATCGAGTTATTCCACCTCAACTTAGGGATTTTGTATTCGTGTATCTTTACGACCTGCTAGTCATCACAGATACTTTCGACAAGCAGGTGTTGGCTCTGGAGGAAGTCGCTCTACATTTGCGGAAGGCTGGTCTCACGATGTAAGTAAAAGCAAATTTTGTTTGAGAGAAGTCAAGTATCTGGGATACGTAGTCGGAAACGGAGTGCTAAAGGTAGATCCAGACAAACTCGTTGCGATAACTGAGTTTCCTGCGCCCATGTCTGTTCGACAACTGAGACGTTTTCTCGATATGGCGGGCTGGTATCGTCGCTTCATAAGCAATTTTTCAATGGTATCTCATCCTCTCACAGAATTACTCAGAAAGTCAAAATCCTTTAATTGGTCGGACAAAGCCGAAGAAGCTTTTAACGAGCTGAAAAGAAGACTGACTTCTGCACCTGTACTGGCCAATCCAGACTTTAGTAAACCCTTTATCCTGCAGTGTGACGCGAGTCAAGATGGAATTGGCAGCGTTCTTGCCCAAGTAACAGATAGTGGCGATGAAGCTCCAGTGGCTTTCATGTCACAAAAATTCAATAAAGACCAAAGGAACTACAGTGTTACTGAGCAAGAATGTCTGGCTGTTGTTTTAAGCATCAAGAAATTCCACGCTTACATTGAGGGACAGGAGTTTACAGTGATCACCGACCACGCAAGCTTGCAATGGTTAATGAGATAGACAGATCTCAGCGGCATATAAGCACGGTGGGTTTAGAGGGGCTTCACATTTTCGATTTAGACATCACAAGGGGTCTGAGAATGTTGTTCCAGATACCCTATCCAGAGTGCATTCTGATGATCTGTGCGAATTTAGCGAGGTAGGTCCCGAAATCGACTTAGACTCGGCGGAGTTTGATAGTTCTGAATATGGATTGATAAAAACCAAAATTCTGGCTAACCAGAGCAAGTTGCCTGATCTTAAAGTCATAGGGAAATACTTATACAAGCGTACAGAATTTGCAACTGGTAGTGATGTACAAGAAAATGACTCTTGGAAACTCTGGGTTCCCCAGTCGTTGACCTACGGGGTCATTCAGCAAGCCCACTGTCGTCTAACTGGTGCTCATGGAGGTATAGGAAAGACCACCGACCGAATTAAGCGACACTTCTTCTGGCCACATATGTCGCAACAAGTCAAGGAATACATCTCTAATTGTGAAACATGTAAATGCATTAAGCCATCCAACGTTGTCTTGCGTCCACCTATGGGTCAGCTGGTACAATCAGCCCGACCATTTCAACGACTGTTTATGGATTTGTTAGGTCCATATCCTCGATCTAAATCCGGTGCTATTGGGATCTTGATCATAGTCGACCATCTCTCAAAGCACAACTTTCTGAAACCCCTTAAGGAGTTTTGTGCAACGTCTATCTGTTGTTATTTGGAAGATGACATCTTCCACACCTTCGGAGTTCCCGAGACAATCGTGACGGATAACGGCGTACAATTCAAATCAGTCATCTTAAATTCACTTCTTACTAAGTACGGTATAAAACATGTTTATACGGCCCTGTATTCTCCGCAGTCTAACGAATCCGAAGTGTGAATCGCTTTATCATAGCTGCCATACGCGCATATATTAAGAACGATCAGAAGGACTGGGACAAATGTCTTAGTGGCATCAGCTGTTCTTTGCGTAGTTCTTATCATGCGTCCACCGTACTATGTCCTGTTCGGATTGAATATGATTCACCACGCCTCCGACTATCGTTTGCTGCGTAGCCTGAATTTGTTAGAGGATCACGAAGTGAATATTCCATTGTACGACAAACTTGGAAACATTTGGGAAAAAGTTCAAGAAAAGTTACAACAGTCTCACGATACCAATACTTGCACATACAACACTCGAAGCCGCAATGTAGATTTCAGGGTAGGCCAGGAGATTTTTAGGCGGAACTTCGCCCAAAGCAATTTCGCAAAAGGGTTCTTTGCCCAATTAGCCGCACTCTCTCTTCCAGCCCGAATTCGTGAGAAGAAAGGTAACACTTATTACGTTCTAGAAGATAGATCCGGTAACCTGTTAGGTACCTACCACGCCAAAGACATTCGGCAATGACTTAAGCTTTGTTGTCCCACTCTTTCAAATAATAGTACCCTTACTCTTCGAAAGAAGAAAGCGGGTCCTATTATTTGTTGTGTAATGGGAGAATATTTTTTTTTTAGAAAAGAAAAGAAAAATTTTCTTTTCTTTCAAATGTTATCCGAATGATACGAGCCACCCTATACGCTAGATGCTTTCAAGGAATCTCTTTGGCATTGCAACAAAAATAACTGTTGCGTTTTAATTTCGACTACATTGTAACGTTTCTACTCGGGTGACGCTCGCCGGCTTACCCAGGGTTCTTCTCCTCTACGTCGGTGTTACAAATTGGTTTTGTTTTCCTTATAAATAATAATTCGGATTTTGTTGGTATTTTGGTTTTTGTCTTTATTATTTGTTTTGTTTTCTGTTTTTCTCTTCTTGAGATTTAATACTAAATTACATGCTTCTCAAGTGCTGACGTCACATATTCCCCGCTATATGCGATGTGTAACAGACCAAAATGGGCTTTAATGAGGAAGAGGCGATTAAATCCACCTACTTCCTATTAAGTGCAATGCCGGTCAACAAAATGTGGCGCAAGTAAGGAAAAGCGATTGAATCTACTTATCCCTTGCAAGCCCACGAGGAGTTTCGGCAGAACATACCATCAGTGACGAAAAGGCGATGGAATCTACTTATTTCGCACTGCGGGTATTGCTTGTTGACTTCCAGCCAGGGTGTAATATGTTAGGAAGAGAAGGCGATTGAATCTACTTGTCCCTTGCTAAAATATTACAGGAGCTGCGTTGTATGTATGGGGCTCAGTAGATTACTGTTCCCTTCAAAAAGTTGTTCGTGTCGAACGTTGAGAGACTCTAACCACTTTCAGTGTATACACCGTTTTCGGTCCCTATGTCTTTAATAAAAAGTAAAGGCTTGTTGAGAATTATATTTATATTCAACACCAAAAGGAAATTTCTAATAATTTATTGACTGATTATTGTTGAATTAATAATGCTATTATTATATGAATATACCTTTTCTCCATCGTTTATAACAAATAGAAAGAAGCCTTTTCTTTTATTATAAAGACATAGGGCCTAATGAACATTTTATTATATCCGAGTCAATGCCGGGGTATGAACTTGGTAACTAGAGATTTCTAGCTCATAGCTCTCTACTGGCGCTATTGACTCACTTGAGTTACACAAGAATATATCTTAATATCAACGCCTAGTAGCATGCCTGTCGAATGAGAAATATTCTGCCGCATGCTTACTATGTTGACATTCCTATATGGTTACTCAAGCAATTATTCTTAATATTTGTACGTATGTATGTACGTATATATATATATTTTGACCAGCGCCATGAAATTCATATTGGATTTTTGCGCACAATATATATATCTATGTATTTTGAACATACTTATTATCCTAATTCTTTGACTGGTGCCATGCAACTCATGTGAGTTGTGCGCACACATTACATATATATATTTTTGAATATAATTTTATTAGCCGTATGGTTCTGGCGTAGTTGCTGGTAGGCAACTTCGTTACAACATGTACATGCATTGACATAATTATGTCAATGTTGTAGTTCATCAAAATGTTGGTCGAGAAATTTAAAAGACTTTTTTTGATTGGCAGCCATAGCTGGTATGCCACGTAGGCTTGCATGCAACTGCATCGAGATAATTATTTCAATGTCGTAGTTCATCGAAATGTTGGTCGAGAAATTTAAAAGACCTTTTCTGATTGGCCCAGAAATCGTATGATTTCTGGTTGATAGCGTCATCACCAGCGACCGTACTGAGACAGAATGCGTTTTTGCGACGTACGAGTAGAAAACAAGAAAAAAGAAAAGTTATTCAGTTTCGGATGGTTGGACCGTGCAGTCGCACTAATATTTTTCTAATCGGGTTTACCTTTTGTTTGTCGGATGCTTTTGTGCTTTGGAGAGTAGAGTGCTGAAGCTACACCAGCCCTACTATAATAGTTTAGATTTTCATCAGTTTTCGAAAAAAAAAATTTTTTAACTTAAAGGAATTCGTTCAAGGGTGATTTGAGTGACAAAAAAAAAATAATATTCTTGCTAGTATTGTCCAAATTATTTCGATTAAGTGCCGCGTAAACCATTAAACGAAAAAAAAAAATATAAAATGGTGGAGAGGAACTTGTGCATCGGAATGGTGTATTATATATGCATTCACCGGGAACAATTCCTCCGCCAAGCATTAGTTCTCGTTTAAATACAAAAAGTTGATATCAGCGAAAAAATCTGTGCCTTATTAATTTGTTGTCCATAAAGTTCCACGTGCAGAGAAAGAGAAAGAAAATAGGAACAAGTGCAAGTGGTATCGTATCGTTGTAAATTGGCGAAGGTACATGCATTAAATGCGACGCTTGTTGCCTTCGGAGTTATCCCCGGTAACCGTTCGTAGTGCTTGCTCCCAAATAAGAGGGTTGCAAAAGGTGGAATTTCCCTTGGGGACGAAAAAATTCGTATACTCCTACACAAGTAGATAGTCCCTGGCAGGTGTTAAGAGCCTTTGAACATCGAGATAGGCGGCATTACCAGCTAATATAACCGCTTTTTTTAAGCATATTCTCAATATCATCGTTTTTTTGTTGTTTCGCAAACTCCAAGTACTTATCTATATGAGTACCAGTGAACCTGCAAAGAGGAGATTGGCTAAACCAGCGAGAGCGGAGAGGCCCAACGCCACTTTTGCGCACCACCCATTCACTACACGAAACAGCATCAACACGTATTAAAGTGTTCCTGGACGGGTCATACTTCCCCAAGGGCAATACGAGTCCTCAGCCGCAGCTACGCACTTCCTCAGCAGCAGCATTAATCTTCCTCAGCAGCAGCATTAATCATCCTCAAAAGCAGCATTAAACATCACCAACATCAGCAGATTTAGCACCCTCACCGGCAGATTCCGCAACCACATATTTAATTTTTTTTAATGGTTGTTGCTTAATTCGTCAAGATAAAAGAAGCCTTTAAGTCTGTCTTACTAGTTTTTTTACATATTGTAATTCACCGAACGACAAAGTATTGTAGGGGTTCCAATCACTGGTAGAATTGAGGTAGTCACGCGGAGTTTATCGTTTTAAATGAAGGATGAAAGAAGGGAAGAGAAGGGAAAACAACAAAATATTAAATTAACGTTCTTTCCATACAGCATGGATTCTGCCCAAATCGACAGCGCTGGCGACGAGGCACGGATCTACGCGTAAACAAGTAAGCTGGCATTTTCATTTCTCCTTTTGTTTTTTTCCTCTCTTAATGGGTTCATACTCAGTACTACTCTCGACCCAATGCTGGTCGGCCTTTTAGAATGGTTGTTATTCGTTTCTAGTGTCTGCTTTCCTCACACTGTGAGTGTTTGGGACTTCGGAGTCACTTCGGTTATAATCGAGTTGAATCTCAAACTTTTCAAGTCGATTAATTGTTCGATATTATTAGATAGAAATTTTCAAATCGATTAACTGCTCGATTTTATTAAATTTAAATTTTCAAATCGATTAACTGCTCGATATTATTATATTTAAATTTTCAAATCGATTAACTGCTCGATATTATTAGATTTAAATTTTTAAATCGATTAACTGCTCGATATTATTAGATTTAAATTACAAATCCTTTAATTGTTTGATATTATTAGATTTAACTTTCAAATCGATTAACTGCTCGATATTATCGGATTTAAATTTCAAATCGATTAACTGCTCGATATTATTATATGTATTTAATTAAACCAATCGATTAACTTGTTCGATATCATTAGGTTTAAATTGCCGATCGATTAGTTTGTTCGTTATTACTATATTTAAATACCAAACTATTAACTTGTTCGATCTTATTAGATGTAACTTATTTTCGAGCGACTTGTTTGTTATTAGATTTAAATTTCAACTCAACTATATACCTCAGGAATAGAGTTAAATTTTAAATAATTATATTACTGATGGTTAAGTGAACCTTCAAATCGTTATAATGGTTTCTTATTAATAGAGTGAACTCTCCTATCATTATAAATTTTTTTTTCTTGATTAGAATTATTTTTTTATCGGTTATAAATAAAAGTTTGTTGACAGATTCAGATTTCTTAACGTTATAATGGGCTGAAGTTCCAACCGATTAGATAATTTAAACTCGTCTTGAATTGCAAAGCAATCAAATAACTTTAGAATACATCTATGGAAATAAAATGTTGTTAAAGAAAATGAAAATGTGTGTGTAGAAATTCTTTGGCTTTCGTCCTCCCGGCACAGGTACGACAGTCATGGGACGACCAAGATCCCACCCCGGTTGCCGACGAGCATAGCTGGATTTAACGCGTGCACCCGGTTCGACCATGCCTTCCAGTTGACGGGTCAATAACCCGAAAATTGTCAACAACCTTCAGGTTCATTACAAAATTCGCCTATGAATGAAAAAACTGCATTTAATATTGCATACTACTGGGCTTTTAAGATAATTCAGTGTTTAGACTGAATTACAACTATTCATATGGCGAGCTGATAAGCTCGCTTTACTATCTTAATTTGTATTTCGTAAACTGTTGAAATTTGTACTGATAATGGTAATGATAAAAAACAACTCATAAAAATTAAAATTTTTCATGTAAATTCTCTAATCGGAAATACACAATGTGCAGTTTGAATAAAAGCGGGTAAATGGGTGGACGGTATTTTTTTTATACTTCATATGACACCAATTAACTCCCAAACCTCCTTCAAACCATTGAAAAAAATGATTTTTAAAAAGAAAAACTCAAAATTTTCGAGGTCTGCTCAACAAGGGCTTTCAGAAGAGGGGTGTCTCAAAGCCCTATCCCGTTAATCGCTATACTATAGTTTAGCCATCACTCGTATTGACGATTTGTCAATTGAATAGATTGGAAGTGGTTAAGTCACGTTTTCCTTCTTTCGATAAAGATGGATTGGGAAAAACGACCCTGGTTGAACACGTTATCGATGTTCAGGATGCAAAGCCAATAAAGCAGCGGCATTATCCAGTATCTCCGGCTATCGAGAGATTGATTTTTGCGGAACTGGATGAAATGCTAGCTCAAAGGATCATCGAGGAATCCAAAAGTTCCTGGAGCTCGCCTGTCGTAATGGTACGTCAACCAGGTTCGACTCTGTCTGGACTCGCGGAAAGTCAACGCAGTGACGGTCAAGGACGCTTATCCCTTACCTCATATCAATGGGATTTTAGGTCAATTACCGCCTGCGGAGCTTATTTCAATTCTAGATTTGAAAAAGGCTTTCTACCAAATTCCGTTGGAATTAGGTTCTCGTGACAAAACCGCTTCCACTGTTCCTAACAGGCCCTCTTATCAATATCGAGTGATGCCATTCGGACTATGCAATGAACCCCAGACACTTTGTAGATTGATGGATCGAGTTATTCCACCTCAACTTAGGGATTTTGTATTCGTGTATCTTTACGACCTGCTAGTCATCACAGATACTTTCGACAAGCAGATGTTGGCTCTGGAGGAAGTCGCTCTACATTTGCGGAAGGCTGGTCTCACGATGTAAGTAAAAGCAAATTCTGTTTGAGAGAAGTCAAGTATCTGGGATACGTAGTCGGAAACGGAGTGCTAAAGGTAGATCCAGACAAACTCGTTGCGATAACTGAGTTTCCTGCGCCCATGTCTGTTCGACAACTGAGACGTTTTCTCGATATGGCGGGCTGGTATCGTCGCTTCATAAGCAATTTTTCAATGGTATCTCATCCTCTCACAGAATTACTCAGAAAGTCAAAATCCTTTAATTGGTCGGACAAAGCCGAAGAAGCTTTTAACGAGCTGAAAAGAAGACTGACTTCTGCACCTGTACTGGCCAATCCAGACTTTAGTAAACCCTTTATCCTGCAGTGTGACGCGAGTCAAGATGGAATTGGCAGCGTTCTTGCCCAAGTAACAGATAGTGGCGATGAAGCTCCAGTGGCTTTCATGTCACAAAAATTCAATAAAGACCAAAGGAACTACAGTGTTACTGAGCAAGAATGTCTGGCTGTTGTTTTAAGCATCAAGAAATTCCACGCTTACATTGAGGGACAGGAGTTTACAGTGATCACCGACCACGCAAGCTTGCAATGGTTAATGAGATAGACAGATCTCAGCGGCATATAAGCACGGTGGGTTTAGAGGGGCTTCACATTTCCGATTTAGACATCACAAGGGGTCTGAGAATGTTGTTCCAGATACCCTATCCAGAGTGCATTCTGATGATCTGTGCGAATTTAGCGAGGTAGGTCCCGAAATCGACTTAGACTCGGCGGAGTTTGATAGTTCTGAATATGGATTGATAAAAACCAAAATTCTGGCTAACCAAAGCAAGTTGCCTGATCTTAAAGTCATAGGGAAATACTTATACAAGCGTACAGAATTTGCAACTGGTAGTGATGTACAAGAAAATGACTCTTGGAAACTCTGGGTTCCCCAGTCGTTGACCTACGGGGTCATTCAGCAAGCCCACTGTCGTCTAACTGGTGCTCATGGAGGTATAGGAAAGACCACCGACCGAATTAAGCGACACTTCTTCTGGCCACATATGTCGCAACAAGTCAAGGAATACATCTCTAATTGTGAAACATGTAAATGCATTAAGCCATCCAACGTTGTCTTGCGTCCACCTATGGGTCAGCTGGTACAATCAGCCCGACCATTTCAACGACTGTTTATGGATTTGTTAGGTCCATATCCTCGATCTAAATCCGGTGCTATTGGGATCTTGATCATAGTCGACCATCTCTCAAAGCACAACTTTCTGAAACCCCTTAAGGAGTTTTGTGCAACGTCTATCTGTTGTTATTTGGAAGATGACATCTTCCACACCTTCGGAGTTCCCGAGACAATCGTGACGGATAACGGCGTACAATTCAAATCAGTCATCTTTAATTCACTTCTTACTAAGTACGGTATAAAACATGTTTATACGGCCCTGTATTCTCCGCAGTCTAACGAATCCGAAGTGTGAATCGCTTTATCATAGCTGCCATACGCGCATATATTAAGAACGATCAGAAGGACTGGGACAAATGTCTTAGTGGCATCAGCTGTTCTTTGTGTAGTTCTTATCATGCGTCCACCGTACTATGTCCTGTTCGGATTGAATATGATTCACCACGCCTCCGACTATCGTTTGCTGCGTAGCCTGAATTTGTTAGAGGATCACGAAGTGAATATTCCATTGTACGACAAACTTGGAAACATTTGGGAAAAAGTTCAAGAAAAGTTACAACAGTCTCACGATACCAATACTTGCACATACAACACTCGAAGCCGCAATGTAGATTTCAGGGTAGGCCAGGAGATTTTTAGGCGGAACTTCGCCCAAAGCAATTTCGCAAAAGGGTTCTTTGCCCAATTAGCCGCACTCTCTCTTCCAGCCCGAATTCGTGAGAAGAAAGGTAACACTTATTACGTTCTAGAAGATAGATCCGGTAACCTGTTAGGTACCTACCACGCCAAAGACATTCGGCAATGACTTAAGCTTTGTTGTCCCACTCTTTCAAATAATAGTACCCTTACTCTTCGAAAGAAGAAAGCGGGTCCTATTATTTGTTGTGTAATGGGAGAATATTTTTTTTTTTAGAAAAGAAAAGAAAAATTTTCTTTTCTTTCAAATGTTATCCGAATGATACGAGCCACCCTATACGCTAGATGCTTTCAAGGAATCTCTTTTGCATTGCAACAAAAATAACTGTTGCGTTTTAATTTCGACTACATTGTAACGTTTCTACTCGGGTGACGCTCGCCGGCTTACCCAGGGTTCTTCTCCTCTACGTCGGTGTTACAAATTGGTTTTGTTTTCCTTATAAATAATAATTCGGTTTTTGTTGGTATTTTGGTTTTTGTCTTTATTATTTGTTTTGTTTTCTGTTTTTCTCTTCTTGAGATTTAATACTAAATTACATGCTTCTCAAGTGCTGACGTCACATATTCCCCGCTATATGCGATGTGTAACAGACCAAAATGGGCTTTAATGAGGAAGAGGCGATTAAATCCACCTACTTCCTATTAAGTGCAATGCCGGTCAACAAAATGTGGCGCAAGTAAGGAAAAGCGATTGAATCTACTTATCCCTTGCAAGCCCACGAGGAGTTTCGGCAGAACATACCATCAGTGACGAAAAGGCGATGGAATCTACTTATTTCGCACTGCGGGTATTGCTTGTTGACTTCCAGCCAGGGTGTAATATGTTAGGAAGAGAAGGCGATTGAATCTACTTGTCCCTTGCTAAAATATTACAGGAGCTGCGTTGTATGTATGGGGCTCAGTAGATTACTGTTCCCTTCAAAAAGTTGTTCGTGTCGAACGTTGAGAGACTCTAACCACTTTCAGTGTATACACCGAGTTAGGTTTTTGGAGTAAATTTCTCTGATTGTACTGCGTTTTCGGTCCCTATGTCTTTAATAAAAAGTAAAGGCTTGTTGAGAATTATATTTATATTCAACTTTTATTGTTATTATTGTTATTTGTATATTATTGTTGAATTAATAATGCTATTATTATATGAATATACCTTTTCTCCATCGTTTATAACAAATAGAAAGAAGCCTTTTCTTTTATTATAAAGACATAGGGCCTAATGAACATTTTATTATATCCGAGTCAATGCCGGGGTATGAACTTGGTAACTAGAGATTTCTAGCTCATAGCTCTCTACTGGCGCTATTGACTCACTTGAGTTACACAAGAATATATCTTAATATCAACGCCTAGTAGCATGCCTGTCGAATGAGAAATATTCTGCCGCATGCTTACTATGTTGACATTCCTATATGGTTACTCAAGCAATTATTCTTAATATTTGTACGTATGTATGTACGTATATATATATATTTTGACCAGCGCCATGAAATTCATATTGGATTTTTGCGCACAATATATATATCTATGTATTTTGAACATACTTATTATCCTAATTCTTTGACTGGTGCCATGCAACTCATGTGAGTTGTGCGCACACATTACATATATATATTTTTGAATATAATTTTATTAGCCGTATGGTTCTGGCGTAGTTGCTGGTAGGCAACTTCGTTACAACATGTACATGCATTGACATAATTATGTCAATGTTGTAGTTCATCAAAATGTTGGTCGAGAAATTTAAAAGACTTTTTTTGATTGGCAGCCATAGCTGGTATGCCACGTAGGCTTGCATGCAACTGCATCGAGATAATTATTTCAATGTCGTAGTTCATCGAAATGTTGGTCGAGAAATTTAAAAGACCTTTTCTGATTGGCCCAGAAATCGTATGATTTCTGGTTGATAGCGTCATCACCAGCGACCGTACTGAGACAGAATGCGTTTTTGCGACGTACGAGTAGAAAACAAGAAAAAATAAAAGTTATTCAGTTTCGGATGGTTGGACCGTGCAGTCGCACTAATATTTTTCTAATCGGATTTACCTTTTGTTTGTCGGATGCTTTTGTGCTTTGGAGAGTAGAGTGCTGAAGCTACACCAGCCCTACTATAATAGTTTAGATTTTCATCAGTTTTCGAAAAAAAAAAATTTTTTTAACTTAAAGGAATTCGTTAAAGGGTGATTTGAGTGACAAAAAAAAAAAATAATATTCTTGCTAGTATTGTCCAAATTATTTCGATTAAGTGCCGCGTAAACCATTAAACGAAAAAAATAAAAATATAAAATGGTGGAGAGGAACTTGTGCATCGGAATGGTGTATTATATATGCATTCACCGGGAACAATTCCTCCGCCAAGCATTAGTTCTCGTTTAAATACAAAAAGTTGATATCAGCGAAAAAATCTGTGCCTTATTAATTTGTTGTCCATAAAGTTCCACGTGCAGAGAAAGAGAAAGAAAATAGGAACAAGTGCAAGTGGTATCGTATCGTTGTAAATTGGCGAAGGTACATGCATTAAATGCGACGCTTGTTGCCTTCGGAGTTATCCCCGGTAACCGTTCGTAGTGCTTGCTCCCAAATAAGAGGGTTGAAAAAGGTGGAATTTCCCTTGGGGACGAAAAAATTCGTATACTCCTACACAAGTAGATAGTCCCTGGCAGGTGTTAAGAGCCTTTGAACATCGAGATAGGCGGCATTACCAGCTAATATAACCGCTTTTTTTAAGCATATTCTCAATATCATCGTTTTTTTGTTGTTTCGCAAACTCCAAGTACTTATCTATATGAGTACCAGTGAACCTGCAAAGAAGGAGATTGGCTAAACCAGCGAGAGCGGAGAGGCCCAACGCCACTTTTGCGCACCACCCATTCACTACACGAAACAGCATCAACACGTATTAAAGCGTTCCTGGACGGGTCATACTTCCCCAAGGGCAATACGAGTCCTCAGCAGCAGAATTAATCTTCCTCAGCAGCAGCATTAATCATCCTCAAAAGCAGCATTAAACATCACCAACATCAGCAGATTTAGCACCCTCACCGGCAGATTCCGCAACCACATATTTAATGGTTCCTAATGGTTGTTGCTTAATTCGTCAAGAGAAAAGAAGCCTTTAAGTCTGTCTTACTAGTTTTTTTACATATTGTAATTCACCGAACGACAAAGTATTGTAGGGGTTCCAAACACTGGTAGAATTGAGGTAGTCACGCGGAGTTTATCGTTTTAAATGAAGGATGAAAGAAGGGAAGAGAAGGGAAAACAACAAAATATTAAATTAACGTTCTTTCCATACAGCATGGATTCTGCCCAAATCGACAGCGCTGGCGACGAAGCACGGATCTACGCGTAAACAAGTAAGCTGGCATTTTCATTTCTCCTTTTGTTTTTTTCCTCTCTTAATGGGTTCATACTCAGTACTACTCTCGACCCAATGCTGGTCGGCCTTTTAGAATGGTTGTTATTCGTTTCTAGTGTCTGCTTTCCTCACACTGTGAGTGTTTGGGACTTCGGAGTCACTTCGGTTATAATCGAGTTGAATCTCAAACATTTCAAGTCGATTAATTGTTCGATATTATTAGATAGAAATTTTCAAATCGATTAACTGCTCGATATTATTAGATTTAAATTTTCAAATCGATTAACTGCTCGATATTATTAGATTTAAATTTTCAAATCGATTAACTGCTCGATATTATTATATTTAAATTTTCAAATCGATTAACTGCTCGATATTATTAGATTTAAATTACAAATCCTTTAATTGTTCGATATTATTAAATTTAACTTTCAAATCGATTAACTGCTCGATATTATTATATGTATTTAATTAAACCAATCGATTAACTTGTTCGATATCATTAGGTTTAAATTGCCGATCGATTAGTTTGTTCGTTATTACTATATTTAAATACCAAACTATTAACTTGTTCGATCTTATTTGATGTAACTTTTTTTTCGAGCGACTTGTTCGTTATTAGATTTAAATTTCAACTCAACTATATACCTCAGGAATAGAGTTAAATTTTAAATAATTATATTACTGATGGTTAAGTGAACCTTCAAATCGTTATAATGGTTTCTTATTAATAGAGTGAACTCTCCTATCATTATAAATTTTTTTTTCTTGATTAGAATTATTTTTTTTATCGGTTATAAATAAAAGTTTGTTGACAGATTCAGATTTCTTAACGTTATGATTGTTACTATTAATGGGCTGAAGTTCCAACCGATTAGATAATTTAAACTCGTCTTGAATTGCAAAGCAATCAAATAACTTTAGAATACATCTATGGAAATAAAATGTTGTTAAAGAAAATGAAAATGTGTGTGTAGAAATTCTTTGGCTTTCGTCCTCCCGGCACAGGTACGACAGTCATGGGACGACCAAGATCCCACCCCGGTTGCCGACGAGCATAGCTGGATTTAACGCGTGCACCCGGTTCGACCATGCCTTCCAGTTGACGGGTCAATAACCCGAAAATTGTCAACAACCTTAGGTTCATTACAAAATTCGCCTATGAATAAAAAAACTGCATTTAATAGTGCATACTACTGGGCTTTTAAGATAATTCAGTGTTTAGACTGAATTACAACTATTCATTTGTATTTCGTAAACTGTTGAAATTTGTACTGATAATGGTAATGATAAAAAACAACTCATAAAAATTAAAATTTTTCATGTAAATTCTCTAATCGGAAATACACAATGTGCAGTTTGAATAAAAACGGGTAAATGGGTGCCCCTCGACCCCTGGGCCCGATTAATTCCAAATTTTTACAAAAATTGTTGTCCATCGGAGATACACATGCGTATAAAATTTGAAGAAAATCGGGTATTTTTTTTTTATAAAATTTGTGTGAGTGCCCCCCCCCGACCTATGGGCCCGATCACTTCCAAATTTTTTCAGAAAGTGTTGTCCAAAAAATGTTGTGCATCGGAGATACACATGTGTATAAAATTTAAAAAAAACGAGTATTTTTTTTATAAAATTTGTATGGGTGACCCCCGACCGACCGACCCGACCTATTGGCCATCGAAGATACATATGCGTATAAAATTTGAAGAAAATCGGGTAAATTTTTGAAAAAAGTTTTATGGGAGCCCCCGACCCGATGCCCGAGGTGCCCCAAATTTTAATAGAGAGTATTGTCATGGGAAATACACATGTGTGCCAAATTTGAATAAAAGCCAGCCAGCCACGGGCACGTGAAGTTAATATAGAGAATTTAAAAAAGGAAAGATACTGACCTCTTAGAAAAAGGGGAGGGGCCTCTTGTAAAAAGGGGGGGGATAATGTGAATGGACAGGACTTTCATGATAACATTTTTTTTGTAGACTGTACCTATTGCATAGATAGAACAGAGGTATGCGTAATAACTGCATATTTGGTATTAGAAAATAAACGCAAGATTGTGTATTTTTTAAATTCTCTATATTAACTTCGCGTGCCCGTGGCTGGCTGGCTGGCTGGTGTGCAGAATATTGTGATCAATTTTTAACACACTTGCTAAAGTCAGATTTTATTCAAATTTGGCACACATGTGTATTTTCCATGACAATAGCTTCTATTAAAATTTGGGGAGCCTCGGGCCTCAGGGTTGTGAGGCTCCCATTAAAATTTTTTAAAAAATGTACCCGATTTTCTTCAAATGTTATACTCGTGTATCTCCGATGGACAACATTTTCTGTAAAAATTTGGAAGTTATCGGGCCCCTGGGTCGGGGGGCACCCATACAAATTTTATAAAAAAAAGTACCAGTTTTTTTAAAATTGTATACGCATGTGTATCTCCGATAGACAACACTTTTTGTAAAAATTTGGAAGTGGTTCGGCCTCGGGGTTGGGGGGCACCCAAAACAAATTTATAAAAAAAATACCCGATTTTCTTCAAATTTTATATGCATGTCTATCTCCTATGGACAACACTTTTTGTAAAAATTTGGTAGTGCAATGGCCCCGGGGTCGGGGGCCTCTCTAACAAAATTTTTAAAAAATTTACCTGATTTTATTCAAACTGCACATTGTGTATTCCCGATTAGAGAAAAAGTACCCGATTTTTTTCAAATTGTATACGCATGTGTATCTCCGATAGACAACACTTTTTGTAAAAATTTGGAAGTGGTTCGGCCTCGGGGTTGGGGGGCACCCAAAACAAATTTATAAAAAAAAGACCCGATTTTCTTCAAATTTTATATGCATGTCTATCTCCGATGGACAACACTTTTTGTAAAAATTTGGTAGTGAAATGGCCCCGGGGTCGGGGGGCTCTCTAACAAAATTTTTAAAAAATTTACCTGATTTTATTCAAACTGCACATTGTGTATTCCCGATTAGAGAATTTACCCGAAAAATTTAATTTCTATGGGTTGTTTTTTTATTTATTATTCTGTAAAATATATATAGTGGAAATGCGTATGGCTACTGAGCAGGAGGTTCGTGCTTCGAATCCCAGTAACACCAAAAGTATTTTCCACGGTGTCCCACCTCTCGCGAATGGGTGACAAACGTTTCGAGAATAATAGCTTGTCACGGAATGCTTCTCAATTCGCCATTCCGATCCGGCCTTAAATTGTAGGTCCCTTCTAAAGGGTGTTTTTTAAGGAGGTTTGTTTTTCCGATAGATGTCGTTTTATTTTATGACAGTTGTTTTGACAGCTCAAAGTGGCATTTCTACTCAGTATTGTTTGGCAAATCATTATGAATAGGTTAACTCCAGAACAACGTTTTCAAATCGTGGAAATTTATTTTCAAAATCAGTGTTCAATTAAAAATGTTTATAGAGCACTTCGTGAATTTTATGGTGCACATAATCGTCCGTCAGAGACCACCATAAAGAACGTAATTACCAAATTTCGGTCTACATTCACTCTTTTGGATGCCAAGCCACCGACAAGAATGAGAAGAGTTCGTACAGAAGAAAATATTGCTGTCGTTGAGGCCAGTGTCGAAGAAAACGACAATTTATCGATTCGTCGTCGTGCTCAGCAAATTGGACTTTGTCCATCGACTTTATGGAAAATTTTACGTAAAGATTTGGGTTTGGTGCCATACAAAATTCAATTGGTGCAAGAATTAAAGCCACACGACCATCGTTTGCGCCGTGAATTCAGTGATTGGTCGTTAAATCAATTGAACGAAGATCCATTTTTTTACCGTAAAATTCTCTTCAGTGATGAGGCGCATTTTTTGTTAAATGGATACGTCAACAAACAAAATTGTCGCATTTGGAGCAAAGATAATCCACACGCCGTTCAAGAATTACCAATGCATCCTGATAAATGTACTGTTTGGTGCGGTCTATGGGCTGGTGGGATCATCGGTCCATATTTCTTTAAAAATGAGGAAGGACGACGCGTTACCGTGAATGGAAATCGATACAGAACCATGTTAAATGAGTTTTTGTTGTCAAATCTTGAAGATATGGATATGGATGAAATGTGGTTTCAACAAGATGGTGCCACTTGCCATACAGCACGTGAAACAATCGACTTATTGAAAGAAACTTTCAACGACAACATTATTTCGAGAAATGGTCCGGTGAATTGGCCTCCGCGTTCGTGCGATTTGACGCCACTCGATTACTTTTTGTGGGGATACGTGAAGTCATTGGTTTATGTGGATAAACCTCAATCGATTGACGCTTTGGAAACCAATATTCAACGTGTCATTGCTGACATACGCCCTCAAATGCTTGAAAAAGTGCTGGAAAATTGGACCTCCAGAATGACATTTGTGAAAAATAGTCGTGGTAGCCATATGCCAGAAATTGTGTTTAAATGTTAAATGCCAAAAAATTATCTACCAAATAAAAAAAAATTTTGGTCATATGTTTATATGTGTTTTATTCAAAAAAAAAATCGGCAACCTCTTAAAAAAACACCCGTTATTTGTGTCCAAAAATATACATTCACAGCACAAATGTTAGCGAGAAGCTAGGCCTTTGACCGCAACAGCCTTTCGCGCCGAATATTATTATTAAAAAATATAAATATATGTGTGTGTGTCCTTAAGTATAAACCGTTTATATTGCACAATGGTGGCGCTATTCTACAGTTCAGCCGAGGAATTAAAATAAATTTAATTTTGCAAGTTTGGGTTGCTTGACTGAATAATAGGCATTTTAAATTGCTTTGACTTAGAATAATGTATACTTTTCAACTTCGTTTATTTATATATATATAACCATTTTAAAGAACATACGCTTAATTAAATTATCTATTACTTTAAATAATTATATGAATGTACAGCTGTAAAAGGGTCATATTTGATAATTATAAATGTAAATATACACACGTAGAAATAAGAAAACCTACTTTAAATTTGAAAAATAAATATGTAGTCCTTATTTCTAGAGTACATTGCGTTAACTCTTTTAATTTTGGATATTTTGAATTACTGCAACTAAAAAACCTCTTGTCCGCTGTCATTCTATGTTCTACTCCGCTCTTAAATTAATACCTTAAAAAATAGTTTTTGGAATAAGTCTTATTTTTAATATACATTATACATATTAAAGTGTTACCAATACAAATTTTTCATTTCTTTTTTTATGTAAATCCGTGTATTTACACGAGGTATTTTATTCATGGATTTTTTTCGTTTTCCATACAAAACCGGTTTTGCTTGACGATAATTTTGGAATTTTTTTACACCAAAAATTTTTGGTTTCTTCGGATTCTTCGCACTCACACAAACAAAAATGAAAAAAAAAATCCCAAGGACATATTTTTTCATTTTGTTTTTCTTGTCAGTTTTAATTTGCACATACATAATTTACACATACATATGAAAGAAATCCGGTATTTTGTTGACTCGTCTAAACGATGAGGGAATTTGTTGCTGAAGAATCCGGAATAAAATGCCTCGTGTAAATACACCCAATGAGAGAAAACAAAAATTGTTTGTATTTACCTCCTTCCAGAAAAAATCACAAAATATTGCACGATTGGTAAATATTTAATCTTAAATATTGAAAGGTATTTTTTCTCTGGTTGTCGTTCTGCTTAAAATATTATTGAAATATATCTTAGCAGATTCATTTGAACTTTCATTATTATTGACATCATCTGTCCTTTTTTTCAGTAATTTTAATTGTTCGACTTGAACGGTCATTAGGTTATTAATGGGGGTTTTCTCGACAATATATCTACGTATGACATTGTTATTTGTATTAGACTCTGTGTCGTTATCGAACTGAAGTCTAACAGCTTCGGATGTCATTGCTAGTTCGCCATAAAGATGGTGGCTTCCATCGCCTGTACGTTGAATCCTACTACGAAGAGTACTTTCGGTGACGGTTTTACGATCGTAGACGGCGCCATGTTCTGCTAACCAATCAATGATTTTGGTTGTAAGGTTAAATGGCATTCCTAATTCAGCAGTCCTGTAGTCCCACGGAAAAGTATGATGGTAATTGTGCCATCCCTCACCACCAGCAACAATGGACACAAATTTAGATTCAGCGGAGAGAATTTTTCTTAAAAGTAGTAAGACTAATTGGTAACATTGTTATTGTTAGATGATTATTTTGTAACTCACTTGTCGTATGGTTTATTTCCAAACATATGTGCTGCACTATTAACTGACCATGTAAAGTTTAACTGCACGATGTAACGGGCAAAGTATGTAGCGAAAAGCGATGTCAAAGGAGTTTCACCCCACAATATACATGGTAAAGCTGTCGGGAGAAGCAATGTAAAGATTGTGTACAGCACCTTATAGTGTCTGGAAAAAATAAAAAATAAAAATAATATTTAATCAGAAAAAGAAAAGATATGAAATAATTTTTGCCACATAATATTTTGATTATCAAAGATGCAATAAGAATTCAAGTACGATATAAGTAATCCGTAAGTACTCAAATATACTTGTAGAAAAACGTAATCTGGTAATAATAGTGGTTTTATGTAAATGATTCAAAAATGAGAAATTTAAAATATTTGCTTATGCTCATTTTGATATTCGTTGAATAATTGTAGCACGGTAAGTGTTACCGTCACATGAATAGAAATGTTTTTCTAGTCATTTGGCTTTGGTTTATCGGTAAAGACCGTTGCAATATAAAAGTCCAGAGGCGTCAAATTAATGAATGAATAATTTGGAGATGAAACGGTAACCGAACTTATACTCCAATAACTCGATTGTTTGCCCATTTGAGTGGTATGTGTCGCCGTGTTGTTGAAACTAAATATGCTTTAATTCAACTTTTTCAATTTCAGGAGAGTGAACTGAATGGTTCTCGAGTTTTTGGGAAGAGGTAGAAATAAATGTATGAAGGAACTAGCTGTGCGAAGGCGCATCGCTACACGCATGGCTTGTGAGCGCTAACTTAACGTGAAAAAAAACAACCCATAAAAATTTTTCATGTAAATTCTCTAACAGGAGATGGGTGTGTTAAAATTTGAAGAAAATCGTGCTAATTTTTAAAAAATTTACATGGACACCACACGGGTCGCAGGGACCGATCACTCCAACAAACTTACAAAAAGTTTTGTCCATCAGTGAAACACATGTGTTTAAAATTTGAAGAAAATCGGGTTAAATTTTTTGAAAAATTTTTATAGGGCCCCACGACCCCGGCCACCAAAATTTTTGCAAAAAGTGTTGTCCATCGGAGATACACACGTATATCAAATTTTAAAAAAAATCGGGTTAATTTTTTCAAAAAACCCAATGACTCTGGGGCCCGGGGTCTCCAAACTTTTTACAAAAAGTGTTTTTCATCGGAGATAACATGTGTATTGAATTTGAAGAAAATCGGGTTAATTTTTTTTAAAAAAATTTATGGTGCCCCACGAACCCGCGGCCCGGGGTCTCCAAAATTTTTACAAAAAGTGTTGTCCATCGGAGATACACATGTGTATTAAATTTGAAGAAAATCGAGTAAATTTTGTAAAATATTTGTATGGGAGCTCACCGACCCCGTAGCCCGAGGGGCTTCAAATTTTAAAGAAAGTGTTGTCTCCGAAAATGGAAAGTGGGTTAAAAATTGATCGCAAAAATTGAACATAAACCATATTGGGAGGAACTCTTTTAAATAGAATTAAGAAATGTTTTAATTGTAAGAGAATTGACATTAAATTGAAAAATACTAATTGGTTATGTCCCACAAACTGATGAAATACAGTGGTACACCCATTCTAAGAGAAACATAAACCATAATGAGATAAACACTTTTAAATAAAAATCAGGGGCCCGTTCATTCATATAACGTGTTAGTATGATGTAAAAATCATTCTTGGGGATATGAATGCTAAATGCTGAGCAGGAGGTTCGTGGTTCGAATCCCAGTAACACCAAAAGTATTTTTCACGGTGTCCCACCTCTCGCGAATGGGTGACAAACGATCCGAGAGTAATAACTTGTCATGGAGTGCTTCTCAATTCGCCGTTCCGATCCGGCCTTAAATTGTAGGTCCCTTCCATTTGTGTCCAAAAATATACATGCACAGCACAAATGGTCGCGAGAAGCTAGGCCTTTGACCGCAACAGCCTTTTGCGCCGAATATTATTATTAAAAAATATATACATATGTGTATGTGTCCTTAAGTATAAACCGTTTATGTTGCACAATGGTGGCGCTTTTCTACAGTTCAGCCGAGGAATTAAAATAAATTTAATTTTGCAAGTTTTGGTTGCTTGACTGAATAATAGGCATTTTAAATTGCTTTGACTTAAGAATAATGTATACTTTTCAACTTTGTTTATTTATATATATAACCATTTTAAAGTACATACGCTTAATTAAATTATCTATAACATTAAATAATTATATGAATGCACAGCTGTAAAAGGGTCATATTTGATTATTATAAATGTAAATATACACACGTAGAAATAAGAAAACCCACATTAAGCTTTAAATTTGAAAAATAAATATGTAGTCCTTATTTCTAGAGTACATTACGTTAACTCTTTTAATTTTGGATATTTTGAATTGCTGCAACTAAAAAAGCTCTTGTCCGCTGTCATTCTATGTTCTACTCCGCTCTTAAATTAATACCTTAAAAAATAGTTTTTGGAATAAGTCTTATTTTTAATACACATTATACATATTAAAGTGTTACCAATACACATTTTTCATTTCTTCTTTTATGTAAATGATAGAAAACAAAAATTGTTTGTATCTACCTCCTTCCAGAAAAAATATTGCACGATTGGTAAATATTTAATCCTAAATATTCAAAGGTATTTTTTCTCTGGTTGTCGTACTGCTTAAAATATTATTGAAACATATCTTAGCAGATTCATTTGAACTTTCATTATTATTGACATCATCTGTCCTTTTTTTCAGTAATTTTAATTGTTCGACTTGAACGGTCATTAGGTTATTAATGGGGGTTTTCTCGACAAAATATCTACGTATGACATTGTTATTTGTCATGCACTGAACACATTGCACTGAAGTCTAACAGCTTCGGATGTCATTGCTTGTTCGCCATAAAGATGGTGGCTTCCATCGCCTGTACGTTGAGTCCTACTACGAAGAGTTCGTTCGATGACGGTTTTACGATCGTAGACGGCGCCATGTTCTGCTAACCAATCAATGATTTTGGTTGTAAGGTTAAATTGCATTCCTTATTCAGCAGTCATGTAGTCCCACGGAAAAGTATGATGGTAATTGTGCCATCCCTCACCACCAGCAACAATGGACACAAATTTAGATTCAGCGGAGAGAATTTTTCTTAAAAGTAGTAAGACTAATTGGTAACATTGTTATTGTTAGATGATGCCGTGCCACGGGCAAGTGAAGTTAATATAGAGAATTTAAAAAATAAGGGAACCCTTCCAGACTAAGTGTATGTTCTTCCAAAATATGTCTGGTTAACATAAGAGAAAAATTGTATTGGAGCCTCATGTGCATGTGCTAAATTTCAGAAATTAATAAAATGGTTTACAACTTTTAATAGAGACATAAACCATATTGGGAGGAACACTTTTAAATAGAATTAAGAAATGTTTTAATTGTAAGAGAATTGACATTAAATTAAAAAATACTAATTAGTTATGTCCCACAAACTGATGAAATACAGTGGTACACACATTTTAAGAGAAACGTAAACCATAATGAGATAAATACTTTTAAATAAAAATCAGGGGCCCGTTCATTCATATAACTGTAAGTATGATGTAAAAATCATTCTTGGAGATATGAATACTAAAATAGGTAGGGAGCCAGTATTCAGGCAGTACATCAGATTTGAGTCAACACGGCTGCCGTTCGCAACGAAGAGTCCGCGCTATGGCGCAATATACACCGCGTTGCACATACTGCAAGGACAAAGAGGGTAATCTGATCACCGATCTTAAAGGCATCTTAGAGCGATGGGAAGAGCACTTTCATGAGTTGCTAAATGTGCAGTTAGCTGACGAATTGGAGGCTCCACCAATGACCGAAGATCATACTAAGCGATAATTCGGCTTAAAAATAATAAGGCCTCGGTATATGATGGGATCCAAGCGGAACTGATAAAAATAGGAGGCCACACATTACACCAAGCAATTCATGAAATAATAGTGCAAGTATGGAAGGAAGAAGCTATGCCAGAAGACTGGAGAAGAGGCATCCCCATACATAAGAAGGGAGATCTCACAAAATGCTGCAAATTATCGTGATATTACGTTGTTGAGTACCGCGTATGAGATTATCACCTGTATCCTTCAAGACAGGATAGCCTCATACGCTAAAGTCATCATTGGTCCATACCAGTGTGGCTTCATCCCAGGCAAATAAACAACTCATCCGATTTACACCCTTAGGCAGGTGATGGAAAAATATCTAGAGTTTAAAAACTCATTACATCATCTTTTTATAGACTTTAAAGCCGCCTATGAGAGCATTCGGCATCCCAAATAAATTGGCACGAGTATGTAGGTTGACCATGACCAATGTTATAAGCCAAGTAAAAATATCCGGATCAATGTTAAGCCCATTCCACATCTATAACGAGCTCCGACAAGGGGATGGACTGGCCTGCGTCCTCTTTAACCTGCCGTTGGAGAAAATGAAATGAAATGGTGGGAGGAACAATCCTTTTTAAGTCCATTCAGATACTGGCTTACGCAGACGATATTGACATCGTTGGTAGAAACCGAAGAGCTGTACAGGAAGCTTTCATCCAGATAGAGCAGACGGCTCGAAATCTGGAGCTGCACATAAATGAGAGCAAAACAAAGTACACCGTGGCCACGTCTGCGAGTAGAGGATTGAACATTGGTCCCTCAATTCAAATAGTGAAGCGCGAAGATTTGGTGTGCCAGCCAGCCAGCCACGAGCACGCGAAGTTAATATAGAAAATTAAAAAAAAAAAAAAAACAACCCACAAAAATTGAAAATGTTCGTGTAAATTCTCTAATTGATACACAAAGTGCAAAGGGAGCCCCCTTATCCTGATCACTCCAAAATGTTTACAGAAAGTGTTTCCATCGGAGATACACATGTCTATTAAATTTAAAGAAAATCGGGCTGATTTTTAAAAATCTATATGGAAGCCCCTCGGCCTTGGGGCCACTTCAAAATTTTTTCAAAAAGCGTTGTCCATAGGATTAAACATGTATGTATAAAATGAATAAAATCGGGTAAATTTTTAAAAATTTTAATGGGGCCTTCCATCACCGAGGTCCGATCACGCCAAAAAAAAAAATTGTTGTCCGTCAGAGATACATTCGCGTATACAATTTTAAGAAAATCAGAAATGACTACCAAATATTTACAAAAAGTGGTGCCCATTGGAGATACACATGCGTATAAAATTTATAGAAAATCAGGTACTTTTTTTTATAAGATTTGTGTAGGTGCCCACCGACCCCGGGCCCGATCACTTTCAAATATTTAAAAAAGGTGTTGTCCGTCGGAGATAAACATGTGTATAAAATTTGAAGAAAATCGGGTACTTTTTGAAAATATTTTCATGAGAGCCCCCCGATCCCGCGGCCCGATGGGCATCAAATAGAAAGTGTTGTCATGAGAGATACACATGTGTGCAAAATTTTAATAAAATCGGGGTTTAGGAAGTGGGTTAAAAATTGATCACAAGATTTGGTGTGCCAGCCGGCCAGCCAGCCACGGGCAAGTGAAGTTAATATAGAGAATTTAAAAATTAGGATTTCGTTCGCCAAATCGTTTAGCAACCGACCTAATAAACAATGATATGCAGGGCGAACTACAGGACAATACTGAAGATTTGGTTGAATTTGTTACGAGGAATAAACAAATGTTAATACACTAACAAAAGGTCATATATGATCGGGTTTTGAATGCGATTGCGGCAAAGGAAGGAGGCTTTTCTTGGACACACCAGGTGGAACTGCAAAAACGTTCTTAATTTCACTCATTATTGCAAAAGTTAGAATGCAAGGTAGCATCGCTTTAGCAATTGCATCATCTGGAATCGCTTCAATATTGTTAGATGTTGGTAGAACTGCCTATTCGGCACTAAAGTTGCCATTAACCATACAGACAAATAAAGATGCGCAGTATGCCACATAAAAAAACATTCAAACATGGTTAAAGTACTGCAAAAAAGCCACATTATTGTCTGTGATGAATGCACAATGACACATGAACACACACAATGAACACTTAAGTATTTAAATGGCAATGATAGAATTTTTGGTGGCGCTTTAATTTTATTGTCAGATGATTTTAGACAAAATTGCAAGTTATTCCACGTTCAACGTATGCGGATGAAATGAACGCATGCCTAAAATCATCTTTTGTGTGGCATAGTGTCCATATATTGCATCTCACGGAAAACATGCGTGTTACTTTACAAAATGATTTAACCGGCTCTGTGACAGAGCGCAATCTAAATCTACCCAAATTATGTGATGGAACGAGATTAGTTATCAGAAAAATTATGGGGAACTTAATTGAATCAATAATAATAAATGGGAAGTTCAGAGGAGAAAATCTATTGCTTCCGCGCATACCAATAATACCAACCAACGTTCCAATACAATTCAAACGATTACAATTCCCGATTCGGTTGGCATTTGCGATAACAATTAATAAATCACAAGGCCAAACATTAAACGTACGTTGACTGGATTTAGAAAATCCATGCTTTTCGCATGGACAGCTTTATTTTGCATGATCCCGTGTTGGATAACCTTCTAATCTTTCTATAAATGCTTAAAATGGGCAAACAAAAAATAGTGTTCATGATTTAGCTTTAAAATAATTTGACTTTAAGACAAATCATAATAAATAAACGACAAAAATTAATCAACATTTATTGATATAAAATGTAGTACTTAATAGGATTCGAAATAAAATGAAAATAATTATAGCATAAAAACGCATGTGCGTTTTTTTGCAATTCAAAAGAAAACAAAATGAAAATACCTAAGATTCACATTAAAATGCTGAAGGCATAGCAACGTCTGCCGGGCCAGCTAGTATAATATATAGAACAAAAAACACTAAAATTGTTTAAATTCAAATTTTAAATAACTAGCTGTTAACCCTGGCGTTATCTGGGACCCCCCTCAAGGAACGTCAAGACCTGCGAAAAGCTAAAATAGCCCATAAGATTGAGTCGCTCAAAAGTTTCAGCTGGGAGATATGTTAAAGTTGGTCATAAAAGACCTCAGATAAGTTGCAACAAACGACAATCAAGGATCATGTGAAGTAAAATAGAAGCTTTAAAAAAGTATCTGACCGATGGCCCCAACTTTGATACATATATAAAACTTGGGCCATCTGTCCGTTAGACAAAAACACGAGAACATCCGAAATTCGTGAGATTTACCACACGTTTTTGGTATTCGAAAAGTTTTGTTTGTTTGAAGATTATAAATTTTATAATACGAATCTATAACGAAAGCTCCCGAAAATTAACAAAGGTGTTTGGTATTAAAAAAAACAACCCATAAAAATTTAAATTTTTCATGTAAATTCTCTAATAGGAGATACATATGTGTGCTAAGTTTGAACCGGGTTAATTTGGAAAATATTTATATTAGAGCCCCTTCAATTTAAAATTTTTCAAAAACGTATACACACGTGTAAAAAATTTGTATGGGATCCTCATACCTTGGGCCCGATCACTTCCAAATTTCAATAGTAAGTGTTGTCATCGTAGAAACACGTGTTTTAAATTTGAAGAAAATCGGGTTAATTTTTAAAAACTGTATATGGGCACCCCTCGGGTTACAGGGCCCTATCATTCCGAAAATTTTACAAAAAGATTTGTCCATCGGAGATACCCATGAACCTATGTGTTTATATTATATATTATATTATATTATATTTTATTTATATTATTATATTTATATTATATGGGCACACCTCGGGCCTGATCACTCCAAAACTGTTAAAAAAGTGTTCCCTTCAGAGATACATATGTGTTTAAAATCCGTTCATCCGTGTTTAAAATTTGAAGAAAATTAGGCTAATTTTTAAAAAAGTTATATGGGCACCCCTCGGCTTCAGGGCCCGATCACTCCAAAAAATCAGAAGTTTTGTCCATCAGTAACATACACAAGTATTTAAAATTTGAAGAAATTCGGATCAATTTTTAAAAAAATTATATGGGCACCCCTCGGGTCTCAGGGCGGTGTTATCTCCGGAAATACACATGTGTGCAAAATTTCAATAAAATCGGGCTTTTGGAAGTGGACTAAAAGTTGATTAAAAAATCTGATCAGCCTGCCACGGGCACGCGAAGTTAATTTAGAGAATTTAAAAACTTCTAACATAGTATAGAAGGTTCGGAAACATGTGCGTCGTTTTGAAAAATTTGGTTAATTTTTGGATATTCAAATAAATAAAAAAATATTTTGCAAAGTCAATGTAACTAATGTTCGAAAGTCCACGTTTTCTGAAAAAAGTAGTTGTATAGGAAATTTCATTTCAACGATAATTAAAAATATGTGATTAATAATTAAATAATTACTTAAATATGTATCCGAATGAAAATTTAACATATAAGTTCTAAAGTTCACAAATACAGAAACGATAAATAGAATTTATTTGCTATAGGTTTATTTTGCTTGCAAGCTAGGTGTTCGTTAGGTGTATTAATGCGCTAACAGCATATTAATCTTTAGTTGTTTTGTGAGTTCCTTTAACAAATAAGGCGTGATGTAAGGTTAAATAAACAAAAAACACATTAATTATATTTAGCGTTCTTCTTACCAAAAGTAAACCATTAGGAGATGCCAAACAGAATACGAAATTAACGCTTTTGTTACTTTCGGTGAATACGCGAAGATTAACTCTAAGCAGAAAGCTAGACCAACCAAATTGGGAGTTGAAGTTAAGTAGGCATGATAAACGTGAGAATAATATTAAACATATGATAATATTCCGACGATATGCATTTTAGGTACCTATTCTTATTCGTATGTGTTTCTCACTGACTCAGAACTTGACTGACAACATGGCGGTACCATGCAAAAATTAACGGCTAGTTGAACAAAATTAATTTATTAATGAAATTCAAATAGAGGCACCTTGAGATGACCAGTTTTAATTTAAAAATTTCTTTGGCTTCTTACGCTTTACACATTATTAAAAACTCACAAAACAATTTTAATTAATCGGAGCGGATGCTAAGTTGCGCTAGTAAATTTTCATAAGTAATATATTGATAAGTTCACCAATTTTTTTGCTTATCAGACTTTGAGAGTACCTCAATGTTCAATCTTTTGCGTAGTAAATAATTGTCTATTTCTTAGTGCTATATGCTTCCATAATTTTTAAATAGTAAAAATTATCGAAAGTGCTTTCCGGTTTGTTGTTATAAAAGATCACAGTAGAATTTTTAAGATTACTTATAGTTTTTTTCAACTTACTTCTTTTGGAACATGACCCATGCGTCGGCCTCTAAATCGGACATGTCAATTTTTTGTCCATATTCAATGACCTACAAATTGTGGCAATGATTGTTGAAATTTTAAATACTAGCGTACATGACGATTTCGAAATGAAAGCTACCTTTGGGTGTTTCTTCGACATCAACCAGCCAACATGCGAGAAAAAAAATCCTCTTGTTGCATTGTGTGGATCGGCATCGGTATCGGAATACTTGTGATGTTGTCGATGATCACGTACCCAGACATATAGACAATTTTGACCAGCCATCGTATGAAGTAAAAGTAGAGTAACACGCAGCCATATTTTAGCTTTGTAAGCTCGGTGGGAGAAAAGTCGGTGAGCACCCATTGTTATGCCCATACCACTAAGAAATGTTAGCACGACAACTGAAACACTTATACTGTTAAGATTATATGAAGATACATTTTTTTAAGTCAAACTTACAATACGCAATAGTTAACGGATAAGCATAACCAAGACCCATAACGGCAAGGCCAACCAGACCGGCTAAGTGCAGAGCTAAAAATCCAATTGCATTGAACCACACCACTTCCCGCTTAAAAGTGTGATCAGTACCTATTGTTGAATGAGAATGATCGTGATAGGCTTCGGTATCGACAATTTGAGGTTGATCTTCTTTAGTTGATTCCAAAATTTGGCCAGTATTAGAGACAAAGTTGTTTGAATTTTTCGTTAAAGTTGGTGGTGAATTATTATTTACAGCCGATATTAAAGTTTTGTTACGGTGAACAAGTATCGTCTTGGTTTCGGGACCCATAACTAAGATTGGTATCTGTAACAATGTGAAAATCACAAACGAAAATGTTAGTGTTCAGTTCAGTATCTTTTGTTTGCGATTCGGAAAACTAGAACTATCAAATGTACAGCGTCCTTTAAAGTTTTATCAATTCAAAATTCTATACTTTCTTGAATTATAGATGGTTTTATACAATATGTTAAGACCATGTTGAAAATACATTAAATTGTATGAAAAACATCACTGTTTTGTTTGCGATTCGGAAAACTAGAACTATCAAATGTACAGCGTCCTTTAAGGTTTTATAAATTCAAAATTCTATACTTTCTTGAATTATGGATGGTTTTATACAATATGTTAGGACCATGTTGAAAATACATTAATTTGTATAAAAAACATCACTGTACTACATGATGCTACCTCTGGCGCGGATGATGGAATCAATTCCGATGGAATTGTACGCTGCACGGATGTACAAATCTTGTTGTGATTTTCCGACCAAATACAAGCGAATCACACTATAATATTTGAATTTCATTTTATAGCCTAACGCTTAACAAAATATGAGCACTCTGTCATCCTGTTTAGTAGATAAAGTAACGTAAAGTTGGTAACACTTCGAGTGGCGGATGCAGTAGTTCGGGTAGTAGCTTAGAGTACAACAAATAATAATTGTATAAGTTCAATCATACAATATTTAAGCTCGTACATTTTCAACCAGCTTGATTCAAAATTTAGTCTTTTACGTACACCTCAATTAATGGCACGCATTACATAAGATCTGTTAAACCCATTCAGATTTTAAATCGTTGATTAGTGCTTATTTTCAGCTTTTATTACAAGCAATATATTTTTTTGCTATCGTACAAGGGTTTCACCCTTTAAAATGAAAAACATGCAAAATTTAACCAATATTTGTATAATTTGATAATTATGCACTCTCCTGTGATCATTTAGACTAATACAGCGAATCGTATAAAGAAAACCGGAGAACAATTATAAGCTTTATAATTAAATCGTGTAGTTGTGTTTAGCATCTAAGGTTAATTCTCGATTCCAATCTTAATTTCTCGTACCTCAATAATAATCAGTCATTGCATCTATGCGAGCCGTCAATCTTTAGACTATTTCTTCGTTAACAGAAAGTTATATCTTTGTTTCTTGGCATTTTGGAATATTATAGGCATCATACAAATTTTAGTCTATAATTGTTAACAGTCAAAATCCGACGTCGATATTTTGTTAAAAACGCTAAATCTACGAACACTGGCTGGTTTAGGTACAAGTAAGTACAAGTACTTTAAAACTTGTTCGACGCATTTTGAAATAAAAGCAAATAAAAGTATAAAATGGTGTTATTTTTAACAATATCATAATCCATAACATGATAAAAAGCAAAAAAGTGAAGCAATTTTCGGACTTCGGAATAAACAATATCAGTATTGAAGGTTTTGTAACTAATAGGATACGCCCTGTCACCACATGTCACGTCATGGAAAAAAGTGGTTAAATGATCTTTGAGGATTTATTTCAATCAGCTCAACTTTTTGTTGGTATTCGTTTAAGTTGCATTGGTATCGTTTAACTAAAATTTTGTTCAGGAATGACAAATAATAACTAACAAGATATATACATTCATCTATTAGTAGTTTTTTTTGGAAAATTGTCTATAAATTTTGAAGCAATATATTTGTTAAAGCAATGAATTGATTACAGTGTAAGCTATTCATATGCACTTCCGCTGTCGTAAATAAATCTCTTTATTTATCAACTTTTGCTGATTAATTGTTGTAAAAAATCAAACAAACAATGTAGAATATGAAACCATTTTAATGTCAATTTTTTTATATTTTACTATTTATTTCTATAACTGTTTCAGACAATCAGACAACTGCTCAAGCAGGACTAGTTGTTTGTTTGGTTTCCACAAACTTGTTTACCTTAAACTTTATTACATAACTTCCTATAGAAGAAGATGAAGTTTGAAACATTAAAAATGAGGTCTCATAAAATGCATATATTTATATGCATACATATATATATATATATATATATATATATATATATATGCATTTACTTTGTATAATAGTTTTTTACTTACGACTGTTATTTCTTAGTTCATTTAATAAATAAATACCCATTCAACAAATTTAAGTAATGCAATAATAAATAGTATGAAAAAACTGTTTATACAATATGCTGTGTGTATACACTAACTATTGTAAAGAAGTTTAAAATTTAAACGCGTCATACAAAATTATATCTTCAGTTTACTCGTACATATGAATATAGTGGATTGACAAGAGTCTGACAACAATCGCGGATGGTTTCAGTTTTGAATAAATAATGTATAAAGAAGACCGGTATTCATAAATAATTATTATGGTGCGCATGCGAATAAAAAATAGAAGTTCTTCTACAATTTGACCATGAAAAAATCAATATTTCCTATTCCAAACGATCGCATGATAATTCGAAAATACGTACTTCTTTGTCATTGGTGTTTTATTTTCAAGGTAAAAACGTAATTTTTTGGATGTTAAATCGATTTTTTTAAACCATAAAATCGGAATGCATAACTAACTGAAACATTAAAAGTACATAATTATGCAGAAGACTACGTTCCTTACATTTAATTTTTTTTACGTTTTTAAAATCGATTTCTTGTTAGGACCCGATTTTTTTGTAGATATATACAACAATACAACCTTGTAATTTTATTTTACATTTCCCCAAATAAAGCAATTTTAAGTGTAAACTATTATTTTATTATCTTTTTAGTAGTCTTCATATAACTTATTACGTAGACCTAGAATGATTTAGTTAATTTTTTTTAATGAAAAATCACCAAAAAAAAATTTGTTAATTGTTAGATGCACAATTCGCACAGTTTATAAAATCTAAGTGTTTAGTTTTTTTTACCGATAACATCTTTATAAACATAAAAATATTCATTATATAATATACTTATATAATATATTTTATATATCAGTTATAGAACGTACTTCACACATTTTTTGAATACATAGTTAAATTTAAATTTAACGTTTGTTTCTATATTCTAAGTTAAAATTTCTTCTATAGTTACTTTATTCTTATGATGATATCCTTGTATCCTTGCAAGAATTATGCATTAATCCTTTTCAATTTGTCCGTTATAAGTATTTTTTTGGTCCTTAACAAATAAAACTCACTTCACTGCACTTTAAGTTGAATGTCCATGATTATTTTAATACAAAAAATAATTTGTATTATATAATTGCAAACATAATGATATCTAATAAAAGGATACACATTATAATTATTCTTCAAATTCTTTTTCTATTCTCTATTCACTGATCTATTCGTTTTGAATGTTCACCGATCACTCAACAGATTTTGCTCGATGTGTTTAGTTTTAAATCCTTAATACGACTTTCCTCTATCAAGCTCAACTTCAACAACTTATGATCAACAACAAAACTATAAGAAAGAGACAATAAAAGTAAAAAGTCGAGAAAATGGCGAAGTATGTTTTCTTCATCTTTATGTTTCCTGCTTCGACCGTCGTGGTGGTAGACCAAATCTATACGCAACTGGTTATAACAAACCACATCGAGCGGCACGTCTGTCTTTTCTTTGGTGTATGGGTGACAGAAAAGACGCGATGTCTTCTTTACTGCACTGTTTACGAGAAACAATTTAAATGCAAAAAAAGAAATAAAATACAATCGTTAAGCATAAAACATACGTTTGTATGAGTAAGCCGATAGTTTGTGTGTTTCATCGGCTAGTTAGATTTAATGTGTCTTGATGGTTTATTATTAGTGTGTTATGTTATGTATATTATAGTATTACGATAATACGATGTTTACCTTCACATTGGAAGTCCTCAACCGCATTTTTACTTTACTAGGTCTGAATGATTTGTTTTCTCTTAAATTATTTAAAACATAGTAATTATCTTTAAAAAGAAGGTTTTAAACAAAATTTAATTGATCAACACTCTTCTTTAATTTTACTAACCTTTTTATAACTTCCAATTCGGGAAAATTACTAGAAGTTTTGTTTTATGTTATGCAGTTTTAATCAGTTCTTTGTTACGATTTAAATTTTATTTAAAAAATTGGTAGTACTGGGGCGCTTCGCAACCTGCATTGTTTGTAGCGTTAACTCGCTCATCTCTTAATCTGAAAAAATTACTGTGAATCGAAACCGCAAAAAAAAAAAATAAATAAACAAATTAAAGAAGGTCAAGAGAATCGAACATGAGACCTTAATCTGTCTGAATTGATTTTTAACACACTTGTTGAGTGCCCGACATTGCGTGGTCGGAACACCGACATACACTCTTGCCACCATCGACCAACCACCACCCTCCGAACAGATCTCTCTTCCATCGAACAACCATCCACCATCGTCCAACCACTGGACCACCCACTTATCTGAAGACTCAAATAAGATACCAATTTTATTACAAAGGCTAGTATTTCTTCTTAAAATAAAATACTAAACGAAGTTTCTGCCATAAGTATTAACAGAGCAATTTCCGTTAATGGGTCCGGGTACACCAAAGTAAGTCCCGATAAATGATGCCAACATTGGAGATAGACTCTTACTGTAGAACGATTTTTTTCTTAGAATATACCCAAGAATCATTTCCCAAATTATCGTTAACGCATTAAATTAGGGGACACCCATTTTTTCTTTTTTTTAATTTTAAAACTTATTGCCAAGGGAATACTCCCTGAAAGACTTGCGCCACGCCAATAAGGTGGGCCAAGCCCTATATTAAAATTAAAAATTAAATCGGAGAAATGTGATTTACAATATATCACATTCCTCACGTTTGTAGCCGGTTTAAATTTTCTCGGAATTCTCCCTGATTCATTGAAAAAGGCAATACGGAAAAACGATCACGAGTCCAAATGCTTTAATGACTGGATAATGGTCAAGGAAAACTACAAAAAACCTTGACCAAGAAAATATTGCAAAAAAAAAAATAACATACGTGAGACTTCAAAATTCTTGGAACCTCCATTTAGTGATGAGCAAACGCAAGACCAAGACCATTTAATTTCTCAGTCAGCATCGAGCGCTCAACACGAGCACCGCACCAGATCGCTCAGCTACCTGCTACCGGCTACGGAAAAAAACCCTGACACCAAAAAGCGAGCATTTCGCTACCTGCGACTTTTTAACATATTTCACTAATTACTTTTTAATTTCAGGCACTTTTTTATAATTAATAGTTATTTAATTTCAGATTAAGTTTTTTTTTTTCATTTTTAAGCCCTATAAAATGGGTAAAAAACAGAAACGGAAGGAAAAGGTTAATAAGGTATTAACCTTAATTAGACAAGAAGTCTCCAACCATGGTGGTGAATTCCTCGCATATCTGTACGAAAGGCTGGATGAAGTCAACCAGTTTTGCGAAGACGCCACTTCCTCTAAAGGAAAATATAAGCCGAGGCGAGGAATCGGATATTGAAGCGTCCGATTCCATTACCAGCGAAGAGGAAAATGCAGAAGAAGACAATCGTAAAGAGCGGTCTTATCCTGTAACCGTGCCAGTAAAGGCAAAAAGAAGGAGATTGTCTGAATCAAATTCCAGACCATCATCACCATCAACATCATCTTCTCCTGCAGTAGTTACTGCTGAAGGAAGCAATCCGCCGAAAACAACCGCTGAAGTAAAAACTGGTAAAGCAAAAGAGAAGCAAAATCTCACAAAGAAGACACCACCACCTGTCGCTCCAGCAAGCAAAAAACCCCAGTCTACGGGACCAACACCAAAAACTTTTGCCATGCCGCCAATAGTCTGCTTTAGACTAAACGTCGCTGAACTCTCAAAGTTCACGAGGGGTGCCAATATATGTTACAGAATTCGCAACATCAACAGCAGTAAGTCGGTCGTCACGGCTATGAACAAAGATGGACACCTGAAATTTCGAACTTTCCTACAATCGGGAAAGACTGAATTCAACACTTATACTGCTAAGGAGGACCGAAAATAATTGTTGGTCCTAAAAGGCATACACCACTCCTTCGATACTGATGATGTCAAGGATGCATTAACGGCAGAGGGTATCCCTGCACTGGAGGTCAAACCGTTCAAATATCAGAGGACCGACAGGAAATTTAACAATTTCATTGTCGAACTTGAGAAGAACTGCGATAAGGCAGCTGTTTGCTCAAAAACCCTCCTGATGAACCAGTTGGTGCATTGGGAAAAACTTAAACCGGCAGGCATTACGCAGTGCAGAAACTGCCAAAAGTTTGGACATGTCGCAAGCAACTGCGGCATGAAATACAGATGTGTTAAGTGCAAGGACGAACACTTACCTGGCCAATGCCCGAGAAATGTAGACAACAAGAAAGACGACAACGTCTTCTGCACAAATTGCCAAAAATCTGGACATCCTGCAAACTATCGAGGATACCCTAAATATAAAGAAAAAATGGCAGAAAAAGTAAAAACCGCCCAAAAGAAGATGGAGCAGCATAAGTTCGACCAGAAATCTGCTGCAAAAGCTATTGTGAAAGGAGCTAGCTTTGCTAGTATAGCTGCTATTGGGACTGCTAGCAAGCCAGCTACAATCAACAAACCTCCACCAACCATCCAAGCAAGCAAAAAACCAGCAAGTAAGCAAGCTTCAAGACCGGCACCATCTACTGGAAAATCTAACATTTTCGACGACACGGAAAGGCTATTTGGAGCAGACCTTTTCACAATCTTGTAGAAAGCAAGAGAAGTCGTGCCTGCTAATTATAGCAGTCTTGATGACAGGTCCAAAACAACCGTTTTGGGTCGACTTATTTGTGAACTATGTTCACAATAAGCAGGAAAAGTATATTCTCATATAATGTGAACTCTATTTATTCGTTAGCTAGGCGTATCACACTAAAATTATTTATTAAAACTAATAAACCTGACATTCTTCTTTTACAGGAAACTAATCTCACAGGGAGAAACCAATTCAGTCCAGACGGGTACAACATCCACAGGGTCGACAAAAGCAGTGATTGCTCTGGGACGGCGGTCCTTATCAGGAACACTATGGCGGGCGAAAAGCTGTAAATCAGAGGTTTGCGTAGTATGGAAGCAACAGCTGTCAGCTACAAAGTCAACGAGGTTGAGATCTTGTTGGTAATATCAGTGTACAATCACTGTAATGCAACGAGCGAAAACATTCAACGGGATCTGCAAACTGTCTGCGGCATCTCCTCTGGGCACACTTACTGTGTGGTTGGAGGGGATTTTAACGCTAGGCACACCCGATGGCAAGATGAAGTTTGCAACAATCAAGGAAAGGCCATTGCAGATTGGCTGGATTCAAATCCTGAGCAGCATACCATGGCTGTTGTTTCTCAGCCCCGAAAGACATATCCTCGGACACCTTCCATGCTGGATTTCGTCTTGGCAACGACTAATTTCGTCAACATTCTGCCGGAATTAAGGAATTATTCCTGTTTTGCACATGATAGTGATTCGGATCATTTGGCCATAGAGCTTCGAGTGAGGTTGAATCAGCGAATTGTACAAGTTGCCCCAACACCTGAACTACACATCAACTTTGCGAAAATAAACTGGAACCGGTTTAGATCAGAAATCGAAGCTGGACTTCAAATTCCAGCGGCTTGTATAAATCTGGAGAATAATGAAATTGATGATGCTATCAAAAATTTCGAGACTTCAGTGAACGCAGCCATAGATCGGCAGAAAACTGTTCGCTCTAGAAGGGATCGCTTTCAACATCTACCTGAGAATATTCAGGCAATATATGCTCACAAGCAAAGGCTAAGAAAACACCTTCAGAGGATCTTTAACAGGACTCTAAACGCAGTTAATGACGAATATCAGTCTGTATTTTCGCAACTGCGTTGTACAGTAATCATGCTTCGTCAAGCTGTGCGAAGTTACCAGGAAGATGAACTGACCAAACGACTTCAGAACATCAAACCAGGCCCGGATGCCTTTAAAAAGCTGAATTCTGTGATCGGAAAACGTATTTCTATTCCAGAAAGTATCACGTTTGGAGAGCAAGTAGCACCAGTTCTGTTGAAAAAGCCGAAGCCTTTGCTTGTCATTTCGAAAGGAGCTTTACAGACCGACCACCAACTCATCTTCCAGAATTCATAGAGCAAGTTGAAAGTCTTGTGGAAGACACTAATTTTGAAGTGCAATTCAGCGAAGACAATCCCGCAAACGCACCCGTAGACGTGGATATGTTTACAGGGACAGCTGTTGTCAGTGATTTAATTATGAGTGGAAACTCTAAAAAATCATCGGGCACTGACGGGATTTCAAATTTCCTTCTTAAACAGCTGCCGGGCATGGCAATTTTGATGTTAACCATCATATTCAACAATTGCCTTAACAATGGATACTTTCCAGACAACTGGAAGGTAGCCAAAGTAGTACCAGTACCGAAGAAAACCGACCGCTCCAGTGTAACTGGTTATCGCCCCATAGCTTTACTGTGTTGTATCAGTAAAGTATTGGAGTTTTTGATCCGTAAAAAGATCAATGCGTATTGCTCGGAAAGAAATCTAATTCCTTCCTTTCATTTCGGCTTTTGAGAAAACTACTCTACGCTTCACTCTCTGATGAAGCTGCACAGTGACGTCACTCGAGGACTGAATGTCAAAAGTAGTACAGTAGCCTGTTTGTTAGACATCGAAAAAGCTTTCGATAGCGTCTGGACAAACGGGCTTCTGTACAAACTTATTAGATTTGGTTTCCCCAATTATATTGTGAAAATAATTAAAAATTTTCTTTTTAACATGGTCTTTTTTGTACAGGTGTATGGCAGCCTGTCGACAAGGAAAAGGATTAAAGCCGGAGTTCCCCAAGGCTCCAGACTTGGTCCAGTCCTATTTAGCATCATTACGGCGGATCAACCCACCAATACAGCCGGATCAAGGACTATGCTTTTCGTGGATGACTCCATCACGTATGCCGTTTCCCGCTCTCCAGAGATAGCTGCCCGAAGAGTGGAGGAACACCTCCGAAATCTTTGGGAGTACTACATGAAGTGGGGACTAAAGATCAACGCCAACAAAACGGAACTCATCTGCTTCCGAGTACCAGCAACCGAAACAAGGATAAGAAAAATCGCAAGTCGGTGCAGAGCCTTAAAAATTACCCTTCCGGATAACACGACAATAAACACCAAGTCAGAGACTAAGTACGTGGGAATCAACTTTACTGAGAGGCTCAAGTTTAACTCTCACATCGATAAAACAATGAAAAAAGCGAACTACGCTCTTCATTTGGTGCACCCGCTACTAAAACGACGAAACGGACTGTCCAACAACACCAGGCTGCTCATCTACAAGCAGCTCATCAGGCCAGTGATAACCTATGGCTATCCCATATGGTTCACCGTCTCACCAACAACGATGAAGAAGATCTCCCTATTTGAAAGGAAGGTACTAAGGATCTGTACAGGACTCTGGAGGGTGCCAAACAGCTATAAGTTTGTGTCGACTGCAAGACTTTACGAGGCAGCAGGTCTGCTGCCATTAACCGACCACTTGTTCCAAATGGCAAGGAAATTCGTCGACGGATTGGAAACTTATCCAAGTCCTGAGATGCAAGGACTGAGAAGCGAAGAAATCGAGCCAAGTCACCGGTACATACACATCAGAGCATTCACAGATGCTAGATTCGACGACATCTTTAATAATCAGGACGTCTCCTTCTACGAGAAGGCCAGCAATCAACATTACAGAGGCTGAAGTTCGCCCTGTTTATACCCCCTCTTATATTTTTTTCATTTTTATTTTATTTTAAAATTTATTGTTTAAAATTAAATTGCTGTAAATATAAACATGTAGTAGATTCAGTAGTCAAAATTATTTTTTAGTAATAAGCAATTAAAAAAAAAGACAATGTAAATACGTCGGGCCCCTATTGTTGAGCCGACACTTATTAATAATAGTTATAAGTTTAGTTTTAAGTCAAAATTGTATATTACTGAAATGTTTAATAAAAATATCTTAATCTAAAAAAAATAAAAAAAAAACCATTTCATTTCGGTGACGCTTGGCGTGTGGCACGTGTATATATGAAAAACGATTATTAAGGAGTAAACTTCAGTCGCGCGTCGGAGCTGACACGCACCTTTTTTTTACCACAAGTATTAGCAGAGCAATTTCCGTTAACATGGGTCAGGGTACACCCAAAGTAAGCGTTTTCTTAAATCCCTGATAAATCATGTCAACATTGGAGATAGACCCTTACTGTAAAATGATTTTTTTCTAAGAATAAACCCAAGAATCATTTCCCAAATTATTGTGCACGAATAAGGCTACATCCTATATACACACAAAACTACCAACATTTATGCTTAGCGGTTAATTCGAAAAAAAATTTATTCAAGAAAGTCTACTTATTCTTTCGAAAGAACTCAGTCAATTTCAACATTTCTATTTGCAACTGATGCAAACGTCGTTTATATGACTTGTCTAGCATGAAAAAAGCTATAACAAGAAAAATCCAAGTTTATAAAATCACCAGGAAATAGCAATCTATATGTATATGGACAAACAAACATATGCCTGTAAATACTGTACAACAGAACAGACTCGCTGAAGATCTACTGTCTGGGTTTTTTAGTTTGGTATCGTTATATATGTACCTACTCGTACACAAATAAACATACGACATATGTAGGTTTTAAAAATAAATATCCACAGAGAAATTACGTAACTTTAAATGCAAGAGTCTTGCATATATATTCTCGGTCTTGGACAAGACTGCAAGACCAAGACCAATTTTGCTCATCACTACCTCCATTGAAAAATTCGGTCTTTCAGGAACTAGCTGATTTCTTTCTTGAAGGTCAACAACTCGACAGTGAATTGTACCGGATTCGTTTGTATTACCAGGCCTAATAAACGAAAAAGGCACGCACAACTATCGGGCCGATAAGCTCCAATGACAAACATTGCACCATGGATGAGCGAAAAAGCTGGACTCAAATGGAGATCTTGAAGATTCTCTGCAGTTTCTCGTAGCTTGGCCAATTTCACTGGAGAAACTTCCAATTCAGGTCTTTGATGAAGATTTGTTAATTTGGTTCTTTTGTTTTAAATTTTTAAGATTTAAAAAAGAATTAAAAAAATAAAAATTCAATTCCGAAAAACTATATAAAGAAGCATTTAGGATAATTTATATAAAATAAATAGTTGTTAGCTCCTCCCACATGCAAGGAAGATCCCATGGGCCCAATTTTTTCATTAAAAGGTACCTATATTACCTTTCAATTGGTGCTTAATAATTCTCCCCCACCCCAACCTATTTAAAACCCATCCGAAATATGAAGTTTCGGGTTCCGGTCGGGCGGCACCTTAAGCCTATGTATACACAAACATATAGATATCTTTTGAAGAGTGAAAATCTTCGGATATCCACTGATTACTATTAAAAAAAATTTAATAAAAAGTATTCTAATTTTGGTCTCATATGTTTTTGTTTAATGACGAAGATAATGACTACATCGTAAATTTCTTACTTTTATTTGTTAAATTATGAAATATAAATGAATATATAAAACATAATGTTTTCATTTCAACTTGGGTTTCGTGATTATTATCAATAATCACCAATTTATCACTTTGACTGTTACATACACATAACTTGTCCAATGGATGCGGCTTTCATTGTATCCACTGTGCATCCATTTTTGCGACAAAGATGAATAGTCATATAAATGAATATTACAATTAGATAAGAGAAAAATACATAAATTACATCAATTACAACAAAATAATTTAAATAATAAGATTTGTTTTAAAGAATTTTATTTACCTCTACGATATTTTCAATTAATTTTGAACATAGTAGCAGTTCGTTTAATTTCTGGTCAGTAAGAGATGTCGGTTGTAAGATGTTGGTTAAACTTATTATAAAGTTATAATTTTTAAAGTTAATAAAAATTCCAAACCTGTTAAGAAATAACTATCAATTGCCTTTGTCGTCTCAATTCATTGAAGCCACACAACAGGAAGGTATAACTATTTTTCTGTAATGGAATAAAAATACGAGTACTCGTAGGGAGATCTCGGTTTCTTTCAAAAGCAAAGAACGGGTATGCACAATTTGGACTTTTTGTGCTTCTATCCAACGATTTGGCACAATAACATCGATGTTATGTCGAGCTTTCGCAAATTTTTATTGACCACGAATAATAAACGATCAAGGTAAAGTTCATGGTAATCAAATACTGATCAACAAGAGAGTAGCAATTAATATTTGAAATGTACATACATAAATATTTAGTGCCAATTGATATGATATCGCTTACCTAAAGGTGGGCAAAAAACACACAACGAAACAATAACTCACTACGTTAAAAGCTTTTCCTGCTCGATGGCCCACAAAAACTATACTGCTCGTAGAGACCGAATTTGGATCAATAGACCAAATTTTCAATAACTCTATCACAAACAGCAGTACGTAGACATTAAGACTGGTTGGCGATATGTGTGTTTTTGAACTAACTTAAACTTATTTTTCTTATAATTTTTTTCTTGTTAACTGTGCAATTTCAGTCAAGGCATTTTGAATTTATTTTTCATTGTTATTGTATTGTATTGTTTGTTACCTTAATCTAAATTTTTCCAATTTAAGAGATCTGTTTTAACTAATAAATTTCAGATGTATTCAGATTTTATTCAGTCTACTTTAAAGTTAAATATAAACTTCAAGTTAAATATATACGTATTTTGTATAAAGAAACCATAATAGTTCCCATTCAAACTGATATGCCCTAAATAGACAACGTTGCATTTTTGCAACGATTATTCTAACTAACCAAGATAAACTCCTCCAAAATAAATGGCCTCTAGGCAAATTTCTCTCCACCTCTTGCGGTCCCATCCATATTTAACGTCATCTATACCTAAAGTCCAGCCTTTATTACGTTTATTTGTATTTTTAAATTTTATAGTTATGAACGCCTAAAGTTAGTGTTGGTGGTCAAAAATTGGTTAAAAAAACAACCCATAAAAATTAAAAATTTTCAAGTAAATTCTCAAAAAGGAAATACCGTGTTAATTTGGGAAAAATTATTATTAGAGACCCTTTACTTCAAAATGTTTAAAAAAACTGTTGTCATCGGAGACACACATGTGTTGAAAATTTGAAGAAATCGGTCTAATTATTAAAATATTTGTATGGGCCTCCTCGGGCCTCAGGGCCCGTTCACTCAAAAAATGTTACAGAAAGTTTTGTCCATCGGAGCTACACATGTGTTTGAAATGTGAAGAAAGTCGGTCTAATTTTTAAAAAATTTATATTCACTCCAAATCTCCGATGAAATACCCATGTGTTTAAAATTTGAAGAAAATCAGGCAAATTTAAAAAAAAAATTATATGGGCAACCGCATCCCCCCCCTCCCGGTGATCCACAGGCCCCGTTCACTACAATTCACATACAATTTAAAATTTGAAAAAAATTGGGCTAATTTTTAAGAAATTTATATGGGCACCCCTCACTCCAAAATTTTTACAAACATTTTTGAACATCGGAGATACACACATTAAAAAATTTAAAGAAAATCAGGTTAAGTTTTTTAAAAAATTTGTATATGGCCACAAGACCCCGGGAGCAAAAACTGTTGTCCATTAGAGATACACATGTATATAAGATTTGAAGAAAACCGGGTTAATTTTTTAAAAAATTTGTATGGGGCCTCACGACCCCGGGGCCAGGGGTCTCCAAAATTTTTACAAGAGTGTGACTTTAACAACACTCTTCACACTCTTCTTGAATTTTACTTAGACCTTTTTCGAACTTCCAATTCGGGAAAATTACTAGAAGTTTTGTTTTATGTTATGAAGTTTTAATCAGTTCTTTGTTATGATTTAAATTTTATTTTAAAACTGGCAGTTTTGGGGCGCTTCGCTTCTCTTAATATGAAAAAATTACTTGTGAACCGAAACCGCAAAAAAAAAATAAATAAACAAATTAAAGAAGGTCAGGAGAATCGAACATGAGACATTTACGCTGCCAGTCAAAGTCAAACACGCTACCTATCAGTTATCGACCCAATCCCCCTAGAGCTGTCTTACCATCACCATTCAACTCAGCGGCCCCGAAAAACGTAGAATCGACACTAATATCGTTCACCCCCCCCCCACCTCAGTTATCGACGCGATCCCCCTAGAGCTGTCTTACCATCACCATTCAACTCAGCGACCACGAAAACCATAAAATCGACACTAATAACAGTCACCCACCCTCAGCTATGGACCTCATTCCCCTAGAGCAGTCGTACCAGCACCATTCAACTCAGCGACCCCGAAAACCATAGAATTGACAATAATATCGTTCACCCCCCTAAGTTATTGACCCCATCACCCTAGAGGTATATTACCATCACCATTCTCTTCAGCGACCACGAAAACCAAAATCGACACTAATAACCGTCACTCACCCTCAGTTATCGACCTCATCCCCCTAGAGCTGTCTTACCATCACCATTCAACTTAGCGACCACGAAAACCATAAAATCGACACTAATAAAAGTCACCCACCCTCAGTTATCGACCTCATCCCCCTAGAGCAGTCTAACCATCACCACTCAAATCAGCAACCCCAAAAACCATAGAATCGACACTAATATCGTTCACCACCCCCCCCCTCAGTTATCGACCCGATCCCCCTGGAGCTGTCTTACCATCACCATTCAACTCAGCGACCACGAAAACCATAAAATCGACACTAATAACAGTCACCCACCCTCAGTTATCGACCTCATCCCTCTAGAGCTGTCTTACCATCACCATTCAACGCAGCGACCCCGAAAACCATACAATCGTCAATAATAACAGTCACCCACCCTCAGCTATGGCCCTCATCCCCCTAGAGCTGTCTTACCATCACCATTCAACACAGCGACCCCGAAAACCATAAAATCGACAATAATATCGTTCACCCCCCCCCCCCCTCAGTTATCGACCCCATCACCCTAGAGGTGTCTTACCATCACCATTCTATTCAGCGACCACGAAAACCAAAATCGACACTAATAACCGTCACCCACCCTCAGTTATCGACCTCATCCCCCTAGAGCTGTCTTACCATCACCACTCAAGTTAGCGGCCACGAAAACCATAAAATCGACACTAATAACAGTCACCCAGCCTCAGTTATCGACCTCATCCCCCTAGAGCAGTCTTACCATCACCACTCAAATAAGCGACCCCAAAAACCATATAATCGACATTAATATCGTTCACCACCACCCCCTCAGTTATCGACCCGATCCCCCTGGAGCTGTCTTACCATCACCATTCTACTCAGCGACCACGAAAACCATAAAATCGACACTAATAACAGTCACCCACCCTCAGTTATCGACCTCCTCTCCCTAGAGCTGTCTTACCATCACCATTCAACTCAGCGATCCCGAAAACCATAGAATCGACAATAATATCGTTCACCCCCCCCCCCCCTCAGTTATCGACCCGATCCCCTAGAGCTGTCTTACCATCACCATTCAAATCAGCGACCCCGAAAACCATAGAATCGACACTAATATCGTTCACCCCACCCCCCTCAGTTATCGACCCAATTCCCCTAGAGCTGTCTTACAATCACCATTCAACTCAGCGAACCCGAAAAACGTAGAATCGACACTAATATCGTTCACCCCCCTCAGTTATCGACCCCATCACCTTAGAGCTGTCTTACCATCACCATTCTATTCAGCGACCACGAAAACCAAAATCAACACTAATAACAGTCACCCACCCTCAGTTATCGACCTCATCCCCCTAAAGCTGTCTTACCATCACCATTCAACTTAGCGATCCCGAAAACCATAGAATCGACAATAATATCGTTCACCCCCCCCCCCCCCCCCCTCAGTTATCGACCCGATCCCCTAGAGCTGTCTTACCATCACCATTCAAATCAGCGACCCCGAAAACCATAGAATCGACACTAATATCGTTCACCCCACCCCCCTCAGTTATCGACCCAATCCCCCTAGAGCTGTCTTACAATCACCATTCAACTCAGCGAACCCGAAAAACGTAGAATCGACACTAATATCGTTCACCCCCCTCAGTTATCGACCCCATCACCTTAGAGCTGTCTTACCATCACCATTCTATTCAGCGACCACGAAAACCAAAATCAACACTAATAACAGTCACCCACCCTCAGTTATCGACCTCATCCCCCTAAAGCTGTCTTACCATCACCATTCAACTTAGCGACCACGAAAACCATAAAATCGACACTAATAAAAGTCACCCACCCTCAGTTATCGACCTCATCCCCCTAGAGCAGTCTTACCATCACCACTCAAATCAGCGACCCCGAAAACCATAGAATCGACACTTATATCGTTCACCATCCCCCCCCACTCAGTTATCGACCCGATCCCCCTGGAGCGGTCTTACCATCACCATTCAACTCAGCGACCACGAAAACCATAAAATCGACACTAATAACAGTCACCCATCCTCAGTTATCGACCTCATCCCCCTAGAGCTGTCTTACCATCACTATTCAACTCAGCGACCCCGAAAACCATACAATCGTCAATAATAACAGTCACCCACCCTCAGCTATGGACCTCATCCCCCTAGAGCTGTCTTACCATCACCATTCAACTCAGCGACCCCGAAAACCATAGAATCGACAATAATATCGTTCACCCCCCCCCCACCCCTCAGTTATCGACCCCATCACCCTAGAGGTGTCTAACCATCACCATTCTATTCAGCGACCACGAAAACCAAAATCGACACTAATAACCGTCACCCACCCTCAGTTATCGACCTCATCCCCCTAGAGCAGTCTTACCATCACCACTCAAATCAGCGACCCCGAAAACCATAGAATTGACAATAATATCGTTCACCCCCCCCAACCTCAGTTATCGACGCGATCCCACTAGAGCTGTCTTACCATCACCACTCAAATTAGCGACCACGAAAACCATAGAATCGACATTAATATCGTTCACCCCCCCCCACCTCAGTTATCGACGCGATCCCCCTAGAGCTGTCTTACCATCACCACTCAAATTAGCGACCACGAAAACCATAAAATCGACACTAATAACAGTCACCCACCCTCAGTTATCGACCGCATCCCCCTAGAGCAGTCTTACCATCACCACTCAAATCAGCGACCCCGAAAACCATAGAATCGACATTAATATCGTTCACCCCCCCCCACCTCAGTTATCGACGCGATCCCCCTAGAGCTGTCTTACCATCACCATTCAACTCAGCGACCACGAAAACCATAAAATCGACACTAATAACAGTCACCCACCCTCAGCTATGGACCTCATTCCCCTAGAGCAGTCTTAACAGCACCATTCAACTCAGCGACCCCGAAAACCATAGAATTGACAATAATATCGTTCACCCCCCTAAGTTATTGACCCCATCACCCTAGAGGTATCTTACCATCACCATTCTCTTCAGCGACCACGAAAACCAAAATCGACACTAATAACCGTCACTCACCCTCAGTTATCGACCTCATCCCCCTAGAGCTGTCTTACCATCACCATTCAACTTAGCGACCACGAAAACCATAAAATCGACACTAATAAAAGTCACCCACCCTCAGTTATCGACCTCATCCCCCTAGAGCAGTCTAACCATCACCACTCAAATCAGCAACCCCGAAAACCATAGAATCGACACTAATATCGTTCACCACCCCCCCCTCAGTTATCGACCCGATCCCCCTGGAGCTGTCTTACCATCACCATTCAACTCAGCGACCACGAAAACCATAAAATCGACACTAATAACAGTCACCCACCCTCAGTTATCGACCTCATCCCTCTAGAGCTGTCTTACCATCACCATTCAACTCAGCGACCCCGAAAACCATACAATCGTCAATAATAACAGTCACCCACCCTCAGCTATGGCCCTCATCCCCCTAGAGCTGTCTTACCATCACCATTCAACACAGCGACCCCGAAAACCATAAAATCGACAATAATATCGTTCACCCCCCCCCCCTCAGTTATCGACCCCATCACCCTAGAGGTGTCTTACCATCACCATTCTATTCAGCGACCACGAAAACCAAAATCGACACTAATAACCGTCACCCACCCTCAGTTATCGACCTCATCCCCCTAGAGCTGTCTTACCATCACCACTCAAGTTAGCGGCCACGAAAACCATAAAATCGACACTAATAACAGTCACCCACCCTCAGTTATCGACCTCATCCCCCTAGAGCAGTCTTACCATCACCACTCAAATAAGCGACCCCAAAAACCATATAATCGACATTAATATCGTTCACCACCACCCCCTCAGTTATCGACCCGATCCCCCTGGAGCTGTCTTACCATCACCATTCTACTCAGCGACCACGAAAACCATAAAATCGACACTAATAACAGTCACCCACCCTCAGTTATCGACCTCCTCTCCCTAGAGCTGTCTTACCATCACCATTCAACTCAGCGATCCCGAAAACCATAGAATCGACAATAATATCGTTCACCCCCCCCCTCAGTTATCGACCCGATCCCATAGAGCTGTCTTACCATCACCATTCAAATCAGCGACCCCGAAAACCATAGAATCAACACTAATATCGTTCACCCCACCCCCCTCAGTTATCGACCCAATCCCCCTAGAGCTGTCTTACAATCACCATTCAACTCAGCGAACCCGAAAAACGTAGAATCGACACTAATATCGTTCACCCCCCTCAGTTATCGACCCCATCACCCTAGAGCTGTCTTACCATCACCATTCTATTCAGCGACCACGAAAACCAAAATCAACACTAATAACAGTCACCCACCCTCAGTTATCGACCTCATCCCCCTAAAGCTGTCTTACCATCACCATTCAACTTAGCGACCACGAAAACCATAAAATCGACACTAATAAAAGTCACCCACCCTCAGTTATCGACCTCATCCCCCTAGAGCAGTCTTACCATCACCACTCAAATCAGCGACCCCGAAAACCATAGAATCGACACTAATATCGTTCACCATCCCCCCCCCCCACTCAGTTATCGACCCTATCCCCCTGGAGCGGTCTTACCATCACCATTCAATTCAGCGACCACGAAAACCATAAAATCGACACTAATAACAGTCACCCATCCTCAGTTATCGACCTCATCCCCCTAGAGCTGTCTTACCATCACTATTCAACTCAGCGACCCCGAAAACCATACAATCGTCAATAATAACAGTCACCCACCCTCAGCTATGGACCTCATCCCCCTAGAGCTGTCTTACCATCACCATTCAACTCAGCGACCCCGAAAACCATAGAATCGAGAATAATATCGTTCACCCCCCCCCCCTCAGTTATCGACCCCATCACCCTAGAGGTGTCTAACCATCACCATTCTATTCAGCGACCACGAAAACCAAAATCGACACTAATAACCGTCATCCACCCTCAGTTATCGACCTCATCCTTCTAGAGCTGTCTTACCATCACCACTCAAATTAGCGACCACGAAAACCATAAAATCGACACTAATAACAGTCACCCACCCTCAGTTATCGACCTCATCCCCCTAGAGCAGTCTTACCATCACCACTCAAATCAGCGACCCCGAAAACCATAGAATCGACATTAATATCGTTCACCACCACCCCCTCAGTTATCGACCCGATCCCCCTGGAGCTGTCTTACCATCACCATTCTACTCAGCGACCACGAAAACCATAAAATCGACACTAATAACAGTCACCCACCCTCAGTTATCGACCTCATCTCCCTAGAGCTGTCTTACCATCACCGTTAAACTCAGCGACCCCGAAAACCATAGAATCGACACTAATATCGTTCACCCCCCCCCCCTCAGTTATCGACCCGATCCCCCTAGAGCTGTCTTACCATCACCATTCAACTCAGCGATCCCGAAAACCATAGAATCGACAATAATATCGTTCACCCCCCCCCACAGTTATCGACCCGATCCCCTAGAGCTGTCTTACCATCACCATTCAAATCAGCGACCCCGAAAACCATAGAATCGACACTAATATCGTTCACCCCACCCCCTCAGTTATCGACCCAATCCCCCTAGAGCTGTCTTACAATCACCATTCAACTCAGCGAACCCGAAAAACGTAGAATCGACACTAATATCGTTCACCCCCCTCAGTTATCGACCCCATCACCCTAGAGCTGTCTTACCATCACCATTCAACTCAGCGACCACGAAAACCATAAAATCGACACTAATAACAGTCATCCACCCTAAGTTATCGACCTCATCCCCCTAGAGCTGTCTTACAATCACCATTCAACTCTGCGACCGCGAAAACCATAGAATCGACACTAATATCGTTCACCCCCCCCCCTCAGTTATCTACCCGATCCCCCTAGAGCTGTCTTACCACCACTATTCCACTCAGCGACCACGAAAACCATAAAATCGACACTAATAACAGTCACCCCCCCCCCTCAGTTATCGACCCGATCCCCAGAGCTGTCTTACCATGAGCATTCAACTCAGCGACCACGAAAACCATAGAATCGGCACTAATATCGTTCACCCCCCCCCCCTCAGTTATCTACCCGATCCCCCTAGAGCTGTCTTACCACCACTATTCCACTCAGCGACCACGAAAACCATAAAATCGACACTAATAACAGTCACCCCCCCTCAGTTATCGACCCGATCCCCAGAGCTGTCTTACCATCAGCATTCAACTCAGCGACCACGAAAACCATAGAATCGGCACTAATATCGTTCACCCCCCCCCCCCCCACCCCTCAGTTATCGACCCAATCCCCATAAAGCTGTCTTACCATCACCATTCATCTCAGCGACCACGAAAACCGTAGAATCGACACTAATATCGTTCACCCCCCCCCCTCAGTTATCGACCCAATCCCATAAAGCTGTCTTACCATCACCATTCTATTCAGCGACCACGAAAACCAAAATCAACACTAATAACAGTCACCCACCCTCAGTTATCGACCTCATCCCCCTAAAGCTGTCTTACCATCACCATTCAACTCAGCGACCACGAAAACCATAAAAGCGACACTAATAACAGTCACCCACCCTCAGTTATCGACCTCATCCCCCTAGAGCTGTCTTACAATCACCATTCAACTCTGCGACCCCGAAAACCATAGAATCGACACAAATGTCGTTCACCCCCCCTCCCCCTCAGTTATCTACCCGATCCCCCTAGAGCTGTCTTACCACCACTATTCCACTCAGCGACCACGAAAACCATAAAATCGACACTAATAACAGTCACCCACCCTAAGTTATCGACCTCATCCCCCTAGAGCTGTCTTACAATCACCATTCAACTCTGCGACCACGAAAACCGTAGAATCGACACTAATATCGTCCACCCCCCCCCCCCCCCCCCCTCAGTTATCGACCCGATCCCCAAGAGCTGTCTTACCATCACCATTCAACTCAGCTACCCCGAAAACTATAGAATCAACACTAATATCATTCACCCCCCTCCCCTCAGTTATCGACCCAATCCTCATAAAGCTGTTTTACCATCACCATTCATCTCAGCGACCCCGAAAACCGTAGAATCGACACTAAAAAAGAGATCTTGTAATATTCAAAAATTACATTAATTAATAAATTTATAATAAGTACTTTATAGATGTTATTGAAAGAATATTATAAACTCTGCTTATTACATAACAATATGAATTCATACTTATATAAAAATAATTTACATCATAATGATTTTTTAATTAAGTTTTTAAATTCATTTCTAGATAGTAAAATGCCGTCAACATGATTGCAAATATAGTTATAAAATTTTATACATCTAGATATTTGCTCATTTTGTACGAAGTTCTCTCTATGAAAATTATTATAAAATAAATAATTATTTCTTAGTTGTCTAGACGGAATGTTGATCGGTAATTTAGCAAGTAATTCAGGACAGTTAATATTATATATCAAAACATCCCTTATAAAAATAATACAAGAGGATCTTCTACGTTTTTCTAATTTTTCCATATCAATAAACAAACATCGGGTGTCATAGCATGGAAAATTACATGACCAATTAAAATGCTTTAAAGCGTTTTTGGTAAAATTCTTTTGAATTCTTTCGATCCTATTAATATGGATGTTATAAATTGGAAACCAAACAACACAACAATATTCTAGAATTGGTCTCACTAACATTAGAAATAAATATTTTAAAGATGTCTCTAAAGTCTTTAGAATAACGTTTAAAAAATCCGTTCATTAAGTTTTCCTTCGCAACAACGAAATCTATATGCGATCCAAATGTCAATCTTTCATCAAATATAACGCCCAAATCATTAACAATTGAACCTCTCTCAAAAATTTGAGCTTCATATGAATATTGGAATGATAATGGTGTTATACTGTGCTGTAAAAACTTTGCATTTATTAAACTTTAAATATAATTTATTTTGAAAACACTATTGACTGAGCTTATTTATTTCGTTTGAAACACAAAACAATCGCTGACTGTCTTTACTTCTTTAAATATTTTTAAATCATCCGCATGTAAGAGACACTTTGCATTTTTAAAATTTTCAGTAATATCATTTACAAAAAGTAAAAATAGAATTGGACCGATATGGCTTCCTTGTAGAACTCCTGACTTAGTTAAGATGACGTTCGAGCAAGTTTCTCCAATTCGGACCAATTTTAATCTGTTTGTTAAATATGAGGACAACCATTTATGAATATTGCCATGGATACCAAACTTATTCAACTTTTTTAAAAGTAAATTATGATCTACCCTATCAAAAGCCTTAGAAAAATCCGTGTACAGCACATCGACTTGTGAGCTGTTTTCTAAAAAGTTTGAAACTCATGTTTAATTTGTGACTGTAGAACGACCAGTCATAAATCTATGTTGAAATGGGGAAATAATTTCCTTTGTAACAAAATACAGTCTATTCTTAACTAGTTTTTCAAAAAGCTTTGGAATCGCTGACAATGTACATATAGGTCTATAATTTTCAATAAGGTGTTTTCGACCCGATTTGAAAATAGGATTTAAATATGAAACTTTCCATTCATCTATAAAGTGTCCCTTACTTAAAGATTCATTAAAAAATTTCAAAAGTGGGACTGAAATCGAATTAACACATCTCTTTAATACCAGAGGTGGTATAGAATCGAATCCAGCAGCCTTATTTTCATCAATGTCTCGGTTTCTTTCAAAAGCAAAGAACGGGTATGCACAATTTGGACTTTTTGTGCTTCTATCCAACGAATTGGCACAATAACATCGATGTTATGTCGAGCTTTCGCAAATTTTTATTGACCACGAATAATAAACGATCAAGGTAAAGTTCATGGTAATCAAATACTGATCAACAAGAAAGTAGCAATTAATATTTGAAATGTACATACATAAATATTTAGTGCCAATTGATATGATATCGCTTACCTTACGGTGGGCAAAAAACACACAACGAAACAATAACTCACTACGTTAAAAGCTTTTCCTGCTCGATGGCCCACAAAAACTATACTGCTCGTAGAGACCGAATTAGGATCAATAGACCAAATTTTCAATAAATCTATCACAAACAGCAGTACGTAGACATTAAGACTGGTTGGCGATATGTGTGTTTTTGAACTAACTTAAACTTATTTTTCTTATTTTTTTCTTGTTAACTGTGCAATTTCAGTCAAGGCATTTTGAATTTATTTTTCATTGTTATTGTATTGTATTGTTTGTTACCTTAATCTAAATTTTTCCAATTTAAGAGATCTGTTTTAACTAATAAATTTCAGATGTATTCAGATTTTATTCAGTCTACTTTAAAGTTAAATATAAACTTCAAGTTAAATATATACGTATTTTGTATAAAGAAACCATTCAAACTGATATGCCCTAAATAGACAACGTTGCATTTTCGCAACGATTATTCTAACTAACCAAGATAAACTCCTCCAAAATAAATGGCCTCTAGGCAAATTTCTCTCCACCTCTTGCGGTCCCATCCATATTTAACGTCATCTATACCTAAAGTCCAGCCTTTATTACGTTTATTTGTATTTTTAAATTTTATAGTTATGAACGCCTAAAGTTAGTGTTGGTGGTCAAAAATTGGTTAAAAAAACAACCCATAAAAATTAAAAATTTTCAAGTAAATTCTCAAAAAGGAAATACCGTGTTAATTTGGGAAAAATTATTATTAGAGACCCTTTACTTCAAAATGTTTAAAAAAAACTGTTGTCATCGGAGACACACATGTGTTGAAAATTTGAAGAAATCGGTCTAATTATTAAAATATTTGTATGGGCCTCCTCGGGCCTCAGGGCCCGTTCACTCAAAAAATGTTACAGAAAGTTTTGTCCATCGGAGCTACACATGTGTTTGAAATGTGAAGAAAGTCGGTCTAATTTTTAAAAAATTTATATTCACTCCAAATCTCCGATGAAATACCCATGTGTTTAAAATTTGAAGAAAATCAGGCAAATTTAAAAAAAAAATTATATGGGCAACCGCATCCCCCCCCTCCCGGTGATCCACAGGCCCCGTTCACTACAATTCACATACAATTTAAAATTTGAAAAAAATTGGGCTAATTTTTAAGAAATTTATATGGGCACCCCTCACTCGAAAATTTTTACAAACATTTTTGAACATCGGAGATACACACATTAAAAAATTTAAAGAAAATCAGGTTAAGTTTTTTAAAAAATTTGTATATGGCCACAAGACCCCGGGAGCAAAAACTGTTGTCCATTAGAGATACACATGTATATAAGATTTGAAGAAAACCGGGTTAATTTTTTAAAAAATTTGTATGGGGCCTCACGACCCCGGGGCCAGGGGTCTCCAAAATTTTTACAAGAGTGTGACTTTAACAACACTATTCACACTCTTCTTGAATTTTACTTAGACCTTTTTCGAACTTCCAATTCGGGAAAATTACTAGAAGTTTTGTTTTATGTTGTGAAGTTTTAATCAGTTCTTTGTTATAATTTAAATTTTATTTTAAAACTGGCAGTTTTGGGGCGCTTCGCTTCTCTTAATATGAAAAAATTACTTGTGAACCGAAACCGGAAAAAAAAATAAATAAACAAATTAAAGAAGGTCAGGAGAATCGAACATGAGACATTTACGCTGCAAAGTCAAACACGCTACCTATCAGTTATCGACCCAATCCCCCTAGAGCTGTCTTACCATCACCATTCAACTCAGCAAACCCGAAAAAAGTAGAATCGACACTAATATCGTTCACACCCCCCCACCCTCAGTTATCGACGCGATCCCCCTAGAGCTGTCTTACCATCACCATTCAACTCAGCGACCACGAAAACCATAAAATCGACACTAATAACAGTCACCCACCTTCAGCTATGGACCTCATCCCCCTAGAGCTGTCTTACCATCACCATTCAACTCAGCGACCCCGAAAACCATAGAATCGACAATAATATCGTTCACCCCCCCCCCCTAAGTTATCGACCCCATCACCCTAGAGGTGTCTTACCACCCACCCTCAGTTATCGACCTCATCCCCCTAGAGCTGTCTTACCATCACCTCTAAACTCAGCGACCCAGAAAACCATAGAATCGACACTAATAACGTTCACCCCCCCCCCCCTCAGTTATGGACCCGATCCCCCTAGAGCTGTCTTACCATCACCATTAAACACAGCGACCACGAAAACCATAGAATCGACACTAATATCGTTTCGTTCACCCCCCCCCTCAGTTATCGACCCGATCCGCATAGAGCTGTCTTACCATCACCATTCAACTCAGCGACCCCGAAAACCATAGAATCGACAATAATATCGTTCACCCCCCCCCCCTCAGTTATCGACCCGATCCCCCTAGAGCTGTCTTACCATCACCATTCAAATCAGCGACCCCGAAAACCATAGAATCGACACTAATATCGTTCACCCCACCCCCCTCAGTTATCGACCCAATCCCCCTAGAGCTGTCTTACAATCACCATTCAACTCAGCGAACCCGAAAAACGTAGAATCGACACTAATATCGTTCACCCCCCTCAGCTGTCTTACCATCACCATTCTATTCAGCGACCACGAAAACCAAAATCAACACTAATAACAGTCACCCACCCTCAGTTATCGACCCGATCCCTCTAGAGCTGTCTTACCACCACCATTCAACTCAGCGACCACGAAAACCATAAAATCGACACTAATAACAGTCACCCAACCTCACTTATCGACCTCATCCCCCTAGAGCTGTCTTACCACCACCATTCAACTCAGCGACCCCGAAAACCATAGAATCGACACTAATATCGTTCACCCCACCCCCCTCAGTTATCGACCCAATCCCCCTAGAGCTGTCTTACAATCACCATTCAACTCAGCGAACCCGAAAAACGTAGAATCGACACTAATATCGTTCACCCCCCTCAGCTGTCTTACCACCACTATTCCACTCAGCGACCACGAAAACCAAAATCAACACTAATAACAGTCACCCACCCTCAGTTATCGACCCGATCCCCCTATAACTGTCTTACCACCACCATTCTATTTAGCGACCACGAAAACCAAAATCAACACTAATAACAGTCACCCACCCTCAGTTATCGACCCGATCCCCCTAGAGCTGTCTTACCACCACCATTCAACTCAGCGACCCCGAAAACCATAGAATCGACACTAATATCGTTCACCACCCCCCCCCCCCCCCTCAGTTATCGACCCAATCCCCCTAGAGCTGTCTTACAATCACCATTCAACTCAGCGAACCCGAAAAACGTAGAATCGACACTAATATCGTTCACCCCCCTCAGCTGTCTTACCATCACCATTCTATTCAGCGACCACGAAAACCAAAATCAACACTAATAACAGTCACCCACCCTCAGTTATCGACCCGATCCCCCTAGAGCTGTCTTACCACCACCATTCAACTCAGCGACCCCGAAAACCATAGAATCGACACTTATATCGTTCACCCCCCTCAGTTATCGACCCAATCCCCATAAAGCTGTCTTACCATCACCATTCATCTCAGCGACCCCGAAAACCGTAGAATCGACACTAATATCGTTCACCCCCCCCCCCACCCCCTTAGTTATCGACCCGAACTCCCTAGAGCTGTAATACCATCACCATTCAACTCAGCGACCCCGAAAACAATAGAATCGACACTAATATCATTCACCTCCCCACCCTCAGTTATCGACCCAATCCCCATTAAGCTGTCTTACCATCACCATTCATCTCAGCGACCCCGAAAACCGTATAATCAACATTTATATCGTTCACCCCTCCCCCTCAGTTATCGACCCGATCCCCCTAGAGCTGTCTTATTATCACCATTCAACTCAGCGACCACGAAAACCATAAAATCGACACTAATAACAGTCACCCACCCTCAGTTATCGACCTCATACCCCTAGAGCTGTCTTACGATCACCATTCAACTCAGCGACCCCGAAAACCGTAGAATCGACACTAACCCTCCCCCCCCCCCTCACTTGTCGACCCCTTCCCCATAGAGCTGTCTTACCATCACCATTCAACCCAGCGACTCCGAAAACCATTGAATGAACTTTAATATTGATCACCCACCACCCTGCGGGAATATAACTCACCCATAGGAGTGTACTACCAGCACTATTTGTCTCGGCTATACCGAAAACGGTGGGTCCGACACTAAAATCGCCTGCCACGCCTCCCCCAGCCAAAAAACGTGCTACCCCCCACCACCTATGTTTGATTCCACATAGTAACTAATATGTATACCAAGTTTGGTTGAAATTGGTGAAGGCGTTCCAGAGCTAGTTAGACACAAATATATATATATACAAATAAATTCTCTATTTTATATACATATATAGATTAAAATTTTTAAAAGCTTAAAAAGAGATCTTGTAATATTCAAAAATTACATTAATTAATAAATTTATAATAAGTACTTTATAGATGTTATTGAAAGAATATTATAAACTCTGCTTATTACATAACAATATGAATTCATACTTATATAAAAATAATTTACATCATAATGATTTTTTAATTAAGTTTTTAAATTCATTTCTAGATAGTAAAATGCCGTCAACATGATTGCAAATATAGTTATAAAATTTTATACATCTAGATATTTGCTCATTTTGTACGAAGTTCTCTCTATGAAAATTATTATAAAATAAATAATTATTTCTTAGTTGTCTAGACGGAATGTTGATCGGTAATTTAGCAAGTAATTCAGGACAGTTAATATTATATATCAAAACATCCCTTATAAAAATAATACAAGAGGATCTTCTACGTTTTTCTAATTTTTCCATATCAATAAACAAACATCGGGTGTCATAGCATGGAAAATTACATGACCAATTAAAATGCTTTAAAGCGTTTTTGGTAAAATTCTTTTGAATTCTTTCGATCCTATTAATATGGATGTTATAAATTGGAAACCAAACAACACAACAATATTCTAGAATTGGTCTCACTAACATTAGAAATAAATATTTTAAAGATGTCTCTAAAGTCTTTAGAATTACGTTTCAAAAATCCGTTCATTGAGTTTTCCTTCGCAACAACGAAATCTATATGCGATCCAAATGTCAATCTTTCATCAAATATAACGCCCAAATCATTAACAATTGAAACTCTCTTAAAAATTTGAGCTTCATATGAATATTGGAATGATAATGGTGTTATACTGTGGTGAGCTGTAAAAACTTTGCATTTGTTAAAGTTTAAATATAATTTATTTTGAAAACACCATTGACTTAGCTTATTTATTTCGTTTTGAAACACAAAACAATCGCTGACTGTCTTTACTTAAATATTTAATATTAAATATTTTTAAATCATCTGCATGTAAGAGACACTTTGCATTTTTAAAATTTTCAGTAATATCATTTACAAAAAGTAAAAATAGAATTGGATCGATATGGCTTCCTTGTAGAACTCCTGACTTAGTCAAGATGACGTTCGAGCAAGTTTCTCCAATTCGGACCAATTGTTAACACGTTGACGGACAGTTGCGTCTATAGCCGTCAAGTTCAAGTTCACTATGTGACATGACGGCAATAGCCGTCCAATACGAAATGGTCGTTTTTAGACACTGCGGCTGTAGCAGCACAAATGTGTATTTACCAGCGTACAAGTAGAAGCCTAGTGTCATGTTTTCGAAAAAAAATTTAGTATGCAAGGTTAACACATTGAGTATGCACGTGGTTGTGAACGGAGTAGTGCGATCTTGTTTTCTCTTCAATTTACAGTTGCTATTGATACATTTAACGATATTTTTTGAGTTGAGTATGCACGTGGTTGTGAACGGAGTAGTGCGATCTTGTTTTCTCTTCAATTTACAGTTGCTATTGATACATTTAACGATATTTTTTGAGTTGAGTATGCACGTGGTTGTGAACGGAGTAGTGCGATCTTGTTTTCTCTTCAATTTACAGTTGCTATTGATACATTTAACGATATTTTTTGTTTATACTGGTAAGTATTTGTTTATGATTGATTTTACACTTTAAATAGAAATAAAAAAATTTAAATTTAGCATTTTTTGATTCATTTAGCGATATTTATAGTTATACTGTTTACTTTTTGTTTTTTATGATATTACATTTGAAATATAAAAACAATAATGTAAATAATAAATATATAAATAATATACAATAAATAATAATATAAAATAATAAGTAAGTATTTGTTTATGATTGATTTTACACTTTAAATAGAAAAAAAAATTAAAATTTAGCATTTTTTGCTACATTTAGCGATATTTATGGTTATACTGTTTACTTTTTGTTTTTTATGATATTACATTTGAAATATAAAAATTATAATGTAAATAATAAATGTATAAATAATATACAATAAATAATAATATAAAATAAAATTGAATGTTTTATTCAATATTTATAGAAAATGGCCAGTTGGGAAAAAGAACAGGCTAGGCTGCTGAAGCTTTTTGAGGAAACAGGTAGTGGGTCAAGCAACAGTGAATCTGAACCTGATGCTGACTGTGCTGAAAATAACAGTTCGGGTAATGAAGAAAATGAATCAACTACAGATGAGGAATATGAAGCACCAGAAGAACCAGAAAATGATGAGACAGGGCATATCAATACAACACCTATAAGAAACTTTTCTTTTGATGCAGATGAAGAAAATGAATCAACTACAGATGAGGAATATGAAGCACCAGAAGAACCAGAAAATGATGAGACATGGCATATCAATACAACACCTATAAGAAACTTTTCTTTTGATGCAGATGCGGCTGGGATTCTTTTGGATATAGACGAAAATGTGTCTCCAATTCAGGTTTTTGAAAAAATTTGGGATGACCAAGTAATGGAAATGATTATAAAATCTACGAATGATTACGGCCTAAAACTTTGCAATCAAACACGGCCACATACAAGGCATAGTAGGAAGGCAAATTTCAAAAATACTGATACGATTGAAATGAGAAAGTTTTTGGGTTTGTGTTTGCTTCAGTCCCAGCTAAAATTCTCCAGTATTAGAAAACTCTTTTCCATTGATGCATTACATTACCACCCAGCTTTTCCTTCACAAATGTCTGGAAGGAGGTTTGAGCAAATATTGAGATGCTTTTGTGTAGAAGAAGAAAATTCAAACGACCGTTTGAGGAAAATAAAAATATTTCTTGATTTGCTCATAAAAAAGTTTGCGAATGCATATGCACCAAATGAGGCATTATCATTAGACGAATCTTTGTTATTATTTCGAGGAAGGCTTTCTTTTCGCACGTACATGAAAGGCAAAAAGGCAAAATACAGAATTAAATTGTACGAACTTTGTTCTGCCCAAGGTTATGTTTTGAACATAGAAATATACAAAGGCCATCGAGAAAACGAAGAAAACATGACAACTATTGAAAGTCTTGTAATGCGATTGATGCAGTCATATTTAAACAAAGGGCATCATTTGTTCATGGATAACTATTACAACAGTGTACCATTGGCTAACAAATTACTGAGCAAAAAGACACATGTGACAGGAACTCTTCGTGTAAATAGGAAGGGTCTGCCGCAAGAAATAACAGGTCGTAAGCTTAGAAAAGGAGAACATGTATGGCGACGCCAAAATCAGACATACGTGTCCAAATGGAAAGATAAACGGGATGTGCTATGTCTAACAACAGCTTACCACCCAAGTATGATAAACACAGCTAACCGTCGACAACAGGAAAAGAGAAAACCAATTGAAATAGTGAATTATAATCAGAATATGTCAGGTGTCGACAGAGCAGATCAGATGATGTCCTATTATTCCTGTCCACGAAAAACAATTAGATGGTATAAAAAGATAATCTTTCATCTACTGGATGTAGCAGTGTGGAATTCTTACTACATCTTTAAAGAAAAGACAGGTTCTCAAATGAAGTTTATAGAATTCAGGGAAGCAATTATACGATCTCTAACTGGCATAGATTATAAACAGGATGGAAGGTCTTTGGTTCAATTTAAACGTGCACGAATCCAAACCAATGAAATCAACAACAATGGAACACAGCATTTTCCTGAGAAAATTTCTCCTCCTGAAAATTATCAGCGAAAAACATATTTTCAGCGTTGTAAACAATGTTATAAACAGGGAGTAAGGAAGGAAACATCATATTGCTGCAAGAATTGCATATCAAAACCTGCACTGTGTCCTGCACCATGCTTTGAAACATGGCATACCGAAAATAATGTATAATAATTATAAAATTATAATAAATTTATTTGTCATTTATTTATTTTTGTTTGATCATGAACTAACACTTCATGTAAAACTCCCAAAAATACTTTGTTGCTCACAAAAAATTGCTTATTTCAGTCATTAAACCTGTCATTTACGTTTTTAAATTTTTTCTGTTATAGCCGCCATCGTCCCATTACATAGTATCTAGAGTCCGCTGGCGCCATGACTGTTGTAGCCGCAACCTAATTAAAGGTGCTGAATTAATCAAAATTAAGTGTATTTAAGCAGAAAGAGTAAAAATATACTTCTAATATTCTAAAAATTACAAAAACATATAGTGTCAATTTTCGAATTTCACTTGTTTCTACTGTCCGTCAACGTGTCTGTTTGTTAAATATGAGGACAACCATTTATGAATATTGCCATGGATACCAAACTTATTCAACTTTTTTAAAAGTAAATTATGATCTACCCTATCAAAAGCCTTAGAAAAATCCGTGTACAGAACATCGACTTGTGAGCTGTTTTCTAAAAAATTTGAAACTCATGTTTAATTTGTGACTGTAGAACGACCAGTCATAAATCTATGGGGAAATAATTTCCTTTGTAACAAAATACAGTCTATTCTTAACTAGTTTTTCAAAAAGCTTTGGAATCGCTGACAATGTACATATAGGTCTATAATTTTCAATAAGGTGTTTTCGAACCGATTTGAAAATAGGATTTAAATATGAAACTTTCCATTAATCTATAAAGTGTCCCTTACTTAAAGATTCATTAAAAATTTTCAAAAGTGGGACTGAAATCGAATTAACACATCTCTTTAATACCAGAGGTGGTATAGAATCGAATCCAGCAGCCTTATTTTCATCAATGTCTAAGAGTGCTTCTACAACTTCAGCTAAAGAAAGTTTGATATTACAAAAATCAATTATCTCGTTAGTATTATTATACTCCTCACTTCCTTTTTGTTTTAACTTACTACTGATTTTTGTAATTATAGGAAGTTCACTGTGCATTTCTACAACAGTTGTTGTCCACCGCAGAAAAAACCATATTAATCTCGTTAATCTGTCTAAATTGATTTTTAACACACAGTTGAGTGCCTGGTCGGAAATATTGATTTCATACTAATATCGCAACCCCCCTACCACACACCGACATACGCTGTTGCCACCACGGACCAACCACCACCCTCCGAATAACCCTCTCTTCCCTCGAACAACCATCCACCATCGACCAACCACTGGACCACCCATTTATCAGAAGAAACGAAGTTTCTGCCATTAGTATTAATAGAACAATTTCCGTTAATGGGTCAGAGTACACCAAAGTAATTCCCGATAAATGATGTCAACATTGGAGGTAGACTCTTACTGCAGATAAATTTTTTTCTTAGAATATACCCAAAAATGATTTCCCAAATTAACGTTGGTGAATTAGGAGACACCCAGTATATATAAAGAAGCATTTAGGATAATTTATTTAAAATAAATAGTTGTTTGCTCCTTTAAATTAAAAGGTATCTATTAAACCTTTCAATTGGTACCAAATAATCCTTCCCCCACCCCAACCTATTTAAAACCCATCAGAAATATGAAGTTGCGGCTTGGTGGCACGGGTTCCGGTCGAGCGGCACCTTGAGCCTAATACTGCAGATTTACCGAAGATCTAATATGTATATAGAATTCCGTATAAATGTGTATATACAAACATATAGACAGCTTTTGTGAAGCGTAAATTTACGGATATCCATTGATTACTATTAAAAAAAATTTGATAAAAAGTATTCTAATTTTGATCTCATCTGTTTTTGTTTAATGACGAAGATAATGACTACTTCGTAAATTTCTTACTTTTGAGGAATAACACAATTATTTGTTAAATTATAAATAATAATGAATATATAAAACATAATGTTTTCATTGCAATTTGGGTTTCGTGATTATTATCAATAATCACCGATTTATCACTTTGACCGTAACATACTTGTTCAATGGATGCGGCTTCCATTGTAATACTGTGCATCCACTTTTGCGACAAAATTGAATAGTCACATAAATGAATATAACAATTAGATAAAAGAAAAATACATAAAATACATCAATTATAACAAAATAATTTAAATATTAAGTTTTGTTTTAAAGAATTTTATTTACCTCTACGATATTTTCAATTAATTTTGAACATAGTACCAGTTCGTTTAATTTCTGGTCAGTAAGAGATGTCGGTTGTAAGATGTTGGCTAAACTTATTATAAAGTTATAATTTTAAAAGTTAATAAAAATTCCAAACCTGTTAAGAAATAACTATCAATTGCCTTTGTCGTCTCAATTCATTGAAGCCACACAACAGGAAAGTATAACTATTTTTCTGTAATGGAATAAAAATACGAGTACTCGTAGGGAGATCTCGGTTTCTTTCAAAAGCAAAGAACGGGTATGCACAATTTGGACTTTTTGTGCTTCTATCCAACGAATTGGCACAATAACATCGATGTTATGTCGAGCTTTCGCAAATTTTTATTGACCACGAATAATAAACGATCAAGGTAAAGTTCATGGTAATCAAATACTGATCAACAAGAGAGTAGCAATTAATATTTGAAATGTACATACATAAATATTTAGTGCCAATTGATATGATATCGCTTACCTAACGGTGGGCAAAAGACACACAACGAAACAATAACTCACTACGTTAAAAGCTTTTCCTGCTCGATGGCCCACAAAAACTATACTGCTCGTAGAGACCGAATTAGGATCAATTCAATAACTCTATCACAAACAGCAGTACGTAGACATTAAGACTGGTTGGCGATATGTGTGTTTTTGAACTATCTTAAACTTATTTTTCTTATAATTTTTAAATTCTCTATATTAACTTCGCGTGCCCTTGTGTTTGTTTGTTTGTTTGCTTGTCGTGGAATCTTGCGATAAATTTTTGACCCACTTCCCAAAGTCCGATATCATTGAAATTTTGCACACGTGCATATCTCCGATGACAACACTATCTATTAAAATTATGGGGGTCCCATACAAATATTTTACAAAATTTACCTGATTTTCTTCAAATTTTACGTACATGTGTATCTCCGATGGACAACACTTCTATAAAAATTTTTGAGACCCCGGGCCCTGGGTTCGTGAGGCCCCATACAAATTTTTAAAAAAAAATCAAATTTCAAATTTTATATACATGTGTTTCTCCGATGGACAACTCTTTTGTAAAAATTTTGGAGACCTGTTGTGACCGGCACAACTATTCAACCCCTGACCACACACAGTCTCTCTGCACTTTATCCACATCTGCTTTCGATCGCATAAATTAGTTATTTTATGCAGCACAGCCTGGATCATTGTCTTTAAATCCACCACTTATCTGCAGGGTACGTACGGATGGCTGGTGTTGAAATAAGAAACCGTTCGAGATGCAGTAAAGGCACTTTGGTCCCTTATGCATCTCGGGTTTCGAGCACAGCACACATATTCCGATGCGATACTGAGAAACAGTAAGTGTAGCCGATATTACGAAATAGTAATATCAGCAGGAGGGCAATTCCATTGCGAACGTTAAAAGATTCGAATGCAGGATGTAAAGGAATGTCGCAGGTCGGCTATGTTCTATGTTTGCACTTTGTATGCATGCACATAATGCTGTCATATTATTGGTGGATCGAAATAAGCCAACGCTATTGGTTGATCGATCCATCCATAATGTTATAAAAGACCACTGCTACGATAACTAGGGCGGCAGTTGAAATCAAGAAACCAAACCAATATAATCGATATATAATAATAAAATAAATAAATTAAAATAAACGTTTGTGTTTTAATACTTCGTAATCAACGCGCCCGTTTGACACTCTTCTCTCGGCTACCCGAGAAAGCACGGTGTCTAAACGTAAGATTTGGTGGCAGCGGTGGGATCCCATTAAAAAGGGCCCGACTACCAATACAAAAAAAAAATTAAAATTATATATAAATTATATATTTTAAAATTAAAATCAGTGTACTGGGGCTATACACCAGGAAAAGTAGTGAAAGTGAAATTAAAATTAATAAAGCGTTAAACCCGGCTAAAACAGGGGAAATAAGTGTAAAAAGTGCTAAAAGTGCAAAAGACCCAAGACAGTAAGACCTGGCGAACTCTTAAGTGGACGCCGGAGGCAAAGTTTGGGCAGTGTAAAAGAGCAGGTCGTTATACCAACTTTAGGGCGCGAAGCCTACCTGGCAGCATCATCTTTAACGACGGCAGCAGAACAGCAGGAAAATTGATTAAAAAAAGGGGCAACAGGAAAAAACAGCAACCGCCAAACTTGGGAGAAGGACAGCAAAATCATCAATCACACCATTAAAAGACGGCAGCAGCAGCAGCAGCAACGCCAATACCGACGACAGCAGCAGCAGAAACTCGGAACCATAAGCCACAAAAGAAAAAAAACTAGGGTATTTCAAATTTAGTATTTAACTATTTAGTTTTACATTATATTTCTTTCTTATTTTCTTTCTTATTAATATTTATATTATTTCTATATACAAATAATATTTTCTCGGGTCCCTCTATAACTCCCTTTAAAAATCACTTAATTTTTTTTGTGTGTGTTTCGCTTTTAAACTTCAAAATTCCGCGTTTGCAAATAACGAGACAGGCAACTAGGCGGGTAAAACTTATCGTTGAACTGTTTGAAAATTTACCTTTCCATTTTCTTGGAGAAATAAATTCAAATCCTCCAAACATGGATATAAAGGTGGGAATAACATATGTCCTGTTATCATTCCTGTTTTTGACGGAAAACCTACAGAGTTGGCAAAATTTTTATCGTGTGGCGATATCTTATTTAAATCTTTAAAAGAAGCAGACCAGCCGACATTTTTAGAAATAGTCAAAATTAGGTTGCAAGGTCCCGCTTTTGAGTTAGCTCAGTTTAACACCTTTTCTACTTGGGCAGCGCTCAAGGAAAAATTAGAGTCAGAGTATAACGAAGTGAAAACGCGGTACTCTGCTCACAATGAGTTGTTAACCACCAAACAACGTTTCAAGGAAACAGTAAAAGAATTTGGTGAGCGTGTTTGCGCAGCTCTAAACTGTCTCAACTCTGCTACCTTTGCCATAACCAGCAGAAAAAATTTCTCGTGGAAGAAAACCGAAAGTTGTCAATTCAAGTCTTTGAGGATGGGTTGAAGAACGACCAGATTCGGTTATGGCTTATGGGGGGGCTGATCTAAAAAAAACGATAGCTCATGCTGAAGGTCATGCTGCACGAATAGACCACAATCCCCAAGTACCAAGTAATAAGTTTTCTGCCAAAACTTATCAAACTGCGAGATTTTGCCAAATTTGTGGTAAGCAGGGTCACTCTCAGTTCAATTCAGTTTTTAATTTGTGGTTATTGTAAGTAGCCTAACCATAATAAAAACAATTGTAGATTTCGGTTATCTAGGAACGAACCTCCTGTGAACTACCCCCAAGATACGCCGGCAGTGCGTAATCCATTTAGGTACAACACACAAACCGCCAGTTACAGCGGAAATTCACGACCCGAAATGAATACAGGGCGAAACGAAAATCGAGGTGTCCGGTTTTCGAGTGTTAACCAATCGACAATAATATCGTTAATATCGTTCACCCTCCCCCTCAGTTATCGACCAGATCCCACCTAGAGCTGTCTTACCATCACCATTCAACTCAGCGACCCCGAAAACCATAGAATCGACACTAATATCATTCACCTCCCCACCCTCAGTTATCGACCCAATCCCCATAAAGCTGTCTTACCATCACCATTCATCTCAGCGACCCCGAAAACCGTAGAATCAACACTTATATCGTTCACCCCCCCCCCTCAGTTATCGACCCGATCCCCCTAGAGCTGTCTTACTATCACCATTCAACTCAGCGACCACGAAAACCATAAAATCGACACTAATAACAGTCACCCACCCTCAGTTATCGACCTCATCCCCCTAGAGCTGTCTTACCATCACCATTCAACTCAGCGACCCCGAAAACCGTAGAATCGACACTAACCCCCCCCCCCTCACTTGTCGACCCCATCCCCATAGAGCTGTCTTACCATCACCATTCAACCCAGCGACTCCGAAAACCATTGAATGAACTTTAATATTGATCACCCACCACCCTGCGGGAATATAACTCACCCATAGGAGTGTACTACCAGCACTATTTGTCTCGGCTATACCGAAATCGCCTGCCACGCCTCCCCCAGCCAAAAAACGTGCTACCTCCCACCACCTATGTTTGATTCCACATAGTAACAAATATGTATACCAAGTTTGGTTGAAATTGGTCAAGGCGTTCCAGAGCTAGTTAGACACAAATATATATATATATACAAATAAATTCTCTATTTTATATACATATATAGATTAAAATTTGTAAAAGCTTAAAAAGAGATCTTGTAATATTCAAAAATTACATTAATTAATAAATTTATAATAAGTACTTTATAGATGTTATTGAAAGAATATTATAAACTCTGCTTATTACATAACAATATGAATTCATACTTATATAAAAATAATTTACATCATAATGATTTTTTAATTAAGTTTTTAAATTCATTTCTAGATAGTAAAATGCCGTCAACATGATTGCAAATATAGTTATAAAATTTTATACATCTAGATATTTGCTCATTTTGTACGAAGTTCTCTTATGAAAATTATTATAAAATAAATAATTATTTCTTAGTTGTCTAGACGGAATGTTGATCGGTAATTTAGCAAGTAATTCAGGACAGTTAATATTATATATCAAAACATTCCTTATAAAAATAATACAAGAGGATCTTCTACGTTTTTCTAATTTTTCCATATCAATAAACAAACATCGGGTGTCATAGCATGGAAAATTACATGACCAATTAAAATGCCTTAAAGCGTTTTTGGTAAAATTCTTTTGAATTCTTTCGATCCTATTAATATGGATGTTATAAATTGGAAACCAAACAACACAACAATATTCTAGAATTGGTCTCACTAACATTAGAAATAAATATTTTAAAGATGTCTCTAAAGTCTTTAGAATTACGTTTAAAAAATCCGTTCATTAAGTTTTCCTTCGCAACAACGAAATCTATATGCGATCCAAATGTCAATCTTTCATCAAATATAACGCCCAAATCATTAACAATTGAAACTCTCTCAAAAATTTGAGCTTCATATGAATATTGGAATGATAATGGTGTTATACTGTGCTGTAAAAACTTTGCATTTATTAAAGTTTAAATATAATTTATTTTAAAAACACTATTGACTGAGCTTATTTATTTCGTTTGAAACACAAAACAATCGCTGACTGTCTTTACTTCTTTAAATATTTTTAAATCATCCGCATGTAAGAGACACTTTGCATTTTTAAAATTTTCAGTAATATCATTTACAAAAAGTAAAAATAGAATTGGACCGATATGGCTTCCTTGTAGAACTCCTGACTTAGTCAAGATGAAGTTCGAGCAAGTTTCTCCAATTCGGACCAATTTTAATCTGTTTGTTAAATATGAGGACAACCATTTATGAATATTGCCATGGATACCAAACTTATTCAACTTTTTTAAAAGTAAATTATGATCTACCCTATCAAAAGCCTTAGAAAAGTCGATGTGCTTGTGAGCTGTTTTCTAAAAAGTTTGAAACTCATGTTTAATTTGTGACTGTAGAACGACCAGTCATAAATCTATGTTGAAATGGGGAAATAATTTCCTTTGTAACAAAATACAGTCTATTCTTAACTAGTTTTTCAAAAAGCTTTGGAATCGCTGACAATGTACATATAGGTCTAAAATTTTCAATAAGGTGTTTTCGACCCGATTTGAAAATAGGATTTAAATATGAAACTTTCCATTCATCTATAAAGTGTCCCTTACTTAAAGATTCATTAAAAAATTTCAAAAGTGGGACTGAAATCGAATTAACACATCTCTTTAATACCAGAGAATCGAATCCAGCAGCCTTATTTTTATAAATGTCTAAGAGTGCTTCTACAACTTCAGCTAAAGAAAGCTTGATATTACAAAAATCAATTATCTCGTTAGTATTATTATACTCCTCACTTCCTTTTTGTTTTAACTTACAACTGATTTTTGTAATTATAGGAAGTTCACTGTGCCTTTCTACAACAGTTGTTGTCCACCGCAGAAAAAACCATATTAATCTCGTTAATCTGTCTAAATTGATTTTTAACACACTAGTTGAGTGCCCGGCATTGCCTGGTCGGAAATATTGATTTCATACTAATATCGCAACCCCCCTACCACGCACCGACATACGCCGTTGCCACCACGGACCAACCACCACCCTCCGAATAACCCTCTCTTCCCTCGAACAACCATCCACCATCGACCAACCACTGGACCACCCATTTATCTGAAGAAACGAAGTTTCTGCCATTAGTATTAATAGAACAATTTCCGTTAATGGGTCAGGGTACACCAAAGTAATTCCCGCTAAATGATGTCAACATTGGAGGTAGACTCTTACTGCAGATCAATTTTTTTCTTAGAATATACCCAAAAATGATTTCCCAAATTAACGTTGGCGAATTAGGAGACACCCAGTATATATAAAGAAGCATTTAGGATAATTTATTTAAAATAAATAGTTGTTTGCTCCTTTAAATTAAAAGGTATCTATTAAACCTTTCAATTGGTACCAAATAATCCTTCCCCCACCCCAACCTATTTAAAACCCATCAGAAATATGAAGTTGCGGCTTGGTGGCACGGGTTCCGGTCGGGCGGCACCTTGAGCCTAATACTGCAGATTTACCGAAGATCTAATATGTATATAGAATTCCGTATAAATGTGTATATACAAACATATAGACAGCTTTTGTGAAGCGTAAATTTACGGATATCCATTGATTACTATTAAAAAAAATTTGATAAAAAGTATTCTAATTTTGATCTCATCTGTTTTTGTTTAATGACAAAGATAATGACTACTTCGTAAATTTCTTACTTTTGAGGAATAACACAATTATTTGTTAAATTATAAATAATAATGAATATATAAAACATAATGTTTTCATTGCAATTTGGGTTTCGTGATTATTATCAATAATCACCGATTTATCACTTTGACCGTAACATACTTGTTCAATGGATGCGGCTTCCATTGTAATACTGTGCATCCACTTTTGCGACAAAATTGAATAGTCACATAAATGAATATAACAATTAGATAAAAGAAAAATACATAAAATACATCAATTACAACAAAATAATTTAAATACTAAGTTTTGTTTTAAAGAATTTTATTTACCTCTACGATATTTTCAATTAATTTTGAACATAGTACCAGTTCGTTTAATTTCTGGTCAGTAAGAGATGTCGGTTGTAAGATGTTGGCTAAACTTATTATAAAGTTATAATTTTAAAAGTTAATAAAAATTCCAAACCTGTTAAGAAATAACTATCAATTGCCTTTGTCGTCTCAATTCATTGAAGCCACACAACAGGAAGGTATAACTATTTTTCTGTAATGGAATAAAAATACGAGTACTCGTAGGGAGATCTCGGTTTCTTTCAAAAGCAAAGAACGGGTATGCACAATTTGGACTTTCTGTGCTTCTATCCAACGAATTGGCACAATAACATCGATGTTATGTCGAGCTTTCGCAAATTTTTATTGAGCACGAATAATAAACGATCAAGGTAAAGTTCATGGTAATCGAATACTGATCAACAAGAGAGTAGCAATAAATATTTAAAATGTACCCACATAAATATTTAGTGCCAATTGATATGATATAGCTTACCTAACGGCGGGCAAAAGACACACAACGAAACAATAACTCACTACGTTAAAAGCTTTTCCTGCTCGATGGCCCACAAAAACTATACTGCTCGTAGAGACCGAATTAGGATCAATAGACCAAATTTTCAATAACTCTATCACAAACAGCAGTACGTAGACATTAAAATTGGTTGGCGATATGTGTGTTTTTGAACTATCTTAAACTTATTTTTCTTATAATTTTTAAATTCTCTATATTAACTTCGCGTGTCCTTGTGTTTGTTTGTTTGCTTGTCGTGGAATCCTGCGATCAATTTTTGACCCACTTCCCAAAGTCCGATATCATTGAAATTTTGCACACGTGCATACCTCCGATGACAACACTATCTATTAAAATTATGGGGGTCCCATTTTGCACACGTGCATACCTCCGATGACAACACTATCTATTAAAATTATGGGGGTCCCATACAAATATTTTACAAAATTTACCTGATTTTCTTCAAATTTTACGTACATGTATATCTCCGATGGACAACACTTCTGTAAAAATTTTGGAGACCCCGGGCCCTGGGTTCGTGAGACCCCATACAAATTTTTTAAAAAAAAATCAACCAGATTTTCTTCAAATTTTATATACATGTGTTTCTCCGATGGACAACTCTTTTGTAAAAATTTTGGAGACCTGTTGTGACCGGCACAACTATTCAACCCCTGACCACACACAGTCTCTCTGCACTTTATCCACATCTGCTTTCGATCGCATAAATTAGTTATTTTATGCAGCACAGCCTGGATCATTGTCTTTAAATCCACCACTTATCTGCAGGGTACGTACGGATGGCTGGTGTGGAAATAAGAAACCGTGCGAGATGCAGTAAAGGCACTTTGGTCCCTTATACATATCGGTTTTCGAGCACAGCACACACATTCCGATGTAAGTGTAGCCGATATTACGAAATAGTAATATCAGCAGGAGGGCAATTCCATTGCGACCGTTAAAAGATTCGACTGCAGGATGTAAAGGAATGTCGCAGGTCGGCTATGTTCTATGTTTGCACTTTGTATGCATGCACATAATGCTGTCATATTATTGGTGGATCGAAATAAGCCAACGCTATTGGTTGATCGATCCATCCATAATGTTATAAAAGACCACTGCTACGATAACTAGGGCGGCAGTTGAAATCAAGAAACCAAACCAATATAATCGATATATAATAATAAAATAAATAAATTAAAATAAACGTTTGTGTTTTAATACTTCGTAATTAACGCGCCCGTTTGACACTCTTCTCTCGGCTACCCGAGAAAGCACGGTGTCTAAACGTAACAGACCCCGGGCCCCGGGTTTGTGAGGCCCCATAAAATTGTTTTAAAAAATAACCCGATTTTCTTCAAAGTTTACACACATGTGTATATCCGATGGAAAACACTTCTGTAAAAATTTGAACAACACTTTTTGTAGAAATTTTGGAGACCCCGGGCCCCGGGGTCGTGAGGCTCTATATAAATTTAAAAACAATTAACCCGAATTTCTTCTAATTTTATACACCTGTGTATCCTGTATGCCCGAGGTGTGCCCATATATTTTTTTTAAAAGTTAGCCCGTTTTTTTCGTATTTTAAACACAAGTGTATGTCCGATGGACAAAACTTTCGGAGTGATCGGGCCCTGAGACCCGAGTGGTGCCCATGTACATTTTTTAAAAATTAGCCCAATTTCCTTCAAATTTTAAACACGTAATATGTATCTCCTATTAGAGAATTTACATGACAAATTTTAATTTTTGTGTGTTGTTTTTTTTTCTTGTTAACTGTGTAATTTCAGTCCAGGCTTTTTTAATTTATTGTTCATTGTTGTTGTGTTCTATTGTTTGTTACCTTAATCTAAATTTTTCCAATTTAAGAGATCTGTTTTAACTTATAAATTTCAGATGTATTCAGATTTTATTCAGTATACTATAAAGTTGAATATAAACTTCAAGTTAAATATATACGTATTTTGTATAAAGAAACCATAATAGTTTCCATTCAAACTGATATGCCCTAAATAGACAACGTTGCATTTTCGCAACGATTTTTCTAATTGACCAAGATAAACTCCTCCAAAATTAATGGTCTCTAGAAAAGTTTCTCTCCACCTGTTGCCGTCCCATCCATATCTAACGTCTGTGCAGCCTTTATTACGTTAGTTAGTGTTAGTGGTCAAAAATTGGTTAAAAAAAAAACAACCCATAAAATGTAAATTCTATAAAAGGAGAAACATATGTGTGCAAAGTTTGAACCGGGTTAATTTTGAAAAAATTATTATTAGAGACCCTTTACTTCAAAATGTTTACAAAAACTGTTGTCACCGGAGATACACATGTGTATGGGCCCCCTCGGGCCTCAGGGCCCGTTCACTCAAAAAATTTTAGAGAAATATTTGTCCAACGGATATACACATGCGTTTAAAATATAAAGAAAATTGGTCTAATTTTTAAAAAAAAAATATAGGCACACCTCGCGCCTCATGGACCGTTCACTCCAAAAATTTTACAAACAGTTTTGTAGATTGGAGATACACATGTTTAAAATTTGAAGAAATCGGGCTATTTTGTAATATTTTTCAGTGGGCACGATCACTACAAAACTGTTAAAAAAGTGTTTCCATCGTAGATACACATCTGTTTAAAATCCGTTCATCAGTGATACACAAGTGTTTAAAATTTGAAGAAAATCGGGTTAATTTTTTTTAAAAATTTGTATGGGGACTCACGACCCCGGGTCCAGGGGTCTCCAAAAGTTGTACAGGAGTGTTGTCCATCAGAGATACACACGTATATAAAATTTGAAGAAAATCGCGTGAAATTTTTTCAAAAATTTGTATGGGGCCTCACGAACCCAGGGCCCGGGGTCTCCAAAATTGCTACAAAAAGTGTTGTTCTTCTGAGATACACATGTATATAAATTTTTTTTTTAAAATTTGTATTGGGCTTCACGACCGCAGAGTCCGGGTTCTCCAAAATTTTTACGAAAAGTGTTACCCATCTGAGATACACATATGTATAAAATTTGAAGAAAATCGGGTTAATTTTTTAAAAAAATTTGTATAGCGCCTCACGACGTCGGGGTGCGGGGTCTCCAAAATTTCTACAAAAACTGTTGCGAATCAGAGATACAGACGTATATAAATTTTGAAGAAAATCGGGTTAAATTTTTTCAAAAATTCGTATGGGGTCTCCAATTTTTTTTTACAAAAAGTGTTGTTCATCGGATATACCAAATTTTTAAAAAATTTGTATGGGCCTCACGAACCCGGGCCCGGAGTCACCAAAATTGCTACAAAAAGTGTTGTACATGATATACACATATATAAAATTTGAAGAAAATCGGGTAAATTTTTTTTTTTTTTTTAATTTGTATGGGGCCTCACGGGCGGTCGGCCATCAACAGCAATTGTGGGAATAACACAGAATGCTCTAGAATTGCAGGTGGACGTAACTATCTCTGACTGGTGGAAGTGCGGTCAAACCTCCACGTGGTGGCCGCTGGTAATTTTCCTCCAATGCAGGAAAAGCTGAATGATCGGGCTAGTCCCTTCAAAGTAAGGGTGGCGCGAGGCCAATAACCTCGCCTGTAAAAAATTATTATTACGGAACCCAAAATCAGCCTCGGATACACTGATGAACGACGACGACCACGGCAACGAAAACGGCTAAACGATTTAAGAATTTTCTTATGAAACGTACGCTCTCTGTATAGAGCTCGAGCTGCACAGCAGCTAGCCGATACCCTGTCCAAATATAATGCTGTCTTAACAGCAATTCAGGAGATGCGGTGGACAGGGAATGGTGTCTTACAAAAATCAGAATATGACATATATTACAGCTGTCATGCAAGACATCATGTTCTCGGGGTGGGGTTTCTAGTCAGCAAAAGAATGAAACCCACCGTTATCGGCTTTAATGTAGTAAATGAACGGTTATGCACCCTTCGCGTGCGGGGCAAATTTAAAAACATAAGCCTTATAAACGTTCACGCACCTACAGAGGACTCCCCAGATGATGAAAAAGAAGAATTCTTTGAATCAGTCGAACGGGAACTCCATGCCTGCCCTCAGTATGATGTAAAAATCATTCTGGGGGATATGAATGCTAAAATAGGTAGGGAGCCAGTATTCAGGCAGTACATTGGCACCCATAGCTTACACGAGAACACTAATGACAATGGACAACGAGTCATAGAGATGGCAGCAAGCAATAATTTGGTCGTTGCGAGTACAAGGTTTGCGCGTAAAAATATCCACAAAGCCTGAGTATCTCCCGATGGAGCCACTCGCAACCATATAGATGACGTGTTAATATACTGCCGCTACAACCCGACCCTGATGACGGTACGAACGTACCGAGTTGCCAACGTCGACTCGGACCAGTATCTTGTTGGTATGGTGCTCCGAGCAAGGATTGCATCATCACAGAAGACTGCATCCGCGAATCAGATTCGAGTCAACACGGCTGCCCTTCGCAATGAAGAGACCAGAAACAACTACGGTCAAGCGATAGGACTCGCCCTAAATGCAGGGAGAGTAAGTCCTGAGGCTGAGATGTCGGGCGTAGAAGAGAAATGGACATGCCTTAAAAATACTGTCATTAGTACTCCTGACTCCATCTTAGGCAGTAGTCGTAGAGATCGAAACGACTGGTTCGATGACGAATGTAAGCTAGCGACTGAACGTAAGAATGTTGCGTACCGAGCAATGTAACAATTTCATAGAACGCGGGCACGCGAAAATTGCTACGAAAAGTGTTGTCCATCGGAGATACACATGTATATAAAATTTGAAGAAAATCGGGTTAATTTTTTTTTGAAATTTGTATGGGGCCTAACGTGCGTGGGGTCCGGGGTCTCCAAAATGTCTATAAAAACTATAGTCCATCGGAGATACACATGTATATAAAATTTTGTGAGGAACAAAATTCTTTAAATAGAGTTTTGCCCGCACAAAACAAACGCCATGAAATACTTAATTACACTTTGTTCAAAACAAATTATATACCAATGGTGTTCTCAATACACAAAAGCAAAAATAGCTCAATATCAGCCATGTTTGTTTTCTCTTGTGGACAAAATCACGTAAATGCAGGCAAATGCAATACAGATGACAACCAATCACAGCCGTCATAACCGACCATCACTACCAAGCCGGACAAACCTGCAACGACCAACCCAACGCAACTGATCTCATATGACTCATAGGTGATCAGGAAATTACAGAAGGAACGAGAGCAGCATTGAATTCGCCCGAAAGTATGGCTATCCCGCTAAAACTCGGGCATTAGCTGCAGTGGACTCATACGCATTGATTAAAATTCAATGCACATAAACATCATGCAACGGCAGATGAGGTCGATGACCGAAACTATTTGAATCACAAAACCGGTTTTCAAAACCGAATGTGCAAATGACGTCGGCAGAGATAAGCACAGAACGATCCAACAAACGCACTACATGCGTATGGTAATAAGTAAATTTTGTAATGAGTAAAATTTTAAAATAAGGTAATAAGTAAAGCATGCATATAAAAAAATGAAAACATGTATTTTATATGTATATTGCAATAAGACAAAACATGTATATTGTAATAAGTGAAAACATGTACATTACAATAAGAACACGCATATTTCAAAAGAAAGACATGTATACTACAAAATGTGAAACATGTATGCAAAAATACGTCAATCATGTATATTGCCACTAATATATGGCAATATGTATCATGCATCAGACTGTAGTGGGAAAATCGAAGAATACAACAACAAAACACAAGGATAACGACAGACTAACGAAAAACCACGCTGCATAGCAACAACGGTTTCCCAATAGTTTGTAGCAACGGACAAAAGTACAAAAGGAGCACGCAGCTCGACAGAAAGGGCAGTCTTCCTGAGTTCCTTTTGAAATCAACTACTTAATGGTTAAAGAGTACTTACTGTGCCATTACCGCTGAAGTTAAACGCTGCGACGCTAACTGAGTCCTCAAATTAATGGCTGAAGAGTACTTACCTTGCCATTAACGCTGACGCTAAACGCTGTGAAATTTCGAACATTATATTGAGCACGTACTATATAAAATAAACATAATTTTCAAATCGTTTTCCCATAAGAAAACAACACAAAACAACCCACGCGCTGCCTAGGAGGCATCGCTAGATTATTATAACGACCTCAAACGACCTCAACGACCTTATTATTGTAACGACCTCAAATATAAATAGAACCCTGGTCACACTGAAGATTACTCCGGCTGGGAAAACCTCGTTACAATTTGAAGAAAATCGGGTTATTTTTTTTAAAATTTGTATGGGGCCACACGACGCCGGGACCACACACAATACACACGTATATAAAATTTGAAGAAAATGGGATTAAATTTTTATGGGCCGCACGAACCCGGGGCCCGGGTTCTTCAAAACTGCTACAAAAAGTGCTGTCCATCTGAGATACACATTTATATAAAATTTGAAGAAAATTGGGTTAATTTTTTAAAAAATTTGTATGAGGCCTCACGACCCAGGGGCTAGGGGCCTCCAAAATTTGTACAAGAGTGTTGTCCATCAGATATACACACGTATATAAAATTTTAAGAACATCGGGTTACATTTTTTTAAAAATTTGTAAGGGATCTCACGACCCCGGGGCCAGAATCTCCAAATTTTTTTTTACAATGTACATGTCCATCTGAGATACACATGTATATAAAACTTGAATAAAATCGGGTAAATTTTTTTTAAAAATTCGTATGTTACAAATAGTGGTGTCCATCTCCAAAATTTCTAAAAAATACTTGTAACGTTCTTTCTTGACGGCTCGGGTGACGATTGCCGTATACCCAGTGTTCTGTTCCGTCGTTTAGTTACAAATTAAATAAATGTTTTTTTGGTATTTTTATAAAGGTTTTTATTTATATAAATGTCTTAACATACCTAATATACTGTACTCATATAATAACTACTGGTAAGGAAAGTTGGTTATTCGGTGGTCAGGTAGGGAGGGGAAATGCTTGGAAGGAACCGGTCAGGCAAGACCCAGACACTAAAACCTTCGTTGCGTATAGCTGCCGTGTGCGGTTGTGGAGTGAATCTCCGTACCCTATATGCAGGTGAAGTGTGACAATTAGCAAGTCAGGCAGAGCCTCGGCATTGGATCACTTGTGTGCAGTGAGAGGTTTGGTTTGGCGAATAGGTCGGAAAAGTACCAGGCTTATTGCTTCTCTTGCCTTTCACGCAGTGAATTGAGTGGTCAATTTCTACCACACGGAGAAGCACTGAATGTAGTGTATTGCATTAGTTCGGTGTTTTGTCTTCTCTGCTGGTTTGAATTTTTGAGTCCCATGTCTATAATATTTTCTTTCATCTGGTTGGGAATTTTGTATTACCGCATACTGAATGTATTGACATGGAACCGTCCAAAGCTGAGAACAATATTATATGTTTTCTGTATACAGTCACTGTGCCTATTAATTTGATATCATGTATGGGCAACAGTACTGTATACGAGAAATGAATACATTGTTTATGTACAGCCATATTGGGACGAACAATTTATGCGTAAAGCACAAATATGCACAAATAGTTGACTTACTTTTAAGTATGGCAATAGCACTGCATATTGTAGCAAAGTGCGTTTTGCCGTAGGAATTTCGAAAAAATCGAATTATGTGCTATATAGTACGTATATTTTTTTATTCGTACGGTTTTTACCGTTTGTTGGTTTTTCGTATGCGAAAACCACTTCGTTACAAACTGTTGCCAATCGGAGATACACATGTATATAAAATTTGAAAATTAATTTTTAAAAAATTTAGTATGGGAGCCCACCGACCACGAGGCCCGAGGGGCCACAAATTTTAATAGAAAGTGTTTTCATCAGATATATGCATGTGTAGAAGGTTTCAATGAAATCGGACTTTGGGAATTGGGTTAAACATTGATCGCAAGATTCCACGACAAACAAACACACGGGCACGCGAAGTTAATATAGAGAATTTAAAAAATGTTTCATTATTAAAGTCGTGCCACTCACTTGATAATTTGCATGGTTAAAAAGGCATTTGTGTGCACTACGCAAAATAATATTTCTAGCCCCCAAAATATATGGTTTACTTAGCCAATTTGTTAACGCTAAATTTACCGAAAATTTTTAGTATGTTAAAAAAATCAATTCAGGAAATATAGAAATAGAAATATAGTAATGTCATCATGAATTTGTTTCATACACTACAGCTTGTTAGAGTTTTAAAATATAACACTTAGGTTATATTTCATCCTTTATTATATGGTTTAAATTTTCCTTACTTGTGTTAGATCTATTAACAAGTGAAGTGTTTTTAAAACGTTTTTATTAGCTCGCTTTCGTGTATGTCTGTCTGTACGGGTGGAATTTTGTAATTGATTTTAAACTAACTTTCCATTGATGTAGAGACTTGAAACTTTAAAGATAGCTCAGAACTGGATGAACATTAACAAATCACAAAAAAAAAGACAAAAAATCGAAAAAATAAAAATAAAAAAAATTATTCAACGCAAGTTTGCAATTTGTTTCAGATCAAAGCAAACTACGCGCAATACTCGTTTTATATTAAAAATATATTTTTATTAGGTAACATGTTTAATATCTGTTAATAAAAAAAAGTTTTTGAAAGTGAAACTACTTTATCGGCGGCGAGGAGGAAGTTTAGTACGGTAACAAAAATAATTTTGAGTTACGATTTTGTGTTACAATTTCGTATTGCGATTTTGTGTGAAATTTTTAAATTCTTGTAACTAAGTCATTTCTCAAGCGATTTTAATGAAATTCGGAATTCAGGACTAATTGTATTAACTGACAACAAGTTTAATATAATATAACCGATTTGTAACAGGTTATTGGCCCAGGTATGGCATTTAATAAGTGATAATAGGTAAATTTTATTTATTTCTATCGAAAAGAAATGGACGATAACATAAAGTTCGTGATGTGTTCACATTTTTTTAAGAAATGAATATAGCTTGTAGCCATGACCGATGAGAAAGTTGATATTGCAGTAATTACTAAATTTGACGCATAAAACTACAGGCAATGGAAATATCAAATGAAGTGTGCACTTAAAGCAATGGCAAATGGAGACAAAGTGAAACCTAATATTAAGGAAGCACAAGAACAAGAACAGAACAGAACAGAACCAGATAATGTAGTAGCAATTTTTACATCAACTTGACTGTGTATCATCCAATGAAACAGATTAAATTTAATTTACTTCCCACTGTAAGTGGAACTAAGAAGAAAAATTCCATCAATACAAACCTGATTTAAACGATTCCATTTCATAAAACGTTGCTAATGTTAAAAATGTTGCTAATAAAGTGAACTGGCGAGTACTCAAATGATATCGTATCAATGATAAAAACATAAGGAAGTGATGGTTGTCAATGGGTGAAGCAAAAAAACCATACCGAATCTTTCAGCAACTGCTAGATGAAGAAGCAAATATGACATCGTACGAAGCCACTGAAACTTTATTATATGTATCCAAACCAAGCTCATATGTGTAGACTGCAAACTCACATAAATCGAAACACAATAACGGCAAACGGCCTAACGAAATTTCCTAAAATTGTCAGGTAGTGACATTTTGCCAGTAATTGTCGAGCACCGAAAAAAGCACGAGACGAAATTTTTCGAACAGTAAGGAGTTAAATGTTTTTTAGCATTCACAATCGAAACTAATAATACAATGATAAGTATAGCTGGTAAAAGAGAATTTTGGAGGATTTTGATCCTGGCCCCATCACACACAGGAGGGATTACTTTCATACGAACAAACTGAAGTTAATATGAAGGTTAAAATTGAAAATAATCAAGAGCTCATGGTGAAAGGAAAAAGAACCATAAACATTCAAAAGCTTTTATCCAGAGAACTGTATGAATACAATAACTAACGGCCTATATATCCCAGGCTTGAAGAAAAATTTGTTTTTGGAATGAATCATAAGACTTGAAAATAATCAAGAGCTCATGGTGAAAGGAAAAAGAACCATCAACATTAAAAAGCTTTTATCCAGAGAACTTTATGACTACAATAACTAACGGCCTATATATCCCAGGCTTGAAGAAAAAATTGTTTTTGGAATGAATCATAAGAGCTATGAGAAAGATTCAAAGTTATTTGCATCTGCAATAAAAGAATAAAATAATCTTTCCAAATTATACTTTTGAACAATGGACAAGTCCAGTGAGAGACTCGGTCACGTCAACAATAAAACATAAATTAATGGTAAACAGATTAATCTAATAATTCAGAAACATTTATATATCAAATATTAAACGTTTCTTCTGTGAAGAATGTATATACGGTAAACAGCACAGATAACGTTTTAAGTCAAATGTAAGTTGAGACACAACTCTAGGAATATTTATTCACACAACGCTTGTGAGCCAATGTCAACAACATCAATTAAAGGTTGTTCTGGATTGAAACAGATAATTTTATTTATCTTTAGAATTCTGTTCACAAAGCAGTCAATACCGCTTTTTACATTTTGCTACATAGTACGAAAAATTCGCAGTCACGAAATTCATGTTCTTAAGAGAAATGGACTAGTAAAAATCAACTTAAAACGCGAAAAGTATAGACGATTAAACGATATAATATTGTTACAAAAAGTAGTTAGTAGCGCATACGAGTATAATAGAATTCGAATCCTAAAAAAAATCGTAATGTAAATACTGCATACTAAAAATAAGCACTTTTATGTAGCATACTTTTAGGCTGAATGACTTTAGATTATTTGAAATTAGAAAATTTGTAACCGCCTTCAAGTTTTAATCATTATGTACTGTTCAAAAATGTAGTCAAACCGGTTTGTGCGGTTTGCCCGTTTTTGTAGTTTATTTTTAGAAGATGACTTATTGCATATAAGTATCGTTAGTTGTAAATAAGGGAATAAGGCTACAAATTTCTGGTATTTTCTCGATATTTCTCTCTATAATATTGGAATTTTCTAGGAGCTTTTCAATAAGTGTAAAAGGTGGCGTTCACTGCAGAGAATTCATTAGTTAATTGAAATTTAACCAGTGCAGTTGAGAAAGTTCTTGCAAAGCGATTAAGCTACTACCTAAGAGAATTATTGTAAAGTACAAGTATTATAAGTGTTCTTGTATACATTTAAAGTTATCACTAGTATAAATTGTGAGCTTGTGTTATTTTTCATCATCATTATATTTGGCTCTACAACCGGGGTCCAGTCCTGGCCTCCCGCAAAAAGTCTCTCCACCGGTCCCGATTTCGAGCCGATGTCATCCAGTTTGGCATCCCTAAACTCTGGGCGTCCTGGTCTACGCCATCCTTCCAGCGTAGGCTTGGCTGGCCTCGCTGTCGTGTTCTATAAATCCTACCGTAAAGAACTTTCCGAGCAGGATCCTCTTCGCTCATACGAGCTAGGTGTCCTGCCCACCGGAGCCTACCGAGCTTAATTTTCTTCACGATGTCGACATCGCGGTAACGCTCGTAGATCTCATCATTATAGAGTCTCCGGAATCGTCCTTCCTCACATACGTGGACAACTTTTCTCTCGAACGCGGCTAAGAGGTCAGAATGCTTTTTGCTAAGCACCCAAGTCTTGGATCCATATGTAAGTACTGGTATGACCATTATCTTATATATCAGCAGCTTGGATGTTATGGTTAAGTTCCTGGATTTGAAGAGTCTTGACAGGCTATAGTAGGCTTTGTTGGCTTTAAGCAACCGTGCGCGTATTTCTGGTTCCATGCTGTTATCGGCTGCTATAGTTGACCCGAGATAGTTAAAGGATTGCACTACATCAAATTCGCGCAAATAAACAGGATGAAATAAAAATTACACCTATAACATTGAAAGAACTAAAATGGGAAATCAAAAATAATCTGAATGCGTATAAGGCTCCAGGATATGATCTTATAACGGATCAGAAAATAAAAGTGTTACCGGAGAAAGCGCTGAGGAAACTAGTGCATATAATTAATGCAGCATTTCGACTAAGATATGTACCAAGACAATGGAAAGTTTCAGAAGTAATTATGATACTTAAGCCGAACAAACCTCCTAATGATAAAGCTATATATAGGCCAATTTCTCTGCTACCAACAGTATCGAAACTATTTGAAAAGGTTCTTCTTAAAAGACTAAAACCAATTATCGAAGATGTATACAAAACAAAAAAAAAATACTACGGCAATAATATTGCAACAGCAAAAAACATCAGTGACTCCACTAGTAAATTACATAAGGCTACTAACCTGATATATAATTGGACAAAGAAATGGCGAATTAAATTCAATGAAGCAAAATCAATCCAAGTTAACTTTACAAATCTAAAAGTTAAGTATATACCAATAAGGATAAACTCGATAGTAGTACCGCATGCGAACACTGCTCAATATCTTGGCATGACATTAGATGCTAAACTTAGATGGAAGGAACACATAAAAAAACAGCCCATAAAAATTGAAATTAAATTCTTTAATAAAAATTAATATGAGAGCACATGTGTATAAAATATATTTGTATGGGAAAAAAAATTCAATTAAAAAACTTAAAAATTTTTACAAAAAGTTCGGTCTATCGGAGATACACATATGTTTAAAAACATATGTGGGTAAATCGGTCAAAAACTTTTGTCCATCGAGATAAACATATGTTTAAAATTTGAAGAAAATCGAAAAACAATTTACAAAAAGTGTTGTCTATCGGAGATACACGCATCTATAATTTCAAGAAAATCGGGTTAATTTTTTTAAAAAAGTTTTTGGAGCCCCACGACACTGGGCATCCAAAATTTTTACAAAAAGTATTGTCCATCGGAGATACACATGTGTATAAAATTTGAAGAAAATCGGGTTAATTTTTTTAAAAAAAATTTATGGTGCCCCATGACCCTGGGGCCCGGGGTCTCCAACATTTTTACACACGTATATAAAATTTGAAGAAAATCGGTTTTATTTTTTAAAAAAATTTGTTGGGGCCCCATGACCCTGTAACCCGGGGTCTCCAAATTTTTTACAAAAAGTGTTGTCCATCGGAGATACATATGTACTTCTATAAAATTTGAAGAAAATCAGGTTAATTTTTTTTTAAAAAAAATTATGGGGCCTCACGACCCTGGGGCCCAAAATTTCTCCAAAAGGGTATTCCATCGGAGAGTTGTATAAATTTTTAAGAAAATCGGGTAAATTTTGTTAAATATTTGTATGGGTGCCCCTCGACCCCGAGGGTCCCAAATTTTAATAGAAAGTATTGTCACCTGAAATATACATGTGTGCAAAATTTCAATAAAATCGGGCTTTGTGAAGTCGGTTAAAAAGTAATCGCAAGACTCCACGACAAACAGACCGACCGACTGATAGACAGCCCTGCCACGGGCAAGCAAATTTAAAAATTGAAATTTTTCTTGTAAATTCTCTGATCGGAGATTCGATTTTGTGGTGAATTCCCTATTCGGTAGTGAAAACATAGCAGCCACAGCGCACGGTTGGTACGACGTACACACAACGACATACGAAGTACCATTAAAATTATTTCTTTTGAGTTGAGTTAAGCTGTAAAGCAGTTGAGTGCGTAACCAGTTTTTCATATACTCGTAATATTGTATAAAACACAAATTCTCTATACGCTCTGCTCTCAGCTGCAACGCAATAACAAAACAACCCCAATCGTAAATTCAAGCAGCGCTGCCTACACGCGTCACTCATCAGCGCACACAGAACACAGTCATTATAGTATGATATGATCTGAAGAAAAAAAATGGAAAATTTTGTGTGGGAGCCCCCCGATCCCTCAGCCCAACGAAATTTTAATAGAAAGTATTGTCACTGGAAACATACATGTGTGCATTTCAATAAAGTCGGGCTTTGGGAAGTGGGTTAAAAATTGATCAGAAAATCTGACCAGCCAACCAGCCAGCCAACCACGGGCACGCGAAGTTAATATAGAGAATTTAAAAAGAAGAGAGAAGAACTAAACATAAAATCTTAGGGAGGAACTTTGTGGTATGCATGCAGGAGGAAAAATCAAGAAAACGACCTTTCGGCTTGAAAACACGATTTAGAAGAATATTTATTCTCAATCTTTTGACAGTTCAACCTTTACATTTTCAATCATATGAAATCATATTCACAATAGTGTTTGCTTGTTTACATTATGTGTTTACACGGTGGATAATCCTTTACATACATTATATCCCCGCATTTAAATTGAAAAGAAAAATTTAACTACTGCCAATAAATTTAATTAAAAGAAGGAAGAAATAATGTCATAATTTTATATAATAAAGAGTAGATATTTTATATGATTAGTAAATGCTATCACAAACCAAATGGACAAATAAGCCTAAAGCATGTATATAAATCGAATCAAATAAACATAAGCCAGCATAAGTTAATCTAATATATAAAAATGGTGTGTTAATTGTTTGAGATTGCCTTTCTCAGGAACCTGACATCGCAGGAAGTTGAAATTTTCACCATAGGTTAGGATTTTAGCGGTTTGAGTTTGTTTTGGTTTGAACTCTCTAAGTGGCACTGTTGTCAAAATATAACGGTTATTTTGTTTCTCAGCAAAGAAGCATCTTAGGAACTTCAGATTTTAACCATAGGTTTGTTTCATTGCTATATGGGTTTTTGTGAAATTTGGACCCGTTAGGTGGCGCTGTTTTCAATATAGTAGGTGGTAAAACCGCTATTTTTGATATTTATTTAGTTTCATTACAACACGCGCAAGAATACATCGTAGGACGCCAAATTAAAAATAAAATTTATAATTAATCGTAAAAAAACGTTATTACACAATAACTGTTTTTACAAACTCTGCATTTTTTTGATTAGTAGTAATTTTATTTTACACACAGGGAATGTAAAATGTTAATATCAGCCACATTTTTAAACTGAATTTTATGAAATTTTTAAGATATATTATTGGTAGGTATGGGAAAGTTATAGGTATAGTTGGAAGGGGAGAAAGATAAAATTTTAACATGAGATTTACAAACGTATTTTTTAAAAAATGTCAACGTAAATTATTGGCTGGTGAGGGAAAGTTATAGGCTATAGTACTCCCGTCACACCGGGGGTTCATGTGTGCGGGTAGCAAAGCGCCCGGGAACACAATTCTTTATATTTTTATTAAACAAAAGGTTTTCTTTATTTTCCTATAAAATACCATGTGGTTGAAAACACACCAAATTCATAACTGAATAAAATAAAAGCTGTCCTCACAATTCTGAAAAACATTATTATTATTATTCGTTGCCCTGGTAACAATAAATATATATTTTTTTGTTCTGGGCATAATAAAATAATAAATATAATTAATATTAATAATAAAAATAATTAATATATGTATATTATAGTGAGGCCCCTATATAACTAACATAACGGTCAGGAGGCCTTATTAGGCGCTTTGGTCGAGCTCCCAACGGAATACCGATTGCAGAGCTGGATTGCGTCCCTTCTTCAGTCGTCTGGGATTCATTGAAAGTTTCTACATGCTTACTCGCCTCCCGATCGTCAGATGCCCGTGATGCAGTACCAACGTGCGCATGCCCCGGCGATAGGAAGCCAGAAAGTAGCTGTTGTTGTTCAATTACTCGAAGTAAAGCGGCATTCTGCTCGAGAATTTGCTTGATGTGTTCATCCATTTTTTTTGGTTAAGAAAAACAAACAACTTTTCACTTTTGTTTTCCACTATCCTCGTCGCCAAAATCTGTTACCTTTTTATGTTGAAGGTAGCGCTAAATATAACACAATTCTTTATATTTTTATTAAACAAAAGGTTTTCTTTATTTTCCTATAAAATACCATGTGGTTGAAAACACACCAAATTCACAACTGAATAAAATAAAAGCTGTCCTCACAATTCTGAAAAACATTATTATTATTATTCATTGCCCTGGTAACATCTCCCCCTTTAAGAAAGAACGTAGTCTGAAAAATGTTCTGGGATGCGACGATCTCGAGCTGATCTTCGTAAGGTTGGTTGATCCGATGATGGCAATCGCTCAACAATTCCAGGTTGCGAAACATTTGTATCCTCAATTATAGTGGCAGGGGTTACAATTGTCGGTAGATCGAATGCTTCAACTAAAACATCTAACGGAATTTGAGTCGATTGACTAGATTCTTGATTTTCATACCGTTCGCGTAATTGATTTGCATGAAATCGGAAAAGTCCTGTTCGATTACCGGTTAACCATACGTTGTACATTACACCACCGATTCTTTCGATGATTTTGCCAGAGACCCAGTCCTTTTTGTTTTGCGTGTGTACTTGCGCATATACTAGATCGCCATTTTGAGCATGATTTCGGTTATTTGTTAAGATGACAGTTGAAGGTCCTCGTAATAAATCATTTGATGTTCGAAGAGTACGTCCAAACATGATACTTGATGGTGATACACTTCGATTTGGTGTAGTTCGATAATATAACAGGAATGAATCCAGAATTTCGTCATTTAGTATTTCCTCCCCTTCGTGTTTTTGAAGAGTTCGTTTCAGTGTGTCAACGAATCGCTCTGAATGACCATTGGATTGAGGATGGTAAGGTGCAGTGAAGATGTGATCAATTCCGTTTTCTAGACAAAATTGTTTGAAACGAGCGCTGGAAAATTGTGTACTGTTATCAGATACCAATTTCTCTGGTAATCCGAAATTAGCGAAGACTCGCTTCAAAATTGCGATTGTTGCGGTTGTCGTGATCTGTGACCTTTTAATCATTTCTGGCCATTTCGAATACGCATCGACGATTACAAGGTAAAACTGACCATTGATTGGACCAGCGTAATCAATGTGAACTCGTTCCCAAGGTTTTGTCGGTGTAGGCCACGAATGAAGTAGAGACTTAGTTGGTGACTTTGCACTTGACGCGCAATTACAACGTTTGACGTAATCCTCAATGTCTTGATCAATTCCAACCCAAAATACGTATGATCGCATTAAGGTTTTCATTGCTTCGATTCCTGGATGACTCTTGTGAAATTGTTTCAATAATCGCTTGTGATAAATTGATGGAATAACGATTCGTTCGCCATACATCAGACAACGTGAAACGACGGTTAATTTTTGCGATTGAAAAATTTTGCAACATTTTCATTTTCAATTTGTTTTTGCTTCTTATGCCATCCGTTTTGAACGAATTGGATAACCGATTGCAGTACGACATCATTTTCAGTTGCATTTTGAACCATTTGGAATGACAATGGTAAAACGTTGGTTATGTCGTTAAGAATTTGGTTAACGTCATTTTCGATTTCGATTGATGCTATGACGTAATCTTCGTTTTGTCGCGGATGTTCGTTGATTAATCGTGATAGCACATCAGCATGACCAAAACCTTCTGATGAAATGTGTTTGATTGTGAAATCGTATGCAATATGCGTTGTTGCCCAACGTTGAAGTCGGTTTGCTGTATGAACAGGAATGCCCTTTTTGGAACCGAAAATAGCGAGAAGAGGCTTTGATCGGTTTGCAACAAAAACTTTCTACCGAAGATCATTTTATGAAATTTTGTTACAGCAAAAATCAAAGCTAAGCCTTCTTTTTCGATTTGACCGTAATTTTTCTGTGCTGTTGTTAATGATCTTCCAGCATGGTAGATGGCTTTTTAAGTTCCATCTGGAAATTTATGTAATATGACGGCACCCAATCCATATGATGATGCATCTGCAGCAACAATGATTTCATGTTCTGGATTGTAGTGTGTGACCAACAAGTCCGATGCGAGAATGCTTTTGAGTTTCTCGAAAGACTGTTGACATTTGTTCGACCAATCGAAATTTACGTCTTTATTTAATAAATCATCAAGTGGACCTCGATAATTTTTAAAACTTTTAACGAATTTGCCATAATAATTTATTGCACCCAGAAAAGATCGAAGTGTTGAAACGTCATGAGAGGTTGGCAATTTTTGAATTACTTCGACTTTGGCTGGATCTGGGCGAATATCATCCTTATCAACAATATGTCCCAAGAATTTGATTTGCGATAATCCAAAAGAACATTTGTTAATTTTTAATTTAAACCCATACTCCTGCATGCGTTCCAAAATTTGAAGAGATTTTCACGATGCTCCGCATGATTTTTACCAGAAACGATAATATCGTCCATGTACGCAGCCACATTGTTCAGCCCGGCGATCATGGAATCGGCGATACTTTGAAAAATACCAGGAGCTGACTTTATGCCTGGTGGTAGACGATTGAATTGGAAAAGTCCACGATGCGTGTTGATTGTAAACATCTTGCGATATTTTTCATCAACTTCGACTTGCAAAAATGCATCTGATAAATCGAGTTGACTGAAAACTGTCGAATTTGCTAGTTTCGCAAAAATGTCGTCGATTAACGGAAGCGGATGTTGATTTGATTCAAGTTGTTCGTTGAGACCTGTTTTGTAGTCTGCACAAATTCGAACACCACCACTACTCTTTTGTACGACAACGATTGGTGCGGCCCACTCGGAAAAATCAATTGGTGATATAATACCCAAATCTTGAAGTCGATTGAGTTCACGCTCAACTTTGTTTTGCGCTGTATATCGAACAGGTCGTTTTTGACAAAAAGTTGGTCGAGCATTTGGTTTGAGGTATAATTTCGCTTGTACCTTGGTACATAACCCTAGCGAATCATCAAAAACTACAGGAAATTTGTCTTGTAGAAATTCTGTTGTGATTGGCGAAAAGTCTCTGACGTTGTTACAAATTTCACCAAACGGTACATTCCACAAGTCGAATTTTTCGATCCAATCGATGCCCAAAAGATTTATATCGTTAAAATCTGATACAAATAATTTACCTGTTTTGATTTTATCTCCAAGTGACATTTGAACGACAACTTCACAAAAAATGTTGATTGGGGTTTCCGACGCACTCTTGATTAAATGAGTTGTCGGTTGTGTTGAAGGAGAACCAAGTTTCGTCCAATTTTCATTTGATATGATTGTTACATCCGACGCTGTATCTATTTGCAGCTCGATAAATACACCATTGACTTTGACTGTGACATATTTACGCTTTGAATTGCAAACATCTACTTGATTAGATGAAAATACGCTTTTCGATGACATCTGAGTTGTTGATGTATCGGAAGTTCTGTTATACTTCTTTACCCAATTGAAACATGCGCAATAACCCTCTTTGTGACCCGTGTTTAGACATTGTGTACATTTGTGATTCTTGAACGAACAATGTTGCGAAAAGTGCATACCACCACAACTCCAGCATGGTGATTTGGGACCTGTTTCGCTTTTCGATGACACATTAGGTGTTTTACTTTCATGCTTCTCCTTGTTTCGTTTAGGTTTCACTGATTTCTTGATTGCATGAACAGATTTACTTAATTGTGGATGTTCAACCAAATTTGTATCACGCTTTAGATTTATAATCAGCGAACATTCTTCGATAAGCTTCTCTAATGTAACATTTTCAACGATGTTGAACTTGCTGAGGAGTCTCGTACGGATTTCATTGTCTGTTGATGATCTAAGGCCACAAATGAAAATCAATGATTTGAATTGGTCTGACGTAATTTTCTTCAAATCAAAATTTTCGCAGTGCTTGTTGACTTGTCCGGCATACGTCACGAAATCGTCCAAGTTGTTTTTTTGTGAATTGCAAACAATTGAATCTTAAAATATACAATGACGTTTGTCGTCCAAAAATTTTTTTTAGATGAACGATTGTTTCGTCGAAACTATATTCCCGTGGATGCTTCGGTAGAATATAATTTACATACCGCTCGTATGCTTTTGCGTTCAATTTGCGAATGAGTAATCGTACGCGAGCAGCATCATCCAAATTTCTTGCGTCTTCTTTGAATAAATCATCGTAACGGGAATACCATACGTCGAAAATATCACCGTTGTCCGGATCGTAACCAAAATCGATGATCGCTCTTGAAAGAGATTCGATGATAGCTTCCGATCGGTCTACGGGTGCGACAGGTTTTGAAAGTAGCTGTTGTTGTTCAATTACTCGAAGTAAAGCAGCATTCTGCTCGAGAATTTGCTTGATGTTTTCATCCATTTTTTTTTTGGTTAAGAAAAACAAACAACTTTTCACTTTTGTTTTCCACTATCCTCGTCGCCAAAATCTGTTACCTTTTTATGTTGAAGGTAGCGCTAAAGATAACACAATTCTTTATATTTTTACTAAACAAAAGGTTTTCTTTATTTTCCTATAAAATACCATGTGGTTGAAAACACACCAAATTCACAACTGAATAAAATAAAAGCTGTCCTCACAATTCTGAAAAACATTATTATTATTATTCGTTGCCCTGGTAACAATAAATATATATTTTTTTGTTCTGGGCATAATAAAATAATAAATATAATTAATATTAATAATAAAAATAATTAATATATGTATATTATAGTGAGGCCCCTATATAACTAACATAACGGTCAGGAGGCCTTATTAGGCGCTTTGGTCGAGCTCCCAACGGAATACCGATTGCAGAGCTGGATTGCGTCCCTTCTTCAGTCGTCTGGGATTCATTGAAAGTTTTCACATTTTTACTCGCCTCCCGATCGTCAGATGCCCGTGATGCAGTACCAACGTGCGCATGCCCCGGCGATAGGAAGCCAGGATCCTCCCTGTTATCGTCTCGCTCCATGACTAAGACTGGTACCGACACCGCTGCAGGCGGCGGCGAACAGAAGCTGCCTTCCGAAAATTTCGGCTCATTGGTGATTGGTACTTCACCTACCTCCTCCGATCTACACTCTTTTATTTGATCCAAGTGTCGCTTAATTTGTTTGCCACTGCTCTTTTGACACAAATATGTTTGCTGACCTAGCTTTTCCTTAACTATGTCTTCAGACCATCTTAATTTGTTTGGATCTGAAAATTCAGCTATCATCACGATGTCACCTATACTAAACCCTATTTGCCTATTTTCACAATAATTTCTTACTTGCGTTTCTTGTGCAGAACGACTATTTTCTACAGGGGTCATTGGTCGTATTAATTTTAATGCTGTCCTTAGTTCACTGCCAAACATTAGTTTGGTGGGAGACTCCATGGTCGTGCCGTGTTTTGTTGTGCGATTATTAAGCAGTATTCTTGCTAGTGCTAGATCTAAATCAACAGTCCTATTACGGTTATTAATTTTCGTATTCATGGCATTTAATTCCATTTTGAAAGTTTTTACTGCGTTCTCAGCAGCACCATTTGTTGAAGGGTGGCCCGGGGGTGTCAACTTTTGTGCAATTCCATTGGATTTTAAAAACACTCGAAATACTTTCGCACAAAATTGTGCGTCATTGTCATTGACAACTTGTTCAGGAATCTCGAATCTGGCAAATAATTCCCGAAGTTTTGTAATCACAAACTCTACCCTCATTGATTTGGTTTTGAAAATTTCAATCCACTTCCAATACTAGTCAATAACTATTAAGTAATAGTGGTTGCAAATAGGGCCTGCAAAATCTATGTGTAAACGTGACCACGGCTTGGTTTCCACCTTCCAGGGAATAAGAGCTCCCTTATTAGGACCACATTTAACGGACGTACAACTTTTGCAAGATTTGATCATATTTTCAATGTCACGGTCCAGCCCCGGCTACCAAAAATACGATAGAGCCACGCTTTTGGTTTTAACTATACCCTGTTGAGTAATATGTAACAGTTCAAGTATTACCCCTCTTAATGTTTGTGGTATTATTACTCTATATCCCCACATCAAAATCTCTAGCTCTACCACTAATTCATCTTTTCTTGTGTAAAATGCCTTTAGCTCTTCGTTGTTTATTTGTTGAAAGTCCCCACTTTTGACTGAACTAATGACTTTAGAAATTTCTTTGTCTCTAGCAGAATGTAAGCGTACTGCTTTAAAATCGAAAAAAATCTCAACAATTTTAATCACAAAATGTGGTAAATTTTTTTTTTTGTAAAAGTTTTAATCACAAAATGTGGTAAAATTTTTTTTTGTAAAAGTTGGTGACAAAAAATTTATGAAAGCCTAAGCTACTTTATTTGGCGTATGTCAAGGAGTATAGAAATATCAAGAGGAACCAAGTAGAACAAAATTTTTTATACAAAAATGAATGGGTGTACCCTCAGTTGTGTGAGTGCATTCTTAATTTGTGTTTTGTATCATATTATATAAAGAACTGGTTACGCACTCACACTGCTTTACAGCTTAAAGGGCCTGCCCATAGAATCCGTTGCGTCCGTTGGGGCCACGTATGTAAGTGGCATTTGTTTTTGTTTGCCTGTACGACAACAAATATTCATTGGGTCACCTCTTTGCGTTACATTCGGCAACGTCAACGAATACGTCGATGCTACTAACGCATAGGATTCTATGGGATAGGCCCTTAACTCTACCCAAAAGAAGGAATTTTAGTAGTGGCTGTGGTCGCTATGTTTTCACCACCAAATGGGGAATTTCACTAGAAAATCGAAATCCGATTAGATAATTTACAAGAAACTTCATTTTCAATTTTTATATCTCTATTAACTTCGCGTGAACGGTTGTCTGTGGCTGGCTGGGTGGCTGGCCGGTGTAATCTTGCGATCAATTTTTAACCCACATCCTAAAACCAGATTTTTTTTAAAATTACAAATGTGCATATGTGTATTTCCGGTTACAATACTTTCTATTAAAATTTGGAAGTGATTGGGCTTTTCAACCATTTAATAATTAATCCATGCTTCAAAGAATAATAATATGTTTTTATAGGTATGATTTTTGTTAGCAATAGAATGACCGAAATTAAAGATGATAAATTGTAAAATATAGTAAAAAAAATAATATGAAGTAAATCCGAATAAATTCGCAGTATAAATAAGGTTTTTATTTTCTATTCCTAGAATTATTGTAGAATTTTTTAACGAGGGTGGTTCCTTTTAATTCTAGAGCTCGATTTTGCAACGTTCGTATTTCGTTCCGTGTACGTTGGATTCGTTTTTAATGATTTACATTTCACAATCCATTTGCAGTGTTTTCGAATTAACACAAGGATCATAAAACTCAATATTATTTTATGGTGATAACCGCATTCTGAATCATCGTCAAACCACCAATTACATTCCTTGTGTTGCCTAGTCGATCTTACACATTGGTCAATATGATTAATATTGTTACGAAAAGTAGTAAGTAGCGCATATAATAGAATTCGAATCCTAAGATAAATCGCAATGTACATACTGCATACTTAACATATCTTATGTAGCATACTTTTAGGCTGTAAGATTATTTGAAATGTAACCGCCTGTAAGTTTGAATCATTATTTACTGGTCAAAAATGTAGTCAAACCGGTTTGTGCGGCTTGCCCGGTTTGTGTTTAGGAACATGATTAAACATGTAGTTTATTTTTAGAAGAAGACTCATTACGTATAAGTATCGTTAGTTGTAAATAAGGGAATAGGCTACAATTTTCTGGTCTTTGATCGATATTTTTGTCTAAAAGATTGCAAGTTTCTGGAAGCTTTTCAATGAGTATAAAAGGTGGCGTTCACTGCAGAGAAATAATTAGTTATTTGGAATTTAACCAGTCAAGTTGTAAAAGTTCTTGCAAAGTTATAGTGCTACCACCTATGAGAATAAGTGCTTTTGTGTGCATTTAAAATTTGTCCAGTATAAAATTGTGAACTTGTGTTATTTTAACTGTCTGCTTATTAAAGTTGTTATTTACTCGAAAGCCTAAATTTCGTAACAATATTTTTGTAGTGAGGAGTGAGTGAGATTCGTCAAAAACGCTTCTAAAAGTTTTAAAGAGGTGTTCTTCCAAGCTCGCATTACCATTGCGCAAGCTTTTCCATCTATCATATTCTTCTGGACCCTTCCCGAGAATTTGGAAAACAGCCTTTGTCCAGCCCAATTGCCATATATGGTCTGGTGCGCTTAAAACTACCTTACATCAGCTAGATAGAATACGAAAGCGCGCGATAAAACTTATCGGTGACGAAAACATTGCGAAATCAATACCATACAAAATTTTTAAAAAATTTACCCGATTTTCTTCAAATTTTATACGCATGTGTATCTTCGATGGACAACACTTCCTGTACAAATTTGGAAGTGATCGGGTCCCGGGTTCGTGGGGCTCCCATACTAATTTAAAATAAAAATTACCCGATTTTTTTCAAATTTTACACACATGTGTATACCCAATAAACCATACTTTTTCTTAAATTTGGTAGTGATCGGGCCCGGGTTCGGCCGCAAGGCCCTTATACATTTTTTTAAATATAGTGGCATCAGATACCGTCGTACTTTAATGACTGTGAGCGGTGTGTGCTGCGCTGCTTGGTTTTGGTGGTGGAGAGAGAGAGAAAACTTAGCTCACGTACAAATCAACCCAGCAAATGAAACGAGACATAAATGTTTTACACTTAATTCAATTTACTTACTTATTTACTGAATTGTATTTTTATTGATGTCGTTTTTTGTTGTCGATATCATCTTACAGATAGAACAACAAGTTTTCACAATATTCTGTCATTATTTACGGGTCTACGGGTGCAACAGGTTTTTAAAGTAGCTGTTGTTGTTCAATTACTCGATGTAAAGCAGCATTCTGCTCGAGAATTTGCTTGATGTGTTCATCCATTTTTTTTTGGTTAAGAAAAACAAACAACTTTTCACTTTTGTTTTCCAATATCCTCGTCGCCAAAATCTGTTACCTTTTTATGTTGAAGGTAGCGCTAAAGATAACACAATTCTTTATATTTTTACTAAACAAAAGGTTTTCTTTATTTTCCTATAAAATACCATGTGGTTGAAAACACACCAAATTCACAACTGAATAAAATAAAAGCTGTCCTCACAATTCTGAAAAACATTATTATTATTATTCGTTGCCCTGGTAACAATAAATATATATTTTTTTGTTCTGGGCATAATAAAATAATAAATATAATTAATATTAATAATAAAAATAATTAATATATGTATATTATAGTGAGGCCCCTATATAACTAACATAACGGTCAGGAGGCCTTATTAGGCGCTTTGGTCGAGCTCCCAACGGAATACCGATTGCAGAGCTGGATTGGATTCAGTCGTCTGGGATTCATTGAAAGTTTCCACATTTTTACTCGCCTCCCGATCGTCAGATGCCCGTGATGCAGTACCAACGTGCGCATGCCCCGGCGATAGGAAGCCAGGATCCTCCCTGTTATCGTCTCGCTCCATGACTAAGACTGGTACCGACACCGCTGCAGGCGGCGGCGAACAGAAGCTGCCTTCCGAAAATTTCGGCTCATTGGTGATTGGTACTTCACCTACCTCCTCCGATCTACACTCTTTTATTTGATCCAAGTGTCGCTTAATTTGTTTGCCACTGCTCTTTTGACACAAATATGTTTGCTGACCTAGCTTTTCCTTAACTATGGCTTCAGACCATCTTAATTTGTTTGGATCTGAAAATTCAGCTATCATCACGATGTCACCTATACTAAACCCTATTTGCCTATTTTCACAATAATTTCTTACTTGCGTTTCTTGTGCAGAACGACTATTTTCTACAGGGGTCATTGGTCGTATTAATTTTAATGCTGTCCTTAGTTCACTGCCAAACATTAGTTTGGTGGGAGACTCCATGGTCGTGCCGTGTTTTGTTGTGCGATTATTAAGCAGTATTCTTGCTAGTGCTAGATCTAAATCAACAGTCCTGTTACGGTTATTAATTTTCGTATTCATGGCATTTAATTCCATTTTGAAAGTTTTTACTGCGTTCTCAGCAGCACCATTTGTTGAAGGGTGGCCCGGGGGTGTCAACTTTTGTGCAATTCCATTGGATTTTAAAAACACTCGGAATACTTTCGCACAAAATTGTGCGCCATTGTCATTGACAACTTCAGGAATCTCGAATCTGGCAAATAATTCCAGAAGTTTTGTAATCACAAACTCTACCCTCATTGATTTGGTTTTGAAAATTTCAATCCACTTCCAATACTAGTCAATAACTATTGAGTAATAGTGGTTGCAAATAGGGCCTGCAAAATCTATGTGTAAACGTGACCACGGCTTGGTTTCCACCTTCCAGGGAATAAGAGCTCCCTTATTAGGACCACATTTAACGGACGTACAACTTTTGCAAGATTTGATCATATTTTCAATGTCACGGTCCAGCCCCGGCTACCAAAAATACGATAGAGCCACGCTTTTGGTTTTAACTATACCCTGTTGAGTAATATGTAACAGTTCAAGTATTACCCCTCTTAATGTTTGTGGTATTATTACTCTATATCCCCACATCAAAATCTCTAGCTAATGACTTTAGAAATTTCTTTGTCTCTAGCAGAATGTAAGCGTACTGCTTTAAAATCGAAAAAAAACAACAATTTTAATCACAAAATGTGGTAAATTTTTTTTTTTGTAAAAGTTTTAATCACAAAATGTGGTAAATTTTTTTTTTGTAAAAGTTAAAGAGTACTTGGTGAAAAAAAATTTATGAAAGCCTAAGCGACTTTATTTGGCGTATGTCAAGGAGTATAGAAATATCAAGAGGAACCAAGTAGAACAAAATTTTTTATACAAAAATGAATGGGTTGTACCCTCAGTTGTGTGAGTGCATTCTTAATTTGTGTTTTGTATCATATTATATAAAGAACTGGTTACGCACTCACACTGCTTTACAGCTTAAAGGGCCTGCCCATAGAATCCGTTGCGTCCGTTGGGGCCACGTATGTAAGTGGCATTTGTTTTTGTTTGCCTGTACGACAACAAATATTCATTGGGTCACCTCTTTGCGTTACATTCGGCAACGTCAACGAAAACGTCGATGCTACTAACGCATAGGATTCTATGGGATAGGCTCTTAACTCTACCCAAAAGAAGGAATTTTAGTAGTGGCTGTGGTCGCTATGTTTTCACCACCAAATGGGGAATTTCACCAGAAAATCGAAATCCGATTAGATAATTTACAAGAAACTTCATTTTCAATTTTTATATCTCTATTAACTTCGCGTGAACGGTTGTCTGTGGCTGGCTGGGTGGCTGGCCGGTGTAATTTTGCGATCAATTTTTAACCCACATCCTAAAACCAGATTTTTTTTAAAATTACAAATGTGCATATGTGTATTTCCGGTTACAATACTTTCTATTAAAATTTGGTAGTGATTGGGCTTTTCAACCATTTAATAATTAATCCATGCTTCAAAGAATAATAATATGTTTTTACAGGTATGATTTTTGTTAGCAATAGAATGACCGAAATTAAAGATGATAAATTGTAAAATATAGTAAAAAAAATAATATGAAGTAAATCCCAATAAATTCGCAGTATAAATAAGGTTTTTATTTTCTATTCCTAGAATTATTGTAGAATTTTTTAACGAGGGTGGTTCCTTTTAATTCTAGAGCTCGATTTTGCAACGTTCGTATTTCGTTCCGTGTACGTTGGATTCGTTTTTAATGATTTACATTTCACAATCCATTTGCAGTGTTTTCGAATTAACACAAGGATCATAAAACTCAATATTATTTTATGGTGATAACCGCATTCTGAATCATCGTCAAACCACCAATTACATTCCTTGTGTTGCCTAGTCGATCTTACACATTGGTCAATATGTTTAATATTGTTACGAAAAGTAGTAAGTAGCCCATATAATAGAATTCGAATCCTAAGATAAATCGCAATGTACATACTGCATACTTAACATATCTTATGTAGCATACTTTTAGGCTGTAAGATTATTTGAAATGTAACCGCCTGTAAGTTTGAATCATTATTTACTGGTCAAAAATGTAGTCAAACCGGTTTGTGCGGCTTGCCCGGTTTGTGTTTAGGAACATGATTTAACATGTAGTTTATTTTTAGAAGAAGACTCATTACATATAAGTATCGTTAGTTGTAAACAAGGGAATAGGCTACAATTTTCTGGTCTTTGATCGATATTTTTGTCTAAAAGATTGCAAGTTTCTGGAAGCTTTTCAATGAGTATAAAAGGTGGCGTTCACTGCAGAGAAATAATTAGTTATTTGGAATTTAACCAGTCAAGTTGTAAAAGTTCTTGCAAAGTTATAGTGCTACCACCTATGAGAATAAGTGCTTTTGTGTGCATTTAAAATTTGTCCAGTATAAAATTGTGAACTTGTGTTATTTTTACTGTCTGCTTATTAAAGTTGTTATTTACTCGAAAGCCTAAATTTCGTAACAATATTTTTGTAGTGAGGAGTGAGTGAGATTCGTCAAAAACGCTTCTAAAAGTTTTAAAGAGGTGTTCTTCCAAGCTAGCATTACCATTGCGTAAGCTTTTCCATCTATCATATTCTTCTAGACCCTTCCCGAGAATTTGGAAAACAGCCTTTGTCCAGCCCAATTGCCATATATGGTCTGGTGCGCTTAAAACTACCTTACATCAGCTAGATAGAATACGAAAGCGCGCGATAAAACTTATCGGTGACGAAAACATTGCGAAATCAATAGATTTGCATGAACACCGTAGTAACGTTTCCTACTTGTCACTATTTTATAGCTTTTTCCACCAGAGAAATAGCCAGTTGCATGCCACTTCTCCTTGGATTCAACCACAATACTCGTGGCGCTCTAAATGCTCATCAGTTTACCCTTAAGCCGATCTTCGGACGTACAGTAAAGTTCAGGGATTCGTTCTTCAGCCATAAAACACGTATTTGGAATGCCTTGCCAAGCTCTGTCTTTCCACATCACTATGATCCACAGGCATTCAAACCATTAGTTCATAGACATCTCCTCTTTTCTCCTCCTTTTCCTTAACGACCAAGCTGTGCCAAGCCTATAGCCGAGCATTATAAGGTGCGAACCCCTTTTCGCGTGCGCAAATTATAAAAAAAAAATCGGATCATAAATAAGCAAATAGGTTTTGCGATTGTCTCTTCCTTTTTAAATTCTCTATATTAACTTCACTTGCCCGTGGCTGGCTGGCTGGCCAAATCTTGTGATCAATTTTTAACCCACTTCCTACAGCCCATGACAACACTTTCTATTAAAATTCGAGGCCTCTCGGGCCGCGGGGTCGGGGGGCTCCGATACAAAATTTTTAAAAAATTTACCCGATTTTCTTCAAATTTTATACGCATGTGTATCTTTGATGGGCAACACTTTCTGTACAAATTTGGAAGTGATCGGGTCCCGGGTTCGTGGGGCTCCCATACTAATTTAAAATAAAAATTACCCGATTTTTTTCAAATTTTACACACATGTGTATATCCAATAAACCATACTTTTTCTAAAATTTGGTAGTGATCGGGCCCGGGTTCGGCCGCAAGGCCCTTATACATTTTTTTAAATATAGTGGCATCAGATACCGTCGTTCTTTAATCAAATCAAATTTAAATAGAAAGTGTTGTCTCCGGAAATACACATGTGTGCAAAATTTCAATAAAATCGGGCTTTGGGAAGTGGGTTAAAAATTGATCGCAAGATTCCACGACAGACGTCCGACAGCCGACCGATTTCCGACCGATTTTCGACCGATTTCCGACCGACATCCGTGCCACGGGAAAGTGAAGTTAATATAGAGAATTTAAAAAAGAAAACATTATGTCGAAATAACGAAAAACATCGTAATCTTTCTTGCATCTGTTCATAGATATTTCGCTCTTTAAGTTCTATTGTTTTTACTTTTAGTTTTGTTTTTATTTTTTGTTATTTTCTTAATCTGAAGAAGTATTCTGTCCTGTTTTGTTAATGAAATATAAATTTTTTGTTATTGTTTTTTCAGTTATTCAAAGCCTATTATTATTATTACTAACTTGATCAGTATCTACCTATTTATTTACATTTTTGCAAGCCCTAAGCTCAACTGTTCAACCCTTAACCTATCCCTATCAAAACATTTTTTCCACGTAAAAATGTCCATGGAACTATATAGTTCCGCGGACATGTTTCTGGGAACTAGTTCCTTTCAAAAAAAGAAACGTTCCGTGTTCGTTCCACCATTGGAACTGTTTCGTACTTCAAGTACTACTAAAATTCTTTGTTTTGAGTTGAGTTTAGCTGTAACCAGTTCTTCATATAATATGATACAAAACACTTGGGATCTGTCTTCTCGCATCAGATGCGGATTTGAAAGTTACCAGCTGTGAAAATTGTGCATGTTGAAATATCCATATCTCTTCAGCGTTGACTTATCGCTCCACAGAATATTATTAAGGAATTTTGGATCTTGCTCTATTCTTTTTTCGATAGCATCTGTCGGCAGAAAGGCAGTTTTGCGTGGTAGTCTCTCGGTTGCAAAATTTGCACGCGTGTAGTATGGTAGGGGTGGAACTTATTGTCTTTCAATACACGGTGATCGCTTTGCGATCACAGTATGTCACAATTACTCTTGTAGAGTTAGACGGGTCTCGCTCATTTTCATAAAACACATTGTCTTCAGTGTCAGCAGAGAGTATAGAGTTATCAAGAGGAACGAAGTAGAACAAAAATGTTTATGCAAAAATGAATGGGTTCCGCAATTGAAATGGGTTGTACACTCAGTTGTGTGAGTGCATTCTAAATTTGTGTTTTGTATCATATTATATGAAGAACTAGTTTTATAATTTATCTTTATAAATAAAAGTTTCTCTTAAATAATATTTTCTTCTTTTTTATTTAATTGAACTTTATTAATTTGATTCGTTCCGGAGAAAGACTGATAGAAAAACTCCCAGTACTCACAAGAGTTATTGCCTTTTATATTCTAATTCATAATTCAATAACCAACATACATACTAGGTGGTCGCAGATTCGTTTGGATTTTAATACGTTGAGATATTATTATCTCAACATGCAACATTGTCTTAAATAGTTCATGCGTTTTGATTGCAACATTGTCTTTGGATAGCGAATGTGATTTTTGAATGCGCGAACGTTGCAACATTGTCTTTGGATAGCGAATGTGATTTTTGAATGCGCGAACGTTTTGATTGTGTTGGATTAATGCGCGAATGTTTTGATTACACCATTGTCGTTGGATAATGAATGTGATTTTTTTAATGCGCGAATGTGATTGCTACATCCGTTGGGATATTCTTATTATTGGACACTAGATTGTCGTTGAACAGAATATCGACGGATGCAACTGTGTGAATAAAGTGGCGCCTTGCTTTTAAATCAAAAACATGGAATAATTTTGAATAATTTTTTATTATATTTATTGACTCACTTTCCAAAACAGTATATCCAGCTTTAGTTTCAATCTTGTTTACTTCCAATGAAGCTCTAACACAGTTAAGGGTTGACAACAGGATTAATAATGTTAGTGTCTTTATCTGAAAATGTTTTTAATGGTCTTTTAATTTGTATTATATCAATTCAGTCTCAGTCTATCAGTCATCGAGTGCGAACTACTTTCAACAATGTCTAATTGGGAAAATTATTGTATTAGTTGTTAACTGCCCGTTTTAAACAACAACGCCGATGAGTGCAAATTCTGCAGGAGTTGTTACCTTAAAGTATGTTCCGGGCTGGACGATAAGTCTTGCGACATTATAATAAATAACGATCGCGTATGTTTTTCGTGTGTCCGTTGAGCCAGAACATTTTCGGTGTTCATGTTAATGCTCTCAGCTATATCCAAAGAGCTAGCGGATTTTAAGAAAAGTTCAACTTTGCACTTTGGCCGATTGCTGTTAAAGTTCGTCCGTTCCATTTTATGCCAAAAAACGATGCGCAGGCAAAAGACGACTTCACATCTACCGGTGCTCCAGCTGTTTCCGCTATTTCTCGTGTGGTTGAAGATAATAACACTTCTGGGCTGGTTAGCTTCGATCTCTTTTCTGTGTAAGTGTTGGCAAGTGTCGCACTAATTTAAGAGAACTCTTTACTGCGATTGGAGACTGTTCATATAATGATATAAGCTAAAGAAAAAACCACCACTGAATGATGAACGAAAGCAGAAACGATTGGAATTCGTAAAGAAGCACATGACTGGCGAAAAGTCGTATTTTTAGATGAAAAAAAATTTAATTTGGATGGACCAGATGGGTATAATTATTGTTTTCATGACCTTAGGAAAGAGGAAGTGGTTTTGAATCGCCATCATAGTAGAGAAGGGAGCGTAATGGTCTGGAATGGTCTGGCGTTCAATCTCTTATTATGGCACAATTGATTTGGTGTTTCAAAGTACAAAAATGACCGGAAACAGTTACAAAACGTTGCTGGAATCTGTTTTCCATAAAATCCATGACCTTTTCACATCACTCTCATGGATTTACCAACAAGATAACGCGCCAATACACACAGCTCGCGTTGTAAAATCGTACATCACAAGCCAAAATGTCCAGCTATTGCCGTGGCCACCATATTCGCCGGACTTAAACATAATAGAAAATGTTTGGGGCTGGCTCACACGTAAAGTATACCAAGGAGGGAAACAGTATTATACTAAGGAAGAGCTGATTCTAGGGATTAAAGCGGCCTGGGCAGAAATTTCACTCAATTATTTAAAGTCATTGTACGACTCACTTAAGGATCGTATTTTTGAAGTTATTCTGAAAATGAAAGTTCCACTAAATATTAGAAATTATATTTTAAGATTGTATTTAAAAAAAAATTCTGGTAAGAAATCACACATAATGCTATTGTTTCCTGTAATTTTTCATGTGGCGGTAATCAAATGAACCGAAACAAAGTCATGAATTTCTGACTCATTTTTCAAAACAAAACAAAAAACACAGTTATCTTGATGTCTACGATTTTTGCTTTTTGCTATTGAATTCAGTACTATTTCACAATTTTTTCTATCTCACACAGACCGGCTGGAAATTGACTTTTACTTCTCAGAATTAAGTGGTGGTAATCTATTGAACCGGACTGTAGCTTTAACTGAAACCTGGTTACACAATGGTATTTTTTTTCCAGAAATATTTAACTCTGAATTTATTGTGTACAGAAAGGACCGAAATGCTGATCTCTCTGGACAATTAAGAGGCGGTGGAGTATTGTTTGTCTTTAGATCTATATATAATATCAAAGAAATTTTTTTTATCTGATCACATAGGTTTAAAAAAAACAACCCATAAAAATTAAAATTTTTCTTGTAAATTCTCTAATCGGGGATACACACACACACACACACACACACACACACACACACACACACACACACACACACACACACACAAACTGCGCGCTCGTTTTGTGGCAAAATCATCCACCAAATGACGCAGCGGCAGCGAACAGCGCTGCTCACAAAGCACAGAGCTCAGACTTTGCCGTGATCTGATGCGATATAACGATATTTAAAAATTGTATATTGGGGTCCCCAAGGGGCCGATCGCTCCAAATTTTTACAAAAAGTGTTTTCCATCGAAGACACACATGTGTGCAAAATTTCAATAAAATCGGGCTGTATGAAGTGGGTTAAAAATTGATCACAAGATTTGGCCAGCCAGCCAGCCAGCCAGCCAGCCACGGGCAAGTGAAGCTAATATAGAGAATTTAAAAATGAACAATTATGCGTTCAATTATGTGTTCTTTCGGATAAAAAAGATTAATAAAATTATATTATTTTCTCTGTTATATACCACCCGGCAGTAAAATTGAAATTTATAATGCTCATATAAATAACATTAGTTATATAACAGAATCTTTTGATCTAGGTAACATTGAATGGTCATATATATATATAAAATAGAGATTTTTTTTGTATATTTGTATATATATTTATGCCTAACTAGCTCTGGAACGCCTTGACCAATGTCAACCAAACTTGGTATACATATTAGTTACTATGTGGAATCAAACGTAAGTGGTGGGGGTAGCACGTTTTTTTGCTGGGGACGGCGTGGCAGGCGATTTTAGTGTCGGATCTACCGATTTCGGTATCGCCGAGACGAATAATGCTGGTAGTACACTCCTATGGATGAATTATATTCCCGCAGGGGGTTGGGTTATCGATGTTAGTGTTGATTCTTTGGTTTTCAGGGTCGCTGCGTTGAATTGTAATGGTAAGACAGCTCTACGGGGATGGGGTGATAACTGGGGGGAGGGGGGTAACCGATATTAGTGTCGATTTTATGGTTTTCGTTGTCGCTGAGTTGAATGGTGATGGTAAGACAGCTCTACGGGGATGGGTGATAATTGAATTGGAATGGGGGTGACCGATATTAGTGTTGATTTTATGGTTTTCGTGGTCGCGGAGTTGAATGGTGATGGTAAGACAGCTCTAGGGGGATGGGGTCGATAGCGTTTGGGGGGGGGGGGGGGGTGTGACCGACATCAGTGTTGATTCTTTAGTTTTCGTGGTCGATGAGTAGAATGGTGATGGTAAGACAGCTCTACGGGGATGGGGTGATAATTGAATTGGAATGGGGGTGACCGATATTAGTGTTGATTTTATGGTTTTCGTGGTCGATGAGTAGAATGGTGATGGTAAGACAGCTCTACGGGGATGGGGTGATAATTGAATGAGGATGGGGGTGCCCGATATTAGTATTGATTTCATGGTTTTCGTGGTCACTGAGTTGAATGGTGAAGGTAAGACAGCTCTAGGGGGATGGGGTTATAATTGAATGTGGAGGGGGGTGACCGATATTAGTGTTGATTTTATGGTTTTCGTGGTCGCTGAGTTGAATGGCGATGGTAAGACAGCTCTAGGGGGATGGGGTCGATAGCTGTGGGCGGGGGTGACCGATATTAGTGTTGATTCTTTGGTTTTCGTGGTCGCTGAGTTGAATGGTGATGGTAAGACAGCTCTACGGGGATGGGTAATAATTGAATTGGAATGGGGGTGACCGATATTAGTGTCGATTCTATGGTTTTCGTGGTCGCGGAGTTGAATGGTGATGGTAAGACAGCTCTAGGGGGATGGGGTCGATAGCGTTTGGGGGGGGGTGACCGACATCAGTGTTGATTCTTTAGTTTTCGTGGTCGATGAGTAGAATGGTGATGGTAAGACAGCTCTACGTGGATGGGGTGGTAATTGAATTGGAATGGGGGTGACCGATATTAGTGTTGATTTTATGGTTTTTGTGGTCGCGGAGTTGAATGGTGATGGTAAGACAGCTCTAGGGGGATGGGGTCGATAGCGTTTGGGGGGGGGGGGTGACCGACATCAGTGTTGATTCTTTAGTTTTCGTGGTCGATGAGTAGAATGGTGATGGTAAGACAGCTCTACGTGGATGGGGTGATAATTGAATTGGAATGGGGGTGACCGATATTAGTGTTGATTTTATGGTTTTTGTGGTCGCGGAGTTGAATGGTGATGGTAAGACAGCTCTAGGGGGATGGGGTCGATAGCGTTGGGGGGGGGGGTGACCGATATTAGTGTCGATTCTATGGTTTTCGTGGTCGCTGAGTTGAATGATGATGGTAAGACAGCTCTACAGGGATGGGGTAATAATTGAATTGGAATGGGGGTGACCGATATTAGTGTCGATTCTATGGTTTTCGGGGTCGCTGAGTTGAGTGGTGATGGTAAGACAGCTCTACGGGGATGGGATGATAATTGAATGTGGAGGGTGACCGATATTAGTGTTGATTTTATGGTTTTCGTGCTCGCTGAGTTGAATGGTGATGGTAAGACAGCTCTAGGGGGATGGGGTGATAATTGAATGTGGTGGGGGTGACCGATATTAGTGGCGATTTTATGGTTTTCGTGGTCGCTGAGTTGAATGGTGATGGTAAGACAGCTCTACGGGGATGGGTGATAATTGAATGGGGTGGGGGGTGACCGATATTAGTGTCGATTTTATGGTTTTCTGGGTCGCTGAGTTGAATGGTGATGGTAGGACAGCTCTATGGGGATGGGGTCGATAGCTGTGGTGGAGGGGGGTGACCGATATTAGTGTCGATTTTATGGTTTTCGTGGTATCTGAGTTGAATGGTGATGGTTAGGCAGCTCTAGGGGGATGGGGTCGATAACTGAGGGGGGAGGGTGACCGATATTAGCTTCGATTTTATGGTGTTCGGGGTCGCTGAGTTAAACGGTGATGGTAAGACCGCTCTAGGGGTATGGGTCGAAACGGAGGAGAGGATTACCAATATTAGTGTCGATTTTATATATTTCGGGGTCGTTAAGTTGAATCGTGATGGTACGACAGCTCAACGGGGATGGAGTCGATACGTCAGGGGGATGACCGATATTAGTGTCCATTCAATAGTTCTCGGGGCCACTGACTTTAATAGTGTTGGTAGGGCACTTCTATGGGTGAGTTGTGACCGATATTAGTGTCGATCCCATAGTTTTCGTGGTCGCTGAGATGAACAGTGATATTTAGAATGGTACTCGGTGACTATTTGGCGACGAATTTGGGGGTGAAGCATTGTCGGCCCTACTTCAAATTGCAAAAGGTAGATTAGGATCCGTGTCTTATCGTTATATTAAATTGACATCCATTTTTGAAATCTGCCGCTGAACTAATAAATTCTATTTATCCGGCTGTTTCTCAAAACTATAACCTTTTGAAACGGTTGCGAGAAGGGGCTATTCTTGCTACTCAAAATGGAGACAACCACGAGATAAGCAATCAAATACTTGCCATGTTAATAGGCAAAGTGAATCGATACCTTTGTAGATACTGATGAGGAAGTTAATTATCTAACTGAGTCCTAAACTCACTTAATTCGTCTGGATTGCCACCGCATCTTCTTACAGTTTCATTTCCAATTATTTTACTACGGATTCTCGACTCTCCAAAACTTTGCAACGGCACAAGACTGTGCGTAAAAGAGATGCCGGGAAATATAAATAAAGCGACTATCTTCACAGAAAAGGGACAGTGTGAAACAGTTTTTATCCCACTCATTTCGACGGATCTACCTTTTAAATTAAAGAGATTGCAATTTCCAGTAAAACTTGAGTTTTTGATGACGATCAATGACGATCAATAAGTCGAACAGTTTATTAAGTACTGCGGAGTATAGATTTGAGATCACCATGTTTTCCCACGGACAACTTTATTTTGCTTGCTCTGGGTTGGGTTGACCTAAGAATTTATTTATTCTTGCTCTTGAAGGTGAAACTAAAAACATTGTATACAACTAAGTTTTGTTTTAAATTACTTTTATGTATGTTTATTTAATTTTATTTTATAATTTGAATACTATAGCTATAATTTGAAATATGTTTTTTAAAATAAATTTTCTTAATAAAAACTGAAAGTTTACCTTATAGATAGATATCATTCTTTTTTCTACCCCTGCCTAATAGAAGATTGGGATGAATAAATACCTGGGCAACGCCGGGTAATCAGCTAGTTTTCTAATAAAGAGAAATGTCTTTTGCCATATAACTTATCCAAAACAATTGAAATTAAAACCATTGATAAAATATTTGCTATGAATTTTAAACAAATTAATAATATCAAAAATTGCTTAAACCGAATTTTAGATTTAATTTTCGTTCAAAAGGAATTGGAAGCAACACTTTGTGTAGCTGAATTTCTCTTATTAGTGGATGAAATACGTCATAAGTGTATTCTTATAAACTTTAATTTTAGTATATTTTCATATGTTGATACAACTCATAATAGTGGCAGTAAGTATCTACGACTACAACTTTGTAAAAGCAGATTATAATGCAATAAATCATTATCTAGCAATCATAAAGTGGGATGATATTTTTGCGAATTTAGACTTAACATCTTGTAATGAAGTTTTCTCAAAAACTATCTCTCGTTCATTTCGGTTATTTATTCCTAAAAAGAAATTTTCGTACGGAAATAGGCCAATTTGGTTCAATACGAGTTTAAAAAGATTGAAAAATATTTTAAATAAAATGCAAACAAATAATCATTTCAACAGTTCTTTGCGTTTGAATTTTCTACGACTACGTAAGAAATATGAATTCTTGAAAGATTTTACTCATAAACAATATCTTCTTTCTATTGAAAATAATATAAGGCTTAATCCAAAAACATTTTGGTCTTTTTGAGTAGCAAAAAAACAACCCATAAACATTTTTCGTGTAAATTCTCTAATCGGGAATACACAATGTGCAGTTTGAATAAAATCGGGTAAATTTTTTAAATTTTTTGTTAGAGAGCCCCCCAACCCCGGGGCCATTTCACTACTGTGACTACTGTTTACACAACCGGAGATACACAATAATGCATTTAAAGTTCGAAGAAATCGGGTATTTTTTTTATAAAATTTCGGAGATACACATGCGTATAAAATTTGAAGAAAATCGGGTACTTTGTTTCTATAAAATTTGTATGGGTGCTCCCCAACCCCGGGGCCGAATCACTTCCAAATTTTTACAAAAAGTGTTGTCCATTGGAGATAGACATGCGTATACAGTTTGAAGAAAATGGGGTACATTTTTTATAAAATTTGTATGGGTGCCCCCAACACCGGGGCCGAGTGACTTCCAAATTTTTACAAAAAGTGTTGTCCATCGGTGATACACATGCGTATAAAATTTGATGAAAATCTGATACTATTTATAAAAAATGTTGATGGATGCCCCCCCTCCCGACCCAGGGGCCCAATCACTTCTAAATTTTTACAGAAAGTGTTGTCCATCGGAGATGCACATGCGTATAAAATTTGAAGAAAACTGGATAAATTTTTTAAAAAAATTGTATGAGAGCCCCCGACCTGAGGCCCGAGGTGCCCCAACAGAAAGTATTGTCATGGGAAAGACACATGTGTGCCAAATTTGAATAAAATCGGACTTTAGGAAGTGTGTTAAAAATTTATCACAAGATTCTGCCCACCAACCAGCCACCCAGCCACCCAGCCAGCCACGGGCACGCGAAGTTAATATAGAGAATTTAAAAAAGTGCTTTTGCTTGCCATCTAATATGTCTTACAAAAAAAATTTATCCAGCGATTTAAGTGTCGTGCGTAATATGTTTGCATCTTATTTTCAGCGAATTATGCCTACCCAAGTGTCGATTCTGATAATGCCGAATATTTCGGGCACCAATTAACAAATATTGGTCAGCTTTTCCTTACTGAGGAGGAGGTCTTATATGAACTAACTAATCTAGATAATAATAGTATTATAGGACCTGATTTAATTCCCCCCTTTACATTAAAAGTTGTAAACTCATCGTGTTACAGCCCTTATTACACATATTTAATTTGTTTTTACCTAGCTAGCGGTGAATTCTTAAAAGATTGGAAATTTTGGAATCAAGAATTATAAGCCTATATCTAAACTACCCTTGATTCCAAAAATCGTTGAAGCTATTGTAAAAAGAAAACTTGCTTCCTTTCTTTCTAACAAGATATCGGAACTTCAACACGGCTTTGTAGGAGGCCGATCAACTGGAGCCTTATTTTCCAATTACTGTTTATCAGAGCTTGAAAACAGCCTCCAGGTTAATGTTGTTTACACTGACTTTTCGAAATCTTTTGATCAAGTCCAACATATTAGTTTAATAAATAAAATTAAGTTAATGGTCTTGCATGAAAAATATCTGAAATGGATATCTTACTTCTTATCCGACAGGAGGCAAGTAGTTAAAGCTCAGATTATTCTAAAATAATCTACTCGGGAGGCCAGGATCGGACACAAGTTGTAGAGCCAAATATGATGATGATGAATCTACTCGGTTTCTGGTGTCCCACAAGGAAGCCACCTAGGTCACTTATTATTTATATTATATATAAATGACTTACCACCACATGTGAAATGTTTGTTATATGCTGTTGATGTGAAGCTTTACTTTTCCATAGAGTCAATGATAGATTGTCTTAAATTACAATTAGATATAAACAATGTTGTTAACTGGTGTAACAAAAATAACTTACACTTTAATACAAATAAATGTAGAGTCCTTACCTTGTCCAGAAAGATTCAACTCATAATAAATGATTACTATATTAGTAATGTATCGCTCACCAGAGTTTCCAGCTTTTGCGATTTAGGCGTATACTTTGACTCAAATTTAAATTTCCATCAACACTATGAATACATTATTACAAAAGCGAGCAAAATGTTAGGATTCGTTTAACGGAATTCAAAGACTTTCATGACCCTTATATGTACGGTTAAATCGCTGTATATGTCTTTGGTAAGGCCTATCTTATAATATTGTAGCATCATCTGGTCTCCTTATTATGCAAACTATAACCAACGTATTAAACGCGTACAAAAAAAAATTTACGCGTTTTTCAATTCACAAATAAGGTGTACAGAGCTTCCAGCTTATAATAAAAGGCTCCTACTTATCGATCTACAATCACAAAGAGAATATTTCCAAATCATGCTCATTAGGGATATTCTTTCTGATTTATTGTATTTGATGGTGCATAATCACGGTGCTTAAGAGATAGAGATTTTTTGTATATTTCACATGATAGAACCAACTATGGTAAACATGAGCCAATAACAAATGCATGTGTATCTACATCTTATCTTCTTTTATAAATAAAAATGAATGTTGCTAAGCGCAAAATTCGAGAACGGCTCGACCAAGTCGGCTAATTTTTTTTCGTATGTTCCTTAAGGTACACGGAAAGTTTTAATAAAGAAAAAAAAAACCACATATTTTTTTTAATGGTCAAACAGTTGACGTAAATTGTTGACAATTACGTCAATCTAAACAAAACAAATGCGCGTTTGAATTATTTATTTATTTATGGTATACATTCAAGTTGATTAGACTATATGAATATCAATTTATGCATGTGAAAAAAAGAATCAAAGACAATATTATAGTAATAATTAATTCTGCTGTGCGTGGCGGTTCTTGGTTTTTTATATTTTCACTTCTCTTGAAAACCAATTGTGTGTTCCGTGTGACGTGGGGGCAGTAATTTCGGTCGAAAAACTCGAAATGCTACAAACGAAGCAAATTTTCAATCTAATCGGAACTACAAACAACGTAAAGAGCGAAATGAAATTAAAAGGATTAGGTTACGTGCAACGCGTCGTCTTCGAACTTCGTCCAATGTTTCACGAGCGGCTTTCAGTTACGATGCTTCAATTGACTACAGTTCCTACGAATGCGTTGCTATTGGACCTAAGAACTTAGTTTGCCCATATTACAAGGCATTGAAATACAAAAATGAAGAAAATGACTTGTGTTGCGCAAATGGAAAAGTGAAATTAGCGCCATTGGTTCCATCACCAGAGCCATTGTACTCATTGGTTTCAGGAACCGGAACTGATATTATACATTTCCTTACAAACATACAAAAATATAACAACTGCTTCATAATTTTTTTATGCCGTCTCGATCATAACTGACGATAGGAACGACATATTTGGTTGATTTTTTTTGTTTTGTTCGATATGCTCGCAGAAAAAATTTTTAGCAAAAGAAAATTCGGGAAAAATACAAAAGGAAGTAGGAAAATTTGAAAAACGATGAATTGGATATTGTATGAGGAAAAAACTCTATTGAATGTTTTCATTAAAATGAAAAAACTGGAAAAACAAAAAAAAATTTTAAATTAATTTTTTTTTTACTTTTATGTTGATTCGCGATCTCTTCAATACAAGTCGTTATTTCATTTCTATTCCAATGGATTCCATTTGGCATTTGACAGCTGATCCATTTGCATGGTCTTTCTTTTGCGATATGTCAACGCATCCCGATGATTCCGACCGACATGCCATTAGACTTTAAACGCTTGCAGTTTCGGGGGCGGTTTGCATTACAATAAACAAATCACAAGGGCAGTCAATGAGTGTTTGAGCCATTTACCTTGAAAATCCATACTTCTCGCGTAGTCAATGGTATGTCGCCTGTTCCAGTGTCGGAAAACCATCAGCGTTTCTTGTTAACGTGCCAGACGTTGAAGTAAAACTTCTTTGATATTTTGAGAAAAAGACCTCCAAAATACCATCAAAAGACCACAACAACACCAAAAAGAAAATTTCCGAAAGAGCCTTAATAACAAAAGAAACTCAAAAATCACAAAAAAAACATTAAAGACCCCCCAAAAGATCCTCAAAAGACCCCTAAAAGACTCCTCAAAAGAAAAGACATTCAAAAGCCAGAAAAACCCCTCAAAGAACCCCCAAAAGACTCTCAAAATACCCCGAAAAGATCCTCAATAGACCCTCAAAAGATCCTCAAGAGACCCACAAGAGACCCTAAGAGGCCCCAAAAGACATTATTTTTCTCATTTTTACTTTGATTTAATATTTCGAATAGCTTTTCACAAAACGATCACAAACAAATTTATTGAACGTGGAACAGGACAACGTCTGTCGGGTCAGCTTTTTAGACATTGATGTTAATAGGGATTTATTTAAAAATAACTTGTTAAAATTTCTAAAAATATCTATTTATATTTAAATGTATAAATTATATATAAGGGTGTATCCGTATGGGAGGGGGGTCTATTTTCCACCCCTGCGGTGTACCTAGCGTTTAAATGCGAAGAGACGTACTTTTGACCTTTAACCTTTAACAAACATTCATTTTTATCCCTGCTCTTGTTGACCGAATGCATAAATATTGTGAGATGGATTTGTAGAAAATTGAATAGGCTTTAATATTGCATTTGTCAAAAAAAAAAATATCCGAGAGCGATTTTCGAAATATTTGGAGGTAAGGGTAGTCTAGAAAGACCATCAACGTTACCCATTTGTGAACACTTCCGGTAATGTATTTTGTAGTTATACATGCTTAAATGCTTCATGCTTCTTTTCGTTAAAAATCTCACGCAATGGCTGATGATCACTATAAATTGTGAATTCATGGAGATAAAGATACTTTACAGTAAAAAATATTACAAGAGCTTCGCGATGAAGTTGAGAATAATTATTTTTTATACAAAATAGTAACGGGCGTTCGATCCCATCAATTATATGTGCTTAAACACCGCCTACTCCGTATGGGCTTGCATCGCAGCATATAACAATTGGTTTCTTAGGGTCATAATGAACAAGTAAATTGTTATTTAACAAAAGCTGTTTGCTTTTTTCAAAAGCCTGTTGTTGTTCAAAATTCCACATAAAAGGAACAGCCTTACGTGTTAACTTATAAAATTGGTGTAATTCTGCGGAAAATTAGGTACAAATTTTGAATAAAAATTTAAAATTCCTAACTATGCTTTCAATTGTGTTAAATTTTCTGGAATAGGGGCGTTTTTTAAATTCTCTATATTAACCTTGCGTGTCCGTCGCTGGCTGGCTGGCTCGTGGGAAGAATCTTGTGATCACACTTCCTAAAGGCCGGTTTTATTGAAATTTTTCACACATGTATATTTCCGGTGACAATACTTTCTATTAAAATTTTGCAATCGGGCAGCAGCGTAGGGGGTCTCCCGTACAAATTTTTTTCCCCGACATCAGATCATTTCATACTATAATGACTGTGTTCTGTGTACGTTGTGCGCTGTGAGCAGCGCTGCTTGCTTTACAATTGGGGTTGTTTTGTTGTTGGGTTGCAGTGCTTCGTATGTGTTTTTGTATTTCAGCATTTATAGTGGAATTCAGTATACTTTTGGTTTTTAGAGAATTTACATGAACAATTTTAATTTTTATGGGTTGTTTTTTATGCTTTACATTATTGGTTGGATAATAAACTTCGTCATATCCTATTGGTGGTTTTCTCTGTTTGTCAATAATAATTTCGGAGTCATTAATTATGAGCTTTCCATTCAGTCAGTATATTTGTGCACCTATTGGAGTTAAAATATTATTTCCAATGATACAATCAAACGGATTGTTTCCGAAATTCGTTATTTTAACTGACATTGTTTTACCTGGACAATGAAACTCATCAGGCACCATAACAATGACTTCCTTTTTAACTATCGTAGATCCTGTTAAAGTGTTTAGTATTATTGGTTTTTCTGTATTTTGCAGAGTGTTTAAGTGACCAAAAATTCTGTAATCACCTAGTGTGGTAGCGGCTCGAGTTTATTTTGAACTATTAATTACTTTGAAAGTTAAATCCAGAATTATTCTGTGTTCGGTAATTATTGTTATATCTTAATGGATTATATTGATTTGAGTTTTGGTTTCGAAATATATCTGAGTTATTTTTATTATTTATTTTAGCCTTATCATTGTACTAATTTAATTATTGTGCTTTTTCAAATAAATAATTTTTACTAAATTATTTTCCATGATATAATTATGAGCATCAGATATATTTGCAATATTGTTTTGTAGCAATAATGTTTTAATATGGATAGGTACAAAATTAATATAAATATCAAAAATTAACTTAGAGTTTTTATCTGGTGAATAATTTTTATCTTTAATAATTTCGATACTATATTTTGAATTCATTTTATTTAAAATATATTCTAATTTATATTGGAGTTCTTCTACGCTACTTGCCTTTGTGTTCATGGCATCTTCCTTGAGACTAGAGTATGAACGTTTTGCCAACATTTGTCATTTGTAGTTCTATCAATATATTTTTCAACGATGGATTGGTAAGTGTGTCTATCATTCTCAGCGCTTTTCCTTGTACTTTATTGGCCAGGGCCGCCACACATCATCCTCATTACAAAAAAATTTGTAATTACGTGCAAAAAAAAAATACAACCAAATTGAAAAATGCTTTCCCTTGATACCTAGTCCGATCAACTTGTGACGCCACTGAGGAAAGGAAATTGAGTCAATTAATAATAGTACACTAGCCGGTCATTTTATTTGAACGGTATAATTTAATTCCTCATATCGTTACAAAAAAAAATATAAGTAATGACTAAGGTACATCATCATCATCCTTGGCTCTACAACCGGTGTCCGGTCCTGGCCTCCCGCAAAAAATCTCTCCTCCGGTCCCGATTTCTAGCCGATGTCATCCATTTTGGCATCCCTAAACTCTGAGCGTCCTGGTCTACGCCATCCTTTCAGTGTAGTCTTGGCCGGCCTCGCTGTCTTGTTCCATAAATCCCACCGCAAAGGACTTTCCAAGCAGGATCATCTTCCCTCATGCGAGATAGGTGTCATGCCCACCGGAGCCTACCGAGCTTAATTCGCTCGTAGATCTCATCATTATAGTCTCCGGAATCGTCATTCCTCACATACGGGGTCAACAATTTTCCTTAAGACTTTTCTCTCGAAAGCGGCTAAGAGGTCAGAATGCTTTTTGCTAAGCACCCAAGTCTTATATACCAGCAGCTTGGATGTTATGGTTAAATTCCTGGATTTGAAGCGTCTTGACAGACTATAGTAGGCTTTGTTGGCTTTCAGCAACCTTGCGCGTATTTCTGGTTCCATGCTATTATCGGCTGCTACAGTTAACCCGAGAGAGCTTAAGGATTGCACTACTTCAAATTCGCGCTCTACTATTTGAATTGAGTGACTAATGTTGGATTTTCTACTCGCAAACGTGGCTACCATGTACTTTGTTTTGCTATTATTTATGTACAGCCCCAGATTTCGTGCCACATGCTCGATCTGGATGAAAGCTTCCTGTACAGCTGTAATAATGTAGTAAGATCTAGTTAAGTTTTATGAGTATGGGAAAACAATAATCAAAGGGGCAATCTAAATTATGTAACAGCAATAATATAATGATAATAATTTTGAAAGAAATAATAAATTCATTTATCTAATTTATTTCATACATTCAAATTAACTCTAACTCAAACTCTCAACCCTACATGTAAACGAAGTATTGACATATAGTATTTCGCAATGATAAAGACATATTGCGTTCCTTCCGTTCCTACTTTTTTAAAACTAACATCGTCGTAGTTATGGGCCCAGGAACGCAATGCCAATAATATTTCCATTAGATTCAGAATTTATTGCGAGATATTTTTCATCATAAGAATTGTGAGTTGCAGGCGGTATTCATCAGCCATACAAAATGTCATCAGTGGAAACGAAGTACAGCATTGCGAAGCTGGACAACACAAATTATTTTATATAAAAATACTGATGGTAAAGGAAGGTACATGGAATTGAATTGCATCTATAGCGCCTACGGAAACGGCAAAAGTAGAGGAATGGAATAAAAAGAATCAACAGGGCTTAGCAACAATTGGGCTAAATGTGTGTGACGATCAATTAATTCACATTCGTAAGGCTACAACGTCGAAAGAGGCATGGACATTGTTGCAAGATTATCATGAGAAAAATATTGCAAACAGCAAAGTGCGATTGATGAAAACAATTATGAGACTACGATTGGAAGAGGGCGGCGACATGGAAGCACATTTGGGCCGCATTAATTAATTGTTTCAACAAATGGTTGATTTAAACATCGAAATGAAACCCGAAGACTGGAAATCGGCTACTATGTTTGGAAGTCTGCCCGAAAGCTATGATATGTTGATTATTGGTTTGGAATCGCGCAAAGAAAATAAATTGACATCGGCGGTAGTGCAATCAATATTAATTGATGAATATAAGCGACGAAAAGATTGAAATGGATTCGATGACGGTGAAGCGAGCGCACTGAAAGTTACACACAAACATAAAAAGGCATCAAATCATAAGAAAAAGGAGAAGTTGTGTTATCGCTGGGGTGGTCCAGGTCATTTTGCGAATAAATGTACAGCACAGGTAAGCGATAAAGAAAATAAATCCCCTGTCAGCAAGAAAGTGAATTTAACAACTGAACGTGATGATTATGAAAATACACCGGCCCGTGAAGAATTTATGTTTACAGTAAACGGAGCCACAAGCGGATGGTTTATTGATTCAGGCTCAACGTCACATATTACATCAAACAAAGCGTTGTTTGATAATTTGGATATTAATTTTCGACATGAAGTTAAATGTGCTAGTGGTAAAATTATCAAAATAATGGATAAAAGCACGGTTTCATTTGAGGTTATGAACAAATTCAATAAAGAAAATGTCTTTAAAATTGATGACGTATATTGGGCTCCAACTATCGTCACAGATTTAATTTCTACCAAATACAACCAATACAACCAAATTAAAAAATGCTTTCCCTTGATACCTAGTCCGATCAACCTGTGACGCCACTGAGGAAAGGAAATTGAGTCAATTAATAATAGTACACTAGCCGGTCATTTTATTTGAACGGTATAATTTAATTCCTCATATCGTTACAAAAAAAATATAAGTAATGACTAAGGTACATCATCATCATCCTTGGCTCTACAACCGGTGTCCGGTCCTAGCCACCTGCAAAAAATCTCTCCTCCGGTCCCGATTTCTAGCCGATGTCATCCATTTTGGCATCCCTAAACTCTGAGCGTCCTGGTCTACGCCATCCTTTCAGTGTAGTCTTGGCCGGCCTCGCTGTCTTGTTCCATAAATCCCACCGCAAAGGACTTTCCAAGCAGGATCATCTTCCCTCATGCGAGCTAGGTGTCATGCCCACCGGAGCCTACCGAGCTTAATTCGCTCGTAGATCTCATCATTATAGTCTCCGGAATCGTCATTCCTCACATACGGGGTCAACAATTTTCCTTAAGACTTTTCTCTCGAAAGCGGCTAAGAGGTCAGAATGCTTTTTGCTAAGCACCCAAGTCTTATATACCAGCAGCTTGGATGTTATGGTTAAATTCCTGGATTTGAAGCGTCTTGACAGACTATAGTAGGCTTTGTTGGCTTTCAGCAACCTTGCGCGTATTTCTGGTTCCATGCTATTATCGGCTGCTACAGTTAACCCGAGAGAGCTTAAGGATTGCACTACTTCAAATTCGCGCTCTACTATTTGAATTGAGTGACTAATGTTGGATTTTCTACTCGCAAACGTGGCTACCATGTACTTTGTTTTGCTATTATTTATGTACAGCCCCAGATTTCGTGCCACATGCTCGATCTGGATGAAAGCTTCCTGTACAGCTGTAATAATGTAGTTAGATCTAGTTAAGTTTTATGAGTATGGGAAAACAATAATCAAAGGGGCAATCTAAATTATGTAACAGCAATAATATAATGATAATAATTTTGAAAGAAATAATAAATTCATTTATCTAATTTATTTCATACATTCAAATTAACTCTAACTCAAACTCTCAACCCTACATGTAAACGAAGTATTGACATATTGTATTTCGCAATGATAAAGACATATTGCGTTCCTTCCGTTCCTACTTTTTTAAAACTAACATCGTCGTAGTTATGGGCCCAGGAACGCAATGCCAATAATATTTCCATTAGATTCAGAATTTATTGCGAGATATTTTTCATCATAAGAATTGTGAGTTGCAGGCGGTATTCATCAGCCATACAAAATGTCATCAGTGGAAACGAAGTACAGCATTGCGAAGCTGGACAACACAAATTATTTTATATAAAAATACTGATGGTAAAGGAAGGTACATGGAATTGAATTGCATCTATAGCGCCTACGGAAACGGCAAAAGTAGAGGAATGGAATAAAAAGAATCAACAGGGCTTAGCAACAATTGGGCTAAATGTGTGTGACGATCAATTAATTCACATTCGTAAGGCTACAACGTCGAAAGAGGCATGGACATTGTTGCAAGATTATCATGAGAAAAATATTGCAAACAGCAAAGTGCGATTGATGAAAACAATTATGAGACTACGATTGGAAGAGGGCGGCGACATGGAAGCACATTTGGGCCGCATTAATTAATTGTTTCAACAAATGGTTGATTTAAACATCGAAATGAAACCCGAAGACTGGAAATCGGCTACTATGTTGGGAAGTCTGCCCGAAAGCTATGATATGTTGATTATTGGTTTGGAATCGCGCAAAGAAAATAAATTGACATCGGCGGTAGTGCAATCAATATTAATTGATGAATATAAGCGACGAAAAGATTGAAATGGATTCGATGACGGTGAAGCGAGCGCACTGAAAGTTACACACAAACATAAAAAGGCATCAAATCATAAGAAAAAGGAGAAGTTGTGTTATCGCTGGGGTGGTCCAGGTCATTTTGCGAATAAATGTACAGCACAGGTAAGCGATAAAGAAAATAAATCCCCTGTCAGCAAGAAAGTGAATTTAACAACTGAACGTGATGATTATGAAAATACACCGGCCCGTGAAGAATTTATGTTTACAGTAAACGGAGCCACAAGCGGATGGTTTATTGATTCAGGCTCAACGTCACATATAACATCAAACAAAGCGTTGTTTGATAATTTAGATATTAATTTTCGACATGAAGTTAAATGTGCTAGTGGTAAAATTATCAAAATAATGGATAAAAGCACGGTTTCATTTGAGGTTATGAACAAATTCAATAAAGAAAATGTCTTTAAAATTGATGACGTATATTGGGCTCCAACTATCGTCACAGATTTAATTTCTACCAAATACAACCAATACAACCAAATTAAAAAATGCTTTCCCTTGATACCTAGTCCGATCAACCTGTGACGCCACTGAGGAAAGGAAATTGAGTCAATTAATAATAGTACACTAGCCGGTCATTTTATTTGAACGGTATAATTTAATTCCTCATATCGTTACAAAAAAAATATAAGTAATGACTAAGGTACATCATCATCATCCTTGGCTCTACAACCGGTGTCCGGTCCTAGCCACCTGCAAAAAATCTCTCCACCGGTCCCGATTTCTAGCCGTTGTCATCCATTTTGGCATCCCTATACTCTGGGTGTCCTGGTCTACGCCATCCTTTCAGTGTAGTCTTGGCCGGCCTCGCTGTCTTGTTCCATAAATCCCACCGCAAAGGACTTTCCAAGCAGGATCATCTTCCCTCATGCGAGCTAGGTGTCATGCCCACCGGAGCCTACCGAGCTTAATTTTCTTTACAATGTCGACATCGCGGTAACGCTCGTAGATCTCATCATTATAGAGTCTCCGGAATCGTCCTTCCTCACATACGGGGCCAACAATTCTCCGTAAGACTTTTCTCTCGAACGCGGCTAAGAGGTCAGAATGCTTTTTGCTAAGAACCCAAGTCTCGGATACATATGTAAGTACTGGTATGACCATTCTCTCATATACCAGCAGCTCGGATGTTATGGTTAAATTCCTGGATTTGAAGCGTCTTGACAGACTATAGTAGGCTTTGTTGGCTTTCAGCAACCTTGCGCGTATTTCTGGTTCCATGCTATTATCGGCTGCTACAGTTAACCCGAGAGAGCTTAAGGATTGCACTACTTCAAATTCGCGCTCTACTATTTGAATTGAGTGACTAATGTTGGATTTTCTACTCGCAAACGTGGCTACCATGTACTTTGTTTTGCTATTATTTATGTACAGCCCCAGATTTCGTGCCACATGCTCGATCTGGATGAAAGCTTTCTGTACAGCTGTAATAATGTAGTTAGATCTAGTTAAGTTTTATGAGTATGGAAAAACAATAATCAAAGGGGCAATCTAAATTGGGTAACAGCAATAATAAAATGATAATAATTTTGAAAGAAATAATAAATTCATTTATCTAATTTATTTCATACATTCAAATTAACTCTAACTCAAACTCTCAACCCTACATGTAAACGAAGTATTGACATATTGTATTTCGCAATGATAAAGACATATTGCGTTCCTTCCGTTCCTACTTTTTTAAAACTAACATCGTCGTAGTTATGGGCCCAGGAACGCAATGCCAATAATATTTCCATTAGATTCAGAATTTATTGCGAGATATTTTTCATCATAAGAATTGTGAGTTGCAGGCGGTATTCATCAGCCATACAAAATGTCATCAGTGGAAACGAAGTACAGCATTTCGAAGCTGGACAACACAAATTATTTTATATAAAAATACTGATGGTAAAGGAAGGTACATGGAATTGAATTGCATCTATAGCGCCTACGGAAACGGCAAAAGTAGAGGAATGGAATAAAAAGAATCAACAGGGCTTAGCAACAATTGGGCTAAATGTGTGTGACGATCAATTAATTCACATTCGTAAGGCTACAACGTCGAAAGAGGCATGGACATTGTTGCAAGATTATCATGAGAAAAATATTGCAAACAGCAAAGTGCGATTGATGAAAACAATTATGAGACTACGATTGGAAGAGGGCGGCGACATGGAAGCACATTTGGGCCGCATTAATTAATTGTTTCAACAAATGGTTGATTTAAACATCGAAATGAAACCCGAAGACTGGAAATCGGCTACTATGTTGGGAAGTCTGCCCGAAAGCTATGATATGTTGATTATTGGTTTGGAATCGCGCAAAGAAAATAAATTAACATCGGCGGTAGTGCAATCAATATTAATTGATGAATATAAGCGACGAAAAGATTGAAATGGATTCGATGACGGTTAAGCGAGCGCACTGAAAGTTACACACAAACATAAAAAGGCATCAAATCATAAGAAAAAGGAGAAGTTGTGTTATCGCTGGGGTGGTCCAGGTCATTTTGCGAATAAATGTACAGCACAGGTAAGCGATAAAGAAAATAAATCCCCTGTCAGCAAGAAAGTGAATTTAACAACTGAACGTGATGATTATGAAAATACACCGGCCCGTCAAGAATTTATGTTTACAGTAAACGGAGCCACAAGCGGATGGTTTATTGATTCAGGCTCAACGTCACATATTACATCAAACAAAGCGTTGTTTGATAATTTGGATATTAATTTTCGACATGAAGTTAAATGTGCTAGTGGTAAAATTATCAAAATAATGGATAAAAGCACGGTTTCATTTGAGGTTATGAACAAATTCAATAAAGAAAATGTCTTTAAAATTGATGACGTATATTGGGCTCCAACTATCGTCACAGATTTAATTTCTACCAAATACAACCAATACAACCAAATTGAAAAATGCTTTCCCTTGATACCTAGTCCGATCAACCTGTGACGCCACTGAGGAAAGGAAATTGAGTCAATTAATAATAGTACACTAGCCGGTCATTTTATTTGAACGGTATAATTTAATTCCTCATATCGTTACAAAAAAAATATAAGTAATGACTAAGGTACATCATCATCATCCTTGGCTCTACAACCGGTGTCCGGTCCTAGCCTCCCGCAAAAAATCTCTCCACCGGTCCCGATTTCTAGCCGTTGTCATCCATTTTGGCATCCCTATACTCTGGGTGTCCTGGTCTACGCCATCCTTTCAGTGTAGTCTTGGCCGGCTTCGCTGTCTTGTTCCATAAATCCCACCGCAAAGGACTTTCCAAGCAAAGCCCCAGATTTCGTGCCGCCTGCTCGATCTGGATGAAAGCTTCCTGTACAGCTCTTCGGTTTCTACCTACGTACAAAGTAATGTACCAAAAAAAAGTAGTTAAATGTAGTTATCGATAATGGATCATGTAGTAATGCTATAATTAGTAACAATAATATCATGACAACACTGTAATAATAAATGTAGTTAGATCTAGTTAGGTTTTATGAGTATGGGAAAACAATAATCAAAGGGGCAATTTAAATTGGGTAATAGCAATAATACAATGATAATAATTTTGAAAGAAATAATAAATTCATTTATCTAATTTATTTCATACATTCAAATTAACTCTAACTCAAACTCTCAACCCTACATGTAAACGAAGTATTGACATATTGTATTTCGCAATGATAAAGACATATTGCGTTCCTTCCGTTCCTAATTTTTTAAAACTAACATCGTCGTAGTTATGGGCCCAGGAACGCAATGCCAATAATATTTCCATTAGATTCAGAATTTATTGCGAGATATTTTTCATCATAAGAATTGTGAGTTGCATGGGGTATTCATCAGCCATGTCATCATGTCAAAATGTCATCAGTGGAAACGAAGTACAGCATTGCGAAGCTGGACAACACAAATTATTTTATATAAAAATTTAAAAGAAAAATACTGATGGTAAAAAGGAAGGTACATGGAATTGAATTGCAACTATAGCGCCTACGGAAACGGCAAAAGTAGAGGAATGGATGTTTGTCAAACTTTCGCGAAAGGTGGGACACCGTGAAAAATACTTTGGTGTTACTGGGATCCGAACCATGAACCCCCTGCTCAGCAGTCCATGCTCCTATCCACTGAGCCACGGCGCCTATTATACTATTATTATATTTAACTACATTTATAACTTTATTATTATTACTATTTTTATATTATTATCGCTATGTTATTGTTATTACTTATATATTAGTAATCAAATTATCTACTTTTATTAATTATATTTAACTACATTTATAACTTTATTATTATTACTATTTTTATTTTATAATCGCTATGTTATTGTAATTACCTATATTATTAATCAAATTATCTACTATTATTAATTATAATTAACTACATTTATAACTTTATTATTAATACTATTTTTAAATTATTATCGTTATGTTATTGTTATTACTGATATTATTAATCAAATTATCTACTATCATTACTACTACTACTTAACTACATTATAAGTACTTCATGTGTAGAAAATTAGTAGAATAATCAGCCAATAATAAATAAAAAAAGGCAGACGATGATTAAAAAAATATTTGATACAAAAAACTTTTATTGACTCACTACGACGATGTTAGTTTTACAAAAGTAAGAACGGAAGGAATTAATTTGAATGTATGAAATAAATGAGATAAATGAATTTATTACTTATTTCAACACTTTTCCTCATTCATATAATCGTCATCATATCGGCTACCATGTTATCCGTATGACAATAAACACATTTTATAATACCTTTATCAACACTCTCCTTGACTGAATATGCTTTGATGTCGATGTGATTCGATCTGTCTGAAAACTTCTCCTCAGTAGCAAATTTAAGACAACTTTGATTGTCTTCATAAAGTACAATGGGTTTCTTTATGTCGACACCAAAATCATTTAATAATCGTTTTAACCATTTTACTTATTTTACGGCATTACATAATGCAATGTATTCTGCTTCTATTGATGACAATGCAATGAGATCTTGTTTCTTGCATCGCCAGCTGATTGTTGCACCAAAAGTTTTAAATATGAATCCCCTATTCGATTTACATGTTTGCCGGCATTCAGCAAAATTAGCATCGCAATAACCGATAAATTTTTCTTCATTAACAGAAATATTTAAATTTAATTTAATCGAGATAGTTCCTTTTAAATATTTCAAGATACGTTTTGCCTCGTTCCAGTCTTCTTGAGATGGGTTTGATACCTTTTGTGACAAAATTGCAACACTTGCAGCAATATCTGGTCTCGTGTTTGTTGAGATATATAACAAACTTCCAATCAGTCTTCTGTTTTTATTGTTATCACGTAAAATTTCTGATTCACCACTCTTTCCATAATTCACGCTGAGTGGAATATCAGAATTCTTTGCATTGGTCATACCAAATTCGTTCAATACTTTGTTGATATATTTTGACTGATCAATTGAATACATATTATTTCGTTTTTCAACGTGTATACCAAGATATGTTTTCACTTCACCCAAGTTTTGAATTTTGAATTCTGAATTTAATGCCTGTTCGCATTCTATTAACATGTCATCGCTATCACTTGCAGCCAAAATATCGTCGACGTAAACGATTATGTGACACACCTTGTCATTGTTCTTTTTATTGTATAAACATTGGTCATTTTTGCTTTGTCACAACCACATTTTATGAGCAAATCGTGAATGCTTAAATTCCAAATTCGAGCTGATTGTTTAAGCCCATTTAAACTGCGTTTGAGAAGGCAAACTTGATGTTGCTTGCCTTCTTCAGTAAATCCTGGCGGCTGCAACATATAAATGGTTTTCTTGAGTTCTCCATGTAAAAATGCTGTCTTTGCATCGAAATGCAAAACTTTCATACCTTTTTCGGATGCGACGGTGAGCAAAATGCGAAACGTCTTTTGTCTGACCACAGGTTCAAACACTTCGTCGTAATCAAATTCATATCGTTGTTTAAAGCCTTGTGCTACTAATCTGGCTTTATATCGCTTAGCTTCACCCTTTTCATTTGTTTTAATTTTATAAACCCATTTAGAACCAATGGGGTTTCGGTCTGTAAGTAAATTCACTAATTCCCATGTTTTATTTTCACGCAATGAATTCATTTCATCTTACCTACATTGCATGGACCCATTTTTCTTTGTCTTCGCCTTTCACAGCTTCGTTGTATGTTAATGGTTCTGTCAACACTTTGTCCATTAAGAAAGCTTGATCACGGTACCGTAACGGTGGTACACCTTTGGTTAACCGACTTGATCGTCTCAAACCATCGTCTGTTTTATCAGCGGTTTCCTCAATATCTGATAAATCGGCTAAAGTTAAATCATTACCACTAAAATAAGTTTCACTGTCGGTTAATGATACTCCATGTGGGCACAATGTGTCATCGAGATCCAAATTACTTTCATTTAAGTCTGCAGTAACTTCAGTAATTTGCACAGTTTGATGATCAGCACCGTTGTCGTATGAAACAACAACAATATTCTCATTACTTTTATTATTCGGCTTCGGAATTTTATTACAAGAAATTGGTTTTAATGCATTCAAATTACGATTTTTCTTGACAAATTTTACATCTCGCCTAACAATCACCTTCCGATTTTTCGGATTAAAGCATCGATATGCCTTCGAAACGTAGTCGTGGCCAACCAAAATTGCGTACATGGCTTTTGGTTCCAATTTCGTTCTTCTTTCCGGGGGAATTCGAACATAACATTCTGATCCAAATGATCTAAAATGAGAAATTACAGACTTTCGTCCAAGCCCTCCTTCATATGGGGTCGTTTCAATACATCTACCAGGCAAACGATTTTGCATGTAATTAGCAATTACTGTTTCACCCCAAAAATGTATATGGCAATTTTGCATCGATCAACATGCATCTAGACATTTCTACCAACGTTCTGTTCTTACGTTCAGCTACACCATTTTGTTGAGGTGTATAAGGTGCAGTACGGTTTCGTTGAATGCCCTCAGCATCCAAATAATCCTCAAACTCGATACTCATGTATTCTCCGCCACGATCTGTTCTTAAAACCTTAGGTTTCTTTCCAAAGTATGTTTTCACCATTTCAACAAAATGCTGGAATTTCTCGAATGCCTCTGATTTATTTTTCAGCAAATAAATCGTTGTAAATCTCGAACAATCGTCAATTAGCTTTAATATGTACCGCTTTCCCGATGGCGTTTTTGTATTCATCGGTCCACAAACATCCGAATGAATTAAATCAAGCACATTTTCAGTACGCAAGGCATTTTTCGGAAATTTAGTCTGCGTTATTTTTCCTTCAAAGCAGACTCTATTTCATACACTTACATTCATCTGCACACGGTATAATTTTTACACCTTTGACGTTTCCAATTGTTGATAATGTTTTAACAACCTCTATGTCACGATGTCCCAAAATTCGGTGCCAAACATGAATGCATCCCGAATGAGGAGCAGACTCAGCCTTCTCATCCATTTTATCGTGTGCAATAAAACCCTGTTTACTTGCTTTAACAGAAATAATCCCCCGTACCCGAAACCAATTGCTATTTGTTGTCCTTTGAGTGTGCTTTCAACTCGTTTACTCGGAGTAAAATAAACTCCGACGCCTTTCTCATTTAATTTATCCATAGAAATTAAATCTGTGATGATAGTTGGAGCCCAATATACGTCATCAATTTTAAAGACATTTTCTTTATTGAATTTGTTCATAACCTCAAATGAAACCGTGCTTTTATCCATTATTTTGATAATTTTACCACTAGCACATTTAACTTCATGTCGAAAATTAATATCCAAATTATCAAACAACGCTTTGTTTGATGTAATATGTGACGTTGAGCCTGAATCAATAAACCATCCGCTTCTGGCTCCGTTTACTGTAAACATAAATTCTTGACGGGCCGGTGTATTTTCATAATCATCACGTTCAGTTGTTAAATTCACTTTCTTGTTGACAGGGGATTTATTTTCTTTATCGCTGTGCTGTACATTTATTCGCAAAATGACCTGGACCACCCAGCGATAACACAACTTCTCCGATTTCCAGTCTTCGGGTTTCATTTCGATGTTTAAATCAACCATTTGTTGAAACAATTAATTAATGCGGCCCAAATGTGCTTCCATGTCGCCGCCCATCTTCCAATCGTAGTCTCATAATTGTTTTCATCAATCGCACTTTGCTGTTTGCAATATTTGGGTTGGGTATGTAATCTCGCATTTCAAAATCTTGCATTTCAAAATCTCGCATTAAAATTTCCCGTAAAACTAATTTAGGTACTGAGGATGTGAGTGGTTCGGATTTTAAGGAGACTTGGGATGGATTTAAGAAGGGCTGGATTTCGTTACTATTTCTTGTGACATTACTTTCCTTCTTTAAACATTTGACTAGGCGGTATAAACAAAAGGCAACTATCGAGAGGAGTATGGTATGATTACCGTATAGTGATGTATATCGTGTGAGCTAATATGCAAAAGTGGGACATTTTCTTCGGATTTAAGGACTTTTATTTGCTTTGATGTAAGCCTAAGGTCATTTTGGCCAGAGAATTTTTCAAAAGCTAGCTGATTAGTACTACTGATCGTCGGAAGAGTGATATTAGCTAAAAACTTGGAAATGTTACTGTTAAATGTTAAGTTTTTGTTTCTAAATTTGCATTTAGATGCGGTATGTGTTTTGTTAGCTTCTATGCGATCTAGGTGTTTAATTATTTATATATATTTATTCAGAGAATTGTTTTATGTTATTGTTCTGTAAAGTTTTGTATTTATTTCCTATCTTGATCTTCATCGGATATTATTTTATGCACTTCATGAGGGCCTTCCCACAACGAGGAAAGTTTGTTTTTTCGAGTGTGGTTTCTTATTAGGACTTTGTCTCCAACGTTAAATGTTTTATTGCTTGTACCTTTGTCGTAGTGCTTTTTAGATTTTTCCTTTCTGTCTTGCAATATGTTTTTAGCGGCCTGGTAACCATGCTGTAAACGGGCTTTTAGCTCGATTGCGTAGTTATCGTAATTATATGATGTTTGCGGTCTTCTGTTAATGGAATTTGGTATCCGTGCAGGAAATCCGTAGAGCAATTCAAATGGACTTAACGTAGTGCTACTATGAGGTGTTGTATTATAAACAAACATTGAGTATGGTAGCCAAGTGTTCGGCGAGCGTTCGATGACTTCGTTCTAAAGCTCCGTTCGTTTGGGGATGATAGGGAGTTGTCTGTATCTTTTTAATTTTAAGAATTTTACATATCTCTTTAAAAAGGTTGCTCAAAAAGTTTGTGCCTTGGTCTGTAAGTACTGCGTCGGGTATTCCAAAACGACATACAACTTTTTCCACAAAACTTCGTACTACGGTGGTTGCTTCCGCATTAGGTAGTGGCATAGCCTCAGTGAACTTCGTTAAATCGTATTGGAATGTTAAAATATACTTATTGTTGTCGTAACTAGTTGGAAGCGGACCGACAATGTCCAAAGCTATACGCTCGAAGGGACTCGTGCTCGTCGTAGTGATTTTCATAGGAATTCGCGGATTTTGACCTAATTTGTTTCTCTGGCAAGATTCGCATTTTCGAATAAATTCTTTGGTATCTTTCGCGAGAGTAGGCCAAAAGTATCTTGTTTTAAGACGTTTAATCGTTCGGGAAATTCCTTGATGTCCTCCAAAGGGTGTATTGTGGTAGTCACGCAGAATTTTACCGATCTCTTGTGGATCATCTAGATTGATTCGACGGTCTGAGTAAAGGAACAAAGTGATCTTTGTTTGGGAGAATACCTGTACTATAGCATTTTTGAGGCGACAATTCGTTGGCTCACTTGATGGAATAGAAATATCGATTTGTTTAACTTTTGCTTTTATGCAGTAGTCTCGAATTTCAATAAGGATTTTTTCATAAGATGATTTGTCTACAAAGTCTTAAAGAGTAGTAATAATATATGAAGGAGATTTTGCTGTGCTCGGATTTATTTTTATTTCTTCAGGATTCGGGCGAGCATAGTTAGCAATATTTTTAAAAAATTGTTCCTCTTGACGTTTTTGATGAGTTGTATTCCCAGTGACCTGTGGATGTGCTTAAGGCCGTCTTCTCCCTATCTTTCTCGTAAACTAAAATTTGATGGAAACCGTTCGCAAGGTCTAAAGTGCTAAAATACTTAGATTTTCCTAATTGATCTAGTATTTCCGTTATATTTGGGAGTGGAAACGCATCTCCAACAGTCGCATCGTTTAGACGGCTGTAGTCTTCCACGACTCGCCATTTTTTATTGCCTTGTGCATCAGGTTTCTTCGGAACGAGTAATAAAGGAGAATTTCATGGACTATAACTGGGTCTGATTATATCGGCATCTAGCATATCTTTTACCAGTCTATTTATTTCAGCCCTACTTGTTTCTGGCAATCTGTATGGTTTCACATATATAGGAGATTTTCCTACTTCAGTTATTATTCTATGTGTAGCTGCGTCAGTACAAGTTAACTTATCTCCAGGTAAAAAAAAATAAATCGTTAAACTCACGACATATCTGGATTATCGATTTTCTTTCTTCTTGGTTACAGTGCTCTATGTCCACTAATTTTTCTAAACTTTCTAACCTTTTATGCACAGGATCGTTTTCCGGATCAGTCACGATGAGATCAAATTCTTCCAAATTATCCCATTCTAAATTTAAATTTCGTGTATCAAGCTTCACCTGATTTTCATTAATATTGAGAAATAAGACCTTAATACGATTTGTACTTGACTTTGCTATTGAAGAGGCCAAAAATACCCCAGGAGAAACCTGTTTCTTTCAAATTACTACGTCTTTGGCACAATTGAAATTTACTTCCGCGAATAAACTACTTCGTGGAGGTATTCTTATTCTGTCAATAAATTGTTGCTCTGATCTCATGGTAAATGTTTCTTTCTCTGGATCTATTGTTATACCTACTGGATGTGGAACTGTCACTTCCCCAGATGCAAAATTAATAGTAGAATTTCCAGATATTACATTTATGCTTGGATCACTTAGTTGGATTTGCCTCTTTCCTTCGTTTATTTCACTCCTTTCTGCTGTAGTATTTTCTTTATATTTTTTTTATAGGTTATTTTTTTGTAGTTGTATATTTTTACTTTGCTTAGGTTTGCCTACTAAGTCTTTATTTAATTTTTTAATTTGCTTAGCTTTTTCTGTTGCTAAATCTTTTTTTAAATTTTTATTTTTTATTTCATTTGAATAAAAGGGAGGATCTGGGTCGGTAGATCGTGATTCACACGGTAACTTAGCACGGCTTAGGCTATGGGCCCGTTTTTAAAGGTATTCGTGTTTTCTCGAATCTTACCTTCATTATCTATAGACAATGACTTACTCATTTTTATTTAATTTGGTTTATAAAATGGGATCTCTAATACATTTTTTTTATAATTCACAACACACTTGAATTTAGACAAAGAATCATTTCCTATTATTCCGTCATACGGAATATTTATTCTTTCTGTAACTAGGTGAAAGGGATGTTCCAAAAGCAAAGTGTTATCTGTGGTTTTAAACTCTAAAGTTGCACATATCAACCCCAAGGTTTTTAATGAATCCCCGGCTATAGTTGATATTGTGTACTGTTTTTGACGTGGAATTTCAGATTTAGTTCATGGTTTGTTTTGAATGGTGAATGGATTACGCACTGCCGGCGTATCTTGGTGGTAGTTCACAGGAGGTTCGTTCCTAGATAACCGAAATCTATAATTGTTTTCAGTATGGTTAGGCTTCTTACAATAACCACAAGTTAAAAACTGAATTTCCTTTTTTATCGGTCTGTTGGCGTTAGAAAAATGTGGAAATTGTGTACTTCGAAACCGCATGTTTTGATAGCACGTTTCCTGAGAGTGACCCTTTTTACCACAAATTTGGCAAAATCTCGCAGTTTGATAAGTTTTGGCAGAAAAATGTTTACTTGGTACTTGGGGATTGTGGTCTATGCGTGCAGCATGACCTTCAGCATGAGCTATCGTTTTTTTTAGATCAGCCCCCCATAAGCCTTTGCTATTAACCGAATCTGGTCGTTCTTCAACCCATCCTCAAAGACTTGAATTGCCAACTTTCGGTTTTCTTCCACGAGAAATTTTCTGACGGTCTCATCGCTGGTTCTGGCAAAGGTAGCAGAGTTGAGACAGTTTAGAGCTGCGCAAACACGCTCACCAAATTCTTTTACTGTTTCCTTGAAACGTTGTTTGGTGGTTAACAACTCATTGTGAGCAGAGGACCGCGTTTTCACTTCCTTATACTCTGACTCTAATTTTTCCTTGAGCGCTGCCCAAGTAGAAAAGGAGTTAAACTGAGTTAACTCAAAAGCGGGACCTTGCAACCTAATTTTGACAATTTCTAAAACTGTCGGCTGGTCTGCTTCTTTTATAGATTTGAATAAGATATCGCCACACGATAAAAATTTTGCCAACTCTGTAGGTTTTCCGACAAAAACAGGAATGATGTTGAAGACATCTGTTATTACCACCTTTATATCCATTTTTGGAGGACTTGAATTTATTTCTTCAAGAAAATGGAAAGGTAAATTTTCAAACAGTTCAACGATAAATTTTGCCAGCCTAGTTGCCCGTCTCGTTATTTGCAAACGCGGAATTTTGAAGTTTAAAAACGAAACACACAAAAAAATTAAGGGATTTTTAAAGCGAGTAATAGAGGGACCCGAGAAAATATTATTTGTATATAGAAATAATATAAATATTATTAAGAAAGAAAATAAGGATTTCTTCCTTAAAACTAAATAGTTAAATACTAAATTTGAAATACCTTAGTTTTTTTTCTTTTGTGTCTGATGGTTCCGAGTTTCTGTTGCTGCTGCCGTCGGTGTTGTCGTTGCTGCTGCTGCTGCTGCCGCCGTTGTTTTATGGTGTATTGTGCTGTCCGCCTCCCTAGTTTGGCGGGTGCTGTTTTTTCCTCTTGTTTTTTTTTTCGAATTTTCCTGCTGTTCTGCTGCCGTCGTTGATTATGATGCTTCCAGGTAGGCTTCGCGCCCTAAAGTTGTTATTACGACCTGGTCTTTTACACTGCCCAAACTTTGCCTCCGGCGTCAACTTAGGAGTTCGCCAGGTCTTACTGTCTTGGGTCTTTTGCACTTTTAGCACTTTTTACACTTATTTCCCCTGTTTTAGCAGGGTTTATTAATTTTTCACTACTTTTTCTGGTGTATAGCCCCAGTACGCTGAGGCTAATTTTTAAAATATATATATAATAATTTTAATTAAAAAATAATTTTTTTGATTGGTAGTCGGGCCCTTTTTAATGGGATCCCACCGCTGCCACCAAATGTTACGTTACGTGCTTTCTCGGGTAGCCGAGAGAAGAGTGTCAAACGGGCGCGTTGATTATTAATTAAAACACGAAAAGTTATATTTAAGACTCAACTTAATTTATTTATTATTATTATTTTATGGTGTTCACTTATTATTATACGTTTCGTTTATATGTTTCAACTGCCGCCCTAGTTATCGTAGCAGTGGTCTTTTATAACATTATGGATTGATCGATCAACCAATAGCGTTGGCTTGTTTCGATCCACCAATAATATGACAGCATTATGTGCATGCATACAAAGTGCAAACATAGCCGGCCTGCTACTTTCCTTTACATCCTGCAGTCGAACCTTTTAACGGTCGCAATGGAACTGCCCTCCTGCTGATATTACTACATATTTCGTAATATCGGCTACACTTACTGTTTCTCAGTATCATATCGGAATGTGTGTGCTGTGCTCGAAACCCGAGATGCATAAGGGACCAAATTGCATTTACTACATCTCGAACGGTTTCTTATTTCAACACCAGCCATTCGTACGTACCCTGCAGATAAGTGGTGGATTTAAAGACAATGATCCAGGCTATGATGCATAAAATAACTAATTTATGCGATCGAAAGCAGATGAGGATAAAATGCAGAGATACTGTGTGTGGTCAGGGGTTGAATAGTTGTGTCGGTCACAACAGTTTCCACAAATAACAATGGCACCAAGTTTCATTTTAAAACGTTTTTATATCTATAGATTCTCAATTTTTATATCAAAGTTTGAGAGTTGAAAAAGTTGCTGCCCCAACCTCCGTCTTACCAACACTATTCGTGTCAGCGACCACGAAAACTATGGATTAGCCACTACTATCAATATCTACATCTAATTTAATGATGAGTGACTTGTCCTTTTATATATTAGATTCTTTGACTGAATCAACAAAAATAATAATTATATACATATCTATATATATAAAAATCAATTGCTGTGCGTTAGACTGACTAAAACTCGAGAACGGCTGGACCAAATTGGATACTTCCTTCTGCGAGTTTGTTTGTAATTGCTACGGGAAGGTTTAAAAGCCCCGCTAGGTGGCGCTGGTATCGTTTTTTTTCCGAAAATTCTTATTTATGGAACGTTTTGGCTCAAATTTACACCATATAATTGAATAAAAAGAAAGTCGTTGACAAAATTTGGACCCGATAGGTGGCGCTGGTGTCGTTTTTTTCCGAAAATTCTTAATTATGGAACGATTTGGCTCAAATTCAAACCATATAATATTTAAATAAAAAGAAAGTCGTTGACAAAATTTGGACCCGATAGGTGGCGCTGGGGTGGAAAATGTAGTTTTCCCTGTATATAATCTTCATAGAATATTCGATTAAGTGTACATTTGTTGCCTGTATAAGTGTCGATTCTATAGTTTTCTGGATTGATGAGTTGGTTAGTTATTGGGGTGTAAGTGGGCGTGGCATCAGTGGGAAGGAGGTCAGTAGGCGGGGGTCAGCGGGATGGGCCAGCCGGGAAACGCGGGAAACGCGTGGCGTCAGTGGGTGTGAGTTCAGTAGGTGGGCAGTGTGTATGAGGTCAATGGGTGGGTGGTCAGTGGGCGGGAGGTCAGTGGTTGGGAGGTCAGTGGGCGGGAGGTCAGTGGGTGTGAGGTCAGTGGGTGTGAGTTCAGTAGGTGGGCAGTGTGTATGAGGTCAATGGGTGGGTGGTCAGTGGGCGGGAGGTCAGTGGTTGGGAGGTCAGTGGGTGGGAGGTCAGTGGGTGGGAGGTCAGTGGGTGTGAGGTCAGTGGGTGTGAGTTCAGTGGGCGGTGGGTCAGTGTGTATGAGGTCAATGGGTGGGTGGTCAGTCGGCGGGAGGTCAGTGGGCGGGGGTCAGTGGGATGGGGCAGCTGGGAAACGCGGGTGTAAGTGGGCGTGGCGTCAGTGGGCGGGTAGCAAAGCGCCCGGGAACAGCTAGTATACATATATAAGTTTACACAGATAAATCTGAGCTTTATTGTACGTATTCGAACATAAAAATAAAAATAGTTCATTATTTCATGAAAATTTATAAATAAATTAGTTTTTCGTACACATAAAATTTTTTTTTAAAAAACCTCCTGCTTCTTGTCTAAAACTTCCAGAATTAACATTAAATATTTTAGAAATGTGTAGATTTCATGCCTATGTTTAACTTAAGTTTCCAACTCTCTCTTTTTTAATATCGTTACACGTTACTCATTGCAGAAACAACCATCTTTAGAATTTTCAAGTATCCAACTAAGATAATTTGTTACTCTGGTGTAAACTCCAGGGTATTGAGGTCGGGCGCATCCGTTGCCCCAGGAAACGATACCAATCTGTTCAAAACGTTTGTCGGCACGCATAGCAACCAGAGGCCCCCCAGAATCACCCTAAGTGGGAATATGCTTCAATATTTATTTTTATTTAATGCGCATTCACGAAAATACCTGACAGGAATCTCGTTTACCAACGCCTGGATAACCACCACACATCATATTTTTGGTTATCATCTTACGAGTGTAGTTGGTTTGCTCAACACAAATATCATTAGCTAATACTGGGACTTCAACTTCCTGTAGAGTACATGATGGCTTGCCGTCTTCTTTTAGTGTTCCCCATCCAGTCGCTATTCCAATTGTACCATTATAAAGAGTATCTAGAAATAATATTTTATTTATACCCGTTTGTGATCATAAAAAAAAACTTTAAAGGACAACTTGTTTTTAGCCACTTTTTCCTCTTTTATTTTCAATGTTAGCATTAAATTGTCACATTTTTTGTAGAACTTATAATCGAACCTATAATCATAATGAAACTTTTAATGAATAATTTCCGGTAAATGGTGGCTAAAAACAACCTTATTTTATTACCTGCAGATGTAGGCAAACAAATCGGCCGAATAAATTTTGTGATAGGAACCCGATCATTCAATCGCAAGAGGGCTATGTCATTATCAAAATTTAAAAAACTAAATTTTTGACTAAAAGAACGTAATACAAAACGCGTTTCTGGTCTGATTAAATCATTACATCTATCATGCTCCCCGAATGTTATTTTTATCAAAAACCACATAAATCTGGAAGATAAAAATTAAAATTTAATGTTATTTAAAAAAGGAATTGTGTTTACTATTTATTGTTTAGTGGTAGAGGACAAGTCAAAAGATTGTAGACTGACTAATTCGAGGAAGACAGTGAACTGGCCACGTAGAGAGTGGCGCTGTGCAGGAATTGCAACCTTCCTCTACTGCGTGTATTGCTAGCGCAACAGGCAGTATTTAAAAATGAGCAGAGCTATCGGTTTGGTTTTTGAAAGAATACTGATCGTTATACCTACATACTAGGAAATATAAATTACAATAAGATACAGAAATTGTAAAGGGTGTTTTTTTAGGAGGTTTGTTTTTCTGATAGATGTCGTTTTATTTTATGACAGTTGTTTTGACAGCTCAAAGTGGCATTTCTACTCAGTATTGTTTGGCAAATCATTATGAATAGGTTAACTCCAGAACAACGTTTTCAAATCGTGGAAATTTATTTTCAAAATCAGTGTTCAATTAAAAATGTTTATAGAGCACTTCGTGAATTTTATGGTGCACATAATCGTCCGTCAGAGACCACCATAAAGAACGTAATTACCAAATTTCGGTCTACATTCACTCTTTTGGATGCCAAGCCACCGACAAGAATGAGAAGAGTTCGTACAGAAGAAAATATTGCTGTCGTTGAGGCCAGTGTCGAAGAAAACGACAATTTATCGATTCGTCGTCGTGCTCAGCAAATTGGACTTTGTCCATCGACTTTATGGAAAATTTTACGTAAAGATTTGGGTTTGGTGCCATACAAAATTCAATTGGTGCAAGAATTAAAGCCACACGACCATCGTTTGCGCCGTGAATTCAGTGATTGGTCGTTAAATCAATTGAACGAAGATCCATTTTTTTACCGTAAAATTCTCTTCAGTGATGAGGCGCATTTTTTGTTAAATGGATACGTCAACAAACAAAATTGTCGCATTTGGAGCAAAGATAATCCACACGCCGTTCAAGAATTACCAATGCATCCTGATAAATGTACTGTTTGGTGCGGTCTATGGGCTGGTGGGATCATCGGTCCATATTTCTTTAAAAATGAGGAAGGACGACGCGTTACCGTGAATGGAAATCGATACAGAACCATGTTAAATGAGTTTTTGTTGTCAAATCTTGAAGATATGGATATGGATGAAATGTGGTTTCAACAAGATGGTGCCACTTGCCATACAGCACGTGAAACAATCGACTTATTGAAAGAAACTTTCAACGACAACATTATTTCGAGAAATGGTCCGGTGAATTGGCCTCCGCGTTCGTGCGATTTGACGCCACTCGATTACTTTTTGTGGGGATACGTGAAGTCATTGGTTTATGTGGATAAACCTCAATCGATTGACGCTTTGGAAACCAATATTCAACGTGTCATTGCTGACATACGCCCTCAAATGCTTGAAAAAGTGCTGGAAAATTGGACCTCCAGAATGACATTTGTGAAAAATAGTCGTGGTAGCCATATGCCAGAAATTGTTTAAATGTTAAATGCCAAAAAATTATCTACCAAATAAAAAAAAATGTTGGTCATTTCATAATTTTATATGTGTTTTATTCAAAAAAAAAATCGGCAACCTCTTAAAAAAACACCCGTTACATAGCTAAACTTCTATTCTATTCTTATCAATGCACTTGACCCTTTTAAATTGTTCGAGTGCATTGAGTAAAAATTTGTTTGTCATACATAAGAAGTGTAATTTATGAGTCACGTACAAAGTATTTGACTCTGTCACTGACTGTCGCGCGAGGGGCGAGGGGCCGGAGCAAAGGATTGTAGCACGCGGATGTTCTTCTCTTTGTCCTTTCTTTTAAGGCTGATAACTAAGATGATCACTATTGTGGTGATGATTAAGGTGAGTCCTGTGGATGTGCCGGTAATGTAATGTAAATGTAGGGTTTTGGCTCCTAGCGTGAACAGTTTTGCTTCAGTTTTGAAATTAAAGTCCTTAAGTTTTTGTAGGTTCAATACATCGTTTGTTAAATCTGCGTGGATGTAGCTACTTGGTGGCGGTGTAAATTTACAAATAAAATGAAATTGGGTTCCGGTTCTGAAATACTCTCGATCTTGCCCACATCGTTAGGTGGACATTGGGCGATTTTGTTTCGCATTAGGCTCCCAAGACATTTGGAATTGGTGACTTCTTCTTCCATCTCTCGTTGCATGCAGTATGTACCTGTTACTTTGGGGCAAAGTGTGTTGTGTTGTTGTATGTGCTTTTCGTTGTAAGGTATGTAGGGCTTAGTTATAATTAGATGTTTTTCATTAATAGGAAGAGGAACAATGTGATACATGTGATATTTAATTGGCGAGAAATTTGGTATTAGTATGTTAAATATTAATTTTGTGCCACTGTAGTAAGCTTGGAGTTTAAGGAACTCATATATTTGTTCTGTTGAAATAGTTTTAATATCTTGTTTTTCTAGTTTATTTTGTATAAGCTTTAGTTCATCTGGGTTAAGTATAAATTTAGAAATAATGTTATGTCTACTTAGAACTACTGCTTCAGCAAGATCGGATATGTGGTTTGTTAGTAGATCGATGTTAAAGTTAATTTGGTTTAGGTATTGAGTCTCGATTAATGTGTCCTCCTCAGGTTAATTCTGTTCGCTGTTTTTCCGAGGAATTGTTCTATTATAGTTTGTTCTTCGTTGATATGGCTAGTAATGTTCTTGAATATTTCTACCATGCGAAAGTTTTCGTGTTTTGGTTTGATATTGTGCTTGTTAGGTTGTGTATGTTTGTGTTAATTTACTCTTTTGTTCGTTGATGTTTTGAGCATTGTAATGGTCGGGTTTAGCAAGCGCGAACCAACCTAGCTATCTGACTGAGGTGTGATCACTCACCCTATAGAGAGTGGGAATTTTGGGAAAATTTTTCGTTGTAATTTAATTGTCGGCTGAAACCGTTGCTGATGGAAATATAGGGCTCTAAAATCACTTCAAGATGGTACAGTCACAGAGCTGTATGTACGAATTGTATTGGTGATGCTCTAGCCGTCTAGCGTCACCCCAATACAGACACACCATACACGAAGAAATTTCTGTAGTCTCGGTTGTTGCTAACCTCAAAGAGAGCACCATCCGAGAGTACCGCAAAGTCGGATGTTCTGACTTGCGTCTCTCCCTCAGCTGAAGTGGTCAAACACCGTAGGATCACGCGATTAAACCACCGGTACAGACTCGAGTGACAACCGTATGTACATATTGACATACATGCGTTTGCTCAATGCGGCTCGCCGAATGCGAAAAGGGAGAAACTCGAAGAATGTAAAATGAATGGCGCATCGTGGCAATGAGAGAGTGTGGCGTGGCAATTTTGCGATAATAAAGGAAGTCAGTTGGTGGTCATCAAGCGGTACGGTTCGGGTGATAGATTCGCTGCAAATTAAATTTAAGAAAAAGTTGACCGTACCTTTTGTTTTGCTTTAGTGGCTTGGTTTTCTTTATTGTTCGGTGCTAAAAGTCTGTTGTGGATTTATTCTGAAAATTAAAAAAATATTTCCGACTAATTAATTCGCACCATCAGATAAAACAGGAAAAAGAAATCGAGATTGATAGTGAACGCGAAATTCTTGGAACTAAGGACTTCCTCCAGACGCTTGTGGAATGTTCTAGGTTGCGTTGTTCGCAGTACAAAGTTTTTTTCGACTCGTAGACGGGTTTTCCAAGTCAAAAAAAAAAAAGAATTAATAAAATTGTGGGTTTTTTTTTTGTGTTGTGAGGATTAAGTGAGTCCTTGTAAAGTCGGAATCGTGTGCTAGAAGACTGTATTCTGGGATAATCCATGTGCTTTGGGGCTTTCTGTTGGGAAATGATAATTTCAACTTAAACCTTGCCATACAGTTACAGTGGTGCCTAAAGTGTTCTCTGTTTCCTTCCTAAGTGAATTCCATCTTTTAATTAAGAAGGAAATTTTGAGTGACGAATTTAGAAAATTGGCCCATCTGGGAGGGAAGAGTGAAGAGGCTAGTTGGCGTCTGGTGACAACAGTTCGGTGGTGAGCAGTATTGTGCCGCAATAAGGGGGTCTCCGCCCAATTCATTTCCGGATGACATGCGGCATGATATGTTGGTTGCGCTGAGTTAAGCCCAGACCAGAAAGTTGTCACGCATTCGGCTGCCTCAACAGTTCGTCGAGCGGCGTAGTTGAAATATGCGGAAAGCTTTGAGGAATAAAGAACGACATCCTTATCTACCTCTTCTGTCCGGTTATCGACTCCTTAAAGCATCCCACCGGGAGCCATCAAACCAAAATTCTTCTCAGCGTGGGATAAAGCAAAGTTTCGGCAACAGACTCCAATGGTTGCTTTCAATCTCGTAATCATTAGGCAGAAAAGGACAACATGCGACCGAGCAACAGAATAGTATTACAAGGTGGGATCTGTATCGTCTTCCGGCATTTTGTTTTTGGAAGCAAACCATGCGAATTCGATAGTTTTTTTATTTGATTATTAATATTTAATATTTTCGAGAAGAAGAAGAAGAACGGTTCAAGATTTTCCGGTGTTTTTTTTTTCCTTTTCTTAGTAATTAACTCGAATTATGAGTTACCAAATAAAAGGTTTAAGATTTCCTTGTTTTTTTATAAATAACTCTAATTAACTGGGCCTTATTACCTGCCTATTACAGTTTTAAGATTTCCCTTTTTTTTAAATAATTATCGCCAAGAAATTAATTTGTTTAATTAATATCCCTAAATTAATTACCTTGTTTAATTAATTGTCCATTAAAGGACTAAGATTTTTTTTTCCTTCTTAAAAATTTTTACTAATTCACTTAGTTTAAATTATTACCTTATTACCTGCCTATTACAGTTTTAAGATTTCCTTTTTTAAATAATTATCGCCAAGAAATTAATTTGTTTAATTAATATCTCTAAATTAATAACCTTGTTTAATTAATTGTCCATTAAAGGACTAAGGTTCTTTCTTCCTAGATTCTTACTAATTCACTTAGTTTAAATTATGACTTGTCCATCACAAGTTTAAGATTTAAATTTTTTTAAATAATAATACTAATTAATTAATTTGTTTAATTAATAACAATAATTAAATAATTTGGTTAAGTAATTGTTCATAAAAGGACTAAGATTCCTTTTCTTAAATTTTGCTAATTAACTTAGTTTAACTAAATTGTTAAGGAAAGGTTCACGATTCGTTTTTTTGTTGTTATTTTTGGCCTGACCATTTGTGCCAATGAAATAATATATAAAGTAAGTTCCTATGGAAGTTCTGCATAAAATATAAATAAAAATTTAATTCCTTACTATTAAACTTATGGAAGAAATTTTCAATATTCTGTTGAAAGATTTCTTTTATATATTCCGGTACTATTTAGGGTTAGTAAATCAGTTTCCTAACTGAAGTCCGCCAATAAGAAGACGCTATAAGAACCACGTAGAGTAAACAGATAAGAGATAGATGGTTAGAAAAATGTCTAATTTGAAAGCAGTGAAACCACTGAACACGATTTTGGTTTTCAATCGGTAGAACGGGTGGCTGGTTTAAGCTACCACTCTTAACTTTAATACTTTCTTTAAGTTGCCCACAGGAAGGAATGCTAGCACGCCTTCAAGTTGCGGACTCCAAGTAAGTACCCTAATAATAACTATGATACGATATAAAATTGCATATAAAAGTTAAGTTCCCTTAAGGCAAAAGACTTAACACCATAAGCTCCACTGGTCCTCGAATACGGCCAATAGCGTAAACATTTGGGTTTTTTTTTGCAAACGCGTTAAATCCTTTGTTTTTTTGTTCTCCCGAAAGGAATCCTCGGTAGTCCCCGTCGGTGGTTATAGTTCTTCTTTCGGGCTAAGGCTTTTGTTGTTTGCTATGAAAATTGATAATAAAATTGTTTTGTATACCTATTTAAGGTATTAAGTGAATTGATGCCCCGTGGAAGGGAAATAACTTTAATATGTAAATTAATGTACTTGTATATATATGCAGATGTACCTAGTAGAATAAGATGCCCCTAAATATAGTCTATATAATAAAGTAACCGAAATAAATTGTATACAAGAAAATGAAAAACTAGTGATTTTTCCCTCATTTATCCTATTCCAGCGGAAGTAAATCCAGCGGCGACGACAGGGGATTAACTCCAATTAGGGGGCTCAATTACATCGGGGTCCATCGGAAGGGTGGGTAAAGAAAAGGAACGGGGTCTGCTGAGTAGACCATGGTACACCGTTCCGTCTACCCACATCAAGATGAGTATCAGCTTCGCTGTCTAGGAGCCGTTTCAGGGTTCCAAATCAACACACCTTCCCCTTTTTTTTTGGGAGGTGAAATTTTTTTGAGCTTGTTTGTGTATGTCACCTTCTTACCTCCTCTCGTCACCCCCTTTCTTTTTATCTATAAAGCATGCGAATTAAATTTACAGTCAATGGAAAGGAGGTCCTAACCGACCAAGATCCCCCCCCCAATGCCGACGAGCAAGGCCGTACGAGCGCATGCGAACCGGAAGGTTGGAGCCTCCCAGGGCAGGCATGGCTGGACCTTTAATTGGGCCATGCTGACCCCCCCAAAGAAGACCATTACATATAAATTTTGGCGCCCAACGTGGGGCCCGAGGAAGTCTTGGCTAATTCAAGATTTGCTTGGGTCTCTCACAAATTTTTCTTCATTTTGTTTTCCGATAGATTAATTTATCAACCTGCATGGGTTATTTTGTTCCGGTGTGCGTCAACGGAGTAGAGTGTTTCGGATATACGGGTAATTCGAAAGCCAACCTTTGGGCAGATACCTAACCTCACCTGATCACCGCTTGGAAAAAAAAATAAGACCAAGACTATTGACTATTCACACCAAATCCCTTTTCTATCGTTTGGTGAACTGCTGCGTTTAGCGAGGTGAAAGGAATTTTTTTTGGAATTGCAGACAACCAGCTCGGTTGCGGTTGTATTGACCAGGAAATCCATGTTCATCTGGTGTTCGTTGCAGACCCAAATAATTTCATCTGACGTATACCTTAAATTTCTGTTTCGCTCGATTTTAATAATTTCGAATGTAACTCTTACTTATCGTTTGTTATCCTTTGGATGAAGGACTAATTTCGCAGTTTAGGTGCAGTACCTGAGCAGTGCTCGAGAATTGCAGGCCATTTGGAAGCATTATGCTATTGAATACCTGACTCTAGTGCCGGTTTAGCAAGTCTGCCTAGGTAGTTACCGCACCAAACTACAATATATGTAGGAGTTTCGCTAGGTCATTGGAGTGAACTGATCTCTTATGGAATTGCGGACAACCTCTAGTATGGATGTACTGACCAAGAGACTTTCGGTTCATTTTAAGGCATGGCGATCCTCCAACATTTTGTTCCTGCATCAGTAAATAGTAATTACAGGGTGTACCCTATTCTTCGATGGTTCACCATATGTTGCTTTAGAGAAAAAAAAACAAGTTCAAATTGCTTTCGCTGAGTCGCACGGACCGCGATTATTTCACCACGGACTAGCGACCAGCAATCCTGATCACGACACCTTGTAAATAAGACAAATTTCATCATTTTCTTATCTCATGGATACTACGACTGGGTATTAGGAGACTGGGTAGGGCAGACGACCTGACATGAGGATGATCAGTCAGTCCTAAGTCCTACGTGTATCCAAATCTTTTGTTGTTTTAGATTTCATGGCGTTAAATTTTTATTGTCTTGATGTGGTACAGTACCGAAGCCGTCGTCTTGGATGATTGCGCTGGAGGAGGATTAATTGAGTTTGGAGATTTTTGGGTTTTTTTGAAAAAGAAAAATTTTAAAGGAAAAAGTACATTTTTTTTGTGAACTTTGTGAGTTCATTTATTAGGAGGAACTTTGAAGGGCATTGTGCCGTTAAATTTATCTTGCGCTGTAAATCTTGTGCTGGGAATATTGCCCCAAGGATCTTAAAGAGAATTAGTTAGGAATCACCATTAGTATAGATAGTTACATATAGTTAAGGATTAAAGTTGTAATTCGGAAAGATTTTAGGTCAAGCTCGCCAGGCAAACTGATTGGGCTTACCCTTAAAATTATAAAAACTTTTTTGCCTTGAAATTAGGTTTGAAATTTTAGTATTTTCTATTATTATATATAGATTTTCCTTTTTGTTTTTCTCCAACGTTCGACGAACAAATCAGTTTGGAAACACTTACCACAAGGAATACAGAAATCATTTTTTTTTGAGACATCAAGCGTCGCGGGTTGTGTAAATCATTTTGTCCGGTCCAATTAGGGGGTCGTAAAAACTGCTCGCTCGTCAAGAAGTATGTTTACCATACGTAGCAACGAGGATCTGAGTCGTCTCAATCCTAGCGTCGTTTGTCACGTTTGTAAGGCGGAGTTGGTCCCGGAAGTCGATAGTCTTCGTACCTTGTGTGACCACGTATTTCACCACACGTGTATCACCGAATTCCTGAAGACTTCGGACAAGTGCCCTACATGTAAAGAGGATTGCCCAGCCGAAAGTCTCAAGTCCATAGAAGTCGAGGTAGGGAACAATCCAAGTGCTACGACGGGGCGGAGACAGCATAGCAAACGGACTCCTGCTTCCAAGGGAGCTATTCCTAAAACCATGTCTACGCGCAGTACTAGTGTAGGAAGAAAGGGCAATGGCGTTCCTAAACGTTATCCATACAGAAACCTCCTGGATAACGATAATTGCTCGGAGGACAATCGTCCGATGTCGGGAATACTCCCTATTCCGGCTACGGAAAAGACTGTCAGCACAGAGGACGTCAAGACCTTGATAAGCGCCGCCTTAGAACAACATAAGTCGGAAACTATTGATTGTCTAACCAACAAACTGTCGGACTTGGTCACCTCCAACATACAGCGGTGCCTAGAACGTCTGAATCTCTATCCACAGTTCGATCACCTCAGTCAACCGAGGAACTCTCAAAATCAGTCAGAGGATTTTACTCGACTCTTTTCTTCCGCAGCTTCTAATGGGTTTAGTAATTCAGAATCTCAACATGGTTTGCGTAATGTTTCCTTTGCACCGAGCCATGGCTACATTCCTGGTCCACCGCTAGATTTGGGAAAATCTGATCGCATCACTAATCTAATACAAAAGTGGCAAATTCACTTTGATGGTACTATGGACGGACTTACCGTTGACGAATTCTTATATCGAGTTCAAGTCTTAACCAATCAAACCCTGTATGGAGACTTCTCAGTGATTTGCCGTAATTTCCACATGCTTCTTCATGGGAAAGCCCGAGAATGGTTTTGGCGGTATCATCGGACTGTGCGACAGTGCAATTGGTTCGATCTTTGCGAGGCCTTACGGTTACAGTACAAGGATAATCGTACGGATTATGATCTATTAGAAAGCATTCGGTCGAGGAAACAGAAGGAGCGGGAAACGTTCGACGAGTATCTTGACTCGATTTCCGTATTGACCAATCGGCTAAATTTCCCAATCAAGGAGGATGAGCTTGTTGAGATCATCACCCGAAATCTTCGATCGGATATCCGGCACGAAATACTGTATCTGTCAATTAACTCTGTGGCACAACTCCGAGATATCTGCCGTAAGCGGGAACGATTCCTCGCGGACGTTTACTGGATTCAGAAACCCGATGCCCCGGCGTAATGTCGCCGAAGTGGATATAAACTGTAGGTCCCTTGATGAAGTCTGCACACCCCCCATTGCTAAAGGCGAAAGTAGCGCTTTGCCTGGTAATAATGCGCTTAATTGCTGGAATTGTGGAGAGGTTGGTCACCGATATGTTGACTGCCTGAAAGATCGGCGAATTTTCTGCTACGGGTGTGGAGCGGAAAATGTGTATAAACCAAACTGTGTGAAGTGCAGGGCTTCGGGAAACTCCCGAGCGGGTGTGGCTCAGCCTCGACAGCGCAACCCACACCCCAAGTAATTTCAACCGCGAAGGACGATTCACTCACGGACATGGAATTTCGTGTTTCTCAAGGTGAATCCAAATTTCCTAAGACCTTGCTTGCCTCTAACGTACACAGATTGACACCCCCACCTTATAGTAGAAAGCCATTAATGTTCCCCATTAAGCCATACCATGCGCGATTCGACGAATACCAAAAAGCTCGAGCGCGTATTTTTGACTCAGACCCAACCACAGAGCAAAGAAGATGTAAACGTTCGACACTTAGGATGCGTAGATTCTGGAAAGCAGTGCGGAAGAGCCGTCGAATATTGGTTAATGCGATCATCAACCGAAGTGAGGATGTACGCTCGTACGCCGAAGTAAAGTTTCTTGGTCGTTCATTGTTGGGACTACTCGATAGCGGAGCAACAATTAGCTGTATCGGATCGAAAGTGGCTGAAGAGATTCTAAGTGATGGCACCGATTTAACGAGGTTTACCAGTAGCGTGAGAACAGCAAATGGAAGTCGTCATCCGATAAAGGGAAAAATCGACGTCAAGATTGAATTTCGAGGGCAGACTCGAGAAATCGAACTGTACCTCATCCCCAATCTCTCCCAAGATTTGTACCTCGGGGTCGACTTCTGGAAGATGTTCAATCTAGCGCCGGGGATCATCGGAGAAGTACACCATAGTTTGGAGTTTGGATTGGATAAGGGTGATGCCAACACATCTCTCGAGTTGACAAGCGAACAACTACGTAGACTGGAAGCGGTTAAATCTCCGTTCCCTTCTTTCGATCGTGATGGACTGGGAAAGACGACCCTGGTTGAGCACGTCATCGATGTTCAGGAAGCAAAGCCAATAAAACAGCGACATTATCCAGTATCTCCGGCGATTGAGAAACTGATCTTCGCTGAACTGGATGAGATGTTGGCTCAGGGAATCATTGAAGAATCCAAAAGTTCCTGGAGTTCGCCGGTGGTGTTGGTGCGTCAACCAGGGAAAGTCAGACTTTGTCTAGACTCGAGAAAGGTTAACGCCGTGACAGTCAAAGATGCGTATCCCTTGCCCCATATTAACGGGATCCTAGGTCGATTGCCACCTGCAGAGGTCATCTCGAGTTTGGATCTGAAGAAGGCGTTTCATCAGATTCCATTGGAGATAAATTCTCGGGACAAAACCGCTTTTACTGTCCCAAATAGACCTTTATACCAATACAAAGTGATGCCTTTCGGGTTGTGTAACGCTCCACAGACCCTTTGTAGACTAATGGATCAAGTTATTCCACCCCAACTTCGAAATTTTGTATTTGTATACTTAGATGATCTACTGGTAATTACCGATACTTTCGATAAGCATCTGCTGATTTTAGAGGAAGTCGCCCTACATTTGCGAAAGGCTGGGCTGACGATTAACGTAGGAAAAAGCAAGTTTTGCTTGAAGGAAGTAAAGTATCTGGGATACGTGGTTGGGTATGGAGTGCTGAAGGCTGACCCGGACAAGCTCGTTGCCATAACGGAGTTCCCAACTCCCGTGTCGGTTCGACAATTGAGAAGATTTCTCGGAATGGCAGGTTGGTATCGGCGCTTCATAGCCAACTTCTCCGTCATAACTCACCCTCTAACGGATCTCCTTAAAAAGTCGAAATACTTCGTCTGGTCGGCCGAAGCCGAGGTAGCTTTTAACGAGCTTAAACAACGCTTGACTACAGCTCCAGTACTGTCTAACCCCGATTTCAGTAGACCGTTTTTGTTACTATGTGACGCATGCCAGGACGGTATAGGCAGCGTTCTTGCCCAAGTGACGGACAACGGAGACGAAGTCCCCGTGGCTTTTATGTCCCAGAAGTTCAACAAAGCTCAAAGGAACTACAGTGTCACGGAGCAAGAATGCCTAGCCGTTGTTTTGAGCATTAAGAAATTTCGTGCCTACATCGAGGGTCAGGAATTCACGGTGGTCACCGATCACGCTAGCTTACAATGGCTGATGCGGCAGACCGACTTAAGCGGCAGACTGGCGAGGTGGGCCCTGAAACTTCAAGGATTTCAGTTCTCCATTAAGCACCGTAGAGGTTCTGAGAACGTGGTTCCAGATACCCTGTCTAGATTGCACTCCGACGAGCTGTGTGAACTGGTCGACGGGGTCCCGAAATTGATTTGGATTCCGGCGAATTTCATAATACCGATTATGAAAAGCTGAAGTCCAACGTGCTTGCTAACCAGAACAAACTACCAGACTTAAAGGTTGTAGGGAATTACCTTTACAAACGTAGGGAATTTGCTTCTGGTGACGAAGACCAGGAAAACAACTCGTGGAAGCTTTAAGTGCCGGAAAGCTTGACCAACGACGTCATACAACGAGCTCACGGGCGCCTGACTAGTGCTCATGGTGGGGTAGGGAAAACCGTCGAGAGGATACAGCGTTATTTTTTCTGGCCTCATATGACAAGAGAAATCAGAGACTATATTTCTAAATGCGAGGTATGCAAATGCACCAAACCCTCCAACAAAATCTTACGTCCTCGTATGGGTCAGCGGGTACAATCAGCCCGGCCATTTCAACGGCTATACGTAGATTTGTTGGGTCCTTACCCACGATCAAGGTCCGGGTCTGTCGGAATTTTAATCGTCTTGGATCACCTGTCGAAGTACAACTTCTTGAAACCATTAAAGAAATTTTGCGCCTCGGAGATCTGCAAATATTTGGAGGAATATATATTTCACACTTTTGGTGTCCCCGAGATGATAGTGTCCGACAACGGAGTGCAATTTAAATCAAAAGATTTTAACTCACTGATTTCAAAGTATGGGGTAAAACATATCTATACGGCCCTGTATTCACCCCAGTCTAACGCTTCCGAGCGAGTAAATCGTTCCATAATCGCGGCGATCCGAGCATTCGTAAAAGGGGATCAGTAGGATTGGGATAAATATCTAAGCGGGATTAGTTGCGCCTTGCGGAGTTCGCACCATTCCTCGATTGGGTTTTCGCCATACTACGCTCTTTTCGGTCTCCACATGATACATCACGCAGCGGACTATGGGTTGCTAAGGAACTTAGGTCTACTTGGAGGGTCTGATGTGAATGTCTGTTCGGAAGATTGGTTGTTATCGATTAGAAACCAAGTCAGTACAAATCTGGAACAAGCGTACAACACCAACAAACGTACCTATGACACTCGAAGCCGCGACATCGACTTCAAAGTGGGACAGGAGGTCTTCAGGCGAAATTTTGTGCAAAGCAACTTTGCAAAAGGCTTTAGCGCCAAATTAGCTCCCTTATACCTTCCAGCGAGAATTCGCGAGAAAAGGGGAAATTCCTACTACCTACTTGAGGATCGATCTGGTAAGCCACTCGGTATTTATCATGCCAAGGACATCCGACCGTAAATTCCTGGTTCTTACACTTTACGCCATTCAAATAATAGAGCCTCTCTCCTCTCGTGACGAGATTAGCGGCTTATTATTTGTTTTTTGTAATGGTCGGGTTTAGCAAGCGCGAACCAACCTAGCTATCTGACTGAGGTGTGATCACTCACCCTATAGAGAGTGGGAATTTTGGGAAAATTTTTCGTTGTAATTTAATTGTCGGCTGAAACCGTTGCTGATGGAAATATAGGGCTCTAAAATCACTTCAAGATGGTACAGTCACAGAGCTGTATGTACGAATTGTATTGGTGATGCTCTAGCCGTCTAGCGTCACCCCAATACAGACACACCATACACGAAGAAATTTCTGTAGTCTCGGTTGTTGCTAACCTCAAAGAGAGCACCATCCGAGAGTACCGCAAAGTCGGATGTTCTGACTTGCGTCTCTCCCTCAGCTGAAGTGGTCAAACACCGTAGGATCACGCGATTAAACCACCGGTACAGACTCGAGTGACAACCGTATGTACATATTGACATACATGCGTTTGCTCAATGCGGCTCGCCGAATGCGAAAAGGGAGAAACTCGAAGAATGTAAAATGAATGGCGCATCGTGGCAATGAGAGAGTGTGGCGTGGCAATTTTGCGATAATAAAGGAAGTCAGTTGGTGGTCATCAAGCGGTACGGTTCGGGTGATAGATTCGCTGCAAATTAAATTTAAGAAAAAGTTGACTGTACCTTTTGTTTTGCTTTAGTGGCTTGGTTTTCTTTATTGTTCGGTGCTAAAAGTCTGTTGTGGATTTATTCTGAAAATTAAAAAAATATTTCCGACTAATTAATTCGCACCATCAGATAAAACAGGAAAAAGAAATCGAGATCAGTAGGATTGGGATAAATATCTAAGCGGGATTAGTTGCGCCTTGCGGAGTTCGCACCATTCCTCGATTGGGTTTTCGCCATACTACGCTCTTTTCGGTCTCCACATGATACATCACGCAGCGGACTATGGGTTGCTAAGGAACTTAGGTCTACTTGGAGGGTCTGATGTGAATGTCTGTTCGGAAGATTGGTTGTTATCGATTAGAAACCAAGTCAGTACAAATCTGGAACAAGCGTACAACACCAACAAACGTACCTATGACACTCGAAGCCGCGACATCGACTTCAAAGTGGGACAGGAGGTCTTCAGGCGAAATTTTGTGCAAAGCAACTTTGCAAAAGGCTTTAGCGCCAAATTAGCTCCCTTATACCTTCCAGCGAGAATTCGCGAGAAAAGGGGAAATTCCTACTACCTACTTGAGGATCGATCTGGTAAGCCACTCGGTATTTATCATGCCAAGGACATCCGACCGTAAATTCCTGGTTCTTACACTTTACGCCATTCAAATAATAGAGCCTCTCTCCTCTCGTGACGAGATTAGCGGCTTATTATTTGTTTTTTGTAATGGTCGGGTTTAGCAAGCGCGAACCAACCTAGCTATCTGACTGAGGTGTGATCACTCACCCTATAGAGAGTGGGAATTTTGGGAAAATTTTTCGTTGTAATTTAATTGTCGGCTGAAACCGTTGCTGATGGAAATATAGGGCTCTAAAATCACTTCAAGATGGTACAGTCACAGAGCTGTATGTACGAATTGTATTGGTGATGCTCTAGCCGTCTAGCGTCACCCCAATACAGACACACCATACACGAAGAAATTTCTGTAGTCTCGGTTGTTGCTAACCTCAAAGAGAGCACCATCCGAGAGTACCGCAAAGTCGGATGTTCTGACTTGCGTCTCTCCCTCAGCTGAAGTGGTCAAACACCGTAGGATCACGCGATTAAACCACCGGTACAGACTCGAGTGACAACCGTATGTACATATTGACATACATGCGTTTGCTCAATGCGGCTCGCCGAATGCGAAAAGGGAGAAACTCGAAGAATGTAAAATGAATGGCGCATCGTGGCAATGAGAGAGTGTGGCGTGGCAATTTTGCGATAATAAAGGAAGTCAGTTGGTGGTCATCAAGCGGTACGGTTCGGGTGATAGATTCGCTGCAAATTAAATTTAAGAAAAAGTTGACTGTACCTTTTGTTTTGCTTTAGTGGCTTGGTTTTCTTTATTGTTCGGTGCTAAAAGTCTGTTGTGGATTTATTCTGAAAATTAAAAAAATATTTCCGACTAATTAATTCGCACCATCAGATAAAACAGGAAAAAGAAATCGAGATTGATAGTGAACGCGAAATTCTTGGAACTAAGGACTTCCTCCAGACGCTTGTGGAATGTTCTAGGTTGCGTTGTTCGCAGTACAAAGTTTTTTTCGACTCGTAGACGGGTTTTCCAAGTCAAAAAAAAAAAAAGAATTAATAAAATTGTGGGTTTTTTTTTGTGTTGTGAGGATTAAGTGAGTACTTGTAAAGTCGGAATCGTGTGCTAGAAGACTGTATTCTGGGATAATCCATGTGCTTTGGGGCTTTCTGTTGGGAAATGATAATTTCAACTTAAACCTTGCCATACAGTTACAGTGGTGCCTAAAGTGTTCTCTGTTTCCTTCCTAAGTGAATTCCATCTTTTAATTAAGAAGGAAATTTTGAGTGACGAATATAGAAAATTGGCCCATCTGGGAGGGAAGAGTGAAGAGGCTAGTTGGCGTCTGGTGACAACAGTTCGGTGGTGAGCGGTATTGTGCCGCAATAAGGGGGTCTCCACCCAATTCATTTCCGGATGACATGCGGCATGATATGTTGGTTGCGCTGAGTTAAGCCCAGACCAGAAAGTTGTCACGCATTCGGCTGCCTCAACAGTTCGTCGAGCGGCGTAGTTGAAATATGCGGAAAGCTTTGAGGAATAAAGAACGACATCCTTATCTACCTCTTCTGTCCGGTTATCGACTCCTTAAAGCATCCCACCGGGAGCCATCAAACCAAAATTCTTCTCAGCGTGGGATAAAGCAAAGTTTCGGCAACAGACTCCAATGGTTGCTTTCAATCTCGTAATCATTAGGCAGAAAAGGACAACATGCGACCGAGCAACAGAATAGTATTACAAGGTGGGATCTGTATCGTCTTCCGGCATTTTGTTTTTGGAAGCAAACCATGCGAATTCGATAGTTTTTTTATTTGATTATTAATATTTAATATTTTCGAGAAGAAGAAGAAGAACGGTTCAAGATTTTCCGGTGTTTTTTTTTTCCTTTTCTTAGTAATTAACTCGAATTATGAGTTACCAAATAAAAGGTTTAAGATTTCCTTGTTTTTTTATAAATAACTCTAATTAACTGGGCCTTATTACCTGCCTATTACAGTTTTAAGATTTCCCTTTTTTTTAAATAATTATCGCCAAGAAATTAATTTGTTTAATTAATATCCCTAAATTAATTACCTTGTTTAATTAATTGTCCATTAAAGGACTAAGATTTTTTTTTCCTTCTTAAAATTTTTTACTAATTCACTTAGTTTAAATTATTACCTTATTACCTGCCTATTACATTTTTAAGATTTCCTTTTTTAAATAATTATCGCCAAGAAATTAATTTGTTTAATTAATATCTCTAAATTAATAACCTTGTTTAATTAATTGTCCATTAAAGGACTAAGGTTCTTTCTTCCTAGATTCTTACTAATTCACTTAGTTTAAATTATGACTTGTCCATCACAAGTTTAAGATTTAAATTTTTTTAAATAATAATACTAATTAATTAATTTGTTTAGTTAATAACAATAATTAAATAATTTGGTTAAGTAATTGTTCATAAAAGGACTAAGATTCCTTTTCTTAAATTTTGCTAATTAACTTAGTTTAACTAAATTGTTAAGGAAAGGTTCACGATTCGTTTTTTTGTTGTTATTTTTGGCCTGACCATTTGTGCCAATGAAATAATATATAAAGTAAGTTCCTATGGAAGTTCTGCATAAAATATAAATAAAAATTTAATTCCTTACTATTAAACTTATGGAAGAAATTTTCAATATTCTGTTGAAAGATTTCTTTTATATATTCCGGTACTATTTAGGGTTAGTAAATCAGTTTCCTAACTGAAGTCCGCCAATAAGAAGACGCTATAAGAACCACGTAGAGTAAACAGATAAGAGATAGATGGTTAGAAAAATGTCTAATTTGAAAGCAGTGAAACCACTGAACACGATTTTGGTTTTCAATCGGTAGAACGGGTGGCTGGTTTAAGCTACCACTCTTAACTTTAATACTTTCTTTAAGTTGCCCACAGGAAGGAATGCTAGCACGCCTTCAAGTTGCGGACTCCAAGTAAGTACCCTAATAATAACTATGATACGATATAAAATTGCATATAAAAGTTAAGTTCCCTTAAGGCAAAAGACTTAACACCATAAGCTCCACTGGTCCTCGAATACGGCCAATAGCGTAAACATTTGGGTTTTTTTTTGCAAACGCGTTAAATCCTTTGTTTTTTTGTTCTCCCGAAAGGAATCCTCGGTAGTCCCCGTCGGTGGTTATAGTTCTTCTTTCGGGCTAAGGCTTTTGTTGTTTGCTATGAAAATTGATAATAAAATTGTTTTGTATACCTATTTAAGGTATTAAGTGAATTGATGCCCCGTGGAAGGGAAATAACTTTAATATGTAAATTAATGTACTTGTATATATATGCAGATGTACCTAGTAGAATAAGATGCCCCTAAATATAGTCTATATAATAAAGTAACCGAAATAAATTGTATACAAGAAAATGAAAAACTAGTGATTTTCCCTCATTTATCCTCTTCCAGCGGAAGTAAATCCAGCGGCGACGACAGGGAATTAACTCCAATTAGGGGGCTCAATTACATCGAGGTCCATCGGAAGGGTGGGTAAAGAAAAGGAACGGGGTCTGCTGAGTAGACCATGGTACACCGTTCCGTCTACCCACATCAAGATGAGTATCAGCTTCGCTGTCTAGGAGCCGTTTCAGGGTTCCAAATCAACACACCTTCCCCTTTTTTTTTGGGAGGTGAAATTTTTTTGAGCTTGTTTGTGTATGTCACCTTCTTACCTCCTCTCGTCACCCCCTTTCTTTTTATCTATAAAGCATGCGAATTAAATTTACAGTCAATGGAAAGGAGGTCCTAACCGACCAAGATCCCCCCCCAATGCCGACGAGCAAGGCCGTACGAGCGCATGCGAACCGGAAGGTTGGAGCCTCCCAGGGCAGGCATGGCTGGACCTTTAATTGGGCCATGCTGACCCCCCCAAAGAAGACCATTACAGCATCTTGGACATCGAGATTACCAATAATAATTTTAATGGCAGATCCTAGTCTATTGAACAACCCTCGTTTATTTCTTATAAATAGTAGGTTATATTGTTAGTATTGTTCGTTCTAGCTCTTAAAGTTTTAGAGATGTAATCTGTACAGAGTTGGTAATCGTAGCTCTTTTTTCGAAGAGGTTTAGCGATTTTGCTATACTTTGTATATTGTTACTGTAGCTATCAAGGTTAATAATATGAATAAGAATATGAAAATTAGATATAGTTCTCGCGGGTCCTAGTTGAAGCGGTAGAATACTTCGATTTTTAGGTATGTGGTAGATTTTGATTAGTTGGGGTGAAACAAAAGATTTCCTAAAAGAAATGTAAGTAAAGAATGAAATTTGTGTTGAATGCAGTGTTCTAAGGTATATTACATAGTTATAGTGTAGTATTATATAGTTTTGATTGTTGAATTTTTTTTTTTGATTATAGTATTTATAATAGAAATCATATGCCGTGATTGTATTATGTTATTTAAACTTTGGTTAAAGTGGGTAGCCTCTAAATCATGTGCCGTGATTTTGCTACCATGTTTACACTCATATGCCGTGAATGGATTTAGTAGTTCTGAAAAAATTTGTTTTCTTTATGTGTATATGTTATATATGTATATTTTTTCTTTTTGTTTATATATATATATATATATATATATATATATATATATATGTGGGACTTGTGGGAAAAACGTTCCCTGCATCCATAATATGTTCCGTTATCGTAGTATTTTCATATCATTATCTTTATATTATCTGTATATTAATAACATATCTTTTATTATATGCGTCATTAGAATTACTCATGCACTCATGCATTTTTTGCAAGTCCTCTATTTCAGATATGTTGCGCAGTCGCCGTCGTTCTTAGGTCGCAACAGCGGTACCATGTCAACGAAATTCTTGAGTATCAGATTGCGGCATATGAATTGTTTCGTTTGTAGGTCGGCTGAATCATCCCACGGGTGATTGTCGCGCATTTAGTACTAAGTACTACCTACTTGCCGATAAATAGGTTAGTCAGCACAGGTTGTTGACAATTACAAGGAATGACACCAGCAAAGCTACTCATCGCCGTTACGGGTGTGTGCGGCATCGGATTACTGCTGACCGGACTGCTGAAACTGTGGACATGGTACCGGCTGCTAAAGGCACTGCATGTGTGGGACCTGCTATGAAGATTTGAACGAACGAACGACTGTGAAAAAGAAGAGGAGTTCGTTTTGATTTTTATAACTGGTCGGTTGCGCTAGTCGGCACGAATTTTCGATTATTAAGATTGTCCATTTTTTTAAAGTAGTATTCATATAAGTAGTTTTAGCTTTTTTTTGTATTAAATATATTTTACCGAAAAATTAAAATACCCAGTGGTCTTATTTTTTTCGCAACAAATTTATGCTGATCTCTATATATAACGGGTGTTTTTTTAAGAGGTTGCCGATTTTTTTTTTGAATAAAACACATATAAAATTATGAAATGACCAAAATTTTTTTTTATTTGGTAGATAATTTTTTGGCATTTAACATTTAAACACAATTTCTGGCATATGGCTACCACGACTATTTTTCACAAATGTCATTCTGGAGGTCCAATTTTCCAGCACTTTTTCAAGCATTTGAGGGCGTATGTCAGCAATGACACGTTGAATATTGGTTTCCAAAGCGTCAATCGATTGAGGTTTATCCACACAAACCAATGACTTCACGTATCCCCACAAAAAGTAATCGAGTGGCGTCAAATCGCACGAACGCGGAGGCCAATTCACCGGACCATTTCTCGAAATAATGTTGTCGTTGAAAGTTTCTTTCAATAAGTCGATTGTTTCACGTGCTGTATGGCAAGTGGCACCATCTTGTTGAAACCACATTTCATCCATATCCATATCTTCAAGATTTGACAACAAAAACTCATTTAACATGGTTCTGTATCGATTTCCATTCACGGTAACGCGTCGTCCTTCCTCATTTTTAAAGAAATATGGACCGATGATCCCACCAGCCCATAGACCGCACCAAACAGTACATTTATCAGGATGCATTGGTAATTCTTGAACGGCGTGTGGATTATCTTTGCTCCAAATGCGACAATTTTGTTTGTTGACGTATCCATTTAACAAAAAATGCGCCTCATCACTGAAGAGAATTTTACGGTAAAAAAATGGATCTTCGTTCAATTGATTTAACGACCAATCACTGAATTCACGGCGCAAACGATGGTCGTGTGGCTTTAATTCTTGCACCAATTGAATTTTGTATGGCACCAAACCCAAATCTTTACGTAAAATTTTCCATAAAGTCGATGGACAAAGTCCAATTTGCTGAGCACGACGACGAATCGATAAATTGTCGTTTTCTTCGACACTGGCCTCAACGACAGCAATATTTTCTTCTGTACGAACTCTTCTCATTCTTGTCGGTGGCTTGGCATCCAAAAGAGTGAATGTAGACCGAAATTTGGTAATTACGTTCTTTATGGTGGTCTCTGACGGACGATTATGTGCACCATAAAATTCACGAAGTGCTCTATAAACATTTTTAATTGAACACTGATTTTGAAAATAAATTTCCACGATTTGAAAACGTTGTTCTGGAGTTAACCTATTCATAATGATTTGCCAAACAATACTGAGTAGAAATGCCACTTTGAGCTGTCAAAACAACTGTCATAAAATAAAACGACATCTATCGGAAAAACAAACCTCCTAAAAAAACACCCTTTATATATATATAAGAATGGATAGCCTCAGTAATCATATACACTATCTTGTTACATTCATATGCCGTGAATGTATTAAAAATAACTTCAAAATATTTAAAATTTATATATACTAATAATTTGACTTTAAGTTGTATTTTTTATGTTTTCTTCTTCGTAATTTGACTTTAAGTTGTATTTTTTATGTTTTCTTCTTCGTTTACTTTTATGAATCTTTTTACTGTTTTTTCTTAAAATTGTAAATTTGTTTACTTTATTGGTTATATATTTCGATAATCTACGCGTAAGTTTATTCCTCCTTGCTTCTTTCCTGAAGACAACCTCGTTATCCTCGATTTCCTGCGGTTATTCTATAGAGATATTTAAATTTTCGATTCGATGGTGGTTATTTTGTCTATTCTGGGATTTTAGGGTTTTTTAAGAAATTCATTCAGTTTGGATAGGTATTCGTGTTCGTTGGAGAAATCTAGAGTTTTACAGAATTTGTAGGGCCTTCCAAAGAAAAACTCGCAGGGAGTGTGATTTGTAATCGAGTGAATGACGTTATTATACGTAATAAGGGTTTCAAACAATATCTCCTCGTGTTCTGTGGTAAGTTTTTGCTCTTTTCTTTCTGACAGAATAAGCCTGTAAATTTCTGTCAGTTTAGAATGTAATCTCTCCACCGGAGAGGTACTGCTTGTTTGTTGAAATGAGGTGAAATGCAAAGTTATACTCATTTTTTTACAAAAATCTTTAAATATATTTGCCACGAATTCGCAGCCCTGGTCGCATACCTATTTTTTTTGTATGCCATAGAAACTAATGTAATTTTTTAGGGACTTCAAGATACTTACACTGCTTCTACACGTTAAAGTATATCCACAGGCGAAGCGAGAAAATTTATATATTAATTTAAGAATTTGGTTGTTATTTATACTATAGATGTCGATGTGAATGATTTCTAATGGTTTTAAAGGATTTTCAGGCTTGACGTGTTGTGGTTTGGGGGGTTTCGTATTTTAGCAGCTTACATTTTCCGCAATTGTTGAGAGTTTTTGTAATCATGTTTTTCATATTTGGGAAGAAAAATTCACGTTTTAAATGAAGGTGCGTTTCATTTATACCTCGGTGGTTCGATTGTTCGTGGTAGTCACGGATGGTCTTTTCTTCTTCGTCCTCGTTTTTTATATCAGTTAAAATTTCTGTGCATCGTATGACGCGAAATGTTTTATTCTGCGAAAAGTATTTAGAAAATGTAGATTGAACAACGCGGAATGTTTAGTCATCTGTGTTTACAGCGGTCAGTTTATTTGGGGGAAATTTTTTTTTTTGAAAATACTTATCATTGTGTCTTCATCGAAAGTTGATATACGTATAACCCGTATTTGTTTGTTTTTGAATACGTTTTCAGTCGTCAATGAACTTCCTCTGTGGTTAATTTCCAGTATGACTTGAATGCTAAACTAATTCAGAGGTTTTTCGGATATGTTATTCCTTCACTTAAATTCTCTTGAGCACTGTGAGCGGTATTCACTTCATCGTCATTGTTATAGAGTTCTTGTTCTGTATCCGGATTTGTGATTCTAACACGACTCAGGGCGTCTGCGTTGGTGTTTGCTTTCCCTTTTTTGTATACGATCTCACAGTAGAACTCTTCTAACTTAGAGTTTGGCTGCTTCAGACTTATAAGTCATGTGAGGGGCCTATGGTCTGTTACTATTTGGAATTATCTTCCACATAAGTATGGCCGGAAATATCGTGTTCCAAGAGCCAAGAGTTCCTTTTCGATCGTGGAGTAGTTACATTCTGTTGTGGAAAGCGTGCGACTTGCGAAGCAAATTGGCTTATCACTACCTGTGATAAGATAGCTCCCAATGCATAATTACTCGCGTCCGTTGTAAGAACGAAGGGTTTAGTAAAATTTGTGTATTGGAGGATTGCGTCATTAATTAGTAGATTCTTACATGTTTCAAAGGCATCCAGATAATTTTGGTCTATTTTAATCTCTGATCCCTTTTTTAAACAGTTTGTTAGAGGTTTGGTTAATTTTGCCAGATCTTTTATGAATTTCCTAAAATATTCTATTAACCCTATAAATACTTTTATCTCCATGTGGAAATTGGAAAGTTCTTTATAGCGTGAATTTTTGCAGGATTTGGTTTAATGCCTTCGGGGGTTATAAAAAATTCACATTTGTCCATCTGTATCTTAAAGTTTGCTTCCCGTAGTTAGCTAAAAACCTGTTTTATACTTCCAATATGTTCTTGGAGTGAAGTGGAATAGATGATAATATCATCTAGATAGACAAGGCAGATTTTTCCCACCAATTCCTTCAAGACATTGTCCATTAACCGTTGAAACGTTGATGGAGCGTTTTTTAAACCGAAGAACATTCTTAGGTACTCATAATGTCGTCCTTCGATTGTAAACGCGGATTTTTGGATATTCTTGCTATCCATTTCGATCTGGTCTAAGCCACTCGCCAGATCAAAAGTGGTAAAATACAGGCAATTTCCCAAGATTTCATTGATGTTGGGCAATGGGTAGCGGTCAGACACAGTTTTTTCGTTGACCTTCCTGTAATCAATGATAAGTCTCCATTTTTGTTTCCTGCTGGCGTCCAGTTTTTTGGGGACAATCCACACACGGAGAGTAACTATGTCTTATTACTTCTTGCTCCAACATTTTAGAAATCTGTTTTTGTACCTCTTGTTTATGAACGGAAGGGTATCTATAAGATTTCGTGTGGATTGGAATATCACCAGTTGTACTGATTCTATGCTTTATTTGGTTTGTGAATGTTAACGGTTCACCTTTCGTTTATATAAGGTCGTTATATTCCTTACAGATCTTTAGTATTTCTTTACGCTTCTCTGGGTTTAAGTTATTTGTTGTAATAAGGTCTGTTATGTTCTTTTGAGGTATTGTGTTATCTATTCTTTCATTGAAGTTATTTATTTCAATGTATTCCATTGGATTATATCTTTCCACGTTGAGTGCCGATTCCAACATAAAGGTTTGCTTTTCGTTTGAATAATTTATTATTTCGATGGTGCTGTACCAGTTCTCGGCTTCATAGAGACCTTGTCTTATGAAGAGAAGTGATTTGAGTTCGATTCAGATAGATGCCTGTCCTTTGTCTACTGGTAACTTGGTCAGTAACTTAGAATTTTGGGGAATTATTATTATACCAGAAGATTTATTAGGTTCGATATTTAAGGGGTTTATTGAGTTTTTGATCGTCAAGATTTTCTTTTATAAGTCAATCTTTGCGTCCAAGGAAACAAGGGTGTCAATACCTAGGAGACCATCAAAAAATTTATGAAATTTGAATATAAGGAATTTAAACGATCCCTCCTGATTAAATTCTGAGAAAATGGTTGTTTCTCTAATTGGTAACTCTTAAACCGGTGGTAATGGTGACATGCTTGCAAAACATTTGTTTGTTTTGCGGTACGTATTCTGGGTTAAGGAAGGAGGCTGATGCGCCTGTATCTAAGAGAAATCGAAGCGGCCTGCCGAAAGGTGAGGAAATGTTGATAAATACCCGTTTGGTTGTTCGAGGCTAGCGTTGAAAATTTTGGGGTTTCCTGAATGTTGTTGACATCGCTATTAAAATAATGATCTAATTCTTGGCTTGTGTTTAGATTATTAGCTTCGTGAAAATTGAAATCAGCCAGCAAACAGGCTGGTTTTGAATTTAGGATGTTTGTAATTACCATTTGCTGACTGGGGGTGTGAATTCGGATTTTTGATGTGAATTGTATTGTCTGGTGGTTCATTTAGGCCACTCAGGAATGAATTCAGGCAAATTTCAGCGTATAAATCTTTCTTTGCCGCGATCGCGATCTTTTCTTTAGGTTGTGAAGTCCGTACGCTTATCAGAGTAATGTAAAGTTAGGTTTTGCTTTATTCCATCCCAAATTAAAGGTGTCCCGTACGTGCTTAAGGGCGGTCAGCCATCAGCAGAGTAGGGCGAATAACACACAATGCTTCAGAAATGCATGTGGCCGCAACTATCTATGAATGGTGGAAGTGCGATCATACCTCCACGTGGTGGCCGCTGGTAATTTTCCTCCAGTACAGGAAAAGCGAAATGATCGGGCTAGTCCCTTCAAAGTAAGGTTGGCGCGAGGCCAATAACCTCGCCCGTAAAAAACCATATTACGGAACCCAAAATCAGCCTCGGATACACTGATTAACCACGACGACCACGGCAACGAAAACGGCTAAACGGTTTATGAATTTTCTCATGGAACCTATGCTCACTGTATAGAGCTCGAGCTGCACAACAGCTAGCCGATACCCTGTCCAAATATAATGCTGACATAACAGCAATTCAGGAGATGCGATGGACGAGGAATGGTGTCTTACAAAAATCGGAATATGACATATATTACAGCTGTCATTCAAGACATCATGTGCTCGGGGTGGGGTTTCTAGTAAGCAAAAGAATGAATCCCACCGTTATCGGCTTTAAAGCAGTAAATGAACGGCTATGCATGGTTCGCGTGTGGAGCAGATTTAAAAACGTAAGCCTCATAAACGTTCACGCACTTACAGAGGATTCCGCAGATGATGAAAAAAAAAGAATTCTTTGAATCAGTCGAACGGGAACTCCATGCTTGTCCTCAGTATGACTCAGTATGGATAGTTGTCTCTGATTTGTCGTGGGGTGTGCATCTCTTAGAAAACATTTACTCATTCAAAATGAATAGTTCTAAGTGTGGTCAAAAAATAGATCGCAATTGTTTAAACAAAATTAACTGTCGGGGTTGCATGCATTTTTTTCATTATGCTTGTGTAAATATAACTGAAAAAGACGCTGAATTCTTTAATTCGAGTGGAAATCAATTTCGATGCGATAAATGTGCAGTGCTAAGACACCGCTCTTTACGTGAGCCCGTATCGGCTTTACATAAGCATAGCAACAACAATCCACCGCTTTGTAGTGCAAAAAAACATATATCGGGCAACAGTAATGCACAAACAACAGAGAGTGTTTCGTCAGCACAAAAGAAAGGCATTGAGAGTGAATGTACTCTGCAAATGATATACATAAAGCTCTCTAATTTGGAGGAAACAAACCAGAATTTTCTTACAGAACTAAACGAGCTACGTAAAGAAAATGCTGTACTGAAATCCAAAGTGGATATTTTGGAGAGCAAGATCAATTGGCAGCAACAGCAACAATTAAGTAATTGCATCGAAATTGTTGGAGTGGCTAACATCAATGATGATAATGCAATTAGCAAGGCAAAGCAAATCTTCAACAAAGCCTTTTCAATCGATGTTACTGATGAAGAAATTGAAAATTGTTACATAAAGAAAGTGCAGTCCAAAATTAATAGCAATGGTGTGCTCTCTACGTCTCCGAAACTAAAATCCATCATCTGCGTGAAATTCTCTGCTCTTTCTACAAAACAGCGAATAATGAGCGCAAAGAAGTTGAACAAAAGAAATCTCAACACGCATGGGACTGGTATTGATGGTGTGGGGGCAAAAGCAGCAACAACAACAGCAGCAAGGGAACCGGTATATTTATAAACGATTGCCTTACTAAGTACATGCAGGCTCTATTACATAAAGCAAAACAAGCAAAATTGCATAAAGATGTTAAATATGTTTGGTACAAAGACAACAAACTTCTTGTGAGAAAGGTTGAGGGTGGGAAAGTCATTTAAGTTAGATCTTTTAATGATCTTGCACTCATTTAGTGCATTTTCGTTTTTCGTTTTTAATATAAATGATTAATATAAATGATTTTGTCGATGACTTTCCTACCCATAATCTTAGTAGTACGAACTGTTATAATTTGTTTAAAGATAATTCTTACTGCGATGATAAGTTTTTGATTGTGCACCAGAATATTAGAAGCTTAAGAGAAAAATGTTCAGCTCTTGTCACTCATCTTGATGCGTTTATGTGCATTCCAGACATTGTTTTTGTTACTGAAATATGGATTTATGAGTTTGAAAAAAGTGATTACTCTTTGCCAGGTTTCAATTTTTTTGCTAAAACGAATGAAAATTACGCTGCAGCGTTGGTTGTTTTGTTAAAGAAGAATACAAGATTCTAGAAATAGTTTCTGTTGTTCTTTTTAGTGCTGATGTTTTAAAGGTTTCCATTGAAATTAACGATGAAGCGTATGTTTTTTTATGCGTATACAGACTGCATTCGTTTAACGTATCGACATACACAGAAGAGTTCTCCGGTTTTCTAAAGAATGAAAAATCGAAGAATCTTATTATTGTTGGGGATTTTAATATCAACAATTTAGAAAATATTGAAACTGTTTCCAATTATTTGGCTTTGCTAGCATCGAATGGCCTAGCATTCTTTATCAATGAGCCTACTAGGGTTGCATCTGGTAGATGTTTAGATCACATATATGGACGCTTTAAAAATGTTTCGTTCGATGGCTGTGAGAAGTTTATTCTTGATCTAATGATCACTGATCACTGTTGTAATGGTCGAAGTCCTATGCATCATGCGCCCCCTAACTTTCCGGCGATAATCACCCTGTAAAGCTTGTTTTGGGACATCCCTGCAATTTATTAACCACTTGAATATTTCCTTGCATTCTCTTTCGACCGAAAATGGACCACAAGAATAGCAGTCCGCATCACCTTATTGTTAATGATGCAACAACAAATTCCGTGTCTGCTCGTATGATTTGTTGAAATGCAGCATATCTCTCTTCTCCTTGTACTTGGATATCTTGAACATAGCCTAAGATAGAAGAGTACACCGATCTGGAAAACTACCGGAGAAACATTCGATACTCCACATCAGACATGGCATTTGTCCATGTTACCTAAATTCGGTAACTTACACACACGCACATGTGTAACAAGATGATGCAGACGAATGCGCTTTTGCCACGTCGACCGCTCGAAAAGGAGAATGAAGGAATCGAATGGGAAATTATTGAGTGATGGCAATGGATAGTCGGGCAGAAAACGTTTTTGGCTGGGAAGTTTTGCTTTCAACCGACGAACGACACGGTCGTGATGCTCGTTAGCTCCGAAATAACGAACAAAAGAATTACATTAAATTTCAAGCGAGTTTTTATTGCAAATGGTTGCCGATAGTGCGTTTTGCTTTTGTCTGGCTAAATTAAAATTAATCGTGCCGAAATAGACAGATTTAATTAATTGCAAATGGTTGCCGATAGTGCGTTTTGCTTTTGTCTGGCTAAATTAAAGTAAATCGTGCCGAAATAGACAGAGCTAAATAATTGCATATGGTTGCCGATAGTGCGTTTTCCTTTTGCCTGGCTAAATTAAAAAATTAAAACGTGCCGAAACAGACAGATTTAAATAATTGCAAATGGTTGCCGATAGTGCGTTTTTCTTTTGTCTGGCTAAATTAAAAAATTAAATCGTACCGAAACAGACAGATTTAATTAATTGCAAATGGTTGCCGATAGTGCGTTTTGCTTTTGTCTGGCTAAATTAAAATTAAATCGTGCCGAAATAGACAGATTTAAATAATTGCATATGGTTGCCGATAGTGCGTTTTCCTTTTGTCTGGCTAAATTAAAAAAATTAAATCGTGCCGAAATAGACAGATTTAAATAATTGCAAATGGTTGCCGATAGTGCGTTTTGCTTTTGTCTGGCTAAATTAAAATTAAATCGTGCCCAAATAGACAGATTTAATTAATTGCAAATGGTTGCCGATAGTGCGTTTTGCTTTTGTCTGGCTAAATTAAAATTAAATCGTGCCGAAATAGACAGATTTAATTAATTGCAAATGGATGCCGATAGTGCATTTTGCTTTTGTCTGGCTAAATTAAAATTAAATCGTGCCGAAATAGACAGATTTAAATAATTGCAAATGGTTGCCGATAGTGCGTTTTCCTTTTGTCTGGCTAAATAAAAAAATTAAATCGTGCCGAAACAGACAGATTTAAATAATTGCAAATGGTTGCCGATAGTGCGTTTTCCCTTTTATCTGGCTAAATGCGCAAAAGCGACCTAGGTTGTAATACCTTTTCCCGATTGGATTTGTTCATATTTAAATTTTATAGGATATTAATTTAAATAACTTGTGAAACGTGTGTCATCCATCGGATTAGTCAAAGTAATGTCGCGGTATGGGTCAATTTTGTCGTTTCCTACAGAAAAGGGGAAAAAAGAGCAATACTACCAAATTTCTCTGGCACCAAGATGTTTTCCTGGTACCATATCATCCATTTGAATCTTTATTGTTTCAGCACCCTATATGGGGTATACATCGTCATCGACAGCGCTGCCGACGTCGGATGGATAAGTAAGTGCAAATTAAATATTTTTCTTAAGCTTATACGCGTTTATATATAAGGTGTACAGGAAGCCATCTTTCGCCATAGGCAACCGTAGGTTGCGAGTATGATGTTGGTGTTATTTTTCTTTCCTATTGCCCTCTTACTCGGTTGCGTACAGTCATTGCGAGTCAATACATATATATGTAGAACATACTCGATTTCGGTCTTTATCTTTTTTTGTGTACAGTACCGCACTAGGCGTACTATTAAGTCCAAAGAGATGATGGATGACCTCGTTTAGGAATGGTTACTTATAGAAGAAGACCCCAAAAGTATCGATTTAAAGTACCTTTATATATATATATAGAATACAAATACTCGGTAAATTATAAGGATTTCAACAATAGATTTAATATTATATCGGTTTTATGGTTTTTTTTACGCTTAATTAGTGAATTCAGGCTAATTTGAATTCGGATAAATTTAAATATATCAATAGATTTAATATGGTGTCACGCCTACTTAGGTTTTCTTTGAGGGATGCCTATAATTATACTTCCAATAAATGAGAAGCATAAGATTATACGAAATGTAAAGTAGAGAAAAGCTTATTTTTTTTCACATTTTGTCAAGTTTTGAGTATAGCTCAACCCCATGAATTATTTTTTTTCCCAGTTGCTTTAATGAAAATAAATGTATATTTGTGTAAACTTTAAAATGAGTAGTTATTAGCAAACTTTTTTTCTCTCTGGCATAGGTGGTCCAGCCTTGGGTGACATGGGTTAGGCAAGTCCCCATCATACAAACATGGGGGACCCGAAGACATCGGGGTCCCAAGGCAGGGAGGGTTAAGACACGGTGGGAAAAGGTTAAGGTTGAAGTAGCGAACCTAAACCCGAACCCACACCCTCAAACATCCGGTCGAAGACCGTAAGGCAATGAACCAGGATAATACATCATCGAGAGTACAACTATTCCCTTATTTGTTTTCCCTTTCTTTCGCTTGATTTTCTTTCCTTTTTTTTTGATCACTTATTGCACGCAAAATTTATTTGTGTATTTGGGATATGGAGGTCGTTGCACCCCAAGAACCCACCCCCGATTGCGACGAGCTTAGCAAATGGTATCCACACGTGCAAACCAGGGGTGCAGCACTCCTATATATAATTATATATATATATATATATATATATATATATATATATATATATATATATATATATATATATATATATATATATATATATATATATATATATATATATATATATGGTGGGATCCACCAATAGGGTATTATACTGTATTGGCGGACAGACTAACCTACTAATACCACAACCATCACATATGGTCAATTACATAAATTGGCGCCCAACGTGGGGCCCGAAGGATGTTGGCATTGCGCTGATGTTTTTGGGGTTCCACTCGATTTTATTTGTTTACCAACTATTTGTTTCAATAGTAATACGTACCTGTACGGAGACTTGGCGGTTCAGGTGTGGTAACCAAGCGGTATACTTGAGAATTGCGAGCCTTCGGAATCATTTTCGAATCCTCGACCTGGTATTTTGCTTGGAAAAGCGGTTCAGTTGATTTGCCACATCCGACCACTGTCTATTTGGAAGGATCCGCGTAGAGGGGCGATAGGACTCGTTGGAATTTTAGAACATCCGCTGGTGTAGATGTACTGACCAGGAGACTTAATGTTCGTCTCGAGTTATCGCGGTCTTTCAAAATTTCGTCTACATTTCTTTTGTTTGACGGATTTTACCTTAATCTTTTTTACTCGTAGCTTCTGATTTTTGCAGTGCTCTCTGGGCGCTTTAGATTTCTCTTGGAATCACAGGCGATTTGCCCTGGGTGGTCGACCTGACCGGAAGATCTACAGTTCATCCAAAGTACGGTTAAATCGATAACTTAATTTATTTTTGTAACATATTTTTTTTTCTTCTCTTTGAATTATTGCGGTTGTGTTGGCGGATTGTTCATGGCCGGATGAAGGGAATATTGGGGTGTACTCACCGAACTGGACACTTGGCTAGAGAGAGGAAGTGATTTATTTTGTAACGAACTTTTGCTGGTTTTAGAACCTGAATATTATCGACTAGTTTTTACGATATCGTTTTTTTTGGAAACCATAAGTTTGTGGTAGATGTTTTATCGCACCTAATTGTAAGATTGCATCGAAAGATCTTAGATCGGGGTTTTGATGCACGAGCATCTAGATTGGTCTACACGAGAAGTCTGAGTTGGCTTTCGTCTAGATTGTTAAATCAAAATTTTCTTGGAAGTCTTAATTGTGAGTTCCGGAATACCTGTCAGTAACGTATCGCTCTGGAGAATCTCACCGTAACGTAAGGTATTGGCCTTGAATATTAGAATAATACGTTTGTTTTGGAAACTATATTAGGATTAAGTAAAATTCGGGTGACCTGGATTTACCAAGATAGGTTTCATTGCGACGTCTTACCTAGTGAGATCTATAATAATTTTAAGGGTTCTAAAGTAACTTAGGTAGTAAATAAGTAATTTAGTATTTAGTCAATCAAATTACTCAGAGTTAGTCTGAAGGCCTGAGAATTAATTTGAAATAATTTGATATATTATTATGGAAGCTTTAATATTAATAATTAATTAATTAATATAAAGGTGGCTAATTAGAGGGGTTACTAGACCTCCCTCTTTTTTTTCTATATATATATTCGCATTTTTTTGAGTATTTAGCAAGTAAACAGGATTTCTCGCTGCAAGTTTTACGTTGTATCGAGAACCTTTAAGTCAGGATTTTCTTTTTTTTTTTTGAACAAATTTCGGTTTTATAAATATACGGGGGTTTTTTTTTGCAAGCACTGGATTCACTGCTGACATGTTCACCGTCCGCAGTAACGAGGACTTGAGATGTCTCAATCCGAGTGTAATCTGTCAAGTATGCAAGTCAGAATTGACACCAGAAATCGAAAGTCTGATCACACCGTGTGAACATGTATTTCACCTCAGTTGCATCACTGAATTTTTAAAGACATCAAACAAGTGCCCTATTTGTAAGGTAGATTGCACTGTTGAGGCTTTAAACCCAATAACAATAACTGTAGCACACACTTCTGGTGTAGGATCAAGTAAGAAACGATTCGGGAAGCGGACTTCATCATCAAAAGGAGCTATTCGGAAGACGGTACAAACTCGAAGCTCAGGTTCTGTCAAGCAGAGTAATGCTAGGGAGCGTAATCCACTAGACTGGACCATGAATGACAAATCTCTAAATATCGGTTCGAAACATAACTTAGGTAATGGTCGCGCAAATGAGGATTCCTTCGGTGAAGATTCGCGAAGATTCACTGGCACACGTCCTATTGACAATATGGGAAAGAGCCTTACGAAGGACGAAGTCAATGCTTTAATTAAATCAGCCTTAGAGCGACAAAAATCGGAAACCCTTGAGTGCTGGACTAGTCGACTGGATGATGTTGTAGCCTCCAACGTGCAGAGAAGTTTTGAAAACTTAAGTCTCCAACACACCTTGGCCCGACCCAATCCATCTAGCCTCTATCAGGATCGAACCGAGGAATTCAATCGAATTCCGTCAATGGTAGTTCCAGAAACGTTCAGCGATCAAGGATTGCAAGCTAACTCGCGAGGTGTGACGTTTGCACCAGATCCGTCAGCGATGTCGGGGCGTTTTCCGGACTTAAATAAGTCAGATCGTATAACTAGCTTGATCCAGAAATGGCAGATTCGTTTTGACGGATCACTAGACGGACTCCCCGTAGATGAGTTTCTATATCGTATACAGGTTTTGACGAATCAAACACTTTTCGGAGACTTCTCTCTGGTCTGCGATAATTTTTATATGCTTTTGCATGGTAAGGCACGTGAGTGGTATTGGCGATACCACATATACATATACGGGGTTTTTTTTTTGCAAGCACTGGATTCACTGCTGACATGTTCACCGTCCGCAGTAACGAGGACTTGAGATGTCTCAATCCGAGTGTAATCTGTCAAGTCTGCAAGTCAGAATTGACACCAGAAATCGAAAGTCTGATCACACCGTGTGAACATGTATTTCACCTCAGTTGCATCACTGAATTTTTAAAGACATCAAACAAGTGCCCTATTTGTAAGGTAGATTGCACTGTTGAGGCTTTAAACCCAATAACAATAACTGTAGCACACACTTCTGGTGTAGGATCAAGTAAGAAACGATTCGGGAAGCGGACTCCATCATCAAAAGGAGCTATTCGGAAGACGGTACAAACTCGAAGCTCAGGTTCTGTCAAGCAGAGTAATGCTAGGGAGCGTAATCCACTAGACTGGACCATGAATGACAATTCTCTAAATATCGGTTCGAAACATAACTTAGGTAATGGTCGCGCAAATGAGGATTCCTTCGGTGAAGATTCGCGAAGATTCACTGGCACACGTCCTATTGACAATATGGGAAAGAGCCTTACGAAGGACGAAGTCAATGCTTTAATTAAATCAGCCTTAGAGCGACAAAAATCGGAAACCCTTGAGTGCTGGACTAGTCGACTGGATGATGTTGTAGCCTCCAACGTGCAGAGAAGTTTTGAAAACTTAAGTCTCCAACACACCTTGGCCCGACCCAATCCATCTAGCCTCTATCAGGATCGAACCGAGGAATTCAATCGAATTCCGTCAATGGTAGTTCCAGAAACGTTCAGCGATCAAGGATTGCAAGCTAACTCGCGAGGTGTGACGTTTGCACCAGATCCGTCAGCGATGTCGGGGCGTTTTCCGGACTTAAATAAGTCAGATCGTATAACTAGCTTGATCCAGAAATGGCAGATTCGTTTTGACGGATCACTAGACGGACTCCCCGTAGATGAGTTTCTATATCGTATACAGGTTTTGACGAATCAAACACTTTTCGGAGACTTCTCTCTGGTCTGCGATAATTTTTATATGCTTTTGCATGGTAAGGCACGTGAGTGGTATTGGCGATACCACAGGAGTGTTCTTAATTGCAACTGGCATGATCTTTGTGAAGCGCTGCGTACCCAATACAAAGACTGCCGCACAGACTACGATCTTTTAGAAAGTATTCGATCACGGAAACAAAGGGATCGCGAAAATTTTGACGAATATTTTGATTCCGATTCAGTCATGACCAATCGTCTGGACACTTCATTAAGTGAACGAGAGCTTTTTGAGATAATATCTCGAAATCTCCGACCGGATATTAGACACGAAATTTTATATTTAAAGATAAATTCGATCGCACAACTTCGGGACGTCTGTCGAAAACGCGAAAGATTCCTGGCTGAATTAAATCGTGGAGTTTCGGGAACCAGATATCCGTTGCCTCGACGTAACATATCGGAAGTAGTAGTAGACCATAGACCCCCGGAAGGTGTGGATCAGATACGTCTTGCGGACGACGCTAATCGTGTTCCAGGGGAAAAGAGCACACGTGGCTGCTGGAACTGCGATGAACCAGGACACAGATACGTGGATTGTGTAAAGGCTCGGCGCATCTTTTGTTACGGTTGCGGCGCTATCAATGTCTTTAAACCAAATTGCAACACTTGTAAGGTGTCGGGAAACGCTCGAACAGGTGTGAGCCAGTTTCGACTTCGAAACTCACACCCCTAGTAGATAAATCCTCGGATGATACCCAATCTGATACAGTGGGTGCTGGTGTTGTGCTTGGGAAACCTATGAGGCCACGCGCAGTCCTAGTACCCAATGTGTCAGATACCACTTTTAAATCTAACGTTAGAAAACCTGCTTTATTGCCGATTAAACCTTACCATATGAGATTTAATGAATACCAGAAGGCAAAGGCACGGATTTTTGGAGAAGGTGTTGTTACCGTGAAGAAGAAAAGCAAGCGATCGACTCTCAGGCTGCGAAGCTTCTGGAAGTCGGTCCTATCAAGTCGACGGAACCTTGTGGATGCGATCATCAACAAGTGGAACGACGTTCGATCATACGCAGAAGTAAAGTTTTTAGGTCAGTCAATGCTGGGTTTTCTCGATAGTGGCGCTACCATTAGCTGCCTAGGATCAAAGATAGCAGAAGACCTATTGCGAGGTGAACAAGATATCACCAGATTTTTCAGCAGTGCTAAGACAGCGGACGGAACACGACAGCCCATAAAGGGAAAGATTAGAGTTGATTTGGAATTTCGGGAACAGACTCGAGCAATCGATCTGTACCTCATTCCTAGCCTTTCTCAAAACTTGTATCTGGGAATCGACTTCTGGCGAGCATTCAATTTGGCACCCGAGATTATTGGTGAATTACACCTCAACTCGAATGATGATGTAGCTGAAGCCGTCGATAGCAAATCGCTAAAGTTGACTGACGGACAACGGGCAAGATTGGAAGTAGTTAAGTCTATGTTTCCGTCTTACGACAGACACGGGTTAGGCAAAACCACTCTAGTCGAACATACCATAGACATAAAGGACGCAAAACCCGTAAAGCAGCGCCATTATCCTGTATCTCCGGCGATTGAAAAGTTAATTTACGCCGAACTGGATGAAATGCTAGCGCAAGGGATCATTGAAGAGTCAAAAAGTTCTTGGAGTTCGCCAGTGGTATTAGTGCGTCAACCTGGAAAGGTTAGGTTGTGCCTAGATTCCAGGAAAGTAAATGCAGTAACGGTCAAGGATGCGTATCCTTTGCCACACATAAACGGAATCTTGGGACGACTACCACCGGCAGAAGTTAACTCTAGTTTGGACCTTAAGAAAGCCTTTCACCAAATTCCATTGGAAGTAAATTCGCGCGACAAAACCGCTTTTACCGTCCCGGGTAGACCATTATACCAGTACCGAGTGATGCCATTTGGGCTGTGCAATGCTCACCAGACACTGTGCAGGCTGATGGACCAGGTGATTCCATCACAAATTAGAGATTGCGTATTTGATTATTTAGATGATCTGCTAGTCGTTACCGATACTTTTAAGAAGCACATGCTAGTCCTGGAGGAAGTCGCATGCCACTTGCGAAAGGCTGGACTTACTATTAAGTTGCGAAAAAGCCAATTCTGTCTAAGTGAAGTGAAGTACTTGGGCTATATTGTTGGAAATGGGGTTCTGAGGGCCGACCCGGATAAGGTCGTGGCTATATCCGAGTTCCGAGTTCCAGCATCGGTAAGGCAACTGAGGAGGTTTCTTGGAATGGCGGGCTGGTACCGGCTCTTCATATCCAATTTCTCAGTAATAGCTCACCCACTCACAGATTTACTGAAGAAGTCAAAATCATTCACATGGTCAAAAGAAGCTGATAACGCTTTTATGAAACTGAGAGAAAGCCTAACTACGGCACCCGTGCTTTCGAATCCTGATTTTAATAAACCCTTTTACTTACAATGTGACGCCAGCCAAGACGGTATTGGTAGTGTCCTAGCTCAGGTTACTGACGGTGGCGATGAAGTTCCAGTGGCATTTATGTCACAGAAACTTAACAAAGCCCAGAGGAATTATAGCGTCACTGAGCAGGAGTGTCTGGCTGTGGTCTTGAGTATTAAAAAGTTCCGCGCTTATATCGAGGGACAAGAGTTCACGGTCATCACCGACCATGCTAGTTTGCAATGGCTGATGAGGCAAACCGACCTAAGTGGAAGATTGGCACGTTGGGCCTTAAAGCGTCAAGGGTTCAATTTTACGATCAAGCACAGGAGGGGTTTTGAACACGTTGTCCCGGACGCGTTGTCCAGATTGCACTCGAACGAGGTGGGTGAACTAGTGGACATAGGCCCTGCGGTTGACTTGGATTCGGCCGAATTCGAAGGTCCCGATTACATATCTCTTAAGGACAAGATCTTGACCAACCAAAGTAAGTTACCCGATCTCAAGGTGGTAGGTAAATACGTGTACAAACGAACGGAATTTGCATCTGGCAAGGAGGATCAGGAGGTGGACTCGTGGAAGCTTTGGATTCCTCAGGCTTTGGCTAGTTATGTCATCAGTCAAGCGTACTGTCGCGTAACAAGTGCACACGGAGGAGTAGGAAAGACTATCGAACGCGTTAGGCGATATTTCTTCTGGCCTCACATGTTGAATCAGGTCAGAGAATTTATTTCGAACTGTGAGACATGTAAATGTACCAAACCAACCAATCTCTGCTTGCGACCACCCATGGGACGATTGGCACCATCCATCCGACCATACCAACGTTTGTACATCGATTTAATAGGTCCCTACCCCCGCTCAAAATCTGGGGCGATAGGAATATTGATTGTCGTAGACCACTTTTCCAAATACAACTGGTTGAAACCCTTGAAGAAATTCTGTGCTTCAGTCATCAGCGATTACTTAGAAGATTATGTCTTTCAAACTTTTGGGGTACCGGAAGAAATTGTATCCGATAATGGAGTACAGTTCAAGTCTGCTAAATTCAATGGGCTCATGGTAAAATACGGAATAAAACACGTATATACATCCTTTTATTCACCGCAGTCGAATGCCTCGGAACGAGTGAATCGATCTGTGATAGCCGCCATTCGGGCATACGTCAAGGAAGATCAAAGAGATTGGGACCGATACCTGAGTAGTATAAGCTGTGCGCTCCGCAGTTCATACCACACGACCACGGGATACAACCTTTATTATGTCCTGTTTGGCATGAACATGTTACATCATGCTTCCGACTATAGGTTCTTGCGTTGCCTTGACCTTTTGGAGGAACATGACGTAGACTTATCGCCGTGTGATCGACGCGCGACTGTTCAGAAAAGGATCCAAGAGAATCTACTTCGATCTTACGAAATTAACGCTCGAACGTATAACACCAGAAGCCGCGATGTAGAGTTTAAATTAGGTCAAGAAGTTTTCAGGCGTAACTTAGCTCAAAGCAACTTTGCCAAAGGCTTTAGCGGAAAGCTGGCACCACTTTTTATACCGGCCAGGATTCGTGAAAAACAAGGGAAGTCATGCTATGTCCTCGAAGACAGATCTGGGAAATTAGTAGGAACCTACCATGCGAAGGATATTCGACAATAGTATTCGTCCAATATCTGCGACCTGTTCAAACGATAGAGCCCGATGTCTGATCTTAGGTAAGAATTAGGCCTATCGTTTGTGTTGTAATGGTCGAAGTCCTATGCATCATGCGCCCCCTAACTTTCCGGCGATAATCACCCTGTAAAGCTTGTTTTGAGACATCCCTGCAATTTATTAACCACTTGAATATTTCCTTGCATTCTCTTTCGACCGAAAATGGACCACAAGAATAGCAGTCCTCATCACCTTATTGTTAATGATGCAACAACAAATTCCGTGTCTGCTCGTATGATTTGTTGAAATGCAGCATATCTCTCTTCTCCTTGTACTTGGATATCTTGACATAGCCTAAGATAGAAGAGTACACCGATATGGAAAACTACCGGAGAAACATTCGATACTCCACATCAGACATGGCATTTGTCCCTGTTACCTAAATTCGGTATTACACACACGCACATGTGTAACAAGATGATGCAGACGAATGCGCTTTTGCCACGTCGACCGCTCGAAAAGGAGAATGAAGGAATCGAATGGGAAATTATTGAGTGATGGCAATGGATAGTCGGGCAGAAAACGTTTTTGGCTGGGGAGTTTTGCTTTCAACCGACGAACGACACGGTCGTGAAGCTCGTTAGCTCCGAAATAACGAACAAAAGAATGACATTAAATTTCAAGCGAGTTTTAATTGCAAATGGTTGCCGATAGTGCGTTTTGCTTTTGTCTGGCTAAATTAAAATTAAATCGTGCCGAAATAGACAGATTTAATTAATTGCAAATGGTTGCCGATAGTGCGTTTTTCTTTTGTCTGGCTAAATTAAAGTAAATCGTGCCGAAATAGACAGATCTAAATAATTGCATATGGTTGCCGATAGTGCGTTTTCCTTTTGTCTGGCTAAATTAAAAAATTAAATCGTGCCGAAACTGACAGATTTAAATAATTGCAAATGCTTGCCGATAGTGCGTTTTCCTTTTGTCTGGCTAAATTAAAAAAAATAAATCGTACCGAAACAGACAGATTTAATTAATTGCAAATGGTTGCCGATAGTGCGTTTTGCTTTTGTCTGGCTAAATTAAAATTAAATCGTGCCGAAATAGACAGATTTAAATAATTGCATATGGTTGCCGATAGTGCGTTTTCCTTTTGTCTGGCTAAATTAAAAAAAATTAAATCGTGCCGAAATAGACAGATTTAAATAATTGCAAATGGTTGCCGATAGTGCGTTTTCCTTTTGTCTGGCTAAATAAAAAAATTAAATCGTGCCGAAACAGACAGATTTAAATAATTGCAAATGGTTGCCGATAGTGCGTTTTCCCTTTTATCTGCCTAAATGCGCAAAAGCGACCTAGGTTGTAATACCTTTTCCTACTCACTGGACGTGGCCACCTCGTGGCACACAGGAAACGAAAGCCGTCAAAGTACTCCATCTGGGAATTTTGTGGAATCCTCCGAGGGTTGATCTTGCTCCGCACGACACGAGGCTGCTACCTTGGACCAGATTTAGGACTGCTCCAGAAAACATCGACACCGAAGACGACCACACCAGGATACCAGGATTAAACAAACCCGATGGGATTTGTTCATATTTAAATTTTATAGGATATTAATTTAAATATCTTGTGAAACGTGTGTCATCCATCGGATTAGTCAAAGTAATGTCGCGGTATGGGTCAATTTTGTCGTTTCCTACAGAAAAGGGGAAAAAAGAGCAATACTACCAAATTTCTCTGGCACCAAGATGTTTTCCTGGTACCATATCATCCATTTGAATCTTTATTGTTTCAGCACCCTATATGGGGTATACATCGTCATCGACAGCGCTGCCGATGTCGGATGGATAAGTAAGTGCAAATAAAATATTTTTCTTAAGCTTATACGCGTTTATATATAAGGTGTACAGGAAGCCATCTTTCGCCATAGGCAACCGTAGGTTGCGAGTATGATGTTGGTGTTATTTTTCTTTCCTATTGCCCTCTTACTCGGTTGCGTACAGTCATTGCGAGTCAATACATATATATGTAGAACATACTCGATTTCGGTCTTTATCTTTTTTTGTGTACAGTACCGCACTAGGCGTACTATTAAGTCCAAAGAGATGATGGATGACCTCGTTTAGGAATGGTTACTTATAGAAGAAGACCCCAAAAGTATCGATTTAAAGTACCTTTATATATATATATAGAATACAAAAGTACTCGGTAAATTATAAGGATTTCAACAATAGATTTAATATTATATCGGTTTTATGGTTTTTTTTTACGCTTAATTAGTGAATTCAGGCTAATTTGAATTCGGATAAATTTAAATATATCAATAGATTTAATATGGTGTCACGCCTACTTAGGTTTTCTTTGAGGGATGCCTATAATTATACTTCCAATAAATGAGAAGCATAAGATTATACGAAATGTAAAGTAGAGAAAAGCTTATTTTTTTTCACATTTTGTCAAGTTTTGAGTATAGCTCAACCCCATGAATTATTTTTTTTCCCAGTTGCTTTAATGAAAATAAATGTATATTTGTGTAAACTTTAAAATGAGTAGTTATTAGCAAACTTTTTCTCTCTCTGGCATAGGTGGTCCAGCCTTGGGTGACATGGGTTAGGCAAGACCCCATTATACAAACATGGGGGACCCGAAGACATCGGGGTCCCAAGGCAGGGAGGGTTAAGACACGGTGGGAAAAGGTTAAGGTTGAAGTAGCGAACCTAAACCCGAACCCACACCCTCAAACATCCGGTCGAAGACCGTAAGGCAATGAACAGGGATAATACATCATCGAGAGTACAACTATTCCCTTATTTGTTTTCCCTTTCTTTCGCTTGATTTTCTTTCCTTTTTTTTTTGATCACTTATTGCACGCAAAATTTATTTGTGTATTTGGGATATGGAGGTCGTTGCACCCCAAGAACCCACCCCCGATTGCGACGAGCTTAGCAAATGGTATCCACGCGTGCAAACCAGGGGTGCAGCGCTCCTATATATATATATATATATATATGGTGGGATCCACCAATAGGGTATTATACTGTATTGGCGGACAGACTAACCTACTAATACCACAACCATCACATATGGTCCATTACACTGTATGACAGGGCTTTTAGTCCACATCAATAGCAAAGGTAGAAAAACTCCAAAATCGGCTGACATTGTGATCAATATTAACTTCAGCAAACTTAAAAAAAATCTTTTTTATAAGTTTTGGGAAGATGTTTACTCGTGTAGAGATGCTTCTAAGGCCTATTCTATATTTATTGTTAGCCTTAAGAAACACATTCTTAACTGTTCATCAGTCTTGCCTTCAAAAAATTTTGTAAAAAGACTTAAACCTTGGATCTCAAGGTATTTGTTGAATAAAGTAAGAGGTAAAAACAAACTCAGCATTAAGTGCAAAAAGTACCCTCAAAACCGGAGTTTAAAAAGAAAATATAAAAAATTGTCGACGTTACAGAAAAATCTGTCATGTCTGAGGCATTTAATTACTATTTCGCTATTATAGCCAGTAGCTTACAACCATGCCCCGTCCTAACGCATTGTACCTCATGTTCATCCTTTTGTTGCTCTGATGAACTGTTTCAAAGAAACAGTTTTGTTTATGAGCCCATTACATCGCTTGAAATATTAAAAGTTATTGGTACTTTAAAAAATTCTAAATCGTGTGGTGTTGATGGTGTTTCGAACCTGCTTTTAAAAAAGTTGCATGCTTCGTAGTGGATGTCTTGTCAGATATTTTTAATCGTTGCGTATTTGCGGGAGTATTTCCAGAAGAGCTGAAATGTGCAGATATTATACCATGGTTTAAGAAAGGTTCTACTTTGTAAATGTGTAACTACAGGCCCATATCACTTCTTCCAGTTTTCAGTAAAATCTTCGAAAAACTTGTCAAAAATAGAATAGTGAGCTTTCTAATTAGAACCAAGTTTTTAACCCAAATCAGTTTGGTTTTCAGAAAGGTAGATCGACGGAAGATGCAGTATTGTAGGTTTGTGCTCAAGTAATGTCAAACCTTGATGGGAAAAAGTGTACGGCTGGATTATTTATTGATATCACCAAAGCTTTTGATATGGTCAATCACAATATTCTGCTGAGAAAATTAGAAAAAGCCGGTTTTCGTGGTTTTGTACTTGATTGGTTTAGATATTTTTTAAAATATAGGTCGCAAAGAGTGAAATTGGATAAAATTAGGAGCGGCATAAAATTCTCCAATTTGGGTGTACCACAAGGTTCTGTTTTGGGACCAATCTTGTTTCTAGTCTATATTAATTCCCTCCTTGCACTTAATTTCAAAGGATCTCCTACTGGTTTTGCGGATGATATAGGCTTTTCTTATGGTTTGAATAGTCCTTTGGATCTAGTTTCCGACATCAATTGAGATCTAAGTTTATTGAGAAGCTGGTTTGCTGAGCACAAGTTGATTATAAGCTCTAAAACTAAAATAATATTTTTTGATTTGTCATCCCTCAACAATTTGGAAGCTAATATTTTTTTAATAAGGAACCGGAGTGCCAAATTACAAGTTGTTAAATTGCATGAGTACGACTTCTAACTCCTTTTGTGATAGTTCAAGTTGCAGTAATATGTGTTTTTTAATTGAGACAGTGAATGAATTTAAATACTTGGGGCTTTCAATCGATTCTAGAATGAGCTTCTCGTATCACATAGAAATTTTTAGGAAATATTTCCGTTGTACACTTAGACATTTTTTGTATTTGCGAAATATCTGCTCAACAATTTTCCATTCCAAACTGCAATATGGTATTGTATGTTGGGGAGGTGTTTATTTAAATAAAATTCAACCGTTGTTAATACTGCAGAAATATATTTTAAGATTAATATGCCGTAAACCTAGAAGACATCCGTGTTTTCCATTGTTCTACGACCAACAAATTCTTCCAGTCCGACATTTGTATTGCTTTAAAGTGTTTAAGACTTTATTTATGAAGTCTGGAAATCGAAATTATCGTTTAATCTCTAGTTATAATTTACGTGGAAACTTTTCGAACATGGTATCTGTACCAACCTTCCGAACGACTACTTTTCGTAATTTTTATTCAGTTTCATCATGTCGTTTATACAATAATCTTCCTCAATCCATCAGAGCAACAGCAGTGCCTGAAATGCGTTTAAAACTTGTAAAACACTGGCTATTGAATTTAGATTACAATAGTTTAGAATCTATTCTTCATGATATTGTGGCTTAATTTCAGTTTAATCTTATTTTATTTTATCTTGAAGCAATTAAATCTTATATAAGTAAAAATTAAAGTTTTCTTTTGTAGCATTACGTAATTTATGCAGTCGAATTTGTTGTTCCTTTATTATTGTAAGCATATACCTATTTTGGATAGTACAAATTGTTTTAATAGGGTCACCCCACCCATAACTAATATTTAAATATATATAAGCCCTTTGAAGTGGCATTCAAAACTATTTTCTAATACTTAGTATATAAAATACAGAATGTCATGAATATTTCTTTATTCTATACTATAAGTAATTGATATTTGAATGAATTGGAAGAAAAATAAAGACATAATAAAGTATTCTATTCTAAAAAAAAATCATTCTGGGGAATATGAGTGCCAAAAAAGGTAGGGAGCCAGTATTCAGGCAGTACATTGGGACCCATAGATTACACGAGAACACTAATGACAATGGACAACGAGTCATAGAGATGGCAGCAAGCAATAATTTTGTGGTCGCGAGTAACGGTTTGCGCGTAAAAATATCCACAAAGCCACCTGGGTATCTCCTGATGGAGCCACTCGCAACCAGATAGACCACGTGTTGATAAACCGCCGCCACAACTCGTATCTGATGACGGTACGAACGTACCGAGGTGCCAACGTCGACTCGGACCACTATCTTGTTGGTATGGTGCTCCTAGCGCGGATTGCATCATCAAGAAAGACAGCATCCGCGAATCAGATTCGAGTCAACACGGCTGCCTTTCTTTTGTAGCATTACGTAATTTATGCAGTCGAATTTGTTGTTCCTTTATTATTGTAAGCATATACCTATTTTGGATAGTACAAATTGTTTTAATAGGGTCACCCCACCCATAACTAATATTTAAATATATATAAGCCCTTTGAAGTGGCATTCAAAACTATTTTTTAATACTTAGTATATAAAATACAGAATGTCATGAATATTTCTTTATTCTATACTATAAGTAATTGATATTTGAATGAATTGGAAGAAAAATAAAGACATAATAAAGTATTCTATTCTAAAAAAAAAATCATTCTGGGGAATATGAGTGCCAAAAAAGGTAGGGAGCCAGTATTCAGGCAGTACATTGGGACCCATAGATTACACGAGAACACTAATGACAATGGACAACGAGTCATAGAGATGGCAGCAAGCAATAATTTTGTGGTCGCGAGTAACGGTTTGCGCGTAAAAATATCCACAAAGCCACCTGGGTATCTCCTGATGGAGCCACTCGCAACCAGATAGACCACGTGTTGATAAACCGCCGCCACAACTCGTATCTGATGACGGTACGAACGTACCGAGGTGCCAACGTCGACTCGGACCACTATCTTGTTGGTATGGTGCTCCTAGCGCGGATTGCATCATCAAGAAAGACAGCATCCGCGAATCAGATTCGAGTCAACACGGCTGCCCTTCGCAACGAAGAGACCAGAAACAACTACGGTCAAGCGATAGGACTCGCCATAAATGCAGGAAGAGTAAGTCCTGAGGCTGATGTGCCAGGCGTAGAAGAGAAATGGACACGCCTTAGGAATACTGTCATTAGTACTGCTGACTCCATCTTATGAAGTAGTCGTAGAGATCGGAACGACTGGTTCGATGACAAAAGTAAGCTAGCGACTGAACGTAAGAATGTTGCGTACCGAGCAATGCAACAATCTCATAGAACGCGGGCTCGCGAAGATGAATATAAAGAGCTCAGAAGATATGAAAACACAGTTCACCGGCGAAAGAAAGCAGCCTGGGAGAAGAACCTCGTCCGTGAACTAGAACAGTACAGAGAGTAAGGACCGCACCAGTCCGCGGTATTACGCAATATACACCGCGTTGCACATACTGCAAGGAAAAATAGGGTTTTTCACTACGAATTTTCATTGATCGAAATGGTTTAAAATTTGTTAATTTTTCACTAAGTAGTTTTATTGAACGAAAAAGTTTAAAAGGTTTTACTTTTTTACTAGGAATCTTTGACAGTTCACTGAACTACCCGACTGCGCCAGTAAAGTTAGTAAAAACTCGATTTAATAAAAAAAAAATAGTTATTATGACCGTTCGGTCTTAGATTTAATTAATTTAAGATTTATTTTTGTTCCATTAACGATTAATAACTTTTCACATACTTGCCAAAGTGAATTGCATGAAGTTGAAGAGTGCAGCTAACATTCGTCTGCGTCTGCGTCTGCCCGGAGTGGACATTTCAAAATGGTATCCAAACTTCCAGACCATAATTTCATGCGAATCGCTTGAGAAATTGATTTGTTCCCGTAATTCCAGACCATAATGACCATATTCCTGAATTTCAAGTCTTATAGTCGCATCTTAGTCCTAAATACCGAATTTCATACGAATCGCTTGAGAAATAGCTTTGTTCCTGAAATTCCAGACCATAATGACCATATTCCAGAATTGCCATAGGTAAAAGTTTTATAGTCGCATCTTAGTCCTACATACCAAATTTCACACGAATCGCTTGAGAAATAGCTTTCTTACTGATTTTCCAGACCATAATGACCATATTCCAGAATTGCCATAGGAAAAAGTTTTATAGCCGAATCTTAGTCCTACGTACCGAATTTCACACGAATCCCTTGAGAGATTGCTTTGTTCCTAAAATTCCTGACGATAATGACCACATTCCAGAATTGCGATAGGTAAAAGTTTTATACTCGCATCTTAGCCCTACATGCCGAATTTAATGCGAATCGCTTGAAAAATTGCTTTGTTCCCGAAATTCCAGACCATAATGACCATATTCCAGGATTGCCATATGAAAAAGTTTTATAGTCGCATCTTAGCCCTACATACCAAATTTTATGCGAATCACATGAAAAATTGCTTTGTTCCCGAAATTCCAGACCATAATGACCATATTCCAGAATTGCCATATGAAAAAGTTTTATAGTCGCATTTTAGCCCTACATACCGAATTTCATGCGAATAGCTTGAAAAATTGCTTTGTTCCCGAAATTCCAGACCATAATGACCATATTCCAGAATTGCCATATGAAAAAGTTTTATAGTCGCATCTTAGCCCTACATACCGAATTTCATGCGAATAGCTTGAAAAATTGCTTTTTTTCCGAAATTCAAGACCATAATGACCATATTCCAGAATTGCCATAAAAAAAAGTTTTTTAGGCGCATCCTAAATTGTGAGTGGCTAAGTCCAAAATAGGATTTTTTATATTCCACGTATGACGCGTGTCATGTTTCGCATGTGAAAAGTTTGATGGTTTGAAATCGCGCCATTTTCTCGTTTTTTGAGGCCTTTTTTAACTACCTGTCGCACGACTTAGAGGGCTGAAATTTTGTGAGCTGCTCAACGTCAGGGGCCTATTTGGATATCCCGTTTTTGGCTCGTGTCGCGAGTCGTGTGTGGCGCGTGTGAAGTTTAGAAAAAAGAAAATTCTTTGATGTAGCCCCGACCTCAAAAACAGATATTTTGGCGATTATTACCAAATAATAAGCGATTGTGTGCCGCTTTTAGAATTATATATAAAACGAAGTTTTTTTACATTTACTTGTTTAATTTTCTACGTTAACTGCATATGTTTGTTTGTGGCTTGTCGCCAAATCTTGCTATCAATTTTTAACCCACTTCCTTAAGCCAGATTTTATTCAAACATGACACGCATGTGTATATCCGAAACACTTTCCGCACAAATTTGTAGTTTTCGGGTCCAGGACCGAGGGGCATCCATTTAATTTTTTTCAAAATTAAACCCATTTTACGTGTATCTCCGATGACAACACTTTCTGCAAAAATTTGGAGTGATCGGGTCCAGGACCGAGGGGCATCCATTTAATTTTTTTCAAAATTAACCTGTATTTTACACGTATCTCCGATGACAACACTTTCTGTAACAATTTGGAAGGCCCGAGGGGCTCTCATATAATTTCTTTCAAAATAAACCCCATTTTATTTAAACTTTGAACACATGAAAATTTCCGATGACAACACTTTCTGTAGAAATTAGGAATGAGTGGCTCCTATCTATTTTTTTTCTTTCAAAATTAGCCCCATTTTATTTGAACTTTGCACACATGTGTATCTACGATGATAATGAATAGCTGGATTTTATTCAACATTTCAAAATATACATTTGTATCTCTGATTGAGTAATTTATATGAAAAATTTAAATTTTTATGGTTTGGTTTTTAAATTCTCTATATTAACTTGGCGTGCCCGTGCGTTTATGGTTGGTTCGCTGGCCTTGTAATAAATTTTAAAACCACTTCCTGAAGCCCGATTTTATTCAAACTTTGAACACGTATGTATCACCAATGACAACACTTTCTGTTAAAATGTCCGTTCTCCTCTTTTTCCTTAAAGCACACGCGGTACCAAGCATATATTATTGCGAGCCTGAACGGCGAAGCTTATATTCAGAGGACATGAAAATTTTTTCAGCGAGCGTGCGTACGTTTGCACGTTTTGTACGTTTGTACCGTTTGTTTGCCCTGTCGTATATCTCGGTTTCTACCAGTCAAAATTTGATGGGACAGGTTTTAAAACAATTGGTTAGAGGAAACTGAAAAAATACTCAATTTACGCATCGGTATTGATTTTTTTAAGGTTTGCTTAAATGTGCTTTTTTCAGTCTATTTCTGAAATCCCTTATGACAGAAAGACCTAACACTTATGAATGACCTACCCTACATTTAACTTTGCATAGATATACATGCACGGGTGCTGTAGTGTAGTCATATCAGAATACATTAGTTCGTGGTTCTATATTAGTGGAAATTTTTGTTAGGAACTCGTATATCTTGGCTTGTACCAGTCAGAATTTAATGGGACTAGTTTTAAAACAATTGTGACACGTGTGGCGCGTCTGTTAAAAAAAATTTGTTAAAAAAAGAATGTTTTTTTTTAAAAATTAAAGAATGTTTTTAAAAAAAAAATTTCTGTATAAAATAAAAAATTTTCAAGAAAGTAATAAAAATAATTTTTTTTTCACAAAAAAAATGTTTACTTATTTTGTGAATTAAATGGTTACTATTGGGATTTTAAGATAATTCAGTGTTTAGACTGAATTACAACTATCCATATGGCGAGCTTAGAAGCTCGCTTTACTATCTTAAATATGGCGTGCCGAAACTTGTGATCAATTTTTAACACACTTCTTAAAACCCTATTTTATTCAAACTTTACGCACATATGTAAGTAAATATCAAATACGTTCACTTGTTTCCACAGGTCAACTCCACACACCAGCGACAGTATGCTGACTTTGCTTCGATTGGGATACCTTTAGTATAAATACAAGTAAATTAGATTAAGTCTTTTGAGTTTTGATTTAATAAAGAAGAAGTTGGTTCGAACTTAAAAAAATCATTTTTTATTTTTTTCCGCACGAAAAAACCTAGCTGGCGCCCAAGCATAATTAAAAAGTGTTGCAAGCGCGTAAAATTTAAATATTATTAACGCTACTCAAACGAATTTTTAAAGTGTTGTAAACGCGATCAAGTTCGAAATTAAAAATTTGCAAACAAGAAAGAATTGGAAAGTGTTTTAAAACGCAACCAAGTTCTAAAATAATAACAATAAACTCGAATAAGATCAAAAATCAATAATCGCTTGAAATAAAAATTAAAATTTTTCATGTAAATTCTCTAATGGAGATACATATGTACGCAATGTTTGAACCGGGTTAATTTGGAAAAAATTAATATTAGAGCCCACTTTACTTCAATTTTTCAAAAACGGTTCTCATCGGAGATGTTTTACATGTGTAAAAAAAATTTGTACGGGAAAATAATTCAAATCAAAAACTGAAAATTTTTACAAAAAGTTCGGTTTTTACAATAAGTGTTGTTAATCGGAGATACACACGTGTATAAAATTTGAAGAAAGTCGGGCTAATTTTTTAAAAAAATTTGTATTCTTTAAAGAAGAAGTTCTTTAAAGAAGAAGTTGAGTTTTTGGGCTTTATTGTATCATCAAAAGGATTAACAACAATTTGACAGAATCTGGCATCAATATATTTTGTCTAAAATGGATGCATATGATAAGGCCCTCCTCGATTGGACTAGTAACTACCTTTCTGACCAGGTTGTATTGGACGGTTTCAAATCGGTTTCACGGTTTCAATCCAACACCGGTGTTCCTCAAGGCGCTGTTTTGTCTCCGACTCTTTCTGATTTTCATTAATGATCCGCCACTTCTAATCCAATCCATTCTTTCGCTGACGACAGCACTCTTAACTTTTCATATGATTTCACGCTTTGTGCATGCCCGTCTTCGTCGCAAGTGGAACTTGAACAAAAACGTATTTTTACGGAAAGTAGTTAGTAGCGCATATAATAGAATTATAATCCTAAGATAAATCGCAATGTAAATACTGCACACTTAAAATAAGCTAATGCTACGAAAAATAGTCGGAGTGCAGAAGGTTCCAATCCAAGATAAATCGTAATGTACCAAAAATAAGTGCTAAATTAGAACTAAGAAAGTACTGCGTACTAAAAAATAAGCACTCTCATGTTCTAAGACTATTAGATAATTTGAAATTTGAAATGTAACCGCCTGCCGCCGCCGCCTGATGATTTTACAAACTGATAAACATTAAACAATAAAATGGAAAGTGCAGTGAACATTAAATCCTATAGTTCCCAGAAGCTTAAAGAAGAGCTAAGACGGCGTGGTCTAAGTACTGCGGGAAATAAGCAAGAGTTATTTCTCCGATTGCAACAAGGGGAAAAGCAGCAAGCTGGTGAAGTGTTTTCAATTAAGACGGAGTTAGTGGAGAGAAAAACGGCTACTTCGGAAGAAAAGGGTGGTGTGCCAAACATGGAAGCAATGCTTAATGCCATAATACAACAAATTAACTGTAAATTTGATCAGCATAGTAAGCAAATGAACAGCAAGCTGGACCGGCATAGTGAACAATCGCAGCAACAGAGTCAGGAGAGCAAACAGATGAATCTAGAATTGCGTTCCAAGCTAAAGGAGAAGTTGAACCAGCAGAAGAAAGATTTGAATTTTCAAATAAGTGATAATTTGGAACTGCAAGGACAAAATCTGAAGAAAGAATTGGATCGGTAAAATCAACAATCGCAGCGTCAAAGCCAAGAACTGAAACGGGAATTAAACTCCAAATTTGATCAGCAAATTCAAAAGCTTGATGTAATCCAAGAAAAGTTAAGAGGTGAAATGACTGGAATACAAACATCGCTTAAAGGTGAGAATAATGGAATTCATGAAGAAATGAGTGGTCTTGAATGAAAAATTAAAGAGTTTGAGACCCGATTGGACAATCGTACCCAGTTCGTCAGAGAGAATATTCAACAAAGCAGTACCAGAGTAATTCCAGAATCTTCTATTAACCAGAAAGGAATTTTGAAGCCACCTACGTTTGATGGCGACACAGCTTTTGTAAATTTCAAAGTCCAGTTTGCAGCTGCTGTACAACACAATAGATGGGGCGCTGAAGAACAACTAATTCTCTAATCCTAGCGTTGAGGGGCAAAGCGGCTGATGTATTGCAAAGGATTCCAAATGCCGAGATGAGTTCCGGAAGAATCTTGAAAGAGTTGGACTTGCGCTATGGACAGTCCACACCCAGGAGCAAAGCAAAATACAGCTCCAAATAAAGAAATAACAGCGAGGAGAACGGCTTCAAGAATTAATACGGGAAATAACTAAGCCAACACGACAAGCCTATTGTGGGGTTCCGACTAGTATTTTGGACGGTTTGGCAGTGGATGCGTTCATCAATGCCATCCGAGATGAACACTTGAAATTTCATTTGAGGACAACATCGAGAGGAAAAACAATGAATCAAGTATTGGCGTCGGCTTTGGAGTATGTAGCAGCTAAAGCCAGTGTGTCTTCGAACTTTGTTGGGTTACGCAAGTTGGAAACAGAGAACTCGCTCAAATAAAAGCGCTCATTGATGAGAAGTTGTAGAAATCAACCACTGGTCGCTTTCAAAACGAGAGAAGTAGCAGATTCGATTCTAAATTAAGGTGTTTTAGATGTCAGAAACCTGGACATTTCATTCGGTATTGCAAGAAGCGCTGGAAACATGATGAGACAGCCTGTGAATGGTGTCAATAATCTGGAAAGATTACGGCGAATAGATGCACAACATTTGAAAAAGGTGGAGCGATCGTCTTGTACCAGCTTTGCAGGGCAAAGGCTGAAGAAGACAGGGGAATGTCTCAGGGTCACAATACGCAGTACAAATCTTGGAAGGAATTGCAAAAGTTTGGTTGTTAATGGTGTATTGGAGAGAAGGCCTTGCGATTTTATTCTAGACACAGGAGCTTGCAGATCAATTGTAAGTCCTGAAATGGTGTCTGGAGAGAAAGTAAACAGAGGGCATCACTACAAGCTGAGGACAGCTACAGGAGAGGCTGCAGCCGTTAAGGGTGAACGTTTCCTTGCAGTCGAGTTTTGAGGATTAAGGTTTCGACATCGGTTTATTGTTGCCCGTGTGGAAGATGAATGCATATTGGGTCTGGACTTCATGATGGCGAACCAGGTGTCACTTGATTTGAGAAAGCAAGTATTGAGATGGCGTAATGTGGAAGTTCCGCTCAGCATGACCGGCAATCACAATGGTGGATCATTCAGGCAGTGTTGTGTCCCTGGGTACAAACAAAGTAGAAGACCGGAAATCCAAAATTGTTCAGTTGTTTCACGAATCACGGTCCAGCAGATGAAAGATCATTTGACAAGAGAGCAGCTTAGGGAAGAACAAGAGCAGGACGATTCAATTCGTCCAGTACTTCGATTGATGGAGCAAGGTGAAAGACCGCAGTGGCACGAAATTGCAACAACAAGTCCGACAGTAAAAAGTTACTGGGCTCAATGGCAGTCATTGAGATTCAAAGATGGACTAGTAAGGCAATGGGAATCTGCCGATGGTCTGTATTACAAATCAAAAGTAGTAGTGTTAAGTAGTGGTGAACACAGTTCTTCACGATGCACACAGTAGAACATCAGGCGAACATTTGGGAATTAAGAAAACCCTGGATAAAGTAAGAAGTCGATTCTTTTGGCTCAATTGTCGCAGAGATGTTGAAAACTGATGCCGAACGTGTGCGAAATGTGCTGCAAGAAGAAAACTGCAACAAAGAGCTAGAGGGAAAACGCATCGATACAAAGTTGTTGCGCCAATAGTTGGGCAAGATGCAAAGGATTCCGATCGAAGACCAATGGTGATCAATGTACATAGATCAGTAAAGAATAACGTCGTGAATGGTAATGAAGAAATGAAAAGAAAGCGTGAGTACTATGAAAAATTGCATTTGGCTATACATTTCCAAGACAAGAGAAGGGAAATTACAGAAACCACAGCAAAGTTGGGAAGAACCCTACAAGAGGAACAACGACGCAGTATATCAGATTCAACAAAACCCCAGATGTCAAAAGAAAGTTGTCTGCATCAACAGATTGACAAGGGACAACATCAGAAGGAGTGCTGAATATGTTCGGGACGAATAGAATTAAGGTGGGGGTAATGTTACGAAAAGTAGTTAATAGCGCATATAATAGAATTATAATCCTAAGATAAGTCGCAATGTAAATACTGCACACTTAAAATAAGCAAATGCTACGAAAAATAGTCGGTAGTGCAAAAGGTTCCAATCCAAAATAAATCGTAATTTACCAAAAATAAATTCTAAATTAGAACTAAGAAAGTACTGCGTAAAATAAGCACTCTCATGTTCTAAGACTATTAGATTATTTGAAATTTGAAATGTAACCGCCTGCAAGTTTGAATCATTGCGTACTGGTCAAACAGGTAGTCAGACCGGTTTGTGCGGTTTGCCCGATTTTTGTAAAAGAACATGATTGAACATGTAGTCTATTTTTAGAAGATGACTTATTACATATAAGTATCTTTAGTTGTAAATATGGGAATAAGGCTACAATTTTCTGGATATTTCTGTCTGCAATATTGGAAGTTTCTGGAAGCTTATGATTGAGTATAAATAGAGGCGTTAGGCCGAAGTAAGATGATTAGTTGTTTGGAATTTAACCAGTGCAGTTGTAAAAGTTCTTGTAAATTAGATAAATTGATACATTGTTCTCTCTCAACCCGATCGGAAGTGTTTTTCTTTCTCTACTTGCAAAATAGTTTGTGCTTATAAAACTCAAATAAAGTAAAATCAATTCAATATATATACTGAAAATTTGAACTTGAATTGAAAAATATAAATTTAAAATTCAATAAACACATAAAACAATGACCCATCAACAAAATGCAAAACTAATGAAGATGTCAAACTCTCCACTCCCATCATCACCATCAATTTACTCACACGTAGAAGCAAAAACACGAGCGGGGATAGCAAAAATTGCTAAAGTTTCACCAAAGGCATCGAAAACAACAACAACTACGTCAACAACAACTAGTGACGTCACTGAAACCCTCGCCTTGATTAAATTACAAGGTGAGTCACTCTCTGAACAACTTAGAGCCATGGAAGAAAACTTAACGACGAGAATCACCGTCATAGAACAAAAAATGAAAATAATCGACGAATTGGAACTAAATATAAATAAACTCAATGATCGCGTCACTGTCCTCGAGGAACTTCTTACACGGGTAGATTGTCTGGAGGAGGAGGTTCAAAAGAGAATCACAACAACAACGATGAACGAAAATAATCAAGCCAACTTATCTCACAACAACACTGTATGCACTGAAATCGCTAGCTTAAAGGCACAGATTGAAGCAATAAATGTAAAAAATTTAGAAACAGATGCAGTTCTTATCGGAATACCAACGTTACCGGGAGAGGTTTTAAAAAACACGTTTACCAACTTTTGTCACACGTTAAATTTTCAGCCACCAAAATTGTGTCAAATCCTCCGTGCAAGCCACAGAGAAGACTCCATTATAATTGTTAAATTTCTCACCGCACATGATAAAAACGGTACACTCAAGGCGTTTTCTGTTTTTCGAAGGACAAATTCCCGGCAATTATTGCTTAAAGATCTCGGTGAAGACTCGACCACCCCGATTTATTTCCACAAGAGCTTAACCAAAAATAAGCGAGTTATTCTTCGACAAGCAATTCGTATGAGGCGTAAGCATAAATTATTTTCGGTTTTCACTTCAAGTGGACTTGTTTACATCAAACTTACAAGCGATGATGTGCCAAAAACAGTTAATTCCATAGATATGCTAAATTCAATTACGACAAAAGCAAACAAAAAAACAAATAATGAAGAATTGTTAAATGAGGAGTAAAACAAAAACAACGACTACGAAGCTGCACAAAAGTGCAATGATGATGCACCAGAGCCGTCGTTGGAGCAACTTTAGTAATTTGAGTATTCTTTCATTTTCCACTGTAACATTCATTGCATTCTTCACAATTATTTCACTACTTTTTCTTTTATCAATATTTTTTATTTATGAATTAATGTTTTTCAAAATTTTTATTACATATAAATATCAATTAATTTTCTACCAATTTCTGTCAGAATCAATGGGAAATACTTTCAGCAATCCTTTTGTAATACCAAGTTTTCAATCACGGAATGGTTGTTTGGTCCACCTCAGGGGGCGTCTTAAAATTACCGATTGTAATGAGTGCAGTTGACGGTATAAGGGTTTTACAGGTTGGCAGTTCAACAAGTTTGAACAAAACTAGGACAATGTTAAACGTTTTTCGAAATAGATACGATGGATTATCTATTTGTCATATCAATTCACAAAGTTTGTTGTAGCATTTGGACGAATTCAAAAGCATTTTTAATGATAAAGCTATGGACATCATCTGTGTGTCAGAAACATGGTTGACTGAACAGGTAGATAGCGGTTTTTTGATCACGGGTAACTATAATGTATTTCGTTCTGATCGTGTAGTTTTCAGGGGTAGAGGTGTAGCTATTTTCAAAAAAAAACTTTAAAAAGCAAGTTTATTAAGAGTGATGACAGTAGTAATGAAATACAATACCTTTTTATATACGTTGCTTGTGCAGCTGAAAAACTGTTAGTTGGTGCAATCTACAAACCTCCCCATATAACGGAGTCAAACACCATCACAGATGTTCTAGAAGAATTAACATCTGACTATAACCACATTCTAATTGGGGGGGACCTAAACATTGACCTGTTAGATATTCAAAATAATAGGATTAAACATTTCAGAGATAGTCTCTTATCTCTCGACTTGATTACTGTTAATAGTAATACCCCTACACATTTTACATCTTCTAGCTCTACTCTGCTTGATGTTTTCCTGGTCAACCAACCTGATCTTGTCAATTTTTATGGGCAACTTGATGTGCCCGGATTTTCCAAGCACGATTTAATTGTCGTTTTCTATAACATTCGATTAAATGCGATTGTAGCAACGGAAACATTTCGTTTAGAAATTTTAACTCCATAGATATACAATCACTAATAGCAAGTATTTATAGTTCTAATCTTGAAAATATATATCATCTCTCTGACGTTGATGAGCAAGTACGATTTTTTACAAATACAATTAATAATCTCTTTGAAACGTGTGTACCTATTAAAACTATAAGAATTAAAAACCCTGATTTAGGATGGTACACCAGCGAAATTTATAAACTTATCATAAGAAGAAATACAGCTTATAGACGCTGGAAAAGATTCAGACTACCACAAATGTTTCACCAGTATAAAAATTTAAGAAATGCAGTAAATGTTGAAATAAGAAATTCTAAACGGAGATTTTTTGCTTCAAAATTTAATAATCAGTCTTCCAAAAAACTGTGGAAAAATATCAAATCTTTTGGTTTTGCAATGCAAAAAAAGAATGCTGAAGATAATTGTGATGTAAATGAGCTAAGTTTGTAAATTCTGTCACAAATGCTGGTGTTGAGCTTGACAGAATTTTTAGCGGAAATGATGAGTTTCTTTCAAGTTTCAATTTTAAAAGAGTTTTTGAAGTGGAGGTATACAAAGCTGTAAAAGACATAAAATCGGAAGCTATTCTATTAGACAATATGCATCCTAAGTTTGTTAAAATTATTCTCATTTTTATATCTCCTTTCCTCACACAAATTTTTAATACCATCTTAACAAAGTCTTGTTATCCAAAATTATGGAAAGCTTCAAAAATAATTCCAATCCTGAAGAAGTCAAGCACGCAACAAAAAGTATACCGACCAATTTCCATCCTACCCTTCATCTCCAAAGCATTTGAAAAAATTATGAGTCGACAAATTATAACGTTTTTGGAAACCCATAGCCTGATAACACCGACTCAATCTGGTTTCAGACCAAAACACAGCTGCACAAGTGCGCTTCTTAAAATAACTGATGACATACGGCAGCAAATTGACAATAATTTAGTAACAACTCTGGTTTTACTGGATTTCCCCAAAGCGTTTGACACTGTCTCGGATAATATACTTTAAAAAAAGCTTAAGAATTTTTTCTTTTTCGAAAACTCAGCTTTAACGCTACTTGGACAGTACCTTAGCCACAGAACTCAAGCCGTTTATGCGAACGGCGGACTATCTGACTTTCTCTCCACCGCTACTGGTGTGCCCCAGGGATCAATATTGGGACCACTCCTGTTCACGCTATTCAACAACGACTTTCCCTCTATACTCAAGTATTGTAATATTCATATGTACGCAGACGATGTGCAAATTCATTTAAGCTACCGAATTGGCATGGTTGAAGATGCAACAATCAGAATTAATGAGGATCTGATGAGTATAGCACAGTGGTCTAGAGAAACTCACCTTAAACTTAATACTTATAAATGTCAGGCAATTGTTATAAGTAATACTGCTATTGATATGTCATACCTGCCAAGTATCGAACTTGAGGGAAAAACATTCAAATACGTTAAAACAGTAAAAAATTGAGGAGTTATTTTTAACCAAACACTATCGTGGGACAATCATCTGGCAAGCTCAGTTGGTCGAATTTATGCTGCTCTGCATTGCTGGAAGTTGCCTTCTAGTCTCAACAAAAATGACAATAGCCAAAACCCCTTTTCTGCCAACCCTTTTCTACGGAAGTCCTATTTTTTTCTGTTTGGATAGCGCAAACAAGCGTAAATTCCAAGTAGTGTTCAATAACATTGTTCGTTTTATCTATAGATTACGTCGTTTCGATCTTGTTTCGGTACACGCAGGTAGTGTTTTTAAAATGGCTCTAAACAAGTATATAGGTTTTCTAAGTTTAACGTTTCTTTTTAAACTCATACAAACTAGATCTACTAATTATCTTTTCGAAAAACTAATTTTCCCAGTATCACAAAGAAGTAATATTCTAATTGTCCCTACCTTTAGAAATAGAAACTCTAAGAATCAGTTTTTTGTATATGCTGTTGGCCTCTGGAACTCCCTGCCGGCGAACCTGAGGGAACAGAACAGCTATATTTCCTTTAAAAACTCTTTAAAAAACCTATATAAATGCTGAAACAGATTAATCCCGCCCATTCTTGGACCTGTAGTGATCGCACAGAGCAACATGTCAAAAATGCAACGCACCGAACAAACCCGCGCTTGCTCGGTATATTTGGCATTTGGTTTCCGGCGAATAGAATGAAAAAGGAAAGAGTAGTTGATTAGTAAATCGCTTGGCACTCGGACGTGAGCTATATATTATATATATTAATCGTAGAAGATAACATTATTAGAATTAAGAAGTTTTATGAATAAAGATATAATTAAGTGCAAAGGAACAATCCTCTTTTAATTGCTTGTTGCAAAAGTGGGAATCGCTAAAACCAAACCCCACAAGTGGTGACCCCGATAAAAGAACATACATAACCAATGTGGTATTGTTCCAAAATTTCTAATAGCGTGGTTTTTTAGTTTTGTTCTAGAAAAATTTCTAATAACGTGGCTCGATAATGTTCGGAAATATGCAAACGTTGTTTTTGTGCATCAAATATTTTTCACAAATTAATTTGTAAGAACAAATTATGTGCACCATACTTCTTTTAAATAATCTACATCGAAAAATGTAATAATTTTAATAAACTGAAAAGAAAAAATTCCCCGTTAAAAAGGCAAAACTTAACCAAAAACCACCATATCCAAACAATAACAACAACTACAAAGAAAAACCAAAGCAAATCCAACTCATCCACCAAAAGTCCGACGCCACAGTTATTCTCACTCAAATGTAATAAGAGTGACAGAAAAACCACTCAAGCAAGCTTCAGCAAACGGAATACAAAATCACAACACAATATTATCGCATGCGATCAAACCCCAACATGAAATATTGGCACTTGTTTTTTTAAATAAAAATTTTTTCTTCTCAAATTTTTATTTCCAAAATTTTTTTTCTCAAATTAGTTATTGAAAATATAAGTTTAAAAAAAATGCCAATATCGAATCCTTATCGTTCAAATTTTTTTAAAATTAATTAAGCATTTGAATTACAAATTACAACAGGCATACTATAATACATTTTTTTATATTGTATTTCATTACGTAAACGAGCTATATAGCAAGTGATGTACATATATATAATGACATTGATCGACTTAAATTATAAAATTTAAAAAAAAAAATTTAATAAAAGTTTTCAAATTACACATTCGTCTCTCGGTCGTCGTCATGCCTACTGATAGTACTAACAGTAACGAGTCAAAGGGCACTGCAAGGGGCGATCACGCAGAAACCAGCAGCGGTAACAATTCAAATAGACGTGATTTCGAAACTCATGACGGTAGCGACACACTTAGACAAGACAGCTGTAATTCGATATCGGTAAAACTACACCCTTTTTGAACAAAATCACCCACAGTATGGTTCATTCAGGCAGAAGCACAGTTTGCAATCGCGAAGATTAGCAGAGACAAGACGAAATACAACTACATTCTTGGAGCTTTACCGCAGGATGTCCTCGAGACTGTACTAGACTTTGTTACAGATCCTCCTACTGACAATGTCTATGAAAATTTCAAAACGACTTTAATAGAACGTCATTCTCTAAGCGAGGAGCGTCGAATTGAAAAGCTACTGTCCAGTGAACAACTTAGGGATAGAAAACCCTCCGAATTTTTAAGAATACTAAAGCAATTAGCCGGTGCATCTGGGATCATAAGCGCTGATCTTATTCGCAAACTGTGGCTTCGACGCCTACCGCAGGTGATCAATATTACGCTCATATCACACGAATGGGAGAGAGAATCGGATATAACGTCTATCGCCGACAAAATATGGGAAGCATCAAACTCTGTTCAGACCATATCCGAAGTTCAAGATAGGGTAGAGTACAGTAACAGAACCAGGGGCGATGACGCTTCGCAACTTCGAAGCGAAGTATATGAGTTGAAAAAAATTGTGAAACAATTAACAAATATAATCAGTCAGCGCGACACTCGGTCACACCGTGACACGAGAAGAAGCAGCGTCGATCGAAACAGATCAAGCAGCAGACAACAAATCTGCTGGTTTCACAGAAAGTTCGGTGTGAAAGCACGAAAGTGCGAACAGCCGTGCAACTACAGAAATTCTTCGTTCTCACAAAAGCAAATTGAGAACAATAAAAAAAACTAGGTACCCCAGCTGTCTCAACGGCAGACAGTTTGGGTAACGCGATGCCTAGCCGTCTTTTTATTCGCGACCCAGAACACAACATAACCTTCCTAATTGACACTGGCGCAGAACTCCCTGTGATTCCTCTTGACCTTGTCCCAACAGTCAGAGCTACGCCAAGCTTCACTCTTTGCGCAGCCAATGGTACGCCCATAGGCACGTATGGCACAAATTGTTAAAAGTAAACCTCGAGCTCGTCTTTTTATTCGCGACCCAGACAACAACATAACCTTCCTAATTGACACTGGCGCAGAACTCTCTGTGATTCCTGTTGACTTTGTCCCAACAGTCAGAGCTACGCCAAGCTTCACTCTTTGCGCAGCCAATGGTACGCCCATAGGCACGTATGGCACAAAGTTGTATAAAGTAAACCTCGGGCTTAGAAGACAATTTATTCAAGAGTTCACCATTGCAGCTGTAGACCGACCATTGATAGGGGCTGATTTCCTCAAGAAATTCGGATTGTTAGTTGACATTAAAAATCGTAGACTTATCGACTCAACTACCAACATTCACATATGCGCAACGCAGGCTATTGTTGACACTCCAACACCAAAACAGCTTTTTCCTAAGGACGAATTCAGTGCAATTCTGAAAGAATATCCGTCACTTACAGCGCCCCCGAATTTCAATCAGCCAGTAAAGCATACGGTTTTGCACCATATTGTGACAAAAGGCCAGCCACCTTTTTCGAAACCTCGCCGACTGAATGTGCAATAACAAACGGCTGTGCGCTTAGAATTTCAGCACATGGTAGATCTCGGTATATTCCGATCGTCAGCGTCACCTGTTGCGTCACCGCTGCACATGGTGGGAAGAGGGCAGCGAAGACTGGAGACCATGCGGAGACTACAGACGTCTTAATGTCATAACGACTCCCGATAGGTATCCAAGCACTCACATACACAACTTTTCACAAAATCTCAACGGTTGCAAAATATTTTCGAAAATTGATTTAGTGAGGGCATATCATCACATACCTATAGCTCCGGAGGACGTGCATAAGACAGCAATCACTACTCCGTTCGGTCTGTTCGAGTTTGCCAGAATGCCATTTGGTCTTCGAAATGCCACTCGAACTTTTCAAAGGTTCATGAACACAGTCGTTCAAGGACTAGATTTTGTCTTCACCTACATAGATGATCTTCTGATAGCCAGCTTTAATGAAGACGAGCACAAAGATCATCTAAGAACACTATTTAAACGCCTCGCAGATTACAGAATTTGTCTAAAACACGAAATGAGTATTCGGAGCATCAAAGCTAAACTTTTTAAGTCATTCCATCACAGAAAAAGGAGTTATACCATCGAAAGATAGAATAGATGCGATTCTAAACTTGCAACCTCCCAAAACGATCCGACAGATTCAGAAATTTGTCGGGATGATCAACTATTATAATCGCTTCATCCCAAACTTAGCCACTATATTAGCACCCATCCACACTCACTTAACGGAGCTTTAGAAAATAAAGAAAAACAAAAACCATTTTAGCTGGCCGGAGGAATGCGATTCAGTCTTTGTCAGAGCAAAGGAAAGTCTGTCGAAAGTAACATTACTGGCATATCCTATCGAACACGCTCCCATAAGCATCACAACAGATGCATCAGATAGTGCTGTGGGAGCAGTGCTTCAACAATGCCGTCAGGACAATTGGGAGCCTTTAGGCTTCTTTTCAAAGAAACTTTCCTTAACAGAGCAAAAATATGCCGCATTCGATCGCGAACTTTTAGGGATATACCTGGCGATCAAACATTTTCGCTACTTTGTAGAGGGGAGAGATTTCACAATATTTACTGATCATAAGCCATTAACGACAGCATTGATATCCAAAGCTGAACGAAATCCACGTCAAGCACGACATCTCGACTACATCTCCCAATTCACAAATGACATATGTCACATTCGTGGCAAAGACAATGTCGTAGCTGATCTTCTGTCACGCCAGGAGAATGAAAAGGTCGAAGAAATAGCATCGGTATCTCTCACCCTCACACGAATAGAAAAACTGAAAGTAGGAGATAACGAACTAAAGTCATTCCTGGCAGACAAATCAAAGAATGTCAAGTCAAACGTCAAGTTAGAACTAATAAAAATCCCAATTTCAAACGAGCAAGTATGGTGTGAGACAAGCACTAGTACCAATCGTCCATATGTCCCACAGCAGCTTCGTAGAACAATTTTTGATTCACTTCATAATTTACTGCATGAAGGGGTTAGAGCCACGAGGAAACGAATCACGTCAAGGTACTTCTGGCCCTCCATGAACAAAGACTGCAACCTATGGGCAAAATCTTGTATCGCCTGTCAGCGATCAAAGGTCCATAGACACACTAAATCAAAACTCGAGACGTTTGAAATCCCGGCAGGACGTTTCGAACATGTTCATATGGACATTGTTGGCCCTTTGCCACCATCAGAGACCGCATATACGTTCTTACCATTGTGGATCATTTCACACGTTGGCCAGAAGCTTACCCGATACGCGACATGACCGCTGCAACCATTGCAAGAACTTTCGTCCATGAATATGTCAGTCGATTTGGCGTCCCTGGACAAATTACAATGGAACAAGGTACTCAATTCGAGTCAAAATTATTTTCAGAACTCACTAATTTGCTCGGTTCGCATCGAATTCGTACTTGTTGTTCCGCGGCCGAACTTGTATACGGACAAACTTTGAAGGTTCCAGGAGAATTTTTTTTGAACGACACTAAGAAAGAAAACATAGAGAACACATCTAAATTAGTTAACCAATTGCGACTCAACATGCAAACCGCAAGCACGCAAAATAGCAGACAGGCCAATCAACGCAATGTTTATGTCCCAAAATCACTAGACAGCTCGGATTACGTTTTTGTTGGGGTTGACAGAGTTCGTCCTGGTCTGACAGCACCATATGAGGGACCTTTCAAAGTGTTACGAAAACTGAGAAAGCAGTTCATTCTTTCCATAAAGAATAAGAACGTCACCATTTCAATTGACATATTGAAACCAGCTCACATCATCCCTAGAGAGAGTAACAGCATACGTAGGAACAGACATGTACACTTTGCGCTATAAAACCGATTAAGAACGATTTTTTTTTTGTACGCTACTAGCTGAAAGGGGAGTATGTAGTGATCGCACCGAGCAACATGTCAAAAATGCAACGCACCGAACAAACCCGCGCTTGCTCGGTATATTTGGCATTTGATTTCCGGCGAATAGAATGAAAAAGGAAAGAGTAGTTGGTTAGTAAATCGCTTGGCACTCGGACGTGAGCTTTGTAGATTACATATATATTAATCGTAGAAGATAACATTATTAGAATTAAGAAGTTTTATGAATAAAGATATAATTAAGTGCAAAAAGGAACAATCCTCTTTTAATTGCTTGTTGCAAAAGTGGGAATCGCTAAAACCAAACCCCACAGACCCATTTGTGATACCCGTGCCTCAACTCGAGCACACGGGTCTACCATTAGGCCTATCTTCGGACGTACTAACCAATTTAGAGATTCAGACCCGCACTATAGTTATGTGGAATGAATTGCACGATTCTGTGTTTCCGCATTTGTATGATCTGCAGTCATTAAAGACACACGTGCATAGACATCTCATCTTTTCATCTCCCTAATTTCCTTACGTCCACGCTGTGTCTGACATTATTAGGGTGCAAATCTATTTAGCGTGTGTACATTATAAAAAAAACTTGTATCTACGATGGAAAACTATTTTTGTAAAAATTTGGAAGTGGCCACAGGACAAAGGGGCTCCCATATAATTTTTTATAAATTAACCCGATTTATCTTAGATTCTATACACATATTTATCTCCTTTTTTGTAAAAATTTGGACGTGGTCGGGGGCTTCCAAACAAATTTTTTAAAAAATTTACCTGATTTTATTCAAACTAATTGTGTATCACCGATTAGAGAATTTACACGAAAAATTTTAATTTTTATGGTTTTTTTTATCGGTATGATTACTTGTAATAATTTTATGATTTTATAATTAAAAAATATAAAAATAAGTGTTATTTTTATTACTCGCATACTGTCCACAAGTAGGTCGCTGACGTCACAGTATTATTGTCAATTAATGACGAAAAGCAATCGATCTAGTTTGTCATGAAATGCAACACTTCCAAATTTACCACGAAAGCATCACCTCAGTCTGGCTGCAATTGTTTGCAAAGCCGGGTTGGCTTTACAAAGCAACAGCTTTTGGCTTTAAATTTTCGATGCATTTTAATGTGTATGTCTTAAACAAAACAACGCCTTACGGTGAGCGCTATAACTAAAAAATGGCTTTAGTTATAAATCCTAAAAACTTTTTGGATTTATTTGCGGCTTTATGCTTATGCGATTGTTGTTGTAGGCCAAGCTGGATCAGCCAAAGCAACACAGTAATTGGCTTGTTGGCAGGATTCGATTGGTGGATTCCAATCGGATGATGAGAATTTTTTTTTGCAACACGGTTGGAAATTACCTAGCGTGACATCGGAGAAACGTAGAGAAAGAGAGTGAGAACATTTTCGTGGCAGTCTGATTTGAAAGTTGAAGGGAAGAGTTCGTTTTTGTAAGTGCAGCCTGTGTAGAAAACGGCATCAACATAGTAATTATAAAATTCAAATTAGATTGAGTTCGTGTTGAAATCATTTTTGGTACTGCAGTGCTATACTCGTAAAAAGAAAAAGAAAAATAAAAGCTAATAACGTTGAATTAATTGTAAGTCCCTAAATAACTTGTAGTGAATTTGCCAAAGCATACGTCGAAAAAAAAGGAAATTTGAAAATGGCCGACTATAATTGCAGGCACCCAACGGTCACGTCTCATCAAATCCGTACTAGGTAAATTGTTAAGAAATGCCGGGTTTTTTTTTATTTAAATACTGGAAACTTGATTGTGTTTTCCTTTATTTTGGGTTGTTTTAAGTATTACAAAGTTACGAGACGAGTAAATTTACAGTCATATATATAATTCCGTAGAATTTTGGATACCAAACCATAATGGCGCAGTTACTGCAATTTCGTGATAGTGGTGGTGTGTGAGGTTGGCGGGGCGAATTCAAAGCAATTCGGAAAACAACATTAAAAAAACGCAAATAAAACCTATCAAAAAAAAGTTTTTTTTTTGTTGTCCTAGCGCATCGAAGGACACTATAATCATAGCGTGCGTTTTTCTGTTGGATCGGATCTTTCTGGATCTTACTATGTGAATTGGTGACGTGTTTTTTTCTGAAACGCATAAAATTTTCGTGTTGATTCGTTTTTCTAGCCGAATAGAACGCAAAACCCACACTTAAGTGACTTCCCTTCGTTGACAATCATCGTCGTGTGTGTGATAGCGGGTTACGCGATAAAAAAAAGGTCGCTTCCCCCTTAACAGTGTACGCTGATCGAAACCGACAAGCTAGTCCCAGGTTTTTTTTTTGCTTGGCCTTTTTGCCATAGCCCCATTTTGGGCTATAGCAAAAATTAGCATCAGCATCATTGTCGTCACAGCGTCTTCACATCTTCGGCAGCATCAGCATCAACGTCGTCACAGCGTCGTCACATCATCGGCAGCATCATCATCATCATCCGCACAGCGTCGTCACATCTTCGTCAGCCGCATCATCATCGTCAGCGTTTGCAGCATCATCGTCGTCGTCACACCGTCTTCATCAAAGAAAAAATCAAGTATCGTCTCTTTTCTTTTTCTTATATATATATAATCACGAAAACATAATTGAATTCGAAATATATTGTTTTTTTTTTCATATATGTATTACACTACTACCATATCTCATAATATTAGTATCATATCCTTTTTCTTATATATATATATATATGTCATAAAACATACTGTAAGTTGAAATGTATTTTTTTTGCTTATATCTACCGTACACTATTATCCTTGTTATAACTTTATTGTATTGCCTAGTCTGTACAACATTATACTGTCGGTGCACCACAATTAGCAAGTAGGTTACTTTTGTATATTAATTAGTAGGTTAGTTACTTTTGCATATTATATTAAATAGGTTGTTGGCAACCTTGTTGGAAAACCGTGCGTTCTTTTTATTATTGGCAGATAGAAACACATATTTTCTAAAATATAAAAACTCCAAAGTAGATAATTTAAATATTTAATGATTCATGTTCGTAGACTTTGGGTAAAAATTTAAAAAGACCACTTCTGTCACATTTATTCGTTATTACAAAGTTAATCACTCAAGCAGAAACCTTTATATGTTAATGCTTTGCATTCTACATACCAAACTAGCATTTATTAATGTTAAAAGATCTTACCCTTTTACACAATGTGCTGCCGTGAGTACATATCGATCGTTGATCAGAGTCCCACCGCAATAAAAACGATTTAAATAGCTTAAACGTGCCATCCATGGGAATTCATTTGCCCCGGTAGTTTGGCCACCTACAATACGTGATTCGTCGTTGCGTTCACCACACACTGTAATAAAAATCAGATACATATATATATAAATAAACCTAAGCAAATTTATGAGCAAAACAATGATTGGATTTGATACAGTTACTTTAATGTTAGTTCTGTTATTTATTTTAACTACCTTTTCAATAATGTTGGTATAGAGTGTATAAGTACACTATGTACATAAAGATCTTTTAATGTTTAGCATAGATTATTAGCTATGTCCGTTTTACAAAATTTGGTAAAATACATTTACAAATTTGTGAACATGTATATTTTAATTTTAAAATATACATAAATGCATACATTATTATATTATAGATATTATTTAATTGAAACAAACAGTATGTATATAGCCAATTAAATTTGCTAAATTCAAGCACGAAACTAAACATTGTAACAAATGGGAGACTTATTTGGAGTTAGTGTCGCCAAATGTGTACTGCAATGACTGATCTAATGAATCGCTCACCTATTACGGAAATCAACGGAAGAGGAACGAGTGGATAATCAGTATAGCTGCTGATGCTACGAGTCTGTATGAGTCATGCATTGGGCGCCATTGAACCGTTGAATGGAAATAAAACTCGTTGCTGTTTCTGGGTTCAATCACTACTACAGTCAGACCTCTTTATCCATACGGCGGGAAAAGGAGTGGGGTCTTGAACTATAGTGAACTAAGCTCCATCAATTATCAACAATAATGTAGTAGCTATATAGCTATCAAGAGAAAAAAAGAGAACAAGAAGAGAAGAAACCCTAAGGTAATCCTGCTCTCAGGGATCGAGAAACCCTGGGAAGGCTGAGCTCCTTGGAATCCTCCTCCTAGGATCAGGCAACGAAAACGCGCAACACATAGCCTCTCTCGCTTCAAGACCGTTGAAGGGTACAATCTACCCACCTACACGAGGTGATCCTGTCTTGCGGAATTCAACGGATCTAGAGGAGAGAACCTCGGTAAAAAAAATCCTCAATCCAAGGTGAGACACGTGCGCTGAGGGATGAATAGCCATGAGAACTTTGGTCGCTAGCACGGAACTCCGGATACCTGGTACCCTCCGGTTTCAAGTGACCTTACCACTGCAAGTGGCTCTGCGGTGGCGGACCTTTCCCTTCCTCATCTTAAAAAATCCATGGATAGATTTGAAAATATAAACCCTGAGGGCGGTGCTCCTCCAAACGCACCAATCTCGGAAGCCAAGGACCGTCAAAGTCCTACTTCCGAGATTAATCTCTTACAAACAGACGACAGCACAGACTCGTCTATAACCCTAACCGAGGACCACGTCCCAGCACAAGGCAAAAAAGAATAATGTTTTCGGTTGATATCAGCCGACCGTGGGGTTTGATCCCCATATCGCTTGATTTTCAAGCAGAGGTGCTACTGTGGTGCTATTCGTACCGGTGTAGTCAGGTTGGTTTTTTCCCTACTTGCGTTATGCGCTTACTGCCGTTTGATATGTTTTGGTGTGTCTACTTGTTTTTCATACATATATATATATATATATATATATATATGTATATAATTGTGTCGTTTTGGTTTACAATTTCTGTTTACGTACATATGGATAAGGTTTGCTATGTAAATTTATTTGTGTTATACTTTGTATGTTCTTATAATATTTGCTATTTTACATAAATTTGCCGTGTGTACTTATTGATAATATTATATATGTTTATATGCTATTTATATATGTTAGCCGTATGGTTTGTAACGTCGTTAATTTGATGTGAAATTAACTTCGTTACATTCCCCTCCTACTCCGAGTGGGTAAAAAAAAAAAAAAAAATATATTTTCTTTAATAACTTAATTTATTGGTTTATGAGTATTAAAGCTCGGTCGGTGTGGTCACTTTTTCGGGATTACATTGTTGGCCCTTTGCCACCATCAGAGACCGCATATACGTTCTTACCATTGTGGATCGTTTCACACGTTGGCCAGAAGCTTACCCGATACGCGACATGACCGCTGCAACCATTGCAATAACTTTCGTCCATGAATATGTCAGTCGATTTGGCGTCCCTGGACAAATTACAATGGAACAAGGTACTCAATTCGAGTCAAAATTATTTTCAGAACTCACTAATTTGCTCGGTTCGCATCGAATTCGTACTTGTGATTATCATCCTCAAGAACTTCCACTAGTATTACTTGGAACCAGAACGGCAATAAAGGAAGACATAGGTTGTTCCGCGGCCGAACTTGTATACGGACAAACTTTGAGGGTTCCAGGAGAATTTTTTTTGAACGACACTAAGAAAGAAAACATAGAGAACACATCTAAATTAGTTAACCAATTGCGACTCAACATGCAAACCGCAAGCACGCAAAATAGCAGACAGGCCAATCAACGCAATGTTTATGTCCCAAAATCACTATACAGCTCGGATTACGTTTTTGTTGGGGTTGACAGAGTTCGTCCTGGTCTGACAGCACCATATGAGGGACCTTTTAAAGTGTTACGAAAACTGAGAAAGCAGTTCATTCTTTCCATAAAGAATAAGAACGTCACCATTTCAATTGACATATTGAAACCAGCTCACATCATCCCTACAGATGTTACTCTCTGCATACGTAGGAACAGACATGTACACTTTGCGCTATAAAACCGATTAAGAACGATTTTTTTTGTACGCTACTAGCTGAAAGGGGAGTATGTAGTGATCGCACCGAGCAATATGTCAAAAATGCAACGCACCGAACAAACCCGCGCTTGCTCGGTATATTTGGCATTTGATTTCCGGCGAATAGAATGAAAAAGGAAAGAGTAGTTGGTTAGTAAATCGCTTGGCACTCGGACGTGAGCTTTGTAGATTACATATATATTAATCGTAGAAGATAACATTATTAGAATTAAGAAGTTTTATGAATAAAGATATAATTAAGTGCAAAAAGGGAACAATCCTCTTTTAATTGCTTGTTGCAAAAGTGGGAATCGCTAAAACCAAACCCCACAGACCCATTTGTGATACCCGTGCCTCAACTCGAGCACACGGGTCTACCATTAGGCCTATCTTCGGACGTACTAACCAATTCAGAGATTCAGACCCGCACTATAGTTATGTGGAATGAATTGCACGATTCTGTGTTTCCGCATTTGTATGATCTGCAGTCATTAAAGACACACGTGCATAGACATCTCATCTTTTCATCTCCCTAATTTCCTAACGTCCACGCTGTGTTTGACATTATAAGGGTGCAAATCTATTTATCGTGTGTACATTATAAAAAAAATTTGTATCTACGATGGAAAACTATTTTTGTAAAAATTTGGAAGTCACACAGGACTAATGGGCTCCCATATAATTTTTTATAAATTAACCCGATTTTCTTTAGATTTTATACACATATTTATCTCCTTTTTTGTAAAAATTTGGACGTGGTCGGGGGCTTCCAAACAAATTTTTTAAAAAATTTACCTGATTTTATTCAAACTTTGCTAATTGTGTATCACCGATTAGAGAATTTACACGAAAAATTTTAATTTTTATGGTTTTTTTTTATCGGTATGATTACTTGTAATAATTTTATGATTTTATAATTAAAAAATATAAAAATAGCCATGAGAATTTTGGTCGCTAGCACGGAACTCCGGATACCTGGTACCCTCCGGTTTCAAGTGACCTTACCACTGCAAGAGGCTCTGCGGTGGAGGACCTTTCCCTTCCTCATCTTAAAAAATCCATGGATAGATTTGAAAATATAAGCCCTTAGGGCGGTGCTCCTCTAAACGCACCAATCTCGGAAGCCAAGGACCGTCAAAGTCCTACTTCTGAGATTAATCTCTTACAAACAGACGACAGCACAGACTCGTCTATAACCCTAACCGAGGACCACGTGCCAGCACAAGGCTCCATCGTGCCAAAATGTTCGGACACTTGTAACATTGTTCGCTCGGGTAACGCTCGCCGGTCACCCAGGGTTCGTTTTTGCTGGCTGGTTACAAATTAAAAAAGGTTTTGTTCGTTGGTGTTTCGTTTTATTATTCCATTTTTTTTTTTGTGTGTTTACAATCTTAATATATATGTATACCTACTTAAATAGTTAATACTTAAAATACGTAGTGAGCTACCTACGAGAGCTAATGCTGAGCGCGTGGGGCGTTCACGAAGAACGGCTCGGCTCGAAGTAGCACAGTCAGTAGGATGCAATATCAATCAACATCTACTGCTGCGTACTTGGAAGAGTCCTACTGAGCACACAGGGGGGCGTTCGAAGAGAACTGCTCGGCTCGAAGTAACACAGGCAGTGGATGCAATACCAATTAACATCTACTGCTGCGTACTTGAAAACACTTTGAGCACACAGGGGGGCGTTCGAGGAGAACTGCTCGGCTCGAAGTAGCACAGTCAGTAGAATGCAATATCAATCAACATCTACTGCTGCGTACTTGGAATATATCGTGGAACTTTATATTGGGCGTTCGGGCTGAACTGCACAGTTCCGTGGTATAACTTTTAAACAAGTGTAACAACAAGCAACACTGTTTAGGGTTACACCACTTCAAAAGAATCAGGCAGTGCTTTCCGATGGGAGAATTACTATTGTCGTGGTCTAGACGACGTACTCTTCTTCACACTTTCCCCTCTTAATTGTAAGTTTTCGCGTCCCATGTCATTCCTTAAATCTTTCGATTTGTTGGGAATTCTATTCCCTAAAAATATTGTAAAATAAATTATTCGTATACGAACAATTTCCGCCTTTTGGGTACTTTATTATTGTAATTAATTTTATTGTTATTATTGCTATGATGACATGCTATGATGACATGGCGCGACAGGAGTATTTTTATGTTTTGTAAAACAAACTAAAAAGAATAATGTTTTCGGTTGATATCAGCCGACCGTGGGGCTTGATTTTTAAGCAGAGGTGCTACTGTGGTGCTATTCGTACCGGTGTAGTCAGGTTGGTTTTTCCCCTACTTGCGTTATGCGCTTACTGCCGTTTGATATGTTTTGGTGTGTCTACTTGTTTTTCATACTTACTAATATATATATATATGTATATAATTGTGTCGTTTTGGTTTACAATTTCTGTTTACGTACATATGGATAAGGTTTGCTATGTAAATATATTTGTGTTATACTTTGTATGTTCTTATAATATTTGCTATTTTACATAAATTTGCCGTGTGTACTTATTGATAATATTATATATGTTTATATGCTATTTATATATGTTAGCCGTATGGTTTGTAACGTCGTTAATTTGATGTGAAGTTACATTCCCCTCCTACTCCGAGTGGGTAAAAAAATAAAAAAAAAGAATTTTCTTTAATAACTTAATTTATTGGTTTATGAGTATTAAAGCTCGGTCGGTGTGGTCACTTTTTCGGGATTACCTTTATTGAATAAATTCGGTTTGAAAAAAATTTCTCTCTTTTTATGATTTAATTTTTTTTTTTTTTTTGTGAACGACTTTTTAAATTAATAATGGTGTAATACTAAGTACTATTTTGAATAGTGCAAAAAAAAAATTCTTCCGATTCTTAAACTAGTAATTATAATAATGTAAGTGATGAATGATAAAAATAATAGAAAAAATTCTCTTATAATAAAAATAATAACAAAATTCTCTTCTTTTTTTTTTTTCAACTAATACTAATTCAATAATAATTCAAGTAACAATTCAAGTAATTCAATAATAATTCACGTAATTCAAATACAATTTAAATTTTCTGCTGTTGATGTGGTTGATGTTGGTGTTGTTGCTGCCGTAAATGTTGTTGTTGGCGTCTCTAATGGGGTGCTTCCGATGAGTTGAAGCGTAACTGAGCTGGTTTTGTCGGCTTTTAGCAGGATTGTATGGTCGTCTTGCTGTGTCCCATAGATCATTCCGCAGGGCCCACGTATTCGGAACCTTCTCTTTGGCCACCCGCTGGCTGGGGCCTCTGAATCATAACCCCCTCGAAAGCTTCAGGGTTGAAGGGGCTGCTCCTGGCTACTTCTGTAAAATCTGTTATCGGAAGTGTGATTACTGGCTTGGGTGTTTGGTCGGGTTGGATTATAGGGGTTGGTGATGATTTCGGTTGGGGTTGGGTAGGGGGTTTGTAGATTGTGTGAGAGAGGATGTGGACCTTTTTTGGGGATAGGTTGTCGGTGAGCGGTGGTAGCAACCTTGGTGGTTGAGTCTGGCAAACGGCAGTGGGGTTGCTGCGGTCCCAATGACTCGGAGGGCTGCCTCGCACAGGTGTGCCAGCTCGTTGCTGGTCAGCGGTCGGTTCGGGGGCGGAGGCCGCTTCTTCCAGGCGATATCCCGCACTGCTTGCTGGACGGTCTTTTGGCCGGTGCTGGATCGGCGTCGGTGAATCGGATGAGCGGTTGATGTTTATCGGATGACATCTTGTTCGGTACTAAATTTTGTTGCGTGAACTCGCTGTTGACCATACCTGCTGCGTGGGTTTTCCCAGTCTGTGGTTGGTAGGAGATTTGTTTGATGTCTTTCACTTGAATTAAGTGAAGGTTGTGTATGCGGTTGTTGGCATCGGGTTCGGTGTTTAGCGGTATGTCCGGTGATGACGGTAGGCGTAGTTAGCGACCGAAATTAAGGTATCCGGCGGAGTAGCCTGTCGTCTCGTTTCGGCTGGTGTTCATGGCCAGCATGTGTTCCGGGAGATATTCGTCCCATTTCCGATGATCTCTTTGGACGTATTGGGCCACCATCTTTTTATGACTCGGTTCATTCGCTCCGTGGGGTTTGCTTGTGGAGTGTAGGGCGGTGTGAATCTTTGCCTGATTCGGAGTTGAGCGAGTAGTTCTTGGAACTGCTTGCTCCGGTATTGGGTGCCATTGTCGGTTATTTAAGTTCTCGGACATCCATACCGGCTGAGGATGCGTTCCTTGGGTGGTTTCGGTATGACATAAGTCCATAAGTTGGTATTCTGAGTTTTCCTCCGGTTTGCTTTTGACTGCCTGTATCTTAGAGTGGTACCAAGGGCAGGTTTCAGTTTTCGGTAATAGTAATTTTATTGGGGTATTCGGTGTCGGATGTCTAGATAGAAGATCTGCTACGGTGTTCAGCGTGCCTTTTCGGTATCGGATCTCGTAATCGTACTGCTGTAACTCAATGGCCCAGCAGGCTAATCGTCCGGAGGGGTTTTCTATACGGTGCAGCCATCTCAGCGATTGGTGATCGGTATGTACGACGAATTTGTAGCCTTCTATATAGGGTCGCATTTTCCGAATGCCCCTACAGCTAAACATTCTCGTTCGGTGACCGAGTAGTTTCGCTCGGCATCGGTAAGGGTTCTACTGGCGTAGGCGATTACTCGCTCTTGAGTGTCGATGGATTGTGAGAGGACTGCTCCCAGTCCTTCGGCGCTGGCATCTGTCTGTAGCAGAAACGGTTTCGAAAAGTCTGGACAAGAGAGTACTGGTGCCTCTGTCAGCTTAGTTTTCAATGTTTGAAAAGCTTCTTCTTGGGCATCTTCCCATGACCACTTGATTTTTTTCTTAAGTAGTTTCGTCAGTGGTGCTGTAATGGATGAGAAATTTTGAACAAAGCGGCGATACCATGAAGTGATCCCGATGATACGGCGGAGTTCTTTAATATTGCGGGGGGCTATTAATGACTTGACGGCCTCAATCTTGCTAGGGTCGGTGTGTATTCCGTTCCGGTTTACCATATGCCCGAGATAGCGCATCTCTGCTTTCCCAAATTCGCATTTTTCGGGGTTGATTTTTAGTTTTGCCTGTTTCAAACGCTTTAATACCTCTGTCAGTGCCGTCATATGCTCTGTGAACGTACTCCCAATAACAATTATATCGTCCAGATAAGCGAATGCGTACGGCTCAAGTTCGGGGCTGATGATTCAGTCGAGTAGTCGTTGAAATGTGGCGGGGGCAGAATGTAATCCAAATGGCATTACTCTCCATTGAAAGAGTCCTCGCCCTGGGACGGTAAAGGCGGTATAAGGCCGGCTGGTGGGTTTTAATGGGATTTGCCAATATCCCTGTTTAAGATCAATTGTGAAAATGTACCTCGCGCCTTTCAGTTTATCCAAGATATGGTTTATCTGTGGCAGCGGGTAGGCATCTTTAATAGACAGCTCATTTAGTTGCCGATAGTCGACGCATAGCCTCCAGGTTCCTTGCTTTTTTTTGACGAGCACTATAGGTGAGCTATATGGGATATTTGATGGTTCTATTTTCTCTTCGGCCAATAGTTGGTCGATATCTTCGTTGATTACTGTTTGCATCGCTGGGTTGGTTTCTTGGTATATACCTTTGCTTAAAGGGTCGGTGGTGCTTGAGACGGATCTCGTGTTCGGTGATGGTTGTCGGCCCTTTGAAGCTTTCGAATATGGGTAGTTCTATAGCCAACAGTCGGTCTAGTTGTTGTTTTTCCGTCGCGAGACTTCGGATAATTGGCGGCCTTGGTTCAGGTTGCGCTGCTATAACATTTTCTCCACGGTTAATAGTGAATCCAAATTTTGCCAGGAAGTCTGTTCCCATCAAGAATTCATCCAACAGGTTCGGAATATACACGAATTCTTGTGTGAAGGACCATTCTCCCCAACTTAGGTTTAACATATATGCTTGCCGAGCGGTGACAGTCGATTTATCGGCCAAGGCAAATGTTATGGAGATCGGTCGGACTGGTACACGGTGCTTTATGCAATGCACGACCTTCCTGCGCCGGTGTCGATAACGACGTCGTACAGGCAATGTTGGAATTTGATGGGTATGGTGTATGAGGCGTGGGTTGAAACGAAAGGAGTGGGCGCGTCTAATGCCTCATGGTGTTTGGACGGCCCGTTGGTGTTTTCCGGTTTGCAGTTGCAATGTCTACTCTGTACATCATTTGTACCACATTATGAACAAAATAGTCGGCGGTTCTGACGACAAGTTCGACGAGTATGGCCGGGCTGGCCGCAAGTCCAGCAGCAGGTTCTTCGGTCGTAGTTACTGGTAAATTGCGGGCGGACTGGTGACTGGTGATGTGGATGTGTTACATATCTGGAAATCGGTTTATGATGCGGTATATGGCTGGTATGATGAGGATATGTTGCATCGTTGGTAATCGGTGGATGATGCGGTATATTGCTGGTATTTGGACCATGATGCGGATATGTTACATCGTTGGTACCCGGTATATGATGCGGTATATTGCTGGTATCTGGAACATGATGCGGATCTGTTACATCGTTGATTATCGGTATTACTGGTCGAGCGGTCTGGATCGGTGGACGGGGTGAGATCGTCGCCGGTTGATTCGCTGACCTAGTCTGGTATAGTGGTGATGCGGCCGGCTGAAATGGTGGTACAGTCGGTTGAAACGGTGGGGCGGTAGGACGCAATGCGGGCGGTCGTACTGGTGCGGGAGGAGGTCGAGAGGGGGGTTGCTTGTTTAAAAGGCATTCAAAATCCTCAATGAGTGAGGTTAGTTCCGACAGTGTCGTGAACTCCCGTCGTTTGATATAATGGCGATAATCCGGTCGTAGGTTATCATATATACGATTTAATTTCTCCCCGGTAGAGAGTTACATCTGCCATCGCATTAACGCTTGTATGGACGTTATACAATCTTTCCCTTTCTCTCGGCTGTTCTGCGACCGGTTTCGGATGCGGTCTAATAATTGTTCAGAAAATCGTGGCGGTAAGAAGAAGCGCCGTAATTCCTCGCTAAACGCTTCCCAAGTACTCAGAAACTCCTTATTATTTCGGAACCAAATCAGCGCGTTCCCTTTGAGTAGCTCTGGTAGTGTTCGTACTACCCGGTCGAGCGGCAATTGGTAACATTCGGCGAGTTCCTCCACCCTTTCTAGGAACTCTAATGGATTACTATTTCCCCCTTCGTACCGGACGTTCCACCTTCTTACCTTAACCATCACTTCCGCATCGGAAGGACGATAAGTCTGTGTCGGTTGTACTTCTGAGTAGGAAGTAAATGGAATGCTCGGTGTCGGTTTCGGTTGTAAATGGATTTCCATGCTCGGTGTTTTCAGGTTATGAGTCTGTTTCCGTTGGCTTTGAGTACGTGATGTTCGGAATTTTTGGCCGGTGTGTGGTTGTGGTCTGGGATTTCATGCTTGATAGTAGTGTGTCGGTGGTGAGCTTCGGTTCGATCGTTGGTAAATCGCTACAAGATTTGTGTTTCTTTAGCTCGGTAGAGAGTAGTTTGCGTAGCTCATCTACACTACCACTTTGGTTAATACCACGACGACACAGTTCGTTTAATAACTCCTCTTTCCGAAGTGAGTATATTCCGGAAACACTAAGCCCAGTCTCCTCGGTGAACATTATTATAGCTTTTCTCTCGGCAGTATTTGACAATTTGTATATTTCTATGGTCTGGTACTCCTCGGTTGGTTCCAAGACTAATTTTAGTAGTGACGCATTAACCAATGTAAAACAAGTTGTAATGCCGTGTTTCTGCCGGTAAGTGGTTTCTGGTCGATTATTTTGACATGGAAAGAAAAATATGGGTTTCTTTTCTCGGTCTCGGTCGGTGATACGACTTTAAAAGTCGTCCCTGCTCGGGCGCACAATTTGTAACGTTGTTCGCTCGGCTGACGTTTTCGGTTGATATCAGCCGACCGTGGGGTTTGATCCCCATATCGCTTGATTTTCAAGCAGAAGTGCTACTGTGGTGACCGGTGTAGTCAGGTTGGTTTTTTCCCTACTTGCGTTATGCGCTTACTGCCGTTTGATATGTTTTGGTGTGTCTACTTGTTTTTCGTACTTGCTAATATATATATATATATATATATATATATATATATACTTGTGTCGTTTTGGTTTACAATTTCTGTTTACGTACATATTGATAAGGTTTGCTATGTAAATATATTTTTGTTATACTTTGTATAAAATTAAAATTAAATTAAATCAAAATTTGATTTGATTTTCAAGTCAAACGCAAGCAAAAAATATATTCAAAAAATTAAAATAAATTTTATTTCAAATAATTGAAAATATTTTTTCATATTTTCATTTTAATTAAAATAACCTTTTTTCATTATTTCAAATTGTGTTTAATACCATACAGTAGTTATTGTTGTGTTAAAATATTTTAAGATTAATTTTTCATATCTAAAAGTGTTAAATTTATTGGTCAAGATCGATACAGAAAGCAAGATCTTAAAAAGAACAAATTGGTAATTTGAAAAACAAGAATATAAACAAAAGTGGAGTAGATTTACCAAAGCGGAAACAATAGCCAATTAATAATCGCAGAGTCTGGTGCTGTTGGATAATTTAAACGACAAGATCATCACACTGAATCAACAAAAGAAGTCAAATAAAATCCAAACGACAAAAATTGCTGAACTCGAAAAGCGGTTACAGGTGTTTTCCAATATTGTTCATCAAGCGTGGATACTGCTGATAGCAATACAATCAAAACAAAGACATCATATCGTAACGTTACCAAAGAATCAGACACAAAAAAGCAGTTACGTTAAAAAGTATTGTTATTCAAGTTTTTATTTTATTTGAGTAGTTTTCAGAAGTAGAATTTTTATTGACTTTCTGTCTCAGTAGCTGTGCATGCCTTTTTCGTTTGTTAGGCCTGGTACTACAAACGAATAAGTAACGTTTTCACTGTTGAGTGGTTGGTTCGTAGAAATTCTTCTTATTATTGTTATTTATAATATTTTTTGATTTTTTATATTATTATTATCTTATTTTACGTATATTTTCATCATCTTGACGGGTTCGGTATTTTTAATTTGTAAAATGAACTCTTATTTTGAAATTCATTTCACAAATATTCGCGGCATTAAAAGAAATTTCAATTCGATCGTAGCACATCTTGACGCGAATAAACCTGCGGTTCTAAGTTTATGTGAAACGCAGGCCTCTTATATGGGTACCCCAAATGATTTTCAATGTCAGGGGTATTCTCGTGTCGACTGTTTGGTTCCTCATCGTGGGGTTATTTTATTTATACGAGAAGACATCAGTTTTAGTGTACCTAATTTTAATATTCCAAACAGTAATCCAATGTTCAATACGATATGGATTGAAATTGTAATTTCAAACCATTCGATATTTATTTGTTCCCTTTATCGTAGTCCTAATTTGTCACCTGATGACACTAATATTGAGTTTAATTACTTATCAGACACAATAGACAAGATTTACAAATCACCACCAACATCAGAATTGGTAGTCTTGGGTGATTTTAATGTCCACAATGATTCATGGTTGACCTATTCGAATGGTAGAGATCGATCAGGTGAAACCGCAGAACTATTTTCAAATGTTAATCTTTTCACCCAACTCGTTGATAAGCCAACTAGGTATCCCGATACTACTGGTCAATCACCTCACCTTTTAGATTTATTTCTTACAACTATGCCTGATAAATATTCAATTGATGTATCTGCTCCATTAGGTCTTTCTGACCATGCTTTGATAGTTGCCAAATTTTCAATATCACCAGCCCTTATAGAGACTACAAGTAAAAGGCTACTCTGGCACTATAAAAATGCTAACTGGGAGCTCCTGAACCAATTTTATAGCTCATTTGATTGGTCAACCTGTTTTTCCAGCAATAATGCTAATGAAGCATCACAACTTATCACGTCAACCATTTTGCTAGGAATGAAAAATTGCATTCCTTCTTCATTTAAAAAGAAAAATACTCATAAAAATAAATGGTTTAACGAACATATCAGGTCATCAGTCGCGTGTAAAAAAGCAGCCCATTTGGACTACGTTAATTGCACTTCTGAAGAAAACCTTGTAAAGTTTCGAATAGCTAGAAACAGATCAAACGCTATATTGAAAAGGTCCAAAATAATATATGACCTTAAGATTCGAGATAGCATGCGAAAAATATTGGATTCTGATTCAAACAGTCAAAGCTTTTGGTCGTTTGCTGCATTGGTTAAAAGAAACTTTGCAGACAATACTTCGTCTATTCCTTCTTTATTTCATAATGGTATTCATTATAGAACTAATATTGAGAAAGCTAATCTCTTAGCTTCTCATTTCGCTGGTGCGTCTACTCTTCCTTTAACTAATCAAAGCCCCCCAATTCTCCCGAATCTAGGCCCAGGTATGTCTAAAATCTATTTTCGGAAACGGGTTGTTTCAAAGATTCTGAAAGAACTTGACCCCAATAAAGCGACTGGCCCCGACGGTATTCCGCCATTAGTATTGAAAAGTTGTCATCATACTTTGGCAAAACCGCTTAGCAAATTGTTTCATCTCTCAATGAAGACAGGTGTTTTTCCATCATTTTGGAAAATAGCAAATATTCAACCCGTTCCGAAAAAAGGTGATAAATCGGCACCTACGAACTACCGACCTATTGCTTTGTTGTCGGTTCTATCGAAGGTAATGGAATCTATCGTTAATTTCAGACTAATGAACTATCTGGATTCGAATGTTCTTTTATCCGATGTTCAGTATGGATTTCGTAAAAATCGATCTTCAGGCGAACTAATGACGTGCATGACTCATTGTTTGGAGCGAAGCATTGAAAACCTAGGTGAATCAAGCGTTGTTTCCTTAGATATTGCTAAAGCTTTTGATAGAGTATGGCATGATTGTCTTATTAATAAGATTCGTGCGCTGAATTTACACTCCTCTCTCATTACATGGATTGAGAATTATTTATGGAACCGTAAAATAAAAGTTGTATTAAATGGTATATCTTCAGATTCACATGGGATCAATGCTGGCGTGCCTCAAGGATCATCCTTGTCTCCCACGCTCTTCTTGATATATATCAACGACCTATTGTCTTCTACAACCTGTGATATCCATTCATTTGCTGATGATACAACACTATCGGCCTCCATTGAGTTTGACAATCAAAAAGAATGTAATTCTCGCTTGAATGGTTCGCGTGAATTAATGAATTTGACTATTCTGTCTAATATTCAAATCATTCTTGATTGGGGCATTTCTAACAGAGTAGAATTTAACCCAAATAAATTCCAGTCTTGCCTTTTTTCTCAGAAGACAACTCAACATTATGTTCCTCCTGTTATTAATGGTACCTCTATTGCGAGATCTGATTCACTTAAGTTGTTAGGTTTAAAAGTATCAAGTGATCTTTCTTGGAAAGAACATATTTATGAAATTTCAAAAAGAGCTAGCCAATGTTTAGGCTTCATAAGACGTTGTAACTTCTACTTCACTCCCTCTGAAGTGTTAAGATTATATAAATCTTATATTAGACCAATTTTAGAATTTAATTCATATGTGTGGGGTGGTGCTCCAAGATCGCATTTGGTTCATCTTGATGGTGTTCAGAATAGAGTTATCCGTTTGATAAACGATGTAACCATTACTTCGTCTCTTGATACTTTGGAGCACAGACGAAATGTTGGAGCTTTATCTGTTTTCTATAAATTTTACAACGGTAAATGTTCTTTAGAAACCCGTTCTCTAGTTCCTGGGCCTTTTCTCAGTAACGTAAACACTCGTTTAAGGTGCAATCAACATAGATTTGCCTTAAAACTTTTTTCATGTAGAACCCAACACTTTAAATCCTCCTTTTTTCCTAGAGTATCTTCGATGTGGAATCAATTGGTCGAACACGTGTTTCCAGAATCTTATAATCTGCAGGCGTTCAAATTAGCCGTTAACAAGTTCTTGAAGGATGATGGTTAAAGTATTCATAAGTTGTTTCTTAATATATAAAAAAAAAAACAAAAAAAAAAAAAAAAAAAAAAATTTATCAGTATTTTTTAAATTATTTTTATAATTTGTAATATTTTCTTGGTCAAGGTTTTTTGTAGTTTTCCCTGACCATGATTCATTGATAAAAGTATTTGGACTCGCGTCGTTCTAAATTCGTGTTCGTTTTTCGTATTGCTTTTCCAATGAATCAGGGAGAATTCTGAGAAAATAAATTGAAACCGGCTACAAACTTTCGATTCTTTCGATTTTTATTTTATTTTGAATTTAATAAAGGGCTTAGCCCAACTTATTGCCGTGACGTAAGTCATTCAGGGAGTCATCCCTTGGCAATAAGTCTCTATATAAAAAAAAAAAAAAAAAAAAAAAAAAAATGTTCTTATAATATTTGCTATTTTACACAAATTTGCCGTGTGTACTTATTGATAATATTATATATATTTATATGCTATTTATATATGTAAGCCGTATGGTTTGTAACGTCGTTAATTTGATGTGAAATTAACTTCGTTACACACTGCGTCCACTTCTACCACCTCTGACATAAGGGATGGGCTAACAAGCTTAGACCTCGAAGACAGAAGGAAGAAAAGACCACACCTAAGTGGAGCCGCAAGGAAACGTCTGAATTTCCTTAAACAGACAGGACTCTCCCATGACGAGGCACTAGCCCAGTGCCAAACAAAAATAAAAGACAGGAAGGTCACATCCACCATAAAGCGGAGCCGATCGAACGACTCTAGTCCCAAGAACCCGCCAAAAAGAGACAGACAAACTCACCCCCTCAAACCAGCCGAAAACCACAGAAGGGCAGGTAATACTGGTTCAGGCGAGGCGGAGGTAGCGGGCGGATCGAACGCAGCGTTACGCTACAGTGACTTCACGAAGGCCATCAGGTTGGCAATCACTGACCAAGGCTTTCCTGATGTTAAACTGAACGCGGCGCAAATGGCAACGATCCAAGATAACATCATGGACGCGGTAGCGGAGCTTCCCACCGATGGCATTAGCCCTAAATTTCTGGGCTGCAGGGCCAAAAGTGGTTGGCTATCCGTTAACTGTGCAGATGACGAAACGGCAGCATGGCTCACCAATAGGGTACCAACCCTGAAACCATGGCCAGATGCCAGTTTGAAAATAATCGGGGAGGACGAAATCCCTCGTAACCAGATTTTTTACGTCTATCTTCCGCACTGCAGGGAGACGAATGAGAAAATCAGCAGGCGCCTAGTAGTTCAAAATAAGGAGCTACGCAATGCAGAATGGAAAATCCTGTCTAGAAAAGACAGAGAAAATGACTACCTGCAGTTGACAATCTCGGCGTCACAAAAAATAACGGAGAACCTAAAGGGCTCCAATTACAAAGTAAACTGGCACTTCGGGTCCGTTTACTTCAGACTAAAGAAGTTTAAAGAAACGGACATGAAAACCAAAGCCAAAACCATAGAAGCGCCATCAAAACCAGGGCAACCTAGTCTGCCAAAGATGCATCCCACCACTGCCAACACTATAGTCAAACCCATTGACCGAACACGGAAACCGGGTCACTTGGGACACAAAGTCGGTATAAAGGCCTCAAAGAAGCACGGCTTATCGGCGGACAGATTGAAAAAGCCTCCCACAACTGTAGCAAGTCAGGGCTTACAGGTTGATCCAAAGAGCCCGATTACAAGACAAAGCGATGAGATGAGATGTGTGCAAATAAACTTGCATAGATCGAAGGCAGCTACTGCCAATCTATGTCACCTCTTCGCAACCAAAAACTGGGACATTGCTCTTATCCAAGAGCCCTGGACCAAAATCGAAAAAATTCTGGGATTCCCAAGTAAATTAGGTAAGTTGATTTATGACAAACAAAATGGGAGACCAAAGTCAGCAATTCTGTGCCATCACTCTCTCAATATTTACTCCATAAATCAATCTATTTTCAGAGATTTAGTCGCTCTCGTTCGCTCTCGCTCTCGCCACAAGGAAGCAAGAGCACCACAAACTTTGCAGCTGCCTACTTCCCAGGCGAGGAAGAAGACCCCCCTCCAGAAACAACACAGAGCTTTGTCAACTTTTGCACAGCTCAAGGTCAAAAATATATAATCGGATGCGATGCAAACGCACACCACATAGTCTGGGGAAGCACCAACACTAACATCAGAGGTGAGCAACTCTACCTATTGTTCATCTAAAAATATTATGATAAACAACGTGGGGAACGATGCAACCTTCATAAACGCCATACGGAGCGAGGTACTGGATCTTACCCTATCCGATACAAGGACGGCCAGCACGATCCATAAATGGCACGTAATGAAGGAGGCATCATTTTCCGACCACATGTATATTAGATTCAATATTGAAACTCCCAACAGGGCTCAATCCCTTATAAGAACCCCTAAACATACTAATTGGCGAGTCTTCTCAGACAAACTCAAATGTAACTTAACTTGTATATGTACCCCCATTAACTCTATTGCTGAACTTGATAACTCAGCAAACGACCTTACCGAGGCAATCATAAACGCCTACCACGCAAGTTCCCCTATAATTAGCATCAGGTGCACCAGGGACGTTCCATGGTGGAATCACGACCTGGAGGCTAAGCGAAGAGAAGTTTCTTAAACTCTTTAACAAAGCCAAGCGTACACACACCTGGACGGCCTATAAAACTGCCCTAACCAGATACAACGTGGCTTTAAGGGACAGCAAAAGGAAAAGCTGGAGAGAGTTTTGCGAAAGCATCGACACACTGCCAACAGCTTGTCGACTACACAAAGCCCTCTCACTTGACCACAACAATCCACTTGGTTCGGTAAAAAAACCAAACGGTGAACTTACATTCTCTAGACAAGAAACTCTTGAGTGTCTGGTTAAGAGTAATTTTCCTAAGTGCATCATACTAGATAATCAAGAAGTATGCGAGGATATAAACATGCACCCACACCTTATCTCAACTGAAGCCTATAGACGCTTAGACAGCATTTTCCCACCAGAAAGAATACGCTGGGCGATAAACTCTTTCGGACCATACAAGTCTCCTCCTACAGCAAGGCATTAAACTAATAGAACCAAAACTCGTAAAACTCTACAGAGCCAGTCACAGCCTAGAATACGTTCCAAGGAGCTGGAGAGATGTGCGGGTTCTGTTCTTACCAAAAGGAGGAAAGAAATCCCGAAATCGAATGTGCTCCAACGAATTTCCTTGAATACCAGCCAACACGCATACCAGACTGGTAAATCGACGGAAACAGCACTACATGAGCTGACAAGTGAAATCGAAGACACACTTCGAAGCAAAGAAATGTTATTATGCGCCTTCATCGACATACAAGACGCTTTTGACAACACTAGCTTCGAAGTAATTCAAACACAATCTAGATCAAGGGGCATCGACTCCTCTACCATAGGATGGGTCATGAGCATGCTAAGAAGCAGGAAGATTTAAGCCTCACTCGGCGAGGAAAGCATCACGATAGCGGCAACCAGAGGCTGTCCACAAGGTGGTGTCCTATCGCCCCTTCTGTGGCTATTAGTGATGGATCAGCTGCTCGCCAGGCTGGAAAACAACGGCCTAACTAATATTAGCTATGCAGATGACCTAGTCCTAGTAATTCGTGGCAAATTCGAGAGCACGATAACAGATCGCATGCAAATTGCTCTCAAACAAGTCAAAGACTGGTGCAAAGAGGTTGGACTAAGCGTCAATCCTGACAAGATAGTTTACACCATATACACCAAAAGACAAAAAGTAACGCTATTAGCAATACAATTTCAAGGCAAAACCCTTCAATTAATGCCAGAAGCCAAATATTAAGGGGTCGTGTTTGACAAAAAACTAACATGGAAACCCCACATATCATATATCACAAACAAAGCTAACAGAGCTTACTTTACCTGTCAACGTATGTTTGGCAAAACGTCGGGAATAAACCCGCAAATTACCCTCTGGCTATGCCAAAGCATAATCAGACCCAGGATCACATACGCGGTCCTGGTTTGGTGGCCAAAAACAGAGCAATCACCGACACGCTCAAAACTGAACAAAATACAAAGACTAATATGTCTTAGTGCAACGGGTGCAGATAAGAGCTGCCCAACGGCAGCTCTGGAAAAACTTCTAGGACTTCCTCCCCTGCACATACACATCAAAAGCGAGGCTGTATCAAGAGCCACAAAACTAAAAATTCTCAAACAAATAAAGACAAACAAACCAGGACACTCTAGCATCATAACCAAAATATACTTGGAATATGTAACTGTCCAACCATCAGACCTTATGATAAAAACTACTAATTTCAAAAGGAATTTTTCGATTAAAATACCCGATCGGAATTAAGTTGAAAATATCATAAGTACCATTCCAAATCATGCATCCATCTGGTATACAGACGGATCAAAAACAAACACAGGAACCGGAGCAGGAGTATTCGGACCCAGAATCACCCTACGAATACCCCTAGGTAGATCTCCAACAGTATTCCAGGCAGAAACTATAGCAATAGAAGCCTGCGTCCTGGAATGTACTAAAAGAAAGTACAGAAGAACCGAGATCTATGTGATCTCAGACAGTCAAACAGCATTGCTAGCATTAAAAGGTCCAGTCTTTTACTCTAAAACAACGTGGAGCTGTTTCCGCCACTTAGAAGAACTGGCCAAGAACAACAAAATCTCACTTATGTGGTCTCCCGGACACTCAGGCATATCAGGAAACGAGGCAGCAGACCTATGTGCAAGAGAAGGCGCAGAAGGAATTTTCACTGGCCTAGAACCCAGCATTGCCTATTCGAAATGCCATATTAACAGAAAAATTAAAGAGTGGGAAAACGCTACTATTGAAGCGGAATGGAATTCTTCGTCTGGGATGAGACAAGCCAAGAAGCTTCTAAACTACAACATTAGTCATATGGACAGGGCCATCAAACTGGACCGTCATACACTAAGAACACTAATCTGGTATATGACAGGACATGGCCCATTCCATGACCATCTTTTGAAAATGGGCAAATCCCAATCGGACCGCTGCCGATTCTGTAACGAGGCAAAGGAAACGTCAGAGCATATACTCTTCGTATGCGTAGCCCTCACCCATAAAAGAATAAAACATCTCAAGGCCTATACAGTTCCATGGCCGAATGCAAGACCAATCGCGATGTCAGATGTGGTGGCATTCACGAAGGAACTGAGCAGTCGCATAATGTGGTAAAAAGTCAGGGACGCACAATAGACCTAAAGGTCGCAGTGCTCAGGTCTTTTTAGCCTCACCTAATATAATAATAATAATAATAATAATCCTGCTCTCAGTGAAAAAAGAGTCAAGAAGGAAAGCAAAGAAAACAGTAAAGGATTTCATGTTTCGAATAATTATTATATATTATATTTAATTTTATTCGAAGCTAAAGTCTTTGCAAAATAAATAAAATTAATAAAATAATTTCTCTTAAAGTCTGATTCATTATTTAAAGAAAATTCAATGTGAAATTGACCAATATACCATATCAACATTAATTAAAGTCATATCTATACAACTGAATTTATGGTCTTTCCCATCGAAACAGTTAAATAACCCCATTTCCTTAAATTACTGTAATGACATATATCCAAGTTAATTATAATTAAAAGTTATCAAAGGGGAGAAGCGGTATTGACATAATATGGACTTATGACCGATAATTAAATTTTATTAATGCTTGGATAGTAATATGCTTTACGATGGTATTGTTGTGACCACACACAAATCCTTAGACATGTGCTACGCACATTTCCCATTTTTTTCCTACTTCCAATGTTATGGATAATGATCCATAACGTAACCTTACCCATTTTCCGATAACACAAATCTATTATCCTAAATCCGAAAACCCACCACGGCGTCTTCAATTCCTATTATTTCAAATCCAACGACGCACCGCGGCGTCTTCAATCTATTCTTTTTATCCCAAATCCTAAATCGGATACCGACGACCCACCTACATGTCTACATATTCAATTGTCCATTGCATTCTCGCATTCGCTTGTTCGTACCAACGACTGCAAGAATTGTGATGCGTACACACGCAGGTCAACAGAACGGTTCAGCTTGACCTGCACTAAAAAATCAAGTAACGAAGGCATGAAGGAAAAGATGAAACGATGGATGGATCAGTCAATTCCAAACATCCGAATAGGCAAGTCGTCCTAAACTCCTCAATAAATAAAGATAAAATAAAGATGAAATAAAGATAAAATTATATTTTAAAAGTGTTGTTTATTATTTATTTTTTTTCGTTCTACCACGACTCAACAGTATCAATAGGATTAGACTTACCCAAAACAAAACTCCTTTGGTCCGTCGGCAGTGCTGTCGATGGCTTGCTGGGTTTGCTGAAAGTATACGAAATTATGGTGGACCGTTAACTATCCACATTTAAGTCACCCGTACACCGTAGAATCGAACCAAAAGCAAACTAATTCTAAATAGTACTATTTATACAGAACAACACAAACACACAAAGCAGCTCCGTGGAGTTGGAGACCATATGACATTGTCATGGAACCAAATAAATGGTGAAAGATCACACAAGCTGTCACTGGCTATACCGGTCGAATAACATGCCTTACAGTATTTTATTTCTACTTCTTAGAGTAGGAATCACAATCGAAGTAAATCCAGCACTTCTTCATCCCTGTGACACCGCGTGCCACCGAGCAATTATTCCGCATAGATTTGCTTAGGCAAGGATTTATTTATGATCGCTATCACTTTGTTCTCCACTCGAATTATAGATGACCAAGCATAAAACAGCCTTACTCCGTAAACAAAAACTCTTGTCAGCTGATGACAGGATCAATGCCGCGCAAAAGTCACTCGACCCTGGGGCCAGTGAAGATACACATTTGTGCAAAGTTTAAATAAAATCGAGCTTTATGAAGTGGGTTAAAAGTTGATCATAAGATCCCACAAGCCAAAGACAGACAGACACACACCGACGCGAAGTTAATACAGAGAATTTAAAAACAATATAATTCGTGTTGTATTAATAACCTGTGGATTCAAAATGTGTTGTCGATCGGATTAAACACGTGTGTATAAAATTTAAAGCAATTCGGGTACATTTTTGAAAAAATTTGCTTGGCAGCCCACCCCCCCCCCTCCCAGCACCGGGCCGATCACTTCCAAATTTCTACTTAAAGTGTTGTCCATTAGATACACATGTGTATAAAATTTGAAAAAAATCGGGTAAATTAATTAAAAAGCTAGCGTGGGAGACCCCCGACCCCGAGGCTCGATCACTGTCAAATTTTATCAAAAGTGTTATTCATCGGAGATACACATGTGACATGTGCGAAAAATTGGAAGAAAATCGGATCAATTTTTTAAAAAATTTGTAAGGGGCCCGATCACTCCAAAAATTTTACAAAAAGTGTTGTCCATCGGCCCGATCACTTCCAAATTGTCCATCGGAGATACATATGTATGTGTATAAAATTTCAGCTGGAAAATTGATAAACCAAAATATTGCTAAATGTACCTTTCTACAGGTTATGGGCCCAGGAAATATAATTTAGCGGAAAAATAAAGAAATTAAAGGGCTAAAGTTTAAATAAAAAGGTGTCGCAATAATACGGATCGTTGTAAAATTCAGTCACTCAAAAGAGACGCTACGGTTTTGTGACAAGAAGTGTTCACGTGCACTACAAGCAAGCAGTATCAAAAACAAAGAAATAAAACAAACCAATGAAAATTAAAAATTTTCATGTTAGTTTTCCATTAACCAAGAGTATACTGAATTCCACTATAAATGCTGAAAAATAATTATAACTTGGTGCCATTATTTTTTCCTCGACGCGGACTCGCAATCTATATGTCAGGAGTGATGTTGCGTTGCACCTTTTGCCTCAATTTAGCCAAAGATCCAATCCGGAATTTAATTTCATTTGGCTCAAAGTAAAGGTACAAGAGCGCAACATCCACTACTGTTTCCATTACAGGAGCCCCTACTAAGACAGTGTTTCAACTCAGAGCATGTTTGATGCACTGTCTGATTCAATTTTAAGAATTGTCAGAAAACATCGTAAATATGAAGTCGTTATTTCGGCCGATTTCAATGTACATAATTCTGAGTGGCTTCGCCATTCTGGCCAGACAGCACCCGAAGGAAGGTGTGTTGAGTAATTCGCTGTTTAAACAACTTACTCAGCTTGTAAATGAGCCTACACGAATACCTGACATCGCAAATCATTCCGCGAACACCCTTTGACTTGTTCCTTACTTCTCGTCCTGATAAATACGCCGTCAATGTATTATCACCTTTAAAAATACAAAAAAAAAAACAGTATGGCAATACGAGAAAGCCAATTCGACGGCCTTAACAACTTCTTTGGGAGAACATGGTAATATGGAATTGCACATCAATGAAATCAACAATTTGTTTTAGCAGCTCACCGATCGTGGTGATACTATTCTGGAAAATTGGAAAGTGGCAATGCTTTTGAGTTGTTTGAAGAGTGATTAGACACGTTAATCACGACACTCGAATCAGGAAACAGATGAAAGCATCGAGTCTTTAAGCAACCACTAGAACTGAAGCTCTTGAACTAGCGACAATCATAGCTCACATAAATCATCTGTCATATACGAGTATCAGATTCCTGATGCTTTCACCTTCACATTTCCACAAGATTGACCTACTAACTTGGTCCGATTTCCGATGTTTATTTATCTGAACAACGAGAGTAAGAAAGAATTTTGCAAAATATAAAATCAATATTGTTGGATTATACTACTCCAACATCTACACATGTACATATGGCTGTGTAGTGAAAAATAATCTTGAATGAAATCTTCATTTTCTTTTGCAAGCACGATTGTTTGTCCAATTTTTTTGATACTAAAAAGTTTTGTTCCTCTTTCAACTCTAATATCTCATAAATAGAACTTTTTTATGCGTAGTCGTACGAGTATACCACTGCTTTTGTCGTATCAGCCCTCTCATTGGCTAAACTCATGTCAAAATCAACATCCTCTATCAAACGATCAATCAAGTTCGCACGATCTTTCACTGAATTTACATTTGTTTCTTCTTTACCCAAACCTGGCCCAGACTTAAGTTTTGAATTACATTGCGATCGGCCTATACCTAAACGCGTAGACTCCTTATCCGGATCATCACTATTAACCCGATCAAGCGCGTTAGCTCTTTCAAGCAACTTTCTAGTTTGTTGCCTGGTTTGCGTTCCAGGCCCTAGGTCACGACTAGCTTTCGGGATAGCCCCGTTATCTTGTTGCGATTACTCATTAAACCCCCTTCGCGTTCTTTTGGAACTAAGAAATAAGTGTAATGATAAAAAAAGGAAATCGGATTTCAGATTTTGCTTTTCAAAAATAATCGGACTCAATTAATGGTCTTATATAGGGAGGTTCACAAAAATAAAAAACTTTTCTTTACCCGTAACAAAAGGAATGTTTGTTCTTATTATCTTTTAAATTTCCACGTTAGGATTTAGTTAAAAATCCTAACATTATCCAACTATTAACTCATCCCACTTCTTTTTTTTTAATTCCAAAAAAAGGCTGGTGTGTAGCTGGGACATTCGCCCATGATTGTGTCCGACGTTCCAGTTTCGAAAAGTCAGTATAAGTCATGTCAGTCAAATCACAGTCGGTTTCTATTGGAAATAAGCATTCATTGAACGCACTCAAATCATTTCATATGTTTACTGTTGTAGCAAACTTCACTTCTGTCAATATCCTTCCTTCTTCTATTATTAAGCGAAACAACATAAAAGGCAAAATTAAAAGTTCTTAAAATTAATCTGAAATTATCCGTGTTTCATTTACAAGTTTCAGCTCTGCATATTATTCCAATAGGTTATTGGCGCTATGGATGAAGAATACGGATATTTCGAAAAATTAAGGCAGATTAATTTAATAAAGCGAAATTGATTTTTCGGTGTTGTGAAATTCACATGCGGAAAGGATGGCGTCAGCAGAATCAAGATACAGCATTTCAAAGCTAAACGGAACAAATTATTTTGTATGGAAATATAAAATGGAAATGCTTCTTAAAGAAAAAGGTTTATGGGCAGTCATTAATGAAGTACAACCATCACCAGTTACAGCAGCGTGGACAGCAAATGATGAAAAGGCACATTCAACAATTGCGTTGAATGTAGAAGACGATCAAATTCATCACATCATCGGTGCAGATTCAGCAAGGAATACATGGAAAATTTTTAAGGAAACGTATGAATCAAACACATCAAGCAATCGTGTGCACATTTTGAAGTTAATCATGCAACAGTGGCTTGATGAAGGCGGAGATGCCGAAAAACACGTGAATTCCATGAACGAACTGTTTCGAAAGTTATTGGCGCTTGGTGCAGATTTTGGTCCGGAATTTTTTATGAGTGCTACGTTGTTGGCTTCTTTGCCACCAAGCTATGACGGTTTGGTAACGGCGCTCGAAGGTAAAGAGGAGAGTGAATTGACACTCACGTTGGTAAAATCAAAGGTTCTCGCAGAATTCAAAAGAAGAATGGATAGAGGTGGAACAACGGATGACACTGCATTAAAAGTTGACACATCAAGAGCAACGAAAGGTCAAAAAGGTGAAAATAAAAGGTCTGAGTGCTATTTTTGCAAAAGAGCCGGCACATCAAAAAGGAAAGGCGAATCTAGCGAAAGATGAAACAGAAAAACTGTTTGTGACACTTCAAGGTGATGGCTGGATTGTCGATTCAGGTGCCACATGTCACATTGCCAGTTCTAAGGATATTTTCGTCAATATCGACATGAATTGTAGTGATAAAGTAAGCGTTGCAAGTGGTCAACAATTAACAGCTGCAGGTAAAGGCACAATTAAAGTTGATTTTCTGAATGAGGAAAATCAAATTGTTCCAGTAAGAATCACAGACGTGTTGCTAATGCCAGACATCAAGGGAAATTTACTTTCAGTCAAAAAGCTAACGGAAAAAGGTTTTCAAGTAAATTTCAAGGGCAACAAGTGTGAAATAAGGGAAAACAGTCGGCAAATTGCAGTTGGCGAAATCAGCGGTAAACTTTACAGACTAAAGGAACCTCACAAAGTCTACTCTGTTGAAAAGGAATCTAATGGCTGCATACATTATTGGCATAAGGTTCTAGGCCATAGAGACATCAAAGTTGTGGAATCATTGGCGAAACGAAATTTGGTTAAGGGCATCAACTTTAGCGAGTGTACAGCGGAATGCGAAATCAACTCTAAATGCAGAGTGTGTCTCGAAGGAAAAATGACTCGAATCAAGTTTCCGGTCAAGTCGAGTAGTAAAGCAGTTGCAGTCATGGATCTGATTCATTCGGATGTTTGTGGTCCGATGCAAACGACCACACCATCAGGTAATCGTTACATTGTGACATTCATAGATGATTACTCCAAATTTACAGTCAGCTACCTAATCGCAAATAAATCTTCAGTTTACAGCAAATTCAAGGAATATATTGCGATGGTTAGAGCTCAATTCGGAAACTACTGCGTACACACCTCAACAAAACGGAACAGCGGAACGCAAAAACAGAACGTTGGTAGAAATGGCTCACTGCATGCTAATTGACGCAGGTCTAGAGAAAAAGTTTTGGGGCGAAGCTGTAATGATGGCTAACTATGTCCAGAATCGTTTGCCAACAAAGGGTACAGAAACAACGCCACATGAAGGTTGGTTCCAGAAAAGTCCGAATGTGCAATATTTCAGAAAATTCGGATCAGAATGTTATATGCATGTACCAAAACAAACAAGGCGCAAATTCGATTCAAAGGGTGTGAAAGCAGTGCTGGTCGGTTATGATTACGAATCAAAGGCATATCGTTGTTACATTCCGGAAACCGATCGAGTCAAAGTTAGTCGAGATGTTCAGTTCGTCGAAAGGGGTCATTTGTTAACTATCAAGTCCAGTATAGATTACCAACGGGAACACATTATCGACAATTCAGAGTTGAACAACTTTGAAGATGTAGAAAACGATCAGGTGAAAAATGAATTAGTCGATGAGGAAGTTCAGGAAGAGAATCCAATACAAGATCACGTTCAGAATGAAGATGAAGAGCAAACTGTTAGACGATCACAACGTGCTAACAAAGGAATTCCACCAAAGAAACTTATTGAAGAAATGAACGTGGTGAGTTCAGTCATTCAAGAACCAAAGTGCTACTCAGACGCTATCAAGGGTGATCAAAAGAGGCTGTGGATTCAAGCAATGACAGATGAGATGAAGTCATTAATGGAGAATCAAATATGGGAGCTTGTGAAAATTCCAGAAGGTGCAAATCTAGTTGGCTGCAAGTGGATTTACAAGGTAAAGTGCAATTCAGATGGAAAAGTAGTCAGACACAAGGCAAGGCAAGTACTGACTATGATCAGGTGTTTGCTACAGTTGTTCGTCAAACTACGTTTCGAACATTGCTTACAGTAGCAGCAAACAAGGACATGAAGGTTTATCATCTAGATGCGAAAACGGCTTTTCTCAACAGTGAATTGTCTGAAACAATTAACATGAGACAACCTCCGGGTTTCAAAGTTGAAGGCGGCGAAGACTTAGTGTGTCTACTAAAACGGAGTGTATGGTCTGAAGCAATCAGCGCGTAATTGGAACAAATCAATTCATCAAATTCTCATCGATTTCGGTTTTGTTCAAAGCAAGAATGATCCATGCTTGTACACCTACAAACATGATGGAAAAATATGCTACGTATTAATCTACGTTGACGATGTGGTCATTGCTGGTGAAAACAACGAGATAATCTCCAAGTGCAAAACGTTTTTAAGTTTGAAATTCAAGATTAAGAACTTGGGCGAGATTAAGGATTTCTTGAGTCTTCAAGTCAAGAAGGAAGCAGATGGCCATTACACGTTGATTCAGACTGCTTACATTGGAAAATTACTAAAGGATTTCCAAATGTCTGATGCAAAGGAGTCCTCAGTTCCATTATCAGTTGGATATGGTAAAGGAGGAGATACAGATTTGTTGTTAGGCAACGGCAAATATCAAAAGTTGCTCGGTTGCTTACTGTACATATCAGTCAACACGAGACCTGACATATCGGCAGCAGTTTCTATTCTAGCACAAAAGATGTCCAGTCCAAACCAGGAGGATTGGAACGAATTGAAACGAGTTGTAAAGTATCTTAAGTGTACTGCCGGTTTGCAATTGTCACTTGGCAAGAGCGATGGTACGGATCAGTTAATCGGATTTGCAGATGCAAGTTGGGCTGATGATCGTGCAAGCAGAAAATCACAATCTGGTTACATATTCAAGTATTGTAACGGAATTCTCAGTTGGTGCAGTCGAAGACAGGATTGCATTGCGTTATCATCAACGGAAGCAGAATTTATTGCGTTGTCTGAAGCATGTCAAGAGGCGAATTGGATTCGTCGTTTACTCAATGATTTTGATCAACGCATTGAAAAACCGACAACAATTTTCGAAGACAATCAAAGTTGTTTGAAATTCATTAAGGAGGAGAAATTGTCGTCACGTACCAAACATATTGATGTTCGAGAGGCATTTGTAAAGGATTAAATCGACAAATGTATTGTTACATGCCAATATTGCCCTACGGAAACTATGGTGGCAGATTTGTTAATAAAACCATTGGCGGGACCTCGTGTCAATGTTCTTCGGGATGCATGTGGAGTTAACTGATGAAATGAGGAGAAGTATTGGAAATAAGCATTCATTGAACGCACTCAAATCATTTCATATGTTTACTGTTGTAGCAAACTTCACTTCTGTCAATATCCTTCCTTCTTCTATTATTAAGCGACACAACATAAAAGGCAAAATTAAAAGTTCTTAAAATTAATCTGAAATTATCCGTGTTTCATTTACAAGTTTCAGCTCTGCATATTATTCCAATAGTTTCCCTCACACTTATGTGGTATGTCTTCAGTCGTTAGTAGAGTCTTCGTCTCACTCCTGGCGAATCTCAGCTCAAAGCACTGGCGAGTAGCCCTTGTGACGAGGCCGACCCGCCAAGAATGAGAAACACTTCTACTTCTAGAATAAGAGAGCAGCGAACCAACGGTTACCTGTATTCGTGGTACCGATGGTAACGGCTGCTCGCTGCACCCCTATTGCATCTTTGTCTACCTGGTGTCGATTGGAGTCTGGCTCCCCATCTACTGCATCAACCAGCTATTGACATCGACCACTTTGGTCTCCAAACGAATTACCACCACAAAATTCAAAATTTTATGAATTTGAATGCCAACTCATCTGGAGAGAAATCGATATCCTAACTCTTCTGTCTTGTCCTGTTAAATAAGATGGATTTTATGATTCTAGGAAGTAAGGATTGAATGAAAAAAAAGGTACAAAGGTAAAATGAACATTTAAAAATATAAAAATTAAAAGATTTAAAAACTAAAACATGGGAAATAGTAAAAAAAAGTAATTTATTGAAATTTTAATTTATAAATTAAAAAAATAATAAAATTTTTCTTGTAAATTCTCTAATCGGGGATACACACACACGCTGCGAGCTCGTTTTGTGGCAAAATCATCCACCAAATGAAACGCAGCGGCAGCGAACAGCGCAGCACACAAAGCACTGAGCTCAGACTTTGCCGTGATCTGATGCGATATAGCGATATTTAAAAAATCTATATGGGGGTCCCCAGGGAGCCGATCACTCCAAATTTTTACAAAAAGTGTTTACCATCGAAGACACACATGTGTACAAAATTTAAAGAAAATCGGGTAAATTTTGTTAAATATTTGTATGGGAGCCGGCTGGCTGGCAGATTTTCTGTTCAATTTTTAACCCACTTCCCATAGCCCGATGTTATTGAAATTTTGCACACATGTATATTTCCGGTGACAATACTTTCTATTAAAATTTGAGGCGCCTCGGACCTCGGGCTCGGAAGTGATAGAGCCTCGTGGTCGGGGCACCCATACAAATTTTATAAAAAAAAGTACCCGGTATTGAAATTCTATACGAATGTGTATATCCAATGGACAAAACTTTTTGTAAAAATTTGGTAGTAATCGGGCCCGGGGTCGGGGCCAATGGACAACGATTTCTGTAAAAATTTGGCAGTGGCCCCAGGTACGAAGGACTTCCATATAAATTTTTAAAAATTGGCCCGAGTTTCTTTAAATTTTATACACATGTGTATCTCTGATCGAAACACTCTGTGTAAAAATGTTGGAGTGATCAGGATAGATAAATGTTACCCGATTTTATTCAAACTTTACACATTTTGTATCAATTAGAGAATTGACACGAAAAATTTTAATTTTTATTGGTTGTTTTTATAAACGTTGAAAATCGACCGACTGTTCTTCCTTGGCTGGTCAAAACAACAAACCTACCGCTGAACATTAGAAAAACTCATCGCTTTTCTCTTTTATTTTATATTTTCTTTTCTTCCTTTGTCTTTACTAAATGTTTTTCTTTTTCTATCTTGCAGCCAGAGTCGTTAACATCTCGCTGAACATTCTCGAAAGATTTTTGGGCGCCAAAATATTCGCCTAATTAACGACCACTTTCCAATCTCGTTCACCTTTTTCTCTTTTTCTTTCTTTATCCTTAATTAATTCTTGTCGCTTCTAACCTTCTTTGTTCTAGTCCTTTATTTTCATTTTAACTTATTACTAGGCATTGACAAAAAAACACATATAAAAACTCCCATAACATATATCACACACACGAACCCGTTTTTACGCAAAACATTAAAATAAATACCTTTTTTTTATGTTTTTTTTATTCAAGATAATATATTCTCCCTGTGTTCTCAAATCGAATACAATCTGTCATATGATTAAACACGATCTACACGCTCTTGCTTTCTTATAATACAGCGAGTGGAACGCTGAGTAAATTTTCTGTTTTGACACTGACATATCTGTCAGCAAATTAATAAGTAATATTTTGTTTTGATAATCCGTACGGTTTTTTTATTTTTTTAATTTTCGTTTTTTTGTGTCTCATTTTATTTGTTAAATTCTTTAAGCAAATTCATTTAAATTCAGTGCTTTTTTGTACATGTGAGACTGGGGAAAATGATCCCCCCTGGTCTTGGACTTAATGGGATCGATAGGAAATATCCATGCTGTTTCCTGCCTGCTGAAAATAAAAGTGGTGCCTTCTGCTTTTCCTTTTTGTTTCTTTTAAAATCTTTATACAGGGTGTACCAGAATTCGTGGCACAAACGAACGTTTATATCGGTAATTGTTTTAAGAATTTAAAAACAATTACATTTTTTTGACCTTAAAGATTTAATTTTCTATCAAAATATACCAATAGTGATATTGTGGCTAGAAGCGTTCAAGGGTTACAGGGTGTAAAGTGATGTAAGGTCAAAAGTACGTTTTTCTGTTTTAAAACTCTACGTACACCACAAAACAATTGATAAAAACCATTCTGTTTTGAATATTTCTATGCGTGATACCATTTAAGAATCTGCATTAAAGTCGCAAGTTTTTCCGATAGTCGGTCAAGTATCTGTAGTACATTGTTTTTCCGCCAGAGCTACTTAAAAATCAATCAACAAATTTTGGGAAACAAAATGACATCACAAATCTATTGTTTTAATTTGCAGAATATAATAAAGATTATAAAAATGGCTTTATTTTAAAGGCACACTTTTCCAGATTGTATTAAAAAATAAACATAAACAAACGAACTGTTGGTTTTTTGTAAATTAATTTTTAAGTGGCGGCGTATGCGATTTTGTCCAAAATTACTAAAAATGGAATAACTTTTTAATCATCAACAATTCGATAAAACTTCATTCGACTATTTTGGTTGGAAATGACCTCCGCTATCACCCTGCTTCGTTTGTGCCACGAATTCTGGTACACCCTGTATATAAAAATCTCGTGTCACGGTGTTTGTCCTCCAACTGCTCCGAAACGGCTCGACCGATTGTTATGACAATTTTTATGTATATTTGGTAGGTATGAGAATAGGTTTTAAAGTATAAGTTAATTTTATACTACAAAGTTTGGTTTAAAAAAAATAACTTTATTTTATTCTCACTAAGGCAACTGTATTATTATATTATTTAATCAATAGAACTCAATACTACAAATAGTCGACTGAACTTGATACTAAGAGCTTAACTAGGCAACTGAACAATGATATTACTTATGAGCTAGTATTTATAGTGGGAGAAACTGTGTGGACAGATGGGCTGCGGATGAAGGCCAGACGCTTGGTCAGCGAATGTTCATATGTGATGCGGATGAAGGCCAGACGCTTGGTCATCAAATGTTCATATGTGATGCGGATGAAGGCCAGACGCTTGGTCATCAAAAGTTTATGTCTGCCGCGGATGTTTACGTCTGCTGCGGATAATTTGTGGCTGGATACAAAGTTATTTGATACAAAGTGATGATTAGGTTTCGTTTGTTAACTCTTCCCCTCTTAAAAATTTGCGTCCACGCAAATTAACAGAACGGGATATTAAATATGCTTGTTTGGTGTGGGAGTACTTCCGGGGGCTGATCTATTGCATTTGAAGTTGACTGCAACTGTATTTGTATCGGTTGCGGGGTGGTGATGTTGGTGTCCGATCCTTTCTTAATTTTTAGCTTTAAAAGGACTACTACCGCTAGGACCAGAAAAACTACTGCAAAGAGAGAAAGGTTTAGGATTTTCAGCGTTTCTTTTTCACCTTCGATTAACTGGATCTGTTTCGTATTATTAAGATGTAGTTCCTTCATCAGTTCTAAAGATAGAACTTCTTCAAGTTCGGATGTTTCTGATAGCAAATTTAGAAGTGGTGGTGCTGCTTTAATGTTGGCTATTTCTTCTGATATAAATTTCTGATTATTTATGGTAATGGTGGTGTTCTTGAATTTGACTATGTATGTTCCCTGAAGTTCCTTGGTTGTTTCATTTGTTTCCAGTATACCTTTAAAGTCGTTTAGTAGTATGATCCCTGATGCGATTTCTTCGACTTGCGCGACGTGATGGTTATTCGTTTTACTGCATGTAGCGTTTAAACTCTTAAGTAATCTTGAAATACAATTATCATTACTTATATCTAATATATAAGTTCTTTTACAAAGGGATAGTTCTTTTATAGTTTTGCATTTTTTCAATATACCGTATATTAAATCGTCTTTTCTAATAATATTTTCGAATTCTATTTTATTGATGACATTATTTTTCTTTATTGATTTAACAGTAAATTTTTCATAAATTATATTTTCAGTTTTAGGAATGCTTACAATGTATATTAACTTATTTGCGTTTAATGCTATTTTAACATCGGCGAATTTTAGAGCCTCTTCTATATTTTCAAAAGGAATATGTGTTTCGTTAATTTTATTCATTATCAAACTTAGTTCTAACTTGGAAAGTATATGTGAGCTTACAATATTTGATTTTGCTAATTCTATAGCGTAAATTACATTTGTTAATTCTTCTTTTAATATTTTAATTTTGTATTGTAGACTTAATGCTAATTCTAATTCAAATGATTTATCTTTTTTAACAAGTTTCAATATTTCATTTGTTATATTTGTTATTTGATTAATTCTATCGCTATACGCTTTATTTATATGAACTTGATCGTTATTATTTCTAATTATATCATTAATATTGTTTTCCATTAAAATAAAATCGGAATGATCCGGGTTTCCGGCTATCCACTTCCAAGCGGATCCGATAAAATCTAGTGATCGTTTCGTTTTGTGAATTTTTATATTATCTATTAAATTCTTGACTTGGGTAAGTTCATGTTTTAGGAGAGGAAATAAGGAGAGGTGTGTGAAATCATGTTTATAAAATGTGGAGATTATTTCGGATACGAATGTTTCGTATTGGACTATTTCTAGGATGTGGATTATTTTTAAGTCCCCGTTTTGAATCCTGGCTTTACCATAGCTTAAAGCAATTATCTGTGAGTTTGTGTAATCAAAAATCTGGATTTCTGCAGAGGCGACAATGGCGAAGAATAATCTGTGGGGAAATGAAAGAAACGTTTTTTAGTTCCGAATATTACTTTTGTGGATTGTCCTTCCGGACGTTGTTATGACCACAGAGGGTTTATTTTCTTGTACGATTTCCTTCTTGTACCTAACTGTTAACTTGGAACCTTGACGTTTGTTGTGTTTCACATAAATTGTTTGACCTACCTCGTAATTTTTTTCAGGTTGTCTTTTTTTGTTGTGGTATGTTAAATCCTTTTCCTGTTTTGCTCGTAGTCGTTGAATTGTCTCATGTCTACACTTTTCGAATTGATCAGGATCGGTTGATATGTTTCTGCCATAGAAAATCTCGATAGGTTTCCTATTGATAGTGGAGTGAATACTTGAGTTATACTCGTACACTGATCGTTCAAGTAATTCCTCAAAGGAGCGATGCATGCCATCTGTTTTTAGGCATCTCATGATTTCGGAGAGGGTTGAATGAAATCTTTCAACCTGGCCATTAACTTCACTCTTATAGGAAGGTGTTTGAAAAACTTTAATGTTTAATTGATCTTGCATCATGAAAGTGATGGAGGCAGAGTTGAGAGATTTTTCGTTGTCTATTACGACAAACTTCGGTATCGTCGTCTTATGTCCTCGATTGCTCTTGATTTTAGTGGTTTCGCCTGTGCGAATTTGGAAAATTTATCAAGGGCCGTAAGAACGAGATTTCGTTCAGTGGAATATATGTCGATATGTAGAGTATGGCCGGGATACTGTGGAATTGGTGTTGATTTTATAACGGGATTATTGGGATGCCTCTCATACTTGTTTTCCTTGCAGGTGGTGCATTGGTTAACTATTTTTCTAATGTTGGCACTCATCTTGGGGAAATAGTATCTTTCCAGAATTTGAATTCTATTCTCGTTTGAATTACGGTGAGCTCTTTTATGGGTTTCTAAAATAATGTTCTCTTGTTCAGACTGTTCCGTTATATCTTCGACTTCGACTCTGGTGAATCTAATTCTGTAATTGCTAAGTAAAGTGGATATATTTCTTGGATTAAGCCCATGACTTCCTCTGAAGTCATTATTCCGTTAAGGACTGCTGGGTTAAGAAATCTCTTGAAAATTCCGATTAGATTTTCCTTATTGTAAGATGGTTCAATTAAAATATGTCTCCTAAACCTGGGGAAAGGTGTTTTAAAATCGTGTCGGGATATATTACCTATCTTTAAGATGAGCTGGTTTCTAAATACATTTATTGGTGTCTCTACCGAAGGAATAAGATTATGTGATGAGCTTTCATCACTGTGCTGTGTGGCTGAGAATTTATAGCGGAGTCGTGGGGGTCTAGACAAAGCGTCTGCCACGACGTTAGTTTTTCCGGGTTTATAGATGATTTCATGATTGTATTCTTCCAAGATGGCTTTCCATCTTTTCATTTTAGCGTTATTATTTTTATTGCTAAGAGCATAAGTTAAAGGCTGGTGATCTGTGAGGATTTTTACTTTGCGTGATCCGTAAAGGAAGTTCCGAAGAGAATGCAATGCCCAAATAATAGCAAGCATTTCTTTCTCGTTAGTAGCATATGATTCCTCTGTTTTATTTAATGTTCGAGAAATAAATGTAATAGGTTTCCCATTTTGTTCCAAAACTGCTCCAATGGCGTAATTGGAGGCGTCTGTAGTAAGATAGAACTCTTTCGTAAAATCTGGGTATGCTAATAAAAGGTCGCTTGAAACCAGTGAATTTTTAAGCTTGTTAAATGCTTCGAGAGCCTCGTCATTGAGTTGGATAGTTGTTTTACTAGATGCATTTTTGGAGATACGACCTCCTTCCCCTCTTAAAAGAGAAGTTAGGGGCTTTGCCAAACTGGCATAACCTTTAATAAAACGACGATAATAACCTGAGAGTCCAAGGAAGGATCGAAGATCTTTAAGGGTCTTTGGACATGGAAAATTTGCGATTGCATCAACTTTCGCCGGATTGGTTTTAATACCATTTGAAGAAATAATGAATCCTAAGAATTCAACTTCATTTTTTAGGAATGAGCACTTATCCAGTTGAACTTTCAAATTTGCTTTTTCTAAGGTTTCGAAAATTTTTTTGAGATTCTTAAAGTGTGTGTCTTCGTCTTTACTGAAGATGACGATATCGTCTATATAAACGTAACATATTTTTCCAATGAGTTCGCGTAATATATCATCAAGTGCCCTTTGAAATATTGAAGGAGCATTCTTTAAGCCGAATGGCAGCCTGGTAAACTCATATTTCCCGTTGTTTACAGAAAATGCCGTTTTTTCAATATCTGCCTCCCTAAGCGGTATTTGATGGAATCCGCTCTTAAGGTCTATGACCGAAAACCATTTACTTTGACCCAATTGAGATAACACCTCGTTTATCTCAGGAATAGGATATTTGTCGGAAATCGTTAGAGCATTCAGTTTGCGGTAATCTATAACCATTCTATATTTTTTCTTATTTGATGAGTCGGCTTTTTTAGGCACTATCCATACAGGCGAATTGTATGGGGACCGTGAAGGTCTAATGATGCCATCATTAAGTAGTTGCCTGACCTGTTGTTCTACCTCATCCTTGAGGGCCATAGGATAGGGGTAATATTTTGAATAGATTGGGATATCTGAGGTTGTACGAATATCACCAGGTAAGTTTTTCGTCAGGTTCGGTAAATAGGTTTGGCACATTTCTTATAACATCGTTAATTCTGTTTCTTTGAAGTGTATTTAAATGATCTAGTTTAGTCTCTATTTTGTTTACCGCCATATAAGCGTGTTGTTTAATTCTAATTTTTACCTTGTCTTTAATGACCATATAACTGTCCCGCGTAAAAATTATTGCTGAGAGCTCTTTTAAGCTATCATTTCCTAAAATGGCATGAAACGATTTGAGAGAGGGTAGTATAAAAAATTTAACATCAGTATCTTTTAGGCCAAATAGATTAACCATTGTAAAGTGGCTAATCTTAACATTTCCACCTATAGAATTTGCATAAAAAGGTTGTGCATTTGGTAAAGGATTTGAAACAAGTCTGCTTTTATGTAATTTTTATTGGATCCGGTATCTATCAGAATTCTTAATAATTGTCCGTTCTTCGTTCTGCACTCAAAGTAGGGCAGCGAAGAACAATCTAGTCTAAAAAATGTATATCTGTAAAGTCCAAAATTTCTTTTTCTTCATTCCGGAACTCTTCATATCCTTCAACGTAATCTGCGAACGGTTGTTCGATTTGGTCTATTTCTGAGTCAAGTTGCTGTTCGTAACTTACTACGTCTTGTTCTTGTGGTTCAATGTGGAAATTTCGTTGGTACTTCATAGGTCTGGGTTGTTGTGGCTCGACTGGAGGTCTTTTACCAAACATTGGGTTTGGAGCTGGTCTGTTCATGTAGTTTACTCCCTTTGATCGCATGCTTTGGTCTACGTCCATCGGTTCTGGTCTGGGTTGCGGCTTCGGCGCAGTGGGACGTGCCGGTATTGGAATATTATTTTGACCTTGATATCGTGAGTAATTCTGGTTAAACTGTTGTTGTCTATAAGCGTTTTGATTTGCAGGGAAATTAGAATTAAAATTGTGCGGTCTGTGACTGGTGGTGGTCTGGTGGTTGGGGTAGGTACGTTAGCTGAGGATAAAAATCTTGTCTATTTTTTTGAGTATTACCATAGTTCATGTTTCTTCGAAGAGGCGTTTGTGGTTGATTAACTACTGCACGTGTTGGGCCGTTATGCGTGATTGCATATTGGGTACGGAAATTCTGGTTCTCCAGTTTAAAACATAGGTGTAGCGCTTGTGGAAGATCTGTAGGTTCTCTCATGCCAAGTAATCTTGGTAGATCACCTTTCAAGCCTCGTATAAACGTATCGAGGGCTTTGTCGCGATATGTTTGTGTTAGCAATGATAAGGACTCGCTGCTAACATCCATGGACCCTAACTTATTTAATATGAGGGATAGATGAGCATAGACTTGGTGATAAAATTCTTGCACGGTGTGATTCCCTTGAACTAATGAAGACATTTGATATTCTAATGTGGACAAATCGCGCTTGTCCGCATAATGCATTGTAAGGCATCGTGAGATGCACTTCCAATCTAATGGGGTATTATATGATTCTAATACCACATCGGCTTGACCAACTATTTTATTTCTTATAACACTCAAAATACCATAATACTTTGGTGTACCTCTAATTGTTTCGTATAATTGTAAAATACGATCAACACTTTTTTTCCAGGAATTAAATTCACCTGGTTGACCTGTAAAGTCTTTAAGGCTTCGTACTACGTCAGGTATTTTGTCAAGTTCGTTTAGGTTTGCACGGAATTCGGGGTTAATAATTTGGTCTGTACCACTAAAGCCATCAGAATTGGGGCTAATTATTGACTGAACCCATTGTCGACCTTCACTTTGAAGGACACGACTCACTATGCCGGTTACCAGATTATTTAATGCTTCGCTTGTAATTACTTCGCGAGCATTAGGATTGGGAGGATTTGGTGGATTTTGGGGATTCGGGGCAATGTCTGGATTAAGGATTGGTGGTCGGATTAAAAGTGGGTTTGACATGATAAACTTAGAAACTTGGGTGTACTTCTTTTATGTCTTAAAAATTAGTTAATTTAGATTTTTAGGGGATGTTTAATTGCTCACTTGTTTTTTTTAAAAAAATAATTACTTGCTTAATAACTCTCTTAATGGATATATAATATTTTTAGATTAATTTATATATGGATTTTGGTAATAATTAAAACGCTAGATTAGAACGCGATTGGTTTTTTTTTTTTTTTTTTTTTTTTTTTTTAAAAAAATTGTTATCAAGTGAAAATTATGTATTGTTTACGATTATAAATATATATGAAATTGAAATTCGTTTAAATTCTTTTGTTTTATTTATTCTTACTCTAAGCACTTGTTTCTTACACCAGTGCGGTTCGTTGCATCCTGGAGCGGCTGTCAAAATTTGATTGACTCCTTTTCCTCTGGTTCTTTTATTACGAATCAGCTACTGGGGGGCCTCTTTTCTCCTAGGTCGGTTTTTTCGATTATTGTGTTTTTAAACACAGTTTAAACACACTATATTTTTGAGATGATTGAATTCACTGTTCGAAACACACTTTTTATTTTTACCCGTGAACACAAATTTAGTATTGACTTTTACACGGGTCCCTGCTCGGGCGCCAGTTAATTTTATACTACAAAGTTTGGTTTAAAAAAAATAACTTTATTTTATTCTCACTAAGGCAACTGTATTATTATATTATTTAATCAATAGAACTCAATACTACAAATAGTCGACTGAACTTGATACTAAGAGCTTAACTAGGCAACTGAACAATGATGTTACTTATGAGCTAGTATTTATAGTGGGAGAAACTGTGTGGACAGATGGGCTGCGGATGAAGGCCAGACGCTTGGTCAGCGAATGTTCATATGTGATGCGGATGAAGGCCAGACGCTTGGTCATCAAATGTTCATATGTGATGCGGATGAAGGCCAGACGCTTGGTCATCAAAAGTTTATGTCTGCCGCGGATGTTTACGTCTGCTGCGGATTCAGTTCGGATAATTTGTGGCTGGATACAAAGTTATTTGATACAAAGTGATGATTAGGTTTCGTTTGTTAACTTATATTTCATACCGCTAGGTGAGAACGACTGGACCGATTTGGCTTACTTTTATAAATTCGCCATAGTCCGAATAAGGTTTATGCGGAAAAAAAAAATAGAAAAGATGCCCGGAAAATTGTAAAATTCGGAAATTAACTGAAAGTGCTGTTTTCCATAGGATTTATGTATGAACTCGTTTTGTTCGTTATAGCCCTGGGAAACAAAGACAATTACAAAGCATACTGTGACTCAAAATCCCAAAACAAATAGCTTCTCACAAGTTCACAAAACGATCACAAACAAATTTATTGAAAGTGGGACAGGACAACGTCTGTCGGATCAGCTAGTTCTCTATATTAACTTCACTTGCCCGTGGCACGGATGTAGGTCGGCTGTCGGTCGTCTGTCGTGGAATCTTGCGATCAATTTTTAACCCACTTCCCAAAGCCCGATTTCATTGAAATTTCGCACTCATGTGTATTTCCGGAGACAACACTTTCTATTTGAGGACCCTCGGGCCACGGGGTCGGGGGGCTCCCATACAAATATTTTACAAAATTTTACTAGATTTTCTTCAAATCTTATTCAAATGTATATCTCTAATGGACAACACTTTTTGTAAAAATTTTGGATTTTAGCCCAATTTTTGATCAAATTTTAAACACATGTGTATCGTCAATGGACAAAACTTTTTGTGAAAATTTTGGAGTAAACGGTAAAAAGTAAATTTTTTTTTTAAAAATTAGCCCGATTTTCTTCACATTTTAAGCTCATCTGTATCTCCGATGGACAAACATTTTTGGAGTGAGAGGTGCCCATAAAAAAATATTAAAAATTATCCCGATTTCTTCAAATTTTGTGTGTGTATCTCCGATGGACAAAACTGTTTGTAAAATTTTTGCAGTGAACGGGCCCTGAGGCGCGAGGTGTGCCTATACATTTTAAAGTTAGACCGATTTTCCTTACACAGGGTGTCCCCTAACTCGTGCACAATAATTTGGGAAATGATTCTTGGGTATATTTTAAGAAAAAAATCGTTCTACAATAAGGGTTTAACTCTTATGTTAACAACATATCGGGGATCTAAACCAAATCTGATTAGGAATACCGCGTCGCGAAACATATCTTTTTAGGGCGGCTAAAAAAGCGTCAGTGTTCAGACTACTGACCACCTCCAAATGCACGGCTTTCACGGTTAAACATACAAATACAGCGACGTATGTCTTAGTTAGGGTTGCATTTTTGTGCTGCGATATTTTAACGTAAATCGGACCTAAGTAGTCTACCGGTATTCAAAAATGGTCGGTTTTTTGTGCATCGTTCAGTAGGTAAATCAGCCATCTTTTGATTTAGTTTTGTACTACGATGTCTAATACATATTACACAGGTTTTAACGTATTTCTTAATTAGACATCTCACGCCAATTATCCAGTATTTTTGTCGTAGTAAGTTCATCAGTAGAGTAACTCCGGCATGTAAGTTACCCACATGTGTTTCTTGAATTATTAAACGATTTAACCCATGATCCTTAGGTAAAATAATTGGATGTTTTTCTGTATAACTTAATTGTGAATTCTTTAGTCGCCCCCCGACTCTTAGTACACCTTGAGAGTCTAAGAATCAAGTGAGGAAAGCACATTATTATTTTCTAAGGGTAACTCTCGATTTAATTTAGCAATCTCCTGTTTAAAACTGGTGGCTTGGATTTTACGGATTATGATATTTTCAGCGGCGATGTATTCAGAATGTAAGTAAGCCCTAATTACGTATCGTATTCTGACATTTTGGTAGTTTGCAAAACCGTAGTAAATGTCCGATAATTTTTTTGATCTCAAACCAAGACAAATACCTGCTCAATAATTGCTCGATAATTTCATTTTCTTCGGTTTGCAGAAATGTCAACACTCCCTTGGGGCGATCTTCTAGATCGACATCTTCAGTGCGTGGTTGATATTCGGTTTTGGGCCAATTTTCTTGGTTCAATTTTAGCCAATTGGGTCCATGCCACCAATCCTCTAAGTTTACTATTTTGTTGGGATGTATGCCTCGGGATATGTAAACTGCAGGGTTTTCCTTTGAGGCCTCGTGGTTCCATCCCATCCCTTGTAATAACTTCTAGGATGTGACTAGTGCGGTTAGCTATAAATGATTTCCAACGGGCAGGTACATCCGACAGCCAATGAAGTACCACCATGGAGTCAGTCCAGGCGTTGATGTTAATGACTATCTATATTGAATATTGGTTTGCAATAATTGATTACATCCGCTGATAACCCCGCTCCACATAGCTCAAGTCTCGGCAAGCTTATTTTTTTATCGGCGCTACCTTATTCTTGGAACATACTAATCGACATATAACTTCTCCATATTCGTTTTTGGTTCGTATATATACCATAATTTCTGTAGAAGTATTTTAAAACATATTATAATAGGCGATAGCCAACCCAATGGATCGTATTGTTTTGAGCTCTCAGATAACATCTTGCGTTTGGTCCAAATAACATCTTGGGCTTGACTATTTATTTGAAAAGTAAATACATCGCGTTGAGGATGCCACTTAATACCTAAGGTCTTAATCGTTTGGTCATCTTCAATAAGTTTAGGCACGTATTGGTTGGTTGGTATGGCCACGTCGAAGACAATTGGTACAACTATGTGAATCTTGTATTAATTTGGTTCGTTTTTCGTAACTCAAACTTTTGAATATCGGACATTTGTATCTAAATGATCACTTTGACAGGCTATACAATTTTGTTTGTTTACTTGAGTGGCATGAAAGGATTTTACATATTTCGATACAGAACTGGTTGATTTGGAAGTTCCTGCACAGGACTCTAGTGCGTCACATCTTGTGTTTAAAATTTTAAAAATATATCGAAGCTTGGAAAGGCGTTGTCTACCGATTCTTTCGCTCATAGATGTCTAGTATCTGGATCTACTTTATTCATCAACAGGTGTACCAACCATGGATCTCTTGTTTCCGCTTGATCTCCTAATACCCGTTATCCTCGGATAACTTCGTCAGACATATCACATAATCTCCTCAAATCTCAATGTTTCGTTTGCGTACACACCTTTTGGTCTAGAAACAACTGAATAAGTGCAAAAATCACTGAGTTTGGCTATATCTAGCTACCAGTTTATTCCATGCTTCTATGTGATTCTGGTCTGTAACCTTTATATGTCTTATTAATGCTGCAGTTTCACCACGCAATAAGCCATTCAATATCTGCAACTTGTGGACTGAACTTAAGGAGTTATTTTCGTGTGACATACAAGTCATGGAAGGATGGCCAAAACTTATACTCGCCAGAAAATGGTTCTATATTGACCTTCGGTAAACGTAAGGTGTTGGTCTGATTCGTTCCTTGTATAAAGGTTTGCTGTTGACTAATAAAGTGCCCTAGAGTTTCATTTAACTCTTGTACTTCAACGTTTCTCTCACGTGTCCTTAAATTTATTTCCGCTTTCAGAATAGCCATGGTATCCAAGTATATTTCATCCACTTGTCAAACTTCCGTCTAGAATTTTGTAGCCAATATTTTATTTCATCAAATTCGATTTCTTTGATATTTTTCGTTGTAGTAATTATAACTCATCAATAAATTTCTTAAAGTATAAAGTAAAAATGGCCACTTATCTGCGTAAATTTTCATTGTACAATTTTATTGCTTAAAACAGCCAGCGTGTTCCCGGGTTTCGGCACCAAATAATGTTTTCCAAAAAAACAACTGGATAATGTTTTCCTAATTACTAAATTAATACTATTACTGATTAATTATGAAAACTGCACTTTATATCGTGGCAAGTAGATTGCACGGAACACAGAAAAAAATTAAACTTATCGTTGTCGATTAAAAAAGGCAAGTGCTTGACTTGATATATATTTTTTAGTTGAAAGGTGTCAATATTTTATTACAGTTTTTTTTAATAGCAAGGTTTGCGTTTATACTATTCTTTAAAGTAAATACATTTATTCATTTAACATTATATGAACTTCAATTTTGATCCTGGGGCCTTACTATTTTTGAGCCGATTTATTGATCTGCTAAATTCGTCTATGCTTAGTGGCGGCAGCATAGTATGTTCTTCGGTCATTTTTAGAGCGTCCAATTCCTCAGTTAGCTGACTATTTAGCCATTCATGCTCTTCCCATCGCTTAAAGATGCCTTTAAGATCGGCGATCAGATTACCCTCTTTGTCTTTGCAGTATGTGTAACGCGGTGTATATTGCGTCATACCGCGGACTCTTTGGTAGAACTTCCGTGGCTGGTGTGGTTTTTGCTCTCTGTACTGTTCTAGTTCACTGACGAGATTTTTCTCCCAGGCTGCTTTCTTTCGCCGGTGAACGTTTTTTTCATATCTTCTGAGCTCTTTAAATTCATCTTCGCGTGCCCGCATTCTATGAGATTGCTGTATTACTCGGTACGCAACATTCTTACGTTCAGTCGCTAGTTTACATTCGCCATTGAACCAGTCATTCCGATCTCTACGACTACTGCCTAAGATGAGTCAGCAGTAGTAATGACAGTATTCTTAAGGCGTGTCAATTTCTCTTCAACGCCCGTCATCTCAGCCCCAGGACTTATTTTCCTTCATTGCGAAAGGCTGTTGACTCGAATCTAATTCGCGTATACAGTTTTTCGTGATGATGCAATCCGCGCTCGGAGCACCATACCAACAAGATAGTGGTCCGAGTCGACGTTGGCTCTTCGGTACGTTCGTACCGTCATCAGGTTCGGGTTGTGGCGGCAGTCTATTTACACGTGTTCTATCTTGTTGCGAGTGGCTCCGTCAGGCGATAGGTAGCTTTGTGGATATTTTCACGCGCAAACGTTGTACTCGCACAAACCAAATTATTGCTTGCTGCCATCTCTATGACTCGTATTCCATTGTCATTAGTGTTCGCGTGTAAGCTATGGGTGCCAATGTACTGCCTGAATCCCCCAGAATAATTTTATCATCATACCGTTCATTTATTGCTTTAAAGCCGATAACGGTGGGTTTCATTAATTTGCTGACTAGAAACCCCACCCCGAGCACATGATGCCTTGCATGACAGCTGTTATATATGTCATATTCTGATTTTTGTTAGATACCATTCCCCGTCCACCGCATCTTCTGGATTGCAGTTATGCCAGCCTTATATTAAGACAGGGTATCGGCCAGCTGCTGTGCAGCTCGAGCTCTATAGAGTGAGCGTACGTTCCATGAAAAAATTCTTAAATCGTTTAGCTGTTTTTGTTGCAGTGGTCTTCGTCGTTCATCAGTGTATTCGAGACTGATTTTAAGTTCCGTAACAATAATTTTTTTACGGGCGAGGTTATTGGCCTCGCGCCAACCTTACTTTGAAGGGACTAGCCCTATCATTCAGCTTTTCCTGCGCTGGAGGACAATTACCGGCGGCCACCATGTCGAGGTTTGATCGCACTTCCGCGACCAGTCAGAGATAGTTATGGCCACCTGCAATTCTAGAGCATTCTGTGTTATTCCCCCTAATCTGCTGATGACTGACCGCCATCCCTTCTCTTGTCTTATGTCGATTCGATTGTCTTATACTCGATTCTATTCTATCTATTGCTCCTGTCTTGTATTTGTGTAACTTTTCGTACAGCGTTTGAAGGTCTCTGTTTTCGTGTTCAGATAGACTTTCCTCCAGATATTTTGCCATAGTATCGGGTGTTTCAACAGGTGCGCTTCAACTTTTCTCCGATAGGGACGGCGAACGACGCCATATTTTTTATTGTTCTTTTGTCATTTGGAAACTTCATTAGTATAGATTTCATTATGGAACGCTACACATGTAAACAGCGATTGCAAATCGTGTAAATTTTTTATCAAAATAATCGTTCTGTTGCCGCTACTTTAAGAGCAGATTTCACCGAAAAATCATCTTCAGCGATGAGGCTCACTTTTGGCTAGAAGGATTTGTCAACAAGCAAAATATGCGTTACTGGGCAGAAAACAATCCACACGTGATTCATGAGGCACCGTTCCATCCCGAAAAAGTCACTGTTTGGTGCGGATTACATGCCGGCGGCGTCATTGGGCCATATTTTTTCATCGACGATAACGATCGCCACGTTACTGTTAATGGAAATCGGTACCGCGATATGATAAATGATTTTTTTGGCCGCAATTGAATGGAATGGACTTGGACGACATGTGGTTTCAGCAGGACGGGGCCACATGCCACACAGCACACGATACAATCGCGTTATTGAAGACTAAGTTCGATGAGCGTGTTATTTCGCGAAATGGGCCCGTCCAGTGGCCGCCGCGCTCGTGTGATTTGACACCTCTAGATTATTTTCTTTGGGGTTGTGTGAAGTCATTGGTCTATGCCAATAAGCCGGCGACGTTGCAAGAGCTCAGAGCCAATATTGAACGTGATATTGCTGGAATTTCGGCCGATTTATGCGAAAGAGTTGTCGAAAATTGGGTTCAAAGATTGGACTTCGTAAAACGTGCACGCGGTGGTCATGCAAAAGAAATCGAGTTTCATACTTAAATGTATCATATGTATATGTTCAAATTCGTAATAAAAAAAAAAGTTATTTCAAAAGTCGAACAGTTTGTGTTTTATTCAAAAAAAAAGTTGAAGTGCTCTTATTGAAAAACCCTGTATGAAGAATTTCATGAACTTGTTCCAATTTTTTCTCACCTGATTCTATAGATCTTTTTGGACTATTTTTTAAAAGCGTGTAAAGGTTCTCTATAAGGTAACCAAGCTCTTTACTATGTTTTTTTTTTAAAGGAGCAATAGATGTTGTCTCTTTAAAAAAAACCGAAAGTAAACTAAAACCATTTTATTTTATACCGATAGTCGTCTACATATTACAAGCGAACCCCGCTTATCGATCATGAACGTCCCCCTTCATCAACCACCCGTCATCAACAGCCACCGACATCAACAGCCCCCGTCATCAACACCCCACCACCACCCCAAAAATAAGAATAAAACCCACTTATGATAAATTATTTTTATTTTCATTCAATCAATTTGTTTATGCGCACGGTTTAACTACATGCTACAATTCTACACAAATGTCAAAAACGAAATCGACCAACAAAAGTGGGGATACAGCGCCACCTTTCAGAATCTAACATAATTATAAACATTTCAATAATCATAGCCAACGTATATCCATTATGATATGAACAAATACCATTAAATGTAGATTTTCGTAAATATCTCGACTTCACCGCCACTTATCTGGCCAAATTTTTTCAGCAAACTTATTTTTAAATTCTCTATATTAACTTCGCGTGCCCGTGGCAGGCTAGCTGGCTGGTGGGCAGAATCTTGTGATCAATTTTTAACACACTTCCTAAAGCCCGATTTTATTGAAATTTTTTACACATGTATATTTCCGATGACAATACTTTCTATTAAAATTTGAGTGTAATCGGGCCGCGAGATTGCGGCCCATATATAAATAATGATTGTGTTCTGTGTGCGTTGTGCGCTGTGCGCTGAGGGCGTGGGCAGAGAATTAGAGAATTGACATGAAAATGTTTAATTTTTATGGGTTGTGTTTTTAAATTCTTTATATTAACTTCACATGCCCGTATGTGGCTGGTAGACTTTTGAAAAAATTTGGAAGTGATCGGGCCCCTGATTCGGTGGGCACCCATACAAACTTTATAAAAAAGTACCCGATTTTCTTCAACCTTTATTCGCATGTGTAGGTATCTCCGATGGACAACACTTCTTGTAGAATTTTAAAGTGATGGGGCCCCGGGATCAGGGGGCATCCATACAAATTTTATAAAAAAAATACCCGATTTTCTTCAAATTTTTTACACATGTGTATAGCCGATTGACAACCTTTTTTGAAAAAATTTGGAAGTGATCGTGTCCGGGGTCGAGGGGCTCCCATACATTTGGGCCTCAGGACCGAAACTGCCTACATGTATATCCCATTAGAGAATTTACAAAAAAAATTAATTTTATGGGCTGTTTTATTAAATTCTATATATTAACTTCGTGTGCCCGTTACTTGCTGGATGGCTGGCACACAATTTTTTTTGTGGCATCAGATCATACATGTCATAATGCATGTGTTCTGTATGCGGTGGTGCGCTGTGAGCAGCGCTGCTTTGCTTTACGATTGGGGTTGTTTTGTTGTTGGGTTGCAGTGCTTCGCATGTGTTTTTATTTTTCGGCATTTATAGTGGAATTCAGTATACTTTTGATATTGGAGAATAAACATGAAAAATTTTTAAGGGTTTTTATTATTTAAAAAATTTTTATGGATGTAGGACTAAAACTATTGGAGTCTGGAATTTTGGGGACTTAGCCATTTCTTAAGCGATTTGTACTAAATTCTCCTACATACCGAATGTCATAAAATCGCTAAGATGAGACTGAGTTTCTTTAGACATTCTGGGACTTGAACTTTGGAAACTAATTCTCGGAACTAAGCCATTTCTCAAGAAATTTGTATTTGAACAATGACTGGTTCCTATGTAAATTCTGGGATATGGTCATTAGGGTCTGGAATTTGGGGAACTAAGCCATTTCTCAAGTGATTTGTATGAAATTCGTCATGTAGGACTAAGATGCGACTATAAGACTTGTTTCTATAAAAATTCTGGGATACGATCATTAGGGTCTAAAATTTTGGGACTAAGCCATTTCTCAAGCGATTTGTATGAAATTCGGTATAGAGGACTAAGATGCGACTATAAAGACTTTGGAAATTCTGGAATATTTTTCAAGCGATTTATATGAAATTAGCTGATTACCCGACGTTGTCCAGGTATTTATTCATACCAATCTTAATAGGCAAGGATAGAAAAAAGAATGATATCTATCTATAAATTTGCAGTTTTTATTAACATAATAAGTATTATAAATTATAGCTATAGTATTAAAATTGTAAAATAAAATTTAAAAAAATCATAATATTAATTAAAAACTTTGTTGCATACAATGTTTTTAGTTTCACCTTCAAAAGCAAGAATAAATAAATTCTTATGTGAACCCACCCTAGAGCAGGCAAAATAAAGTTGTCCGTGGGAAAAACATGGCAATCTCAAATCTAAACTCCGCAGTACTTAATAAACTGTCCGGCATTTTGATCCTCATCGAAAACGCAAGTTTTACTGGAAATTGCAATCTCTTAAATTTAAAAGGTAGATCCGTCGAAATGATTGCCATCCGCGGGATAAAAATTGTTTCACACTCTTTTCTCTTTTCTGTCAGGATAGTCGCTTCAGTTATATTGCCCAGCATCTATTTTGTGCCGTTGCAAAATTTTGGCGAGTCGAGATTCCGTAGTAAAATAATTGGAGATCCAACTGTAAGTAAAAGACGATGTGGTGGCAATCCAGACGAATCAACTCTGTTAGATAATTAACTTCTTCATCAGCATCTACTACGGTATCAATAGTGTATTACCATCACCATTCACCTCAGCAACCTCGAAAACTACAGAATCAACACTAATATCAGTCACCCTACTCACAGTTATCGACCCCATCCCCCTTCAACTATCTTACCAGCACCAATCACTTCAGCGACCCCGAAAACCATAGAATCGACACAAATAACGGTCACCCCCACAGTTACCGACCCCTAAAGCTGTCTTATAATCACCATTCAGCTTAGCGACCCAGAAAACTATGGAATCGACACTAATGTCGGTCACCCTTCCCCTGCGGGGATGCATTACTTACCCATTGGAGTGTACTACCAACACTATTCATCACGGCGATACCGAAAACTTTGGGTCAGACACTAATAACGGCTTCCACCTCTCCCCCAGCCAAAAAACTCTACCTCCCCACCCAAGTATTTAATTTAATATTGTAAGTTATATGTATAACAAATTTTGTTGAAATTGGAGAAGGCCAATAGTTAGGCGCAAACAAACAATAATAATAATAATATTCGGCGCGACAGACAACTGCGGTCCAAGGCCTAGCTTCTCGTGACCATTTGTGTTGCGCATGTATATTTTTTTGGATACAAATGGAAGGGACCTACAATTTAAGTCCGGATCCGAACGGCGAATTGAGAAGCGTTCCGTGACAAGGTATTACTCTTGGATCGTTTGTCACCCATTCGTGAGAGGTGGGACACCGTGAAAAGTACTTTTGGTGTTACTGGGATTCGAATCACGAACCTCCTGCTCAGTAGACACGCGCATTTCCACTGAGCCACGATGCCCACGCAAACAAACAAACAACCATATAAATTCTCATTTCTCTCTTTTATATATATATATATATATAGGTTCGGTATGAAGGCCTAAGATGCGACTTAAAAACTTGTTCCTATAAAAATTCTATATGGTTATTAAGCTCTGGAACTTCGTGAACTAAGCCATTTCTCACGCGATTTGTATGAAACTTGGTATGTAGGACTTAGCTGCGACTATAAGACTTGTTCTGATAGAAATTATGGGATACGGTTTTTAGGGTCTGGAATTATGGGAACTAAGCCATTTCTCAAGCGATTTGTATGAAATTCGATATGTAGGACTTAGATGCGACTATAAGATTTGTTCCTGTGGAAATTCTACGATACGGTCATACTGGTCTGGAATTTTTGGAACTAAGTCATTTCTCAAGCGATTTGTATGAAATTCGGTATGTAGGACTATGATGCGACTATAAGACTTGATCCTATAGAAATTCTGGAATATGGTATTTACTGTCTCGAATTTGGGAACTAAGTCGTTTCTCAAGCGATTTTAATATGTGAAATTAGCTGATTTTAGGATACGGTCATACGGTCATATCTTAAAAATACAGTGATATATTACCTGAACCACTGGACGTATCGAAGCCATATTCACACCATATACGTTCTGGCTCTGGGGTCGAGAGAGAATGTGCATATGTGTGTAAGAACATCGCACCTAAACCAATTAACATTTTGAAACAAAATTTGCACCATACTTTGATTGGTGCTCCTAAAGGTTTGAACCTTTTTTTAACCCACGGAGCGTCCGGAAACAGCTAGTTCCATATACAAGTACAAACCAGTACAACAGTATATATTGTAAAATTACCAAATATAACTTTTATATACAAGTATATACAAGTACAAATACATATATCGTATAAGTACTTTTAAGTACCTTTTATATACAATATTACTGAACCCAAATATATGCAATGGTTTTTGGTCATTTCTTAATTCTTGTACAATTCAATACTATATACTATATACTTCTAAGTGACGCTGAAAAGTGTAATTAATTTATTTTCGTAACAATACGAAGCTAAGCATGTTATATATCACAGTATATTACTGTATTCACATGTACAATTATGTTTATGTATGAAGTAATTAAGATGTAGAGCCTTAAATATGTGTTTATGAGCACAATATTCTATAGTTAGTGCAAATCCTTTGAAGCGTGCGCTAATTACAAAAAAAGAGCTCAAAGATGATCAAGCATATGTTGCAGAAAATTATGTAGAAAAAAAAACAACCCATAACAATTGAAATTTTTCATGTAAATTCGCTAAAAGGGGATACATATGTGTGCAAAGTTTGAACCGGATTAATTTGGAAAAAATTAATATTAGAGCCTCTTAACTTCAAAATGTTTACAAAAACTGTTGTCACTGGAGATACACATGTGTAAAAACTTTGTATGGGGTACACCGACCTTGGAGCCCGATCACTTCCAAATTTCAATAGGAAGTGTTGTCACCGGAGATACGCATGTGTTGAAAATTTGAAGAAAATCGGGCTAATTTTAAATAAATGTATATGGGCCACAGGTCCCTCAGAGCCCGGTCACTCCAAAAATTTTACGAAAAGTTTTGTCCATATGTATTTAAAATTTAAAGAAATCGGGATAACTTTTAAAAAATTTGTATGGGCCCCCTCGGGCCTCAGGGCCCGTTCACTCCAAAAATTTTACAGAATGTTTTCTTTATCGGAGATGTTTAAAATATGAAGAAATCGGGCTAATTTTTTATTTATTTTTTATGGGCTCAGGGTCCGTTCACTTCAAAAATTTTGCAAAAACGACCCCGGGGCCCGGGGTGTAAAATATTTTTAAAAAAAGTGTTGTCCACCGGAGATACACATGTATATAAAACTTGAGAAAAATCGGGTTAATTTTATTATAATAATTTGTATGTAGGGCCTCACGACCCGGGCCCGGGTTCTCCAAAAATTTTACAAAAACTGTTGTCCATCAGAGATACACATGTATATAAAATTTGAATGGGAGCCCCCGACCCGATATGCAGTGTGCAAAGTTTCAATGAAATCGGACTTTGGGAAGTGGGTTAAAAATTTATCGTAAGATTCCATGACAAACAAATAAACAAACAAACACACGGGCACGCGAAGTTAATATAGAGAATTTAAAAACAAAAGAGAAAACTTCAAAAAGAGAACGGTATCATGTAAACGAAGCCGAGTAGGACATTAGCCTGATTTGGCATTCCACACATAATTTCGAAGTTTAAACTTTATTTTAAAATTTTTTGAATTTTGTAATTATGTTGCGTTTTACTGAAAAAAATCGTGCACCTCTCATCGAAACCCTCTTTAGAACTAATGTTAAAAAATTGTAAAATTCCAATACAAATGATAAAATTCTAGTTTCGACATTCGCTGATTAAGTTAATTTAGGTATATTATGTAGTTATCTCAATGGTGAAAACAAAAATCATCAACATAAACGAATAAATTTTGATTTAATCGCGAACATATCCTAAGTGTGCCTAAAGTTGTTGAATTTTGGGTTTTAAATCTCAGAAGATATCCAGTAATGAATAACTCAATGTGTTGCATAGCTATACTGAAACTACATAAATAACAGAAAAGATTTTTGCAATGTTTACACATATTTGCTACTGCCAAGTCTTAACATCTAACACCATTATAATATGAATAGTAAATTAATGATACATTTTTTAACCAAATTGATAAAACTTACTGCACGAACAGGGACTCGATGGTGTATCATGAACTGGAGGATTATTCGACTTTTGATTCATAGTACCGATGAAATTTTTAATTGGTTCTACCTTTTTTAATCCTTTTTCTTGGACGTTTGCTTGAAATTTTTCCGAAATAACTGACACTGGTTCACATGCACATTTAACAAATATTGCAACAAGAGATATTAAAAAAAATATATGCATTTTTTTTATCATGATTATGTTCCTTAAGCAATAGAGTGATTTGTCAAATACTTTGGTTTGACGCTGTTATAATTTTTGTGGTATTTAAATAAATTAAGATATTAAAGTTGTGATTTGCTAACTATACAATAAACTTAAAGAGAAAAGGTTTTTTTATTCTTTTCGAAACATTCTTAAATTCATTAATAGTTACTATAAATAAAAAAACCACGCGATAAGAAAACAACATTCCCAGCGAATGTCTTGTAAGTCACTGATTTTCATTTGATCACGACCGATGGCATAACGAAGTATAATATTCATTTACCATCATTCCACCTATACTGAGAAGAACTATGTTTATGGATTGCTCGTTGTTGGACGCAGCCCAAACAGATCGCACCGACGTGGTGTCAGTGGCACCGTTTATCACAGCTAAATAAAGAGCAGTAAAAGAGCTTATTGAAACTGTGACAAAACAAAGCAGAATTAAAAATGAAAACAAAAATAAAATAAAATTTAAAATTAATTTTATGTGTTGAAGACACCGTTTTAACAAAACGTATCGATTATAAAAGAGTGACTAGGCAAGTATGGTGAATTCGGTCTGCATGCTGATCCGGATTCGTTGCATATACGAGTATATCTGCATTGTGTTGCTATTATAATTATGTTTATTGATATAATAGATATATTAAGTTGCATGCATATGCGTATGAAAGGAAATACAATTTTTTCCAATTACACTACGTCACCTGTCAACATATTGTTTCTAATCCAACTCATGTAATATACCACTTAATAGCTCAAATAAGCTTTACTTTTGTTCTTTTACTTATAATTGCGTCTTTTGTGAAATATGAAATTCCTTCTTTTCTTAGAAAATCACCAACGAAAATATTTAACAAAACGCACAAATTACTGTCATTCTTTCATCTAAATTTAGGTTATATACCTAAAAAAAAAACGTTTCATTAGAAAAAAAAGTCTTATCCTATTTGAAATACATATGCTATTTACGGGCTATAGTAGACTTTCTGTCAAACAGTAACTAAATTCTATATTGAGTGAGATTGGATTTTTTTAATTGTATAATTATTACGAGTATATTATATTATTCCAAGTTTATTATTATTATTCCTTATGTCCTATTGCCCGCAATGTGCTTAGCATTATTAGCGTGCAAATTCCGTGAGCGTGTGTTCATTAAAAGAAAAAAAAAAACCCATAAAAATTAAAATTGTTCATGTAAATTCTGTATACTGAATTCCACTATAAATGCTGAAATATAAAAACAGCCCAACAACAAAAAAACCCTATTCGTAAAGCCAGCAGCGCTGCCCACAACGCACAGCGCACAACGCACACAGAAATGATGCGTATGAAATGATGTGATGCCGGGGAAAAAATTTGTATGGGAGCCTCCGACCCCGCGGCCCAATCACTGTCAATAGAATGTTAATAGAAAGAATTGCCACGGGAAATATACACGTGTGCAAAGTTTCAATAAAATCGAGCTTTGGAAAGTGCGTTAAAAATTGATCACAAGATCTGACCAGCCAGCCAGTCCGCCAGCCACGGGCACGCGAAGGTAATATAGAGAATTTAAATAAAAACACACATAAAAATTTTAATTTTTCATGTAAATTCTCTAATAGCCAAAAGTATATTGAATTCCACTATAAATGCTGAAATATAAAAACACGTACAAAGCACTGCAATGGGTTGTTTTCATTTTTAAATTCTCTATATTAACTTCGCGTGCACGTGGCTGGCTGGCTGGCTGGTCAGATTTTCTGATCAATTTTTAACCCACTTCCCAAAGCCCGACTTTATTGAAATTTTGCACACATGAGCTCTGTGCTTTGTGTGCAGCGCTGTTCGCTGCCGCTACGTCATTTGGTGGATGATTTTGCCACAAAACGAGCACGCAGTGTGTGTGTGTGTGTATCCCCGATTAGAGAATTTACAAGAAAAATTTTAATTTTTATGGGTTGTTTTTTATTTAACTTAAATTATTTTAATGCAAATTTAGCTGATTATTAATTTCAATAATATTGTTGTTCCGAGAATATTCCATTCCGATATTGCTGATTTTTAATTGTATTGGAAACTACTGTGTAATAGTATTTTCTTTATTTTAAAGTTATAAAAGAATAAGTAATAATAATATAGTTATTCATTTTTAAATTCTCTATATTAACTTCGTGGTGGTAGAATCTTGTTATCAATTTTTAACCTTCCTAAAGCCTGATTTTATTCAAACTTTGCACACATGTGTATTTCCCATGACAATACTTTTTGTTAAAATTTGAGAGTGATCGGGCCGCAGGTTCGAAAAGCTCTTCTACAATTTTTTTTCCATATAGCGGAATCAGATAATGTCATACTATGACTGTGTTCTGTGTGCGTTGGTGTGCTGTGAGCAGCACTGCTTGGCTTTGTGCTGTTGTTGTTGGGTTGCGGTGCTTGGCATGTGTTTTTATTTTTCAGCATTTATAGTGGTATTCAGTATACTCTTGGTTATTGGAGAATTTACATGAACAATTTTAATTTGAATGGGTAGTTTTATTTTTGACGTGCAACGTCTTTAAAATCAAAGCATGGTGATACATGAACAAAAATAGTAGCGTAACGAAATGGGTTACATCAAAGAGTATAGAGATATCAAGAGGAACGAAGTAGAACAAACATTTTTATACAAAAATGAATGGGTTCCGCAATTGAAATGGGTTTTACACAAAACTCTATCTAAAGAAAGCCAAATGTTTTGCTAAATCACCAACCCCCTTAGAAAGTCAAAACCTTCTTTATAGAAAGCCCAACTGTATGCATTCTAATGCCGTAAAGAAACGCGAGATATTTATGGATTTGTGGCATATGAATACAGTGTAGAAAAGATAAGCAGAGGCCTTTAATGAAACGCGCTAACTGGCGGTAGTGAAAAGAGCGAGAAACTTAATTTGTGGCTGCGGAACGCAGAAAAATTTCGTATGGTTTTTGCTTGGCTTTTGCCCTTAATTTAGTCACCAATACATAAATATTTCGTTAGTATCTGTGCTCCAAGAAAACAGTTTTGCACTGCATAAGGATGCGTACAGTTGGTCTTTCTATAGAGAGCATTTTTATTGTACACTCAGATGTGTGAGTGCATTCTTAACTTGTATTTTGTATCATATTCGAAACCTTCTCTATAGAAAGCCCAACTGTTTCGCTGATACACAGATATATGCTTAAAAAACTCCAAAATGTATATGGATTGGTAATCAACAAAAGAGCAAAATCCATATAAAATTTTTCTGTTTCCCACTATCACATCTTACGTTTATCGCTCCTTGCGACTGCTTTTTTTTTGTACACTGTATTCACATCCCACAAACACAGACGCGTTTGGGATTGTTCAGTGCATTAGTATGCATACAGTTGGGCTTTGGTCAAAACCTTCTCTATAGAAAGCCAAACTGTTCCGATCATACACAGATACATGCTTAGAAAAATCCCAAACGTTTTTGTATTAGTAATCAACTAAAGAGCAAAATCCATATAAAATTTTTCTGCTTCCCACTACCATATCTTACGTTTCTCGCTCTTTGCGACTGCTTATTTTTTGTACACTGTATTCACATCCAACAAACACAGACGCGTTTGGGATTGGTTTACAGCATTAGTATACGTACAGTTGGGCTTTCTATAGAGAAGGTTTTGGCTTTGGTATAGCTTGACTCAACTCAAAGGAAATAATTGGAAACGTTGCACCAACCGTATGCAGTGGCTGCTATTTTTAAATTCTCTATATTAACTTCACTTGCCCGTGGCTGGCTGGCTGGCCAAATCTTGTGATCAATTTTTAACCCACTTCCTACAGCCCGATTTTATTGAAATTTTGAACACATGTATATATCCCAAGACAACACTTTCTATTAAAATTTGAGGCCCCTCGGGCCGCGGGGTCGGGGGGCTCCAATACAAATATTTTACAAAATTTACCCGATTTTCTTTAAATTTTGTACACATGTGTGTCTTCGATGGAAAACACTTTTTGTAAAAATTTGGAGCGATCGGCCTCTTGGGGACCCCAATATACAATTTTTAAATATCGCTATATCGCATCAGATCACGGCAAAGTATGAGCTCTGTGCTTTGTGAGCAGCGCTGTTCGCTGCCGCTGCGTCATTTGGTGAATGATTTTGCCACAAAACGAGCACGCAGTGTGTATGTGTGTGTATCCCCGATTAGAGAATTTACAAGAAAAATTTTAATTTTTATGGGTTGTTTTTATTCACTTCCAAATGGGAATTTCAAATCGAATCTCCGATTAGAGAACTTACAAGAAAAATTTCAATTTTTAAATTCTCTATATTAATTTCACTGATTTTATTGAAATTTTGCACACATGTATATTTCCGATGACAGTATGTACTTTCTATTAAGAGAGTGATCGGACCGCGGTGTCTGGGGCTCCCATACAATTTTTCCCGGCATCAGATCATTTCATACTATAATGACTGTTTTCTGTGTGAGTTGTGCGCTGTCGGCAGCGCTGCTTGCTTTACGATTAGGGTTGTTTTGCTGTTGGGTTGCAGTGCTTCGTATGTGTTTTTATATTTCAGCATTTGTAGTGGAATTAGTATACTTCTGGTTATTAGAGAATTAAAATAACAAATTTTAATTTTTAAATTCTCTATATTAACTTCGCTTGCCCGTGGCACGTCCGGTTGTCGGTCGGTCGGTTTGTCGTGGAATCTTGCGATCAATTTTTATCCCCACTTTCCAAAGCCCGATTTATTGAAATTTTGCATATTTTTTGTGTATTTCCGGAGACAATACTTTCTATTAAAGAATTCGATTAATCCGGTTTCTTAATATTCCATACACATGTGTATCTCCGATGAAGAACTCTTTCTGTAAAAATTTTGGAGACCACGGGACCCAGGGTCAGCCGGGTAACACGATTTCTCGAAATTTTATACACATGTGTATCTCCGATGGACAACACTTTTTGTAAAAATTTTGGAGACCGCGGGCCCCATAAATTTTTTTAAAAAAATCAACCCAATTTTCTTCAAATTTTATATACGTGTATATCTCCGATTAAGAACACTTTTTCTCAAAATTTTTGAGACCGCGGTCATCAAAATCATGGGGCCCAAATTTTTTTTTAAAAAAATTAACCCGATTTTCTTCAAATTTTATACACATGTGTATCCCCGATGGACAACACTTTTTTTTTTTAAATTTTGTAGACCCTGGGCGCAGGGGTCGTGGGGCCCATACACATTTTTTAAAAAAAATTAACCCGATTTTCTTCAAATTTTATATACGTGTGTATCTCCGGGGTACAACACTGTTTGTAAAAAATTTGGAGTCCGCGGGCCCCATGGTCACGGGGCCCCAAAAATTTTATCTAAAAATTAACCCTATTTTCTTCAAATTTTATACACATGTGTATCTCCGATGGACAACACTTTTTGTAAAAATTTTGTAGACCCTGGGTGCCGGGGTCGTGGGGCCCCATACACATTTTTAAAAAAAATTAACCCGGTTTTCTTCAAATTTTATATACGATTGTATCTCCGATGAACAACACTTTTTGTAAAAATTTTGTATACCCAGGGCGCCGGGGTCGTGGGGCCCCATACACATTTTTTTTAAAAAATTAACCCGATTTTCTTCAAATTTTATACACATGTGTGTCTTCGATGGAAAACACTTTTTGTAAAAATTTGGAGCAATCGGCCACTTGGGGACCCCAATATACAATTTTTAAATATCGCTATATCGCATCAGATCACGGCAAAGTATGAGCTCTGTGCTTTGTGAGCAGCGCTGTTCGCTGCCGCTGGGTCATTTGGTGAATGATTTTGCCACAAAACGAGCACGCAGTGTGTGTGTGTGTATCCCCGATTAGAGAATTTACAAGAAAAATTTTAATTTTTATGGGTTGTTTTTTTTTCACTTCCAAATGGGAATTTCAAATCGAATCTCCGATTAGAGAACTTACAAGAAAAATTTCAATTTTTAAATTCTCTATATTAATTTCACTGATTTTATTGAAATTTTGCACACATGTATATTTCCGATGACAGTATGTACTTTCTATTAAGAGAGTGATCGGACCGCGGTGTCTGGGGCTCCCATACAATTTTTTTCCCGGCATCAGATCATTTCATACTATAATGACTGTTTTCTGTGTGAGTTGTGCGCTGTCGGCAGCGCTGCTTGCTTTACGATTAGGGTTGTTTTGCTGTTGGGTTGCAGTGCTTCGTATGTGTTTTTATATTTCAGCATTTGTAGTGGAATTAGTATACTTCTGGTTATTAGAGAATTAAAATAACAAATTTTAATTTTTAAATTCTCTATATTAACTTCGCTTGCCCGTGGCACGTCCGGTTGTCGGTCGGTCGGTTTGTCGTGGAATCTTGCGATCAATTTTTATCCCCACTTTCCAAAGCCCGATTTATTGAAATTTTGCATATTTTTTGTGTATTTCCGGAGACAATACTTTCTATTAAAGAATTCGATTAATCCGGTTTCTTAATATTCCATACACATGTGTATCTCCGATGAAGAACTCTTTCTGTAAAAATTTTGGAGACCACGGGACCCAGGGTCAGCCGGGTAACACGATTTCTCGAAATTTTATACACATGTGTATCTCCGATGGACAACACTTTTTGTAAAAATTTTGGAGACCGCGGGCCCCATAAATTTTTTTAAAAAAATCAACCCAATTTTCTTCAAATTTTATATACGTGTATATCTCCGATTAAGAACACTTTTTCTCAAAATTTTTGAGACCGCGGTCATCAAAATCATGGGGCCCAAATTTTTTTTTAAAAAAATTAACCCGATTTTCTTCAAATTTTATACACATGTGTATCCCCGATGGACAACACTTTTTTTTTTTAAATTTTGTAGACCCTGGGCGCAGGGGTCGTGGGGCCCATACACATTTTTTAAAAAAAATTAACCCGATTTTCTTCAAATTTTATATACGTGTGTATCTCCGGGGTACAACACTGTTTGTAAAAAATTTGGAGTCCGCGGGCCCCATGGTCACGGGGCCCCAAAAATTTTATCTAAAAATTAACCCTATTTTCTTCAAATTTTATACACATGTGTATCTCCGATGGACAACACTTTTTGTAAAAATTTTGTAGACCCTGGGCGCCGTGGTCGTGGGGCCCCATACACATTTTTAAAAAAATTAACCCGATTTTCTTCAAATTTTATATACGTGTGTATCGCCGATGAACAACACTTTTTGTAAAAAATTTGGAGACCTCTGGCCCCAAAATTTTTTTTTAAAAAATTAACCCGATTTTCTTCAAGTTTTATACACGTGTGTATTTCCGATGAACAACACTTTTTGTAAAAAATTTTGAGACCCGGGCCCCGGAGTCGTGAGGCCCCATACACATTTTTTTTAAAAAATTAACCCGATTTTCTTCAAATTTTATACACGTGTGCATCTCCGATGAACAACGCTTTTTGTAAAAATTTTGGTGACCCGGGCCCCGGAGTCGTGGCTCCTCAAATTTTTTTTAAAAATATTAACCAGATTTTCTTCAAATTTTATATACGAGTGTATCTCCGATAGACAACACTTTTCGAAAAAAAAATTTGGAGACCCCAGGCTCATGAGGCACCAACAAATTTAAAAAAAAAATTAACCAGTTTTTTTTCAAATTTTATATACGTGTGTATCTTCGGTATCTTCGATGGACAAAAATTTTGTAAAAATTTTGGAGATCGTGGTCTCCGGGGTAGTGGGGCACCATAAATTTTTTTTAAAAAAATTAACCCGACCTTCTTCAAATTTTACACAAGTGTCTATGTCCGATGGACAACACTCTTTTCAACAGTTTTGGATTGAGGCGCAGAGGCCCGAGGTGTGCCCATAAAAGTTTTTTAAAATGGACAACACTTTTTTTTAAAATTTTGTAGACCCTGGGCGCAGGGGTCGTGGGGCCCCATACACATTTTTAAAAAAATTAACCCGATTTTCTTCAAATTTTATATACGTGTGTATCGCCGATGAACAACACTTTTTGTAAAAAATTTGGAGACCTCTGGCCCCAAAATTTTTTTTTTAAAAAATTAACCCGATTTTCTTCAAGTTTTATACACGTGTGTATTTCCGATGAACAACACTTTTTGTAAAAAATTTTGAGACCCGGGCCCCGGAGTCGTGGCTCCTTAAATTTTTTTTAAAAATATTAACCAGATTTTCTTCAAATTTTATATACGAGTGTATCTCCGATAGACAACACTTTTTGTAAAAAATTTGGAGACCGCGGCCCCATACAATTTTTTTAAAAAAATTGGCCTGACCTTCTTCAAATTTTACACAAGTGTCTATGTCCGATGGACAATACTCTTTTTAACAGTTTTGGAGTGAGGCGCTGAGGCCCGAGGTGTGCCCATATAAGTTTTTTATTTGGAGACCGCGGGCCCCATGGTCACGGGGCCCCAAAAATTTTATCAAAACATTAACCCTTTTTTCTTCAAATTTTATAAACATGTGTATCTCCGATTGATAACACTTTGTAAAAATTTTGTAGACCCTGGGTGCCGAGGTCGTGGGGCCCCATACACATTTTTAAAAAAAATTAACCCGGTTTTCTTCAAATTTTATATACGATTGTATCTCCGATGAACAACACTTTTTGTAAAAATTTTGTATACCCTGGGCGCCGGGGTCGTGGGGCCCCATACACATTTTTTTTTAAAAAATTAACCCGATTTTCTTCAAATTTTATACACGTGTGCATCTCCGATGAACAACACTTTTTGTAAAGTATTAACCAGATTTTCTTCAAATTTTATATACGAGTATATCTCCGATAGACAACACTTTTCGAAAAAAAATTTGGAGACCCCAGGCTCATGAGGCACCAACAAATTTAAAAAAAATTAACCAGTTTTTTTTTCAAATTTTATATACGTGTGTATCTTCGGTATCTTCGATGGACAACACTTTTTGTAAAAATTTTGGAGATCGGGGTCTCCGGGGTAGTGGGGCACCATAAAATTTTTTTAAAAAAATTAACCCGACCTTCTTCAAATTTTACACAAGTGTCTATGTCCGATGGACAACACTCTTTTCAACAGTTTTGGATTGAGGCGCTGAGGCCCGAGGTGTGCCCATAAAAGTTTTTTAAAAAGTAACCCGATTTTCTTTAAATTTTAAACATATGTGTATTTCCGCTGACAGCACTTCCTATTGAAATTTGCAAGTGATGGGGCCCCAAGGTAGGGGGCTCCCATACAAACTTTTTACACATGTGTATCTCCGGTGACAACAGTTTTTGAAAAAATGTTGAAGTGAAGGGGCTGTTATATTAATTTTTTCCAAATCAACCCGATTCAAACTTTGCACACATAATATGTATCTCCTATTAGAGAATTTACATGAAAATTTTTAATTTTTATTGGTTGTTTTTATTTAAATTCTCTATATTAACTTTGCATGCTCGTGGCTGGCGGACTGGCTGGCTGGCTGATGAGATCTTGTGTTCAATTTTTAACCCACTTCCCAAAGCCCAATTTTATTGAAATTTCGCACATTTGTATATATTCGGCGACAATATTTTCTTTTAAAATTTGAGAGTGATCGGGCTGCGGCGTCGGGGGTCTCCTATAAAAAAATGTTTTCTCGGCATCGGATCATTTTATACTGTAATGACGGTGTTGATAATGAGTTGTGCGCTGTGCGATGTGGGCAGCGCTGCTTGCTTTACGATTGGGGTTGTTTTGATTTTGGGTTGCAGTGCTTTGTATGTTTTTTTTATATTTCAGCATTTATAGTGGAATTTTGTTTATTCGAGAATTTACATGAACAATTTTATTTTTTTATGGGTTGTTTTTTTAAACTCTAGATACAAATTTCGCGTGCAAGATTGTCTGTGGCTGGCTGGGTGGCTTTTTAACGCATTTCCTAAAGCCCGATTTTCCTGAAATTATACACATGTGTATTTCCGGTGACAATACTATTCTATTAAAATTTGGAAGTGCTCCCATATAAATGTTTTAAAAAATTTACCCGATGTTCTTCAATTTTCTTCAAATCTTGTGAGCAATGTGCAGTTTTTTATTTTCAGGGCTTTTCAACAATTTAATAATTAATCCATGCTGCAAAGAATAATAATATGTTTTTATATGTATGCTTTTTAAGAGTAATAGAATATCATCACCGAAATAATAATAAAAGTAATAAGAATAATAATAAGAAGCGAATCCCAATAAATTCGCGATATAAGATTTTGATTTTCTATTCCTAGAATTATTTTAGGATTTTTAAACGAGGAGGGTTCCTCTAAATTAAAGATCTCTATTTTGCAACTTTCGTATTTCGTTCCGTGTTTGTTGGATTTGTTTTTAAGGAGTTACATTTCACAATACATTTGCAGTGTTTTCGAATTAACATAAGGTTCATAAAATTCAATATTATTTTATTATGATTACATCATTCTGAATCATCGGCAAACCATCAATTAAATTCTTTGTGTTGCCTGGTCCATTCCACATATTGGTCAGCTATAATTTGTTTAATATTTAATTAATTTATTTTGTGCTTTCACAATGCGTACAAGTAATTTTTAATTTCAAACGGGACATCACATATCAAGCATCATATTTTTCCGAACATTCATCTAATATAGGAAGCATTTCAATGATTTTTTTCTTTTAAATCGTTAAAATAGATTATTCCAGCATTTCCAGTTCCAGTATCTGAATTGATTGCTGCATCGTTAGTATGTAATTGAAATCCATCAGAAGCCCGAAAATAGTTGTTAGGATCCACTAAAGTTTCATCATTATCATCCTGACAGAACGCTCCGTTGGTTGTAAATTTTTTGTAGACAGTATGAAATTTTCAGGGCTTTTCAATAATTAAATAATTAATTCATGCTTCAAAGAATAATAATATGTTTTTATAGGTATTTATTCTTTTTAAAAAGTTTTATTTAACTTGACTTGAACCCTGTTTGTCTGTATTTTCGACTTCTTTTAGGTAATTTTTCACCACCTTTCGCATGACCTAGCTAAATTTCAGAGGCCAATTCCGCGTGTAACGTGTCGCGGGGCGTGTGAGTTATGCCTTAAAAACAAACACGCTTCAGCTTCGGGTTCGCCTGACGTTTGCTAGTTCAGCCATACGATTTCAATGCCTCCTAACGCAATGTCGCTTCGGCTTCAACGTTTCGTTTGGCAATCGTAAAGAAAAAACGTAATGTTACGTAACAAAGCTACAAACGGAAGTTCTAGTTCAAAAGTGCTGAACATTTGCTTTGCATTAAGGTTTCTTAAAAAAAAAACACAATTGGTTTTGGGCAGCAAAACGTCGTATTCAAATTTATTCACAAGACTTCAATTCTGAAAGTTTTTACATGGTTTTATGGGCAAGTGCATTGATTGATTTGAGGTGAACACAGTGTAATTTGATAAATGCGAAATAAGGAATGATTTAAACATGATGAAAAAGACAATTTCAAAGTATGCGAATATATAATTAATGCAAGGTAAACAATATGTAGGTGAACAAAGAAAAGTGTAATTAGATAAATGCTAAATAATGAATAATTTAAAAGTATGCAAGGTACGATCTGCATTGCGATTGATCGGGAAACTACTGACTGCTCAAAACTTGGTTTGGACCAGTAGCGGTGGTCCCCGGGCAACTATGTGTATAATTCCTTATATATGTAGGCTAAAATTGCAAGTGCTAACGGTCTAGCGTTTCTAGTCTAGGTAACGTGGGTTTGCTCCCTGCGGTACTGAAAATGCCCGCTACTGAAACCGACACAACGCCTCGAATAAGTAATGATCAAATAATGACGACTTTTGGGTATTGTACTCGGACTAAGATTGGTTCCTGGAATGTGAGGACGCTCCTTGACTCAGGGAGTGAAGTCTGCTGCTAACGCCAACAGCACGCAGAGGCCAAATTTCCCATCATCATAGTGATGGGGGACTTGAATGCCAAGGTACGCATGACAATGAAGGACTCAAACATGTGATTGGGAAGCATGGCCTAGGGATGAATGGCCATGATAATTTTGGTCACTAGCACGGAACTCCGGATACCTGGTAACCTCCGGCTTCAAACTGCTTTACAACAGTAAGAGGCTCTGCTGTGGTAGACCTCTTCTCCTCAATAAACAAAGTTCATGAATAGAGAACAACAAATAAAACCTGAGGGCGGTGCTCCTCTAAACGCACCAATCTCAGAAGCCAAGGACTCCCTAGGTCCTACTTCTTAGACTGAACAATCAAACTACGACAGTACAGCCTAGTCAAACATTACCGTGGACTACGTCCATGCACAAGGCTCCAACGTGCCATTATGCTTGAACAACATGTCAACATCAACCACCACTGACCTAAGAGACGGACTTAATAGTCTAATAATTGAGGAGATCAAAAGACAGCGACAACACCTAAATGGAGCAGCTAGGAAAAGACTCGCTTTCCTAAAGCAAAAGGGGCTCACTCATGACGAGGCATTAGCACAGTGCCTGACAAAAATTAGAGACAGGACTGAAATAACGACCGTCAAACGAGGTCGATCGAAAGATTCCAGCAACAAAAACCCTACCAAACGAGAGGGGCCCAGGCGAAAAAGAGACAGCGAGCGGGTCAAGGACAATACCAAACTACAGTGACATCGTGAAGGCAATCAGTTTGGCAATTACCGACCAAAGTTTTCCCGATGTCAAACTAGACGAGGGACAGATGCCCAAAATCCAAGACCACGTAATGGACGCAGTAGCAGAGCTCCCTATTGACGGAATCAGCCCAAACTTTCTGGGATTTAGATACGCCTGAATGGCTCACTAAAACAGTGCCAAACAGTGCCAAAATCGTCTGGGAGGGTGAAATCCCCCACAACCAAATCTTCTTCTAACGAAACGAACGAAAAGATAAGCAGGCGCCTCTTGGTCCAAAACAAGGGGCTTAGAAACGTAGATTGGAAGATTCTCTCGCGTAAAGATAGAGAAAACGACTATCTCCAATTGACTGTTTCAGCATCGCCAAAGATAGCGGAGAACTTAAAGGGTTCCAACTACAGAGTCAACTGGCTCTTCGGGTCGGTCTATTTCCGACTGAAAAAAGACGAAAAAACCAAAAAAGATTCAGCGGGAATCAGACCCGACAATAATTCGTCAAAAACAGGACAGAAAAACTCGGCTGCTAAGCCGGTCCATTGCCCAAACCTCCGGTAACAGGGCCAAGCCTAAGACCCAATTATCGAAACCCGGCCAATCGGTACATGGCAACGAGAGGCTAAACCACTACAGGCCAAAATATCCAAATAAACACGGCCTAGAAACAGCAAAACCTATCAAGCCAGCCGCAATTCTAACCACACAGGGACCGAATGTTAGACCAAACAGTCCCAATTGCAAACAATCTGTTGAATTGCGTGCAGATAAACCTTCATGGGTCCAGGGAAGCTACTACCAACATTTTCCACCTCTTTGTGGCTCACAACTGGGAAAGTGCTCTTATTCAGGAGCCATGGACCAATAAGGGTAGAATCCAGGGTATCCCCCATTAAATAGGGAAGTTGATCTATAGTAAAGGTGATGAGAGGCCAAGGACAGCTATCCTATGTCACCACCAATATAACATCTATTCTATAAATCAATCTATTTCCAGAGACATAAACGCGATCTCCTTAGAGACGCATACAACTCATGGCAGCACGAGCATCATCATTTGCCGCTGCCTTTTTCCCAGGAGACGATGAAGAATCGTCACCAAAAACAACACAGAGCTTCATTGAGTACTGCATAGCTTACAACCAAAATTTGTGATCGGATGCGAAGCAAACGCACACCACGTAGTATGGGGAAGCACCGACACTAACACAAGAGATGAGTTACTTCTTATTTACTGCCTATCCATTAACATAGTTATAAACAACGTGGGAAGTGATGCAACTTTCATAAATGCCACAAGGAGAGAAGTTCTGGACCTTACTCTATCGGATAAGGGTACGGCCAGCGCAATTCGAAATTGGAATGTTATGAAAGAGGCATCGCTATCAGACCACATGCACATTAAATTCAAAGTAGAAACTCCGAATAGGGTTCAATCCATTAAAAGAACCCCTAAACACATCAATTGGCAAATCTTTCAAGACTCACTGCAATCAAACTTGACTGGTATAAGTACCCGAACAAGCTCGATAGCCGAACTAGACTCCACGGCAAACGACCTTACCGAGGCAATCATAAATGCCTATCACACAAGCTGTCCTGCAGTCCGAGTCAAAGGTACAAGAGACGTTCCCTGGTGGAACCATGATCTCGAGGCTAAGAGAAGAGAAGTCTGAAAACTGTTCAACAAGGCCAAACGAACAAATATTTGGACGGCCTATCGAACTTCCCTTACCAAATACAACGCGGCACTAAGAAGCAGCAAACGTAATAGCTGGAGAGAATTTTGTGAAGGTATTGATAAACTCCCAACAGCGTGTCGACTTCACAAGGCTCTCAAACTAGTAAACGATTGGTGTAAAGAGGTGAACCTAAGTGTCAACCCAGACAAGATATTGTGCACCATCTTCACAAAGAGAAGAAAAATTAATCTTCCCATAATGAATTTCCAAGGCACGGTCCTTCAAATAATGCCGGAAGCCAAATGTCTGGGAGTTATGTTCGATCAAAAACTAACATGGAACTCCCATATGACATACATTATTAACAAAGCTAATAAAGCTTACTTCACATGTCAACGCATGTTAAACAAAACGTGTGAAATAAACCAGGAAATGACTTTGGTTATACCAGAGTATTATCAGACCTAGGCTGACATACGCAGCCATCAAGGCTGCCAAAAACAGAGCAATCTAAGACACGTTCAAAACTCAATAAGATACAAAGACTCATTTGTCTTAGTGCAACAGGTGCCATAAAGACCTGCCCTACGGCAGCACTCGAGAAGTTTAAAGGACTTACATCAGTTCACATACACATTAAAAGTGAAGCTGGCTTAATACTCTCCACTCTCAATATACACAACCAGGTCAAATCCAATAGACCAGGACATACAAACATCATTTCCAAAATAAACCCGGATTATGGTATTATCCTACAATCAGACTCAATGATGAAAACAACTGATTTCCAAAGGAACTTCTTGGTTAGAATTTCAGAACGTCATCAAGTTGAAAATATCATCAATAACCTCCCCCATCATGCATCCATCTGGTACACAGACGGATCTAAAACAGATACAGGAACAGGAGCAGGAGTATTCGGACCCAGAACCACACTGCGAATACCCCTAGGTAACTCCCCAACGGGTTTCCAGGCAGAAACAATTGCACTTGAAGCCTGCACCTTGGAATGCACTAAAAGAAAATACAGGAGAACTGAGATTTACATGATCTCAGATAGCCAGGCCGCACTTCTTTCTTTCCTTTATTATTATTATTATATTAGGTGGGGCCGAACAGCCCTGAGCACTGCGACCTTTAGGTCTATTGTGCGTCCCTGACGTTTTACCACATTATGTGGTTGTTCAGTTCCTTCGTGAATGCCACCACGTCTGACAATGCGATTGGTCTGGCATTCGGCCATGGAACCGTATAGGCCTTGAGATGTTTCATTCTTTTCTGGGTGAGGGCTACGCATACGAAGAGCATATGCTCTGACGTTTCCTTTGCCTCGTTACAGAATCGGCAGCGGTCCGATTGGGATTTGCCTATTTTCAAAAGGTGGTCTCGGAATGGGCCATGTCCTGTCATATACCAGATTAGTGTTCTTAGTGTATGGCGGTCCAGTTTGATGGCCCTGTCCATATGACTAATGTTGTAGTTTAGAAGCTTCTTGGCTTGTCTCATCCCAGGCGAAGAATTCCATTCTGCTTCGATAGTAGCGTTTTCCCACTCTTTAATTTTTCTGTTGATATGGCATTTGGAATAGGCAATGCTGGGTTCTGGGCCAGTGAAAATTCCTTCTGCGCCTTCTCTTGCGCATAGGTCTGCTGCCTCGTTTCCTGATATGCCTGAGTGTCCGGGAGACCACATAAGTGTGAATTCCTGTTGAAATTAGTAGTTTTTATCATTAGGTCTGATGGTTGGACAGTTACATATTCCAAGTCTATTTTGGTTATGATGCTGGTGTGTCCTAGTTTGTTTGTCTTTATTTGTTTAAGTATTTCTAGTTTTGTGGCTCTTGATACAGCCTCGCTTTTGATGTGTATGTGCAGGGGAGGAAGTCCTAGGAGTTTTTCCAGAGCAGCCGTTGGGCAGCTCTTAACTGCACCCGTTGCACTTAGACATATTAGTCTTTGAATTTTGTTCAGTTTTGAGCGTGTCGTTGATTGCTCTGTTTTTGGCCACCAAACCAGGGCCGCGTATGTGATCCTGTTTTGCCAAACATACGCTGACAGGCAAAGTAAGCTTTATTAGCTTTGTTTGTGATATATGATATGTGGGGGTTCCATGTTAGTTTTTTGTCAAACAGTAACCCTAAATATTTAGCTTCTGGCATTAATTGAATGGTTTTGCCTTGGAATTGTATTGCTGGTAGCGTTACTTTTTGTCTTTTGGTGAATAGGGTGCAAACTATCTTGTCAGGATTGACGCTTAGTCCAACCTCTTTACACCAGTCTTTGACTTGTTTGAGAGCAACCTGCATGCGATCTGTTATCGTGCTCTCGAATTTGCCGCGAACTACTAGGACTAGGTCATCTGCATAGCTAATAACTATTAGTTAGGCCGTTGTTTTCTAGCCTAGCGAGCAGCTGATCCATCACTAATAGCCACAGAAGGGGCGATAGGACACCACCTTGTGGGCAGCCTCTGGTTGCCGCTATTGTGATGCTTTCCTCGCCGAATGAGGCTTGAATCTTCCTGCTTCTTAGCATGCTCATGACCCATCCTATGGTAGAGGAGTCGATGCCCCTTGATCTGGATTGTGTTTGAATTACTTCGAAGCTTGTGTTGTCAAAAGCGCCTTGTATGTCGATGAAGGCGCATAATACCATTTCTTTGCTTCGAAGTGTGTCTTCGATTTCAGTTGTCAGCTCATGTAGTGCTGTTTCCGTCGATTTACCAGTCTGGTATGCGTGTTGGCTGGTGTTCAAGGGAGTTCGTTGGAGAGCATTCGACCTTACGTAATGGCCTATTATTTTCTCCATAGACTTTAGGATGAAGGATGTAAGACTGATAGGTCTATACGACCTAGTATCCTCGGGGGATTTCTTTCCTCCTTTTGGTAAGAATAGAACCCGCACATCTCTCCAGCACCTTGGAACGTATTCTAGGCTGTGACTGGGTCTGTAGAGTTTTACGAGTACTGGTTCTATTAATTTAATGCCTTTCTGCAGGAGGATTGGATACAGCCCGTCTCCACCTGGAGACTTGTATGGACCGAAAGATTTTATCGCCCAGCGGATGCTTTCTGGTGGGAAGATGCTGGCTGAGCATCTGTAGGCTTCAGTTGAGATAAGGTGTGGGTGCATGTTTATATCCTCGTATACTTCTTGATTATCCAGTATGATGCACTTGGGAAAGTGACTCTTAACCAGACACTCAAGAGTTTCTTGTCTAGAGGATGTCAGTTCCCCGTTTGGTTTTTTCACCGAACCAAGTGGATTATTGTGGTCAAGTGAGAGGGCTTTGTGTAGTCGACAAGCTGTTGGCAGTGTGTCGATGCTTTCGCAAAACTCTCTCCAGCTTTTTCTTTTGCTGTCCCTTAAAGCCACGTTGTATCTGGTTAGGGCAATTTTATAGGCCGTCCAGGTGTGTGTACGCTTGGCTTTGTTAAAGAGTTTACGAACTTCTCTTCGTTTAGCCTGGAGGTCATGATTCCACCATGGAACGTCCCTGGTGCACCTGATGCGAATTATAGGTGAACTTGCGTGGTAGGCGTTTATGATTGCCTCGGTAAGGTCGTTTGCTGAGTTGTCAAGTTCAGCAATTGAGTTAATTGGGGTACATATACCAGTTAAGTTACATTTGAGTTGGTCTGAGTAGACTTGCCAATTAGTATGTTTAGGGGTTCTTATAAGGGATTGAGCCCTGTTAGGAGTTTCAATATTGAATCTAATATACATGTGGTCGGAAAATGATGCCTCTTTCATTACGTGCCATTTATGGATCGTGCTGGCCGTCCTTGTATCGGATAGGGTAAGATCCAGTACTTCGCTCCGTATGGCGTTTATGAAGGTTGCATCGTTCCCCACGTTGTTTAACATAATATTTTTAGATGAACAATAGTTAAAGAGTTGCTCACCTCTGATGTTAGTGTTGGTGCTTCCCCAGACTACGTGGTGTGCGTTTGCATCGCATCCGATTATATATTTTTGGCCTTGAGCTGTACAGGAGTTGATGAAGCTCTGTGTTGTCTCTGGAGGGGGATCTTCGTCCTCGCCTGGGAAGTAGGCAGCTGCAAAGTTTGTGGTGCTCTTGCTTCCTTGTGGCGAGAGCGTCTCTACGGAGATCGCGACTAAATCTCTGAAAATAAATTGGTTTATGGAGTAAATGTTGAGGGAGTGACGGCACAGAATTGCTGACCTTGGTCTCCCATTTTCTTTGTCATAAATCAACTTACCTAGTTTACTTGGGAATCCCAGAATTTTTTCGTTTTTGGTCCAGGGCTCTTGGATAAGAGCAATGTCCCAGTTTTTGATTACGAAGAGGTGGCAGAGATTGGCAGTAGCTGCCTTTGACCTATGCAAGTTTATTTGCACACATCTCATCGCTTTGTTTTGTTGTTGGGCTATTTGGATCAGCCTGTATACCCTGACTTGTTACAGATGTGGGAGGCTTTTTTAACCTGTCCGCCGATAAGCCGTGCTTCTTTGAGGCCTTTATATCGACCTTGTGTCCCAAGTGACCAGGTTTCCGTGTTCGGTCAATGGGTTTGGCTTTAGTGTTGGCCGTGGTGGGATGTGTTGGTCTCTTTGTCAGACTTTGTTGCCCTGGTTTTGATGGCGCTTCTGTGGTTTTGGCTTTGGTTTCCTTGTCCGTTTCTTTAGCCTTCTTTGGTCTGAAGTAAACGAACCCGAAAAGCCAGTTTACTTTATAATTGGAGCCCTTTAGGTTCTCCGTTATTTTTTGTGACGCCGAAATGGTCAACTGCAGGTAGTCATTTTCTCTGTCTTTTCTTGACAGGATTTTCCATTCTGCGTTGCGTAGCTCCTTATTTTGAACTATCAGGCGCCTGCTGATTTTCTCGTTCGTCTCATTCCTGCAGTGCGGAAGATAGACGTAGAAAATCTGGTTGCGAGGGATTTCGTCCTCTCGGATTATTTTCAAACTGGCATCTGGCCATGGTTTCAGGGTTGGTACCGTATTGGTAAGCCATGCTGCCGTTTCGTCATCTGCACAGTTCACGTATAACCAACCACTTTTGGCCTTGCAGCCCAGGAAGTTAGGGCTAATGCCATCGGTGGGAAGCTCCGCTACTGCGTCCATGATGTTGTCTTGGATCGTTGACATTTGCGCCGCGTTCAGTTTAACATCAGGAAAGCCTTGGTCGGAGATTGCCAACCTGATGGCCTTCGTGACGTCACTGTAGCGTAACGTTGTGTTCGATCCGCCCGCTACCTCTGCCTCGCCTGAACCAGTGTTACCCGACCTTATGGGGTTTTCGACTGGTTTGAGGGGGTGAGTTTGTCTGTCTCTTTTTGGCGGGTTCTTTGGACTAGAGTCGTTTGATCGGCTCCGCTTAATGGTGGATGTGACCTTCCTATCTTTTATTTTTGTTTGGCACTGGGCTAGTGCCTCGTCATGGGAAAGTCCTGTCTGTTTAAGGAAGTTCAGACGTTTCCTTGCGGCTCCACTTAGATGTGGTTTTTTCTTCCTTCTGTCTTCGAGGTCTAAGCTTGTTAGCCCATCCCTTATGTCAGAGGTGGTAGAAGTGGACGCATTGTCCGAGCATTTTGGCGGCACGATGGAGCCTTGTGCTGGGACGTAGTCCTCGGTTAGGGTTATAGACGAGTCTGTGCTGTCGTCTGTTTGTAAGAAATTAATCTCGGAAGTAGGACTTTGACGATCCTTGGCTTCCGAGATTGGTGCGTTTGGAGGAGCACCGCCCTCAGGGGTTATATTTTCAAAACTATCCATAGATTTTGTGGTATGAGGAAGGGAAAGGTCCGCCACTGCAGAGCCTCTTGCCGTGGTAAGGCTGTCTTGATGACTTGAAACCGGAGGGCGCCAGGTATCCGGGTTATAGACGAGTCTGTGCTGTCGTCTGTTTGTAAGAAATTAATCTCGGAAGTAGGACTTTGACGATCCTTGGCTTCCGAGATTGGTGCGTTTGGAGGAGCACCGCCCTCAGGGGTTATATTTTCAAAACTATCCATAGATTTTGTGGTATGAGGAAGGGAAAGGTCCGCCACTGCAGAGCCTCTTGCCGTGGTAAGGCTGTCTTGATGACTTGAAACCGGAGGGCGCCAGGTATCCGGAGTTCCGTGCTAGCGACCAAAATTCTCATGGCCATTCATCCCTCAGCGCACGTGTCTCACCTTGGATTGAGGATTATTTATCGAGGTTCTCTCCTCTAGATCCGTTGAATTTTGCAAGACAGGATCACCTCGTGTAGGTGGGTAGATTGTACCCTTCAACGGTCTTGCAGCGAGAGAGGCTATGTGTTGCGCGTTTTCGTTGCCTGATCCAAGGAGGAGGATTCCGAGGAGCCCAGCCTTCCCTGGATTTCTCGATCCCTTTTTTCTCTCCTTTACTCCGCGGGGGAGCACGCCCGCCAACGAACTCGATTTAACGCCTGAGGTTTCAAGAGACGCCATTCGGTCCCCTGGGATATTGCTTCCTCTTCTATTGTCCTTTTCCATGTCTTGCTAGGACGGCCAACTCGACGGCTTTTTTGTGGATTCCAGTCGAGCGCTAGTTTCATAATGTCGTCCGCTGGCTTTCTCAAAGTGTGGCCAATCCAGCTCCATTTTCGTCGTCTGATGGTGATCGCGATTGCTTCCTGCTGTGTTACTCTCCGCAAGTCTTGATTAGTGATAATGTCCGGCCATCTTATTCTCAGTATCCTCCTTAAGCACTTGTTGACGAAAACTTGGAGGCGCGTCGCAATTGACTCTGTGACTTTCCACGTTTCGCAGCCATACAAGAGTAGGTACTGAGAGAACATTAGATCTGAAGATCATTAGCTTTAGATTCCGGGAGATTTGCGAGGAGTTCTAGATGTTATTTAGCATACTATAGGAGTGTCGCGCCTTGTTTACACGAGAGCACACATCAGAGCCAGCACCTCCATTTTTTGACATCCAGCTGCCCAGATAATAAAACTTATCGACTTCCTCTATCTGATGTCTGTCAATTGGGAGATCACATATTCCACCAGCGTTAACGTGAAGTAGTTTTGTTTTTGAGACGTTAATTTTTAAACCCACTTTGTTAGCGTGGTATTCTAGTGAGTTTAATTTTCGCTCCATGTCACCTAGCGATTGTGATGGGAGAGAGATATCATCGGCTTAGTCTAGGTCTTCTAGGCGGTGAAAAACATTCCATGGCAGACCCGATGGAGTACGGGTTACTATTTTCATCACCCAGTCGATAACAATTGTGAAGAGCAATGGTGAGAAGGTGCAGCCTTGCTTGACTCCTGAGAAGATGTTGAAAGGTGAGCCAAGATGACCGTTATGAATGACGCGGCATGTTGAGTCGGGGTACAGCTCCTTAATGATGTTAATGATTTTTTCCGGAACACCATAACTAGACAAAATCTGCCACATCATGTTTCGGCCTACGCTATCAAAAGCGCGTTTAAAATCCACAAAAACCATATACAGAGGAGAGCGATACTCAACTGACTGTTCAATGATTATACGCAGGGTGTTAATTTGATCAGTACAAGAACGGGTTGGGCGAAATCCTGCTTGTTCATTTCTCAAAATTGGCTCTAATGCATTCTGTAAGCGCCTAGCTATTATAGAGGAGATCACTTTGTTTATGGTGTTTAGCAGGGTAATTCCACTCCAGTTTTCGCAATTGCTCAAATCACCTTTCTTGGGAAGTTTGACTATTAAGCCTTCTTTTAAAGACGACGGAATGGATTCAGATTCCCAAATATCTTGATATATCGCATGCAATGTTCGCGTAGTTAACTCGACGTCGGTTTGGAGGAATTCTGCGTAGATGTTGTCATTTCCATCTGCCTTACCTGATTGCAGTGAACGAATTGTTGTCCTTATCTCATTCAACGAAGGAGTGGCGACGCTGATGTTAAGTAGCCTATTAGGGTGCATATGTGGGTTGATGGACGTGATTGGCGAAGTACAATTCAAAACATTATTAAAATGTTATATCCAGCGGGTTAAGTGTTGTTCCTCCATAAGGATCAATGAGCCATCTATTGCCTTAACAGGGTAGTTGATGTGGTGTTTCTTGTTGGCGAGCTTACGAGCGAGTTGGTGGACTGTGCTATATTGTCTGCTATCAGCGGCTTGCTGTGCTTGTGTTGAGATGTCGCTTAGCCATGCTCGTTTATCGTTCCTAGCTGAATAGCCAACTTGTCGGTCCAGATCCCTATACTTCCGCGCTAATGCACTTCGCTCGCTTTGATGGATTGTCGTTCACGAATGGTGTTCCATGTGCTATCTGATATCCATTCTTTTCTAGTTTTGTCGGGATAACCTAAAACGGATGAGGCTGCTTCAGTATACGCATTTACTGTTTTCTCCCATTTAGACTCTAGGGTTAGGGGCTGTATTTCAGAGAGAGAATGTTGTACGCGGGATACATATTGCCGTTTCACATCTGGGTCTTTCAGTGCTGCTACAGCTGGCTTTCTCGTTATTTGAATTCGTGTGGCTGAGTGGACCGCGAGTATCAACCAGGCACTGCCAACCACAAGGTGGTGGTCGCTGTAGACGTCGGCTGCTCTTCGGGTTCTAACGTCCAGCAAAGATGATCGCCACTTGCGGCTTATAGCGATGTGATCAATCTGGTTGCTGTACATGTGATCAGGAGAGGTCCAGGTGGCTTCGTGAATGTTTTTGTGGGGGAAAATTGTGCCTCCAATTATTAGGTTGCGATCAGAACATAGATCAGCAAACCTTTCACCGTTGTTATTCATAGAACCAAGGCCGTGTTTTCCCATAACATGTTCCCAATCAATGTTTTTCGATGCGTACCTTTGCTTTAAGGTCACCCATCAAGATAGCGATGTCACTCTTCCGTAGTTGATCTAATGAATTATTTAGACGCAACTAAAATGTGTCCTTTTCTTCAGAGGTGGCTGGTTCCGTTGGTGCGTAAACTTGGACAAACACGACCTGTCGAACAGCAGATTTGAATCTTCCAATAATAATTCTATCGGATATTGGTCGCCAGTCCTGTAACGATCTTCTCGCGGCTTTGGAGAGTAGAAATCCCACTCCATTGGCATAGTGTTCTCCGGCAGGCTTACCCGAAAAAATTAGAAACTTGCCGGTAGATGTTCGTTTTTCCCCTACTCCAGGCCATCTCACTTCACTAAGACCAAGAATCTCTAGATGGTATTTACGAAATTCTTTTGTTAATTGTGCAAGCGTTGTTGTCTTGACGAGCATGCGAAATCTAATCTAAAAGCTAAATCGTGTCCTTTTCCGTGGGCCAAAGGTCATTGTTGATAAATTCGATACGTATCCGAGGCTTGTATTAGTTTCAAGAATCAATTAATTCAATTGAGTGGTGATTGGCCAACCGCAACCTAGGTCGACATGAAGCGCCGCCGACCAAGGCCCGACCCAAGCTAATACAAATCGGATTGGGTACCGAAATCGTTCACTTGATTTGGCAGAGTTTCCAGTGATGCGACGTGGACGCATAAGATAGGAATTGTGATGCGAGAGGCTAAGAACATGACTGTCTATAATCGCGTCATCATCACCGTTTGTCACCTAAGCCGCACTACTTGCACTAAAAGGCCCTACTTTCAACACAAGAACAACGTGGAGCTGCTATTGCCACTTAAAACAATTGGCCAAAACCAATAAAATCACCTTTATGTGGTCCCCATGGAACTCAGGTATTGCAGAGAACGAGGCAGCAGATCTTTGCGCAAGAGAAGGCGCAGAAGGTACTTTCACTGGGCCGGAACCAAGCATTGCCTACTCCCTTAGCCACCTCAAAAACAAAATTAAAGAGTGGGCTAACAATGCCATCGAAGCTGAATGGGTATCGTCGACAGGAATGGAGCATACCAAAAGGCTTCTCAAGTACAACATTGTTCATATAGACAAGGCAATCAAACTGAACCGTCATGCACTCAGATCTCTAGTCTAGTATATAACGGAACACGGCCCATTCAACAGCCACCTATCAAAAATGGGCAAATCCCAGACGGACAGCTGCCGTTTCTGCAACAAGGCAAAAGAATCGCCAGAACACATACTGTTCATGTGTGATGCCCTAACAAGGAAAAGACTTAAGCACATCAAGGCTTACACTGTCCCAGGACAGAATGTCATTACGATCGAACTGTCAGACGTAATGGCATTCATTAAGGAACTAAGCCACCACATAAAGTGGTAATCATCTGGGATGCACAATAGATCTCTAGGTCGCAATGCACCAGGCTTTTCAGCCCACCAAACAATAATAATAATAATAATGGCCTCGGCGAACGAACAACCACCTTGTCATAGGAGGCCAAATGTTTGAGCATAAGACCTGCCACAAGGTCAGCTGGATGTTAACTGACAGGCAGTCATCATCCAACCAAATCGACCATGTGGCGATCAGCCAACGTTTTAGGAGCTGACTTTTAGACGTCCGAAACAGACGAGGAGTCGACATGGGTATGGTACGGGATCATCACCTTATGGTAGCTACTGTCCAGTTACGTACTGCATCAGTTCAAAGAATCCGCAATATCATCCAAATGCCTAGGAATAACATCGACCGGCTAAAGATCCCCTCAGTACGCCAACAATTAAGGGATCATTTATCGCAAGAAGTTAATAATCCATTTTGAGACATTCTCTTTTCAATTCGGTTAAAAGAAGCGGTAAGTTGCGTTTTGTGTGTTTGTTTTTTGTAGTGATGTGTAGTTTCAGAGTGGATATACGTGGGCTGAGAAGGAATTTTTTCGCTTAAGTTGCTCATGTAAATGTCCACAGTCCAGCAATTCTGGCACTAAGCGAAACTCAAGTATTTGTGAATTCTGATACTTCAGTTTTAAATCTGCCTGGGTATTGCTAAGTGCCATTATTTTTCCCACGACGCGGGCTCGCAATTTATGTCTGTAGTGATGTTGCATTAAAACTTTTGCCTCAATTAAGCCAATGTTCCAATGCGGAATTTAATTTCATATGGCTGTGAGTAATGGTACAGGGGCGCAATATCCACTACTGCTTTATTTATAGAAGACCCAACTAAGACAGAGCTTCAACTCTTCACGAGTTTGATGCACTGTATGACTCAATTGCAATAATTGTCACAAATGATGAAAACACTGAAATCGTTATTGCGGGCGATTTTAATGTACACAATTCTCGGTGGCTTCGCCATTCTGGCCAGACAACACCCGTAGGAAGGGATGTTGAGTTGTTCGCTGAGTGTAATACTTTTATCTCCGTTTCAAGGAGATGATAAAAAAACACAATTTTTAATTTTTATCTTCACTTTTATTTTTATTTAAACTTATAATCTAGAGTTTAACTTAATACTACTGGTTTCTTAAAACTACTTTGTAACAATACTCATTTTTCATAAAGTTTTCTCGTATTTATGCATTAATGTTGCGAAACAAGTGGAGGTACAAATGCCTGAAGTTGTGAAACAATTCTTTCGCAACAAGGTGCAAAAATGCAAACTGTGCGGAAACTCATTAATTATTTTTTATTGGGTCAACTGAGGTGTTGATGTTGTGAAATAATTCTTTCACAACAATGTGTATAAAATGCGAAATTTGCAGAAATGTATTATTAAGTATTTATTGGGTCAATTTAACAAAAGTGCGGAGTTGCACAGAAATTGTTAAATTGACAAAAAGAATTTCGATATGTGCGAACTTTAGAATTAAAAAGTGATTGTGAAATAATTTGGTGACAAATTTGGTGACAAATTATTTCACAATTTGATTATGAGACCGCGTGCAATTTGGATATGAGTACGCGTGCAATTATATTATGTGTATGGGTTGTGATACTATAACATTTAATCACCTTACTTAGCTTGTAAATGAGCCTACAAGAATACCTGACATATCATTCCGCAAACACCCTTGACTTTTTCCTTACCTCTCGTCCTGATGTCAATGTATTATCGCCTCTAGGCTCGTCTGACCATTGTGTTGTATCAGCTAATTTCTCGTTAATAAACCACGCAGTTAGAGAAAAAACTCAAACAAAAAAAAACAGTATGGCTATACGAGAAAGCCAATTGGGACGGCCTTAACAACTTCTTTGGGAGATTTAACTGGTCGCTATTGTTTCGCGATAGCAACGTGGATGCCGCCGCTGATGCAATCACAAACATCATTCTTATTGGTATGAGGAAGTTTATCCCTTCAGGGATAAGTCTATCAAACCAAAGGATGATGGATGGTACGACTCGAGCTGTAAAGAGGCTTCTAGGATTAGATAGGTATGCTTTCGGTTTTACAAAGCAAACCCTGCAGATGAAAACCGAACAAATTTTAAAAGAGCCAGAAATTATTGCAATGCTCATATTCGGCGATTCAAATTCGCCTACGACCAAAAATTGAGGCAAAAAATACTACGATGTCCCAAAGGTTTTGGTCATTCGCGAAAAAAAATCAAAAAATATACAGCCTCGTCGTCCATTCCAACGCTCATTTATAATAACACTCCAGTTGTCAACTCTAAAGACAAAGCCAATCTGTTTGCTGCACATTTTGCAGCTAGCTCCACGCTTCCAGATTGTGCATTGATGCCGCCTGCACCCCCGAGTATTGAACACTTTATGGGACAGATCTTCATTCGTACTCGTGCAGTTGCTAGAGTTTTAAACGATCTCAACATTCACAAATCCGCTGGGCCAGATGGTATTTCCCCATTAGTTCTGAAGAGGTGTTCTTCCAAGCTGGCATTACCATTACGTAAGCTTTTCCATCTATTCTATTCTTCTGGACTCTTCCCGAGAATGGAAAACAGCCTTTGTCCAGCCCAAACCCAAAAAAGGTTATCTCCTTCTTCGTACCAACCGATAGCACTTGCATCCATTCTTTCCAAGGACATGGAAACGCAGATCAATTTGCAGCTCATGAAATATCTTAAAACCAATGAAATCCTTAGTGACCGGCAGTACGGATTTCGTGGGCAACGTTCCACTGGTGATTTGATGGTATATCTCACCGAACAGTGGAACCGGTCTTTGCATTAATTTGGTGAAAGCAAAGCTGTTGCACTCGATATTTCCAAAGTATTTGACAGAGTTTAGCATCAAGCCCTTTTGTCAAAAAGTTGTTTTGGACGGTTTCAAGTCTGAAATACACCACATAAATGCTGGCGTTCCCCAGGGCTCTGTTCTGTCCCCGACACTCCTTCTCATTTTTATTAATGATCTCTTATTTGTGACTTCTAATCAAATACACTTTTTCGCTGACGACAGCACTCTAAGCTTCTCATATAAGTTTGAGAAACGTCCCTCCACCTCTCATGTGGAACTCAAACAACTTCGTATGTTAAGAACGTTAAATTCTGATCTAGACAGCATAATAAATTGGGGAGAAATCAATCGAGTAGAATTTAACGCTTCCAAAACCAAATGCTGTCTCCTGTCGTCTAAGCGCATCGCAAATCCCATGCCATTATCCAGGAATGGCACTCGCATCGAGGAAACTGAAAATCTCGCAATTCTCGGTATGTGCGTTAACGACAAGCTTCGTTGGAATGATAAATATTTACAGTCGCCAAAAATGCGAATGCTGGCGAAATGTTTAAGTTTTCTAACCCGGTGCAAGAAATATTTCACTTCCTCTGATCTGGCTACAATCTACAAGGCTTTTATTCGCCCTAAACTTGAGTACAATTGTCATATTTTGTCTGGTGCGCCTAAAACCACCTTGAATCAACTAGATAGAATACAAAACCGTGCGATAAAACTTATCGGTGACGAAAACATTGTGAATTCAATGGATTCGCTTGAACACCGCCGGAACGTCTCCTGCTTGTCACTGTTTTATCGCTTCTTCCACCAGCGGTGCTCAAGAGAAATGGCCAGTTGCATGCCACCTCTACTTGAATTCAACCGCAATACTCGTGGCGCTCTAAATGCACATCAGTTTACCCTTAAGCCCATTTTCGGACGTACAGTTAAGTTCAGGGATTCGTTCTTCAGCCGTACAACACGTATGTTGAATGCTCTGCGAAGCTCTGTCTTTTCACATCACTATGATCCACAGGCATTCAAGACACAAGATCATAGACCTCGCCTATCTTCTTCTCATTTTCCTTAACGCCCACGTGTGCCAAGCATATAGCCGAACATAATAAGGGTGCGAACCCCTTTTCGCGTGCGCAAATTATAAAAAAAAGTGGAAGCAATCAGCATCTCACTGCCGACAACCATCCAAGAACATTGGAAGGCTGTGAAAAATGTTTTCACATCTGGAGCGGAAAGTATTGTTGGTAGAAGCCAGACGAGGCACAGCACGTGGCTTACCGAAGATACCTGGAGGCGGATTGAAGAACGTGAGCTACTTAAAGCTTCTTATACCCTTGATACCCTAGCAGCAGCGAGGATCGAGCTAGAGTCCCTGTATCGAAGCAAAATGAGAGAAGTGCAGCGTAGTGTAAGACGTGACAAACAACCTGGCCTCCGAAGCAGAGGAAGCAGCGAGCAGGTGCCATAGCAGAACCGTTTACAGAATCACCAAAGAGCTGACAGGTGGTCACTGCTCTAGCCAACATCCGGTGAAAGGCCTAAATGGTGCCGTACTCATTTCAGATGAGGATCAGCTCAAGCGAAGGAAGGAACATTTTTCTACGGTCCTTAACCGTGCATTCGCCAACGATATGCACCCAAATCAAAGGGAGCTGCCGAAAGCAATAATTTCCCGAATTCGCACCTCAACTCCCAGTAAAGATGAGATCGATACCGCGATCAACGCACTAAATACCAACAAGTCGGTAGGACTAGATGGTATACCCGCAGAACTTCTTCGCGCCGCTCTAACGACATAAGCAGAGCTTTTATATCCTCTTGTAGAGAGAGCTTGGGAGGCAGAAAGTTTCCCCGAGGAGTGGAAGAAGGGAATGATTGTCCACCTCCCTAAAAAGGTAGTCTTATGGAGTGCGAAAACTGGAGAGGCATTTGCGTTCTTCCTGCAGTTGCAAAGGTAATAGCCAAAGTAGTACTTGAGCGAATTAAGGAACATCTGGAAGATACACTCGATGCCAAACAAGCAGGTTTCCGCACTGGATCCTCCTGTGTAGACCACATAAACGCCCTGCGGATCATTATTGAACAGTGCGTTGAATTTCGGTCACCACTGCACCTGTTGTTCATCGATTTTAAAAAGGCGTTTGACAATATAAACAGACGGTTGCGCAGGAGAGGTATACCCGATAAACTAAGAGCTATTATTAAAGCAACCTCTGACGGCTCTAAATGTCATGTGCTGCATAGAGGAAAGCTGTCAGAGAAATTCGAGATCCTAAGTGGGGTACGACAAGGTTGTATTCTATCGCCGATATTTTTTTTGTTGGTGATTAGCGATGTACTTCGCGCAGCTTTATCTACTGGAAACGGAGGAATTCGTTGGACTCATATATCTCAACTCAAACACCTGGACTACGCTGACGACGTTTGTTTACTTTCACACAGGGTTATGGAGCTGCACCAAATGACAACAAATGTAGAAATGGAGGCAAATATTGCGGGTTTGAAGATTAATACTGCCAAAACCAAAATCATCAACCTCGGCACTAACTCAGTAACACAAGTTAACATTGCTGGACAGCCGGTAGAGAGAGTTGAGAGTTTCCAATATCTTGGGAGTATTGTCTCGACCGAAGGTGGAACCGAACAGGACATTGTCAACCGATTCGGAAAAGAAAAATCAGTGTTTGGAATGATGTCCATGATATGGTGAAGCAATGCGATCAGCTTAAACACCAAGATGCGACTGTTCCGTTCAAATGCTGAATCTGTGTTGTTGTATGGGTGCAGCACTTGGAAGGTGACCGCTACTATCACAAAAAGATTACAAACGTTCGTAAATAGGTGCCTACGGAACATCTTAAGGGTTTTCTGGCCTAACCGTATCTCTAACGAACATCTTTACCAGAGAACGGGTCAGGAACCAATAGGCACAACCATCTAGCGACGGAAGAGCCAGTGGATTGGTCATACAATCCGAAAAGGCGACAGTTCCATAGCAAACTACGCAATGGAATGGAATCCGCTATATCAGGATGGTAGAAGAACGGGTCGTCCGAGAAATACATGGCAAAGAACAGTTGAGGAGGAGACACGGCAATTGGGGAAGAGTTGGAGAGAGCTGAAGCTCATTGCCAGGAACCACACGCGATGGCGCGTAGGCGTAGTAGAGGCCCTAGGACCCACAAGGGGATAAAGGACATAACTAACTAAGGTATGATACAAGGTAAACAATATGTATAAGTGCTGGGCTGTTATGGGTACGTAAATGGTGTGATGCGTGGAAAAAAGGAAATACTTTGAAATATGCCCGACCTCAAAAACATTAATTTTGGCGATTATTACCAAATAATAAAGGACTGTGTGGCATGTGTCAATGTATATAGAATGTTCGATAGAAAAAATTTAAATAAATGTTTAAAGGTGAATGCGAGGATCATTTCGTTGACGAAGCCAAGCTTCAAAATCGTCTTAAACCGGGTACTATCCCAACTTTCAAATTAGGTTATTCTAGTGATATCGAAACTAAATATGTTTATTTTAACATGCCTGACCCAAGTTATATAAAAAGTGTGCACCATAACTTTTCTAAACCTGGTTCCAGTAATGTAGATTTAACCGTAGAAGAAATTAAAAAATACGAACCTTCTCCGAAATTAATTTCTACCGATGCAGAAGAAGGCAAACCTATTTGCCGTAATTGCGAGACCCAATCATAAAATTGTGCGTATTATAGAGCAGAATATAATAATATTTAAGAAAAATTAGCATTTATGAAAAAGGAAACACATAAAAAAAAATTTAAATTAGTTCTCCAACTCTAAAAGCTCGTTATTTACGAAAAATTAACAGGTTGAAATCTTGAAATAAGGTTAAACAAAAGAATTCTAGGCCTATTCCACTAGTACAATTCCCCTAGACACAATTCCACTGGACATAATTCCACTGGCACAATTTCATTTGCCACCATTCCACTTGGCACAATTCAACTTGCACAATTTAACTTTTTGATAATCAAACGCATTTAGGGTGGTAAATCACGCGCGAATCAAGTCAAACTTCCAACCATTGTCATACCAACATTCAGCGGAAGGTATGAGGATTGGACACCATTTTGGGATCAATTTGAGCGAGTAGTGCACCAGAAAGAGTCATTAGATGATGTCGATAGGATTCAATACCTAAAGGGGAATCTTCGTGGAGAAGCAGCGAGAATTGTGAACCATCTGTCACCAACGTCAACCAACTATGCAACGGCGGTAGAACTGCTTCGGAAGCGATTCCAAAATTCAGCAGCATTAGTCAACAATTACATTCAGGCTTTGCTTACACTAAAAACAGTTAGAAATGATAGTGCATTCGACTTAAAAAACATCATGGACACATCAAGGGAAGTCCTGTATGGCATTAAGAGTTTGGGAGTCGATGTTAGCTCATGGGATCCGCTGGTCATTCAGTTCGTGCTACCAAAACTTGACCCAGAATCCAGGAAATCATATCAACAATCAAGAGGAAATTCAACAGAAATTCCAAAACTAAGTGAATTTTTTGATTTTATCGAAAGTAGATTCAGAGGCCTGGAAGGCAGTCGCGAACTCAACCGTGAAAAGTCAACTGTTTCTTAAAGCTATTTGACGACAGTTTTACGACCAAGGTGCATACTTTGCAGCGAATCTCATTATTTATTCAGCTGCAAACAGTTTTTGAACATGAACGTAAAAAGCCGAAAGGATTTGGTTCGAAGATCGAAGCTGTGTTTTGATTGCTTGAGGGATGAACATGATGCAAAGGAGTGTCCAACGAAAAAGGGAACATACGTGTTAAGGGACAAGTCAAGCTGGCGCGAGCTCTAATTGACCAAGGGTCTTAGTCATGTGTCGTGACGGAAAAATTGGCTCGACAAATACGGGTGCCGATGACCAAATACCATTCAAGGGTCAATGGAATAAACGGGCATGCTACACCTATTATCGCAGTATGTAACTTTAATATCCAATCAATTCACGATGAAAAAATCAACTTGAAGGTAAAGGCTGATATTACATCAAAAATGCCTGGACAACAATTTACACCAAATGATTGGCCACACATCCAAGGTTTGAAGCTGGCGGACCCATGGTACTCGCAACCAAAAGAAATTGATTTGCTAATTGGATCAGACATTTTTCCGCAATTCCTACTACATGGATTAGTCAAGGGTCCTGTGAATACTCCAATGGCGCAGAACACATTGTTCGGATGGATACTATCAGGACCAATCATGACCCCAAACCCACGGAAGCAGGCACAAGTAAACATTATCACCTCATGTGTCAGCATTTGCAGTGAAGATGATCAGTTAAAAAAAGAAGAAGAGGTTCCTAGTGCAACGGGTATGTCCGCAGAAGAAAAAATGTGCGAAAACCACTACAAACAGACGCACAAACGAGATGAAACAGGGCGTTACATTGTCAAGCTACCACTGTCAAAGGATCGCATGGTATTAGGCGAATCCCGAAAAATGGCACTTAAGCGCTTCTTTACGTTGGAGCAAAAATTCGCAAAAAAAGGAGAACTGCGGCTAGAATATTCTAAGTTCATGCAAGAATATTTTGATCGTGGTCACATGGAGGAAGTGCCAGAAGATACAACACAAAAAATATAATATTTTCCTCATCACGCAGTGATAAAAGAGCAGAGCAGTACTACAAAACTGAGAGTAGTATTCGACGCCTCGGCGAAGACAACATCTGGAGAATCGCTGAATGGAGGTTTGTGCCCGGAAGTGAGAATCCTGTTGACATTCCATCTAGAGGGTTGTTTGGAGATGTTCTGGCTGAAAACTCGACATGGTGGCACGGTCCACCTTGGGTAAAAGGAGACGAACAACAGTGGCTAGCTGAAAAGATCATATTGGAGTTGCGAGGTATGCCTGAGGTTCGAAAATCCCATGAATGTATGGTGATACAAAACGACAGGCCTCCATGCAAGAACGATATTTATCTTGTCTTTTCATCACTGTCAAAACTGCAACGCATTAGCGCGTACTGTCTTCGATTCAAGAATAATTTCCGAAAGAAAATGAAGGATGAGCCACTACATCTGGAAAAACTAACCATAAAAGAGCTCCTGGAACCAGATAAGGCTCTGGTGAGGGGTGCACAAAAAGAATTTGAAGATGACATGCAGAAACTACGTCAAAATAAAGAACTTAAGCCAATCAGCATGATATCATCCCTACACCCATTCATAAAACACTCAAATTTATCAGACGACTCTGAATCACATCCGGAGTAAATTTTGGATCATCCGAGGAACCAACACCGTCAAGGCCGTCGTAAATCAATGCGTAAAATGTTTTCGATTTAAGGCCAAGGAATCAAGCCAACTTATGGGACAACTTCCGGAAGCAAGGGTCAAGTTCTCGCGACCATTTACACATTGTGGAGTAGACTACGCAGGTCCAATCAACATAATATGCTTACAGCTTCGAGGTGGTAAGTAAGGGAATCCAGTGGCATTTCATCCAACCTGAAGCTCCTCACTTTGGTGGACTCTGGGAAGCCGGAGTGAAATCAGTAAAGTATCACTTAAATCGGATCATAGGAGAGCAGAAGCTAACGTTCGAAAAAATGAATACTATTCTGGTGCAAATTGAAGGATGTCTGAACTCAAGACCACTGTGTCCATTAACAAGCAACATCTAAGATCTTGATGCACTTACACCAGGTCACTTCATCATTGGATCTCCACTGATAGAACCACAGCATGATCTCATATTGGATCTTACTGGAACTAGTGTAAAAAATAGAGACTAATTCAAAAACTAAAACAAGATGTCTGCAAACGTTGGTACGAGGAGTATATAAACAAAACTCAACAACGATATAAGTGGAATCGAGCAGAGAAAAATATAGAGATTGGCCAACTGGTATTACTGAAGACTGAACTACTGACACTATCGAAATAGCCCCTGGGGAAAATAAGTGAAGTACACAAAGGAGCTGAACATCTCACCAGGGTGGTTACGGTCAAGACAGAAAAGGGAGCATTCAAGCGACCCATAGCCAAAGTCTGTTTACTCCCAATAGAGGACAACTTGATAATGCCTCAGGACGACGGAGTTCAACCACGGACACAATCGTCAAAACCGTTAGCATAAAAAAAACCCAGGAAGAATCTCAATAGACAAAAGGCATAAGACAATCATCCCGTCATCACCACTGTCTACCGCGCTTGTGGTACTGTCGCTGATTGCAGTCGCCATGCCGATACACAATCACCAATCCCGGTATTGGAGTGGAAAGAATTATGGACCCATAATTCATTGATGTTTGTTACACAAGAGCCAACCACTGTATTCGTAACCTGTGGATCCAAGCGTGAAGAAGTCATCTTAAATAACACAGGCATCAATTATGTGACTCCGGATTGCGTCATTAAATCGAGATTCATTCGATTGGAAGCAAAATTGTTCAAAGAACCGCCAATAATGATGCATCTCAGCAAATCAATCGCTATTATAAATACATCATTGTCAACCCAGATCCCAGTTTATTTCACAAATGAAACTGTCATCCCATTAAATAAGGATCTGATGGAAGTGTTAAAGGTTAATGATCGGGATCCAACCGAGGCACTCAACCGACTACATGACTACAATTGTAACACCATAAAAAGGCACCAATATTGGACAATTGGCTTCTGTGCTACAATTGCGGGCGCAACAATCATCATTTGTCTACTGACAGTTATATTAAAATACGGAAATGGGCGAAATAAAAATAATCGCGTTACCAAAATAGAATTAACAGACCATAGGATAATCAATCAAGGGTTTGATATCAACTGGGAAACAACACCGGAGGAGGCAAAATGTTGAGTGTATCAACAACTACAAAAGCAAATAACCATAATCTCAATTAACAAAAATTGACAACTATCCCCCCACCAGTGGTAAGGTTGTTGTCAGTTTAAGAAATCCTAAAGGGAAAGGATTTATACATAGGTTATCACTGGCCTGATGAGCTGCTTGTATATGAGCAGCCTGGAGTTGTTGGACAGTTCGTTTTGCCTTCGTAGAAGCGGGTGCACCAAATGAAGGGCGTAATTAGCCTTGAGCCTCTCGGTGAAGTTTATTCCAAGGTATTTCGTCTCTGATTGGGTTTTGATTACTGTGTTATCTGGAAGGATGATTTTTAATCATCTGCACCGGCACACAAAATATTTTCTCCCTGTTCTTGTCCCTGACACTCGGAAGTAGATGAGTTCTGTTTTGTTTGCATTTATTTTCAACCCCCACTTGAGGTAGTAGTCCCAAAGATTTCGGAGGTGTTCCTCCACTCTTCGGGCAGCAATCTCAGGAGAGATCTCGGCATACGTGATGGAGTCATCCGCGTAAGGCATGCTGCTTGTTCCGGCTGTGTTGGTGGGTTGATCCGCCGTGTAGATGTTGAAAAAGACTGGGCCAAGTCTGGAACCTTGAGGAACTCCGGCTTTAATCCCTTTCCTAGTGGATGAGTCGCCAAAAATTTGTACAAAAAAGGCCCTGTGAAAGAGAAAATTTTTAATTATATTTACAATATAATTGGGGAAACCAAATCTAATAAGTTTGAAGTTTCGATGTCTAGCAAACAAACTACTGTTCTGCTTTTAACGTTCAGTCCTCGAGTGACGTTACTGTGAAGTTTCAGCAGAGGATGCATCGTAGAGTGCTTCTCTCGGAAACCGAATTGAAAGGAAGGAATAAAGCTTCTTTCCGAACAAAACGTGTTGATCTTTTTACGGATCAAAGACTCGAATACTTTACTGATACAACACAGTAAAGCTATTGGACGGTAACCAGTTCCGCTTAAGCGGTCAGTTTTCTTGGGTACTGGTACTACTTTGGCCACCTTCCAGTTGTCTAGAAAGTAACCATTGTTAAAGGCAATTGTTGAAAATGATGGTTAACATCAAGATTGCCATACCCGGTAACTTTTTAAGCAAAAAGTTAGAAATCCCATAAATGTCCGATGATTTTTTTGAGTTTCACTCATTATTAAATCACTGACAATAGCTGTTTTGGTAAACATTTCAACATCTACGGGCGCACTAGCGGGGTTTTCTTCACTAAACTGCACTACACGATTACTTGAAGAAGTGGAACAAGACTTTCCATCTCTTCCAAAAAATCTGGAAGATGCGTTGGTGGTCTGTTCGTAAGGCTCCTTTCAAAATGGCAGAGCAAATGCTTCGGCTTTTTCAACAGGACTGGATGCTACTTGATCTCCAGACGTGATACTCTCTGGAATGGAAATACGCTTTCCGACCAGAGAGTTCAGCTTCTTAAAAGCATCAGGACCTGGTTTGATGTTCTGGAGCCGTTTGGTCAGGTCATCTTCCTGGTACCTCCGCAGTGCATGTTCACTGTACAACTGTATTAAGAGTCCTGTTAAAAATCCTCTGCAGGCGCTTCCTCAGCCTGCTTGTGAGCATATATTGCCTGTATATGCCCAGGCAGGTGTTGGAAGCGATCCCTGCTGGTGCGTATTGTTTTCTGCCGATCGATGGCTGTGTTTACTGCATTCTTGAAATATCTGATAGCATCATCAATTTCGTTATTCTACAGATTTCTGCAGGCCGCTGGCAATGGTAAATCAGCTTCAACTTCAGATCTAAACCGGTTCTAGTTTACTTTCCAGAAGTTAATGTGTAGTTCAGATGTTGGTGTGTCTTTCACAATTCGCTGATTCAACCTCACTCGAAGCTCTATGGCCATTTGATCCTTATTTTACCTTGCCTCAAAACTAACTACAACGACAACAACACTAACATCAACAACCATTACAACTGCAAGTGCATCAGCGTTCAATACAACGACCACACTAATTTCAAGTAACGCCAACACTATAGCTACACCCATAACAAATGCATCTCTAACCATCATAACAGACGACCCTACCACAAAACCTAGCGGAATGCAATCAAAAAGAAACAGGGCATCCCCCGAAAAAACTAATCAAAGCAAAGCTAAAAAACTCAAAAATCAAAATACCCTAAAAAACTACTGGCTGAACCAACCCGAGGAGAAATCTCACAATCGCTTTGATATCCTTTCAACGGATGATGAACAAGATGAACCTGAAAGCTTGCCCCAAAAAAACGTCCAAGAAAATTATAAGACCAAGTCGCCAAAACCCAACCCAAGGAACAGCGTAACTTTAGAGTCATGCTACGTAATATGCACCACTCCGCGGACAAGGAGGAAATCAAAAAAGAACTAAACGAATAAGGACACAGCGTTACTAACATACACAACATTTTACAACGAGAAACTAAAAAGCCCCTTTCTATCTACCTATCTCAAGTCCTTTATTCGAAGAGAAAACGGATTTGAATTTATCCAAAACATCTCTTGCGATTATCCCTTTTGCCGTTTCCAATTCGCCTTTGATTTTGTCCAAAATCTGCAAGACTTCTCCGATCGTGTTTCCTAAATTAAATATAAATTAAATATAAATTAACAAAGGCGTCGACTTTCGGGAAGCTGCTCCTGATGGTTTCACATACCCTATGTAAGCCGTGAGCGACGCAAGTTACTTGATGTATTATAAAGTACAACACTTGCAGAGATTTGCCACTTTTTTCATATAAGGTGCAGCGTCAGTCAAAAACAGCAACACGTTTTCTCTCTTAATTTCATCGGGCTACAACAATGGCATTGAATTATCAAAAAGAGTTGCAATTGTTGTCGAGTTCACTCTTTCCAAAATCTCAGATGTAAGTTAATATCCACATCCACCTTTTCGCAACAGTCCGACAATCACATTTGTAATGCAGCGCCCGGCTTTGTCTGTTGTTTCGTCCATCGATACGAATATTTTGTCGTCACTTATTTCAGCACGGATTTTGGCAAGTACTTCCAGATAGCAGTCATCCACATAGTTTTTTCGAAGTGTTGACTGGTCTGGAACTTTTTTTGGCGTATTTTTCAATGAAAGCCTTGAATTCTGGAAGGTGAACTTTAAATAGAGGTATGTCACATGCCAAACACATTTTGGTCAGATCTGCATTAAACTCATTTTGTTCACTCCCAGTGACAAAAGATGTTATGGTTTTTTTTTTGTTAATTCTTCAATGCTACTGCTTGCTTGTGTTTTGCTCGTTTTATGCGTAACCGGCCGATTCCACTAGACACAATTCCACTGGCACAATTCCACTTGGCACAATTCCCCTGGGGAACAATTTAACTTGTATAAAACGCAAATACAGAAATACACACATTAATATTTTATTTGCGTAGGCCTGGTTTTTCTATCGCAGAATCAAGAAGGAAAGTAGCGTACTACAGCCGTTCGCTTTCTAAGCCCGAGAAAAACTACTTTGTGACCAGAAGGAAATTGATAGTTGTTGTGAATAGCATCAAACATTTCCACAAGTACTGAAATGGCTTATGCAGTTTAGGGAACCAGATATGGATCGAACGACTCCAGGCATACTCATTGAGAACAGAGCTGCACAATAATGCCGATGGGTTATCCAGAAGACCTTGTGCAGTCCAATGCAAACACTGTACAAGGCAAGAAAACAAGAAGTGCTCTAAAGAAGTTGCACGAATAAGACCTCAGATTGAAGATGGCTGGACAAAAGAGCTGCTAAGGGATGAACAAGTGCGCGATGATTCGATTGCTCCAATATTTCAATGGATGGAGCAAGGTGAAAGATCGGAGTAGCACGAGATTGCAACAGAAAGTCCTACAGTAAAAAGTTACTGGGCTCCATGGCAGTCATTCAGATTGGAAGATGGTAAGGCAATGGGAATCTGCTGATGGTCAAAGTACAAGATCACAGATTGTGCTACCAACAAACCGAGTTAAAGAAGTTCTACAAGATTTACATAGTGGGACATAGCTGGTCCATTCCCAGAAACTAGAGGTGGAAATCGCTATATACTCGTGTATATTGATTTCTTCAGTAAATGGGCAGAAGCATATCCCATCGCAAACCAGGAAGCTAGCACGGTCGCTAGGGCATTCGGGGACAATTGAATCTGCATATTTGGAGTACCACTGAAATTACATTCCGATCAAGGGCGGAATTTTGAGTCGCTAGTTTTTCAAGAGCTGTGTCAAGTAGTAAACATTAAGAAAACGAGAACTACTCTGTTACATTCACAGTCAGACGGAATGGTCGAAAGGTTCAACAGGGCGCTGGAAGAGCATCTGCGAAAAGAAGTTAATGCAAACGAAGATAAATGGGATCGTTGTATACCGTTGTTTATGATGGGTTATCGTAGTGCTGTCCACAACACAACTTAAAACTCTCCAGCAAAGAAATTCGTCTACCATGCGACATCAAATTTGGATCTCCACCAGTAGAGGCGACAACAAAGGAGAACTACGTTAGTGATCTAAGGCAGAGGATGCCAGCAACCGGATGAAAACGCGATATGACCTGCGTGCAAACTGTTTGCCAAAAATACGGTCCCAACCTGTGTGAAGTGCGCCGGAAAACACAGGACGACTGAATATACTTTATCTCTGGATTGCAATAACTTAAAATGCGCAATCTGCAGGAAACCACACACCGCAAACTATAAGGATTGCGAAGTATATTAAGCTCTAAAGGTACAAAGATATCCGGAACTAAGGAAAAAACGCTCGATGAGCAGACCTCAGAAGTTAAAAACCCTGACAAAACCAAAACTGTCTCCAGCATGGTCCAACCTTCGACAACATATGCTGAGGCAATTAAAAGCAATACAATTTCTGCTTTAAAAAATAGTATTCCCCCAACAAACAGCAATCAGGAACCCAGGAACAATACGCCTCCCACAAACAAACAGGAAAACTCAACAAAACCCACAGATGACCTATCCGAAATCAAAGAAATGATGAAACAACTAATATCACAGATCTCTAATATGATGAACATACTAACATTATTAATGACTAAAATAAATAATGGACAGTAATTTAAACCTTAAAATCGTCATATGGAATTCAAACGGACTAATCCAACATGCTTTAGAAGTAAAACAATTTATCAAAAACAATTCAATAGACATCCTTTTAATTTAAGAAACTCACTTCAGAAGCAAGAGTTTTCTAAAAATTCCCAGCTTTAAAAAAAAATTAGTCGCGTAAAGCCAAGCGGAATTAAAAATGGCGGATCGGGAATTGGCGTCTTTAAAACGGCAAAGAACTCTTAACAAATAAATAAAAAATAAATTGTTGAAAATCGTTGACTCCAGCGGAACAGTTAAATGTGCGTCTCGAGCAAGCAAACAGATTGCATAAAACCTTGCAAAATATTGAAATGAAGATTGCTGAAGTCAGTGAAACTGAACAAGCAGATCTTACACTTGATGGTAGTTATTACGAGGCAACGGCGTTACTCAAAAGCAACGTTCGAAGTAATCAGATTGGTGAACCGCTAGCAACTGGAATAAATTACACTACAAATACATCGCACATTGGTAATCATTCGGAAATCAAGCTACCCAAGTTATTCATACCACCTTTCTCTGGTGAGTATGCCGATTGGCCATCTTTTTAAATTCTCTATATTAACTTCACTTGCCCGTGGGTCGTCGGTCGGTCGTCGGTCGGTCGTCGGTCGGTCGTCGGTCGGTCGTCGGTCGTCGGTCGGTCGTCGGTCGGTCGTCTGTCGTGGATTCTTGCGATCAATTTTTAACCCACTTCCCATGGCCCGATTTTATTGAAATTTTGCACACATGTGTATTTCCGGAGACAACACTTTCTATTAAATTTTGAGGCCCCTCGGGCTGCGGGGTCGGGGGGCTCCCAAACAAAAATTTTAAAAAATTTACCCGATTTTCTTCAAATATTACACACATGTGTATACCCAATAAACAATACTTTTTTTTAAATATCGATACTGGCATCAGATATTCGTCGCCCTTTATGGACTGTCTGCTGTGTGTGCTGCGCAGTCGGCTGCGCTGCATGGTTTTGGTGGTGGAGAGAGAGAGAGAAATCTTAGCTCACGCACAAATGAACCCAGCAAATGAAACGAGACATACATGTTTTATGCTTACTTCAACTTACATTTTTATTGATGTCGTGTTTTTTGTTGTCGATATCAAGATACAGATAGAACAACAAGTTTTCACAATATTCTGTCATTTGGCGTTTTCATAAATTAGTTCAGAGCAGTCAAAGAGTTCTCAAGATAAATGTTCGTGTTTCTTATTTGCTCAGAGTATGAGCGTGCTCTAAGTGCTCAGAAAAAAATGATCTGAGCTTTTTCAATTTTAACATCTGATGTCAAATGTTTGTTTCGATGATTTTCTCCTACAATAAAAAAAAATGGCCCAGGATCGAGGGGCTCCCATATCAATTTCTGCTATTAGAGAATTTAGATGAAAAATTTTAATTTTTTGGGTTGTTTTTTTTGATTTATTTTGTACTACAATATATGAATCACCTCTATCGGGAGTAGAGAAATTTCAATATTTAAAGCGATAATTGCGCGGTGAAGCGGCATCCTTGTTGAGGCATATTCGGGTAACGGAATCGAATTATCTTGGCGCTTTTAATAAACTGAAAGGTATGATAATAGCAAATATATTATACATTCATATATCAAAACTTTCATGGAACAACCTGTAGTTAACGGAAATAATTTAATTAGCTTGCGTAAATTACGAGATGTTTCAGATGAAGTAATTCGGGGTTTAAATGCCCTGGGGAATCAAGCTGAAACTCGCGACCCTTGGGTAATATACTTGCTTTTAAAAAAGCTTGATGCAAAAACACAGATTGCTTGGGCTAATCATTCAAATGAAAATGATTATCCAACTATTTTCGAATTTTTTAAATTCTTGGATAGGAGGATATCTGCCCTCGAAACGTGTACAGCACCTCAAATACGCATGTTAAGAAGTAGTGTTAGGGTCAACTTGACTACAAACAAACAGCAAACGACTTCAACTAGTGAATTGCGCCACAATAGTTTTAATTTTAAATGCGCCCTTTGTTCAGTTGCAGGAGTAAGTTGCAACTACTCCGCGTTTCAACTCTCTAATCAAATAATTTTGCCAACTGCGTTAGTCGGAGGATGGTCAAACCAATTATTGTCGAGCTCTTATGGATTCTGGTTCCCGAATTAACTTCATCACTGAAGATTGCGTCCAAAGGCTAAAACTACGAACTATCTCAGGTCAAATGCATGAATCAACAGGACAACGATGTTTGTCGATGCTTGCAACTAAAGATTTATCTGAGGTGTTAGATATTGATAAGACTTTAAGACGGTTTTGGGAGGTAGAAGAGGTGCAAACATCCAAAGTGGAATTGAGTGAAGAAGAAGCGCTTTGCGAAGAAAAGTTTTCCTCAACCACTAAATTAAGCGACGAAAAGCGTTTTATTGTTCAGTTGCCATTTAAACAGTCACCGAAAATGTTAGGAGAAACGCTTTCGATTGCTATAAGGCGACTTCAGAGGGTGGAAAAGCGATTTAAGCTGTTGTATAGCGATTTTATTGAGGAATATCAAGCAATGGGCCATATGATAGAAATTCCTGAAAATGAAAGGTCACTACGACCATGTTATTATCTGCCACATCATATTTAGCTACGCGCGTTTGAAAAAAATCTCAAACATGCATGTTGATTCCTACCCACACGCGGCTCGCGTAATCAGAAATAGTTTTTATGTCGACGATTTAATGAGTGGTGCTCAAACCGTAGAGGAGGCAACTGAGATCATTTCAAATATAAAGGAGATTCTTGGTAAACATGGGTTCAACTTGAGAAAGTGGAAAACAAATTGTCCATTAGCATTACGTGGTATGCCTGATAGCTTGTTGGATACTTCTGAAAAGGCATTTAATGAACTAACTAACGAATTTGCGAAAAATGTGGTAAAAGTTCTAGGCGTGACCTGGAGTCCGGAAAAGGATCAGTTCCACTTTTGATTTCAAGATTGGTGAATTACAAAATTGCTACACAAAAAGAAGCGTTTTATCAACGGTTGGTAAGCTCTTTGATCCTCTCGGTTGGTTATCACCAGTCACAGTAATGGTAAAAATATTCATGCAAAAATTGTGGTGTAAGAAGTTGGAGTGGGATGACCATTTGCCAGAGGAGTTAAATCAGCGATGGTTGTCAATTATAAGTGGACTTAGCAAGGTGAAACATATTACCGTACCACGACACATTGGAACAGTTTCTTCATCAATTGTAGAGATTCACGGCTTTTGCGACGCCAGTACAAAGGCCTTTGCTGCGGTTGTATATTATCGATTTTTAAATTTGGACAACAAATCAACTGTTCAATTGATCTTAGCGAAAACAAAGGTGGCTCCAATGAAGCAGCTCTCACTACCAAGACTTGAGTTATGCGGGGCAGTCTTACTAGCAAAATTACTCAATGTTATTAGTCAAGACACATGGATAAACGTTGCAAAGTGTACATATTGGACAGATTCCAAAATTGTTTTAGATTGGCTGCAGAGTCATCCTCGTCATTGGAGCACCTTTGTCGGAAATCGAGTATCTGAAATAAAGTCCTATAGCAAACGTGAGCAATGGAATCACGTTCCATCTGCTTCCAATCCAGCGGATTGCTCATCTCGGGGTATGTCCCCAATCGACTTGGCAGCACATGATTTATGGTGGCATGGACCAACTTGGTTATCCCAAGAGCAACATAAGTGGCCTGCCCAAAGTATCAATTATGGGACTGCTGAAGAAGAAACCAGCAATATGTTCACATTCTGTACAATTCTGGAAAACAAATGGCTGGATGAAATTCTTAATTTATATTCGTCGTATCAAAAGGCACAAAGGGTGTTTTGTTACCTTCTACGATTCATTGATGCTTGCCGAAAACCCAAAACCTTTTATCACACTAGTAAATCACTTTCTCGAAATGAACTCGCACAAGTCGAAATAGTGCTATGTAAGCATGACCAGAAAAGGTTTTACTTGAAAGAGTTAGAAGCAATAAAAACAAATCGGGAAATTCCTAATGATAGAATTTTAAAATGCTTTAATCCATTTTTTGATAAATATGACGTTCTACGAGTAGGAGGAAGGTTAGAGCACAGTTTAGAACCTTATGCAACAAAACATCCCATAATACTACATTCTAAATCAAGATTGAACTGGCTAATTCTTCAAGATGAGCATATTTATAATAAGCATGCAGGACCTTCTTTAATGATGAGCATTCTTAAACAAAAATTTTGGATTCCAAAGGGAAAAGAAAAAGCAAAATCTGTTGTAAAAGAATGCGTGATTTGCACTAGATTCAAGGCAAATCTCCAGCAGCAATTAATTAGAAGTTTGCCAAAGTCAAGTTAGATTTGGTCCGTCCTTTCTTGTCAACTGGAGTTGACTAAGCCGGGCCATTTAGTATCCATTTGGCCAAGGGAAGAGGACAAAAGACTTATAAAGCTTACGTTTGTGTTTTTATATGTATGTGCATCAAGGCAATACATTTGGAATTAGTTAGTGATCTAACTAGCGACGCCTTTTTAGGAGCATTGAAGCGCTTAACCTCAAGACGTGGTGGTTGTCACGATATGTACAGCCAATATTTACATCCACAGTGCATATGTTGTCGCTATGCAAATATTCAATTCTACTGCTATTTCCGTTCAACCTACCATGTAATGGGCAATGCATTGTTACATCATGCAATAGCACCGGTTTAAAAAAAACGGTCTTATCGTAAGCTGAGCTCAATTGGATTGTGTGAGATGGAGATCATCACGCAACACAACCGTTTTTATTGTTTTGAACATGAGAATTCTATTATTGGTTTTGAAACATATAATTTGTCATTTTCTTTATATACATGTCTTTTTTCTCTTTTTTGTTATACAGAAGTCAGTCGAATCAGGTTTTTTCTCATAATTGAAGCGGTGCGTGCGGACGACTCAGATTCTAATTTTGCAAATAAAACTAAAATTACTTGAACATTGAATGTATTTATAATATATTGTTAAATATTACATGAACCAATTTAAAATAATAAAGAAAATTAAAATGTTTTATCAAATAAATTGCAATTAATGAAATAAAACGAAATAAAAGGGCTTATCAATTATATGGCTAAAAAATCAAGTATCAAGTATCAAGTATGAATTCCGTAACAAATGGGAAACTATTAAAATATTTACCTGACAATGCCATTATATACCTTAGAAATATCTTTAACGCTGTTATACGTCAAAATTACTATCCTAAAGTCTGGAAGGTATCCAAAATAATAGCCATTCCTAAACCCGATAAGTCTATTACCAGTTATATCAAAGAAATTCGAAAAGATGATACTTGAAAGTATTGACAAAGTAGTAAAACAACAAAATCTTATCCCAGACCACCAATTTGGTTTTCGACAAAAACACTCGACTATTCAACAAGTTCAACACGTAACCAATAGAATATTGAATGACTTGGATGAGGAAAAATATTGTGTGTTAGTTTATTTAGACGTTGCAAAGGTGTCTGGCATAAAGGACTACTATTCAAATTAAACAATATGCTTCTACTATGAACTAATTAAAATCTATTTGAACGATAGACACTTCTACGTGCAATACAACGATGAGTGCTCCGATTTACGCCAAATAGATGCAGGTGTACCCCAAGGAAGTGTTTTAGGACCTACGCTCTATCTTCTTTATACAGCGGACATACCGACTACAATCAACTCCATGCTAGCTACATTTGCAGATGACACTGTAATCCTATCCTCAAACAAATGCATAAAACTAGCCAAAGAACAAGCCAGAATAGCGCTGTACAGGACAGTAGAATGGTTCCTCAAATGGGAAATCAAGATAAACGAGGACAAAACAACACAAGTTGTATACACAACAAAAAGAAATTATAATCCAGAAATTATAAGCTTTAACAACAAAGAAATCCCCCTTGACAAACGAAATAAACGAAACCAAATAAAAAACAAATTCAGACAACTTTTCTGGCTTCTAGGGAAGAATTTAAAGTTATCAACAGAAAATAAACTATTAATATATAAAACTATCATAAAACCAATATGGACTTACGGGATTCAAATATGGGGAACTGCCTGTACGACAAACATTAGCATGATTCAAAGACTGCAAACAAAAATTCTAAGAACCATTGTAAACGTACCATGGTATATAACCAATGAAGACTTACAACGTGATCTCAACATCCTCTCTGTAAAAGACGAAATAAAAATGATAAGCAGAAAACATCAGATCGCGCTTTGTAATCACACAAATGATCTAATACAAAGCTTACCCGAACAAGAAACCAACACAAGAAGACGATTGAGAAGACGCAAACCAGTAGACCTCCAATATAATTAGATACAGAAAAGCTATATTCAATGAACGTTTTAATCTGTAATGTAATTGTAATTGTAATTATGTAAAAAAAAAAATTCTGTATCGTTTAACAAGTATTAACAAGTATCGTAAGGCAATGGCTGCAAGCTGTAAAGTTTATCCCGCTAATTATCTCTTAAGATAGTAAAGCGAGCTTCTTCAGCCTAAAGACTGAAATATCTTGAAAGGATTTTACTTTAAAAAAACGTTCTTTTTCTCCTAACCCCTATGAATAAAAAAAACTCATAATTACACCATCGCAAGCTGAGCGCTTAACAATTGTTTCAAAACAATTCCAAATAAAAATTCTGACCAGTGATACGCGTCACGTCACCGCAAGCCAAGTTTTAAAACAATAACTTTTTTAAAAAAAAAATTGACACGCGCCACACGCGACATGTGAAACGCGTCAAGTCATCGCAAGCCAAGCGCTTACCAATTGTTTTAAAACAAGACTCATCAAATTCTGAATGGTAGAAGTCGCGATCTACAGATTAAGATTTTTTTTTAGATTAATATATTTAATTTAACAATAAAGTAAAATACAATTTTGACTTAAAACTAAACTTATAACTATTATTAATAAGTATCGGCTCAACAATAGGCCCGACGTATTTACATTGTCTTTTTTTGTATTGCTGATTATTAAACAATATTATTTACTACTTAATCAACTACATTTTTATATTTAAAGTAATTTAATTTTAAACGATAAATTTTAAAATAAAATAAAAATGGAAGAAAAATATAAAAGGGGGTATAAACAGGGCGATCTTCAGCCTCTGTAATGTTGATTGTTGGCCTTCTCGAGGCGTCTTGATTGTTAAGGATGTCGTTGTATCTAGCATCTGTGAATCCTCTGATGTTTATGTAGCGGTGGCTTGGCGCGATTTCGTCGATTCTCAGTCCTTGCATCTCCGGACTTGGATGTGTATCTAACCCATCAACGAATTTCTTTGCCATTTGGAACAAGTGGTCGGTTATTGGCAGGAGACCTGCCGCGTCGTAAAGTCTTGCAGTCGACACAAACTTATAGCTGTTTAGCACCCTCCAGTGTCCGGTACAGATCCTAAGTACCTTCCTTTCAAATAGGGAGATCTTCTTCATCGTTGTTGGTGAGACGGTGAACCATATGGGTAGCCATAGGTTATCACTGGCCTGATGAGCTGCTTGTAGATAAGCAGCCTGGTGTTGTTGGACAGTCCGTTTCGTCTTCTTTGAAGAGCGTAGTTCGCTTTTTTCAATGTTTTATCGATGTGAGAGTTAAACTTGAGCCTCTCAGTAAAGTTGATTCCCAGGTACTTAGTCTCTGACTTGGTGTTTATTGTCGTGTTATCCGGAAGGGTGATTTTTAAGGCTCTGCACAGGCTTGCGATTTTTCTTATCCTTGTTTCGGTTGCTGGCACTCGGAAGCAGCAAACCGAATTGAAAGGAAGGAATAAGGCTTCTTTCCGAACAAAACGTATTGATCTTTTTACGGATCAAAGACTCGAATACTTTACTGATACAACACAGTAAAGCTATTGGACGGTAACCAGTTACGCTTGAGCGGTCAGTTTTCTTGGGTACTGGTACTACTTTGGCCACCTTCCAGTTGTCTGGAAAGTAACCATTGTTAAGGCAATTGTTGAAAATGATGGTTAACATCAAGATTACCATACCCGGTAACTTTTTAAGCAAAAAGTTAGAAATCCCGTCAATGCCCGATGATTTTTTTGAGTTTCCACTCATTATTAAATCACTGACAATAGCTGTTTTGGTAAACATTTCAACGTCTACGGGCGCTCTAGCGGGGTTTTCTTCACTAAACCGCACTACAGGATTACTTGCAGAAGTGGCATCTTCCACAAGACTTTCCACCTCTTCCAAAAAATCTGGAAGATGCGTTTGTGGTCGGTCCGTAAAGCTCCTTTCAAAACGGCAGGCAAAGGCTTCGGCTTTTTCAACAGGACTGGATGCTACTTGACCTCCAAACGTGATACTCTCTGAAATGGAAATACGCTTTCCGACCAGAGAGTTTAGCTTCTTAAAAGCATCAGGACCTGGTTTGATGTTCCGGAGTCGTTTGGTCAGGTCATCTTCCTGGTACCTCCGCAGTGCTTGACGAAACATGTTCACTGTACAACGCAGTTGCGAAAGTACAGACTGGTATTCGTCGTTGACTGTATTAAGAGTCCTGTTAAAAATCCTCTGCAGGCGCTTCCTCAGCCGTTGCTTGTGAGTCGCGATCTACAATCGGACAAACGTACAACCAGACAAACCGACAAACCCACAAACCCACAAACTGACACACGTACGCTAGAAAAATTTTCTTGTCCTCTGATTATTAGCTTCGCCCTTCAGGCTCGCAATAATAATTACCAGGTGTCGATAAGACAGATGTAATATAAAATTGGGAAATAAAAAAATTCTTAATTCTGGAAGGATATTAATAAAATTTCTAGTTGCCAGAAAGAAATCCAGAGTTGACGGTGTCCGAGGGAACGTCTTCCAGGGCTGTGAAACTACAGCCATAGTTTTTTTTTATAATTTTCGCACGCAAAAAAGGGTTCGCACCCTTATTATGTTCGGCAATATGCTTGGCACAGCGTGGGCGTTAAGGAAAAGGAGAAGAAGGGAGGAGATGTCTATGAGCTTGTGTCTTGAATGACTGTGGATCATAGTGATGTGGAAAGACAGAGCTTGGCAGAGCATTCCACATACGTGTTGTACGGCTGAAGAACGAATCCCTGAATTTAACTGTACGTCCGAAAATGGGCTCATGGGTAAATTGATGTGCTTTTAGAGCGCCACGAGTATTGTGGTTGAATACAAGGAGAGGTGGCATGCAACTGGCTATTTCTCTTGAGCACCGCTGCTGGAAGAAGCGATAAAACAGTGACAAGCAGGAGACGTTCCGGCTGTGTTCAAGCAAATCTATTGATTTCGCAATGTTTTCGTCACCGATAAGTTTTATTGCACAGTTTTTTATTGTTGATTCTAGTTGATACAAGGTGGTTTTAGGCGCACCAGACCAGATATGAAAATTGTACTCAAGTTTAGGGCGAATAAAGGCTTTGTAGATAGTAGCCAGGTCAGAGGGAGTGAAAAATTTCTTGCACCGGGTTAGAAAACCTAAACATTTCGCAGCATTTTTGGCGACGGTAAATATGTGGTCATTCCAACGAAGCTTGTCGTTGACGCACATACCGAGAATTGTGAGATTTTCAGTTTCGTCGATGCAAGTGCCATTCATGGATAATGGCATGGGATTTGGGATTGAAGCAGTTTATCATCGACACCAAAGGCACGAATTTTTGACAAAAGAGCTTGATGCCAAACTCTGTCAAATGCCTTAGAAATATCAAGTGCAACAGCTTTGCTTTCACCAAATTGATGCAAAGACCGGTTCAACTGTTCGGTGAGATATACCATCAAATCACCAGTGGAACGTTGCCCACGAAATCCGTACTGCCGGTCACTAAGGATTTCAATGGTTTCAAGATATTTCATGAGCTGAAAATTTATCAGCGTTTCCATGACCTTTGAAAGAATGGATGTAAGTGCTATGGGTCGGTACGAAGAAGGAGACGACGGTTCGCCTTTTTTGGGTATGGGCTGGACAAAGGCTGTTTTCCAACTTCTCGGGAAGAGTCCAGAAGAATAGGATAGATGGAAAAGCTTCCGCAATGGTAGCACCTCTTCAGAACTAATGGGGAAATACCATCTGGCCCAGCGGATTTGTGAATGTTGAGATCGTTTAAAACTCTAGCAACTGCACGAGTACCAATGAAGATCTGTCCCATAAAGTGTTCAATACTCGGGTTTGCAGGCGGCATCAATGCACAATCTGGAAGCGTGGAGCTAGCTGCAAAATGTGCAGCAAACAGATTGGCTTTGTCTTTAGAGTTCACAACTGGAGTGTCATTATAAATGAGCGTTGGAATGGCCGACGAGGCTGTATTTTTGATTCTTTTCGCAAATGACCAAAAATGTTTACTACCTTTGGGACATTGTAGTATTTTTTGCCTCAATTTTCGGTCGTAGGCGAATTTGACTCGCTGAAGATGAGCATTGCAATCATTTCTGGCTCGTTTCAACTTTTTTCGGTTTTCCTCTGTAGGGTTTGCTTTGTAAAACCGAAAGCATACCTCTCTAATCCTAGAAGCCTCTTTACAGCTCGAGTTGTACCATCCATCATCCTTTGGTTTGATAGACTTATCCCTGCAGGGGATAAATTTTCTCATACCACTAAGAATGATGTTTGTGATTGCATCCGCGGCGGAATCCACGTTGTTATCGCGAAACAATAGCGACCAGTTATAACTCCCAAAGAAGTTGTTAAGGCCGTCCCAATTGGCTTTCTCGTATTGCCATACTGTTTTTTTGGGAGTTTTTTCTCTAACTGCGTGGTTTGTTAACGAGAAATTAGCTGATACAACACAATGGTCAGACGAGCCTAGAGGCGATAATACATTGACGGAGTAATTATCAGGACGAGAGGTAAGGAATAAGTCAAGAGTGTTTGCGGAATGATTTGCAATGTCAGGTATTCGTGTAGGCTCATTTATAAGCTGAGTAAGGTGATTTAAGTCAGCGAACAACTCAACATCCATTCCTACGGGTGTTGTCTGGCCAGAATGGCGAAGCCACCCAGAATTGTGTACGTTGAAATCGCCCGCAATAACGATTTCAGTGTTTTCATCATTTCTGACAATTCTTGCAATTGAGGCAGACAGTGCATCAATCTCGCGAAGAGTTGAAGCTCTGTCTAAGTTGGGGCTTCTATAAAGAAAGCAGTAGTGGATGTTGCGCCCCTGTACCATTACTCTCAGCCGTATGAAATTAAATTTCGCATTGGAACATTGGCTTAATTGAGGCAAAAGTTTGAACGCAACATCAGTACGGCCATAAATTGCGAGCCAGCGTCTTGGGAAAAATAGTGGCACTAACCAATACCCAGGCAGAATTAAATCTGAAGTATCAGAATTCATAAAAACCTGAGTTTCGCTCAGTGCCAGAAATCAGTGGAAATTAACATAAGCAAAAACAGCAAAAAAAATTCGTTCTCAGCCCACGTATGTTGCTGAGATCCACTCGGAAACTACACATCACTACACAAAACACAACTTACCGCTTCTTTTAACCGAATTGAGAAGAGTATGTCTCAAATTGGATTATTAACACAAATTGTCGCCAGTGTTATGCTTTCACGACAAAATGAGTTAAATCACCAAAAGAAACAAACACTCACAATCCGTTGTTCTTGAAGCTAAAGAACTAGATTATAAACAAACTGCCGCATGAAAAACATACGACAGTTGCGTTTCACTAAATTCTTTAGCTGCGCTGTTGATTATGATGGGGCACACGGACACACACACTGCACTTTGCGCTTGATTGAAGGCCGAACGCGTGAACCGTTTGATTGCACTTTTGAATTGCTTTTTTTTTGTGCACAAACACACAACACTTGAACTTTTTGGTTTTTTTATCACGCGAGTGCTGGAGTGCAGCACGACCGTGCCCAGCGGCGATTGAGAGACAACTGAGGGTTTTTGAACTGCTGCCTTATCGCAGTTCTTCTCAAGTTCGACAATGAAATGGTTAAACTTCCTGTCGTTTCTCTGCGATTTTAAAGGTTTGACCTCCACTACACCTCTGCCGTCAACGCTTCCTTGACATCCTCAGTGTCAAAGGAGTGGTGAATACCTTTAATGGCCAACAATTCGTTCCTGTTCTCCTTAGCGGTATTGGGGTTGAATTCAGTCTTTCCCGACTGTAGGAAAGACCGAATTCGCTGGTGGCCGTCTTTGTTCATGGCCGTAACGACCGATTTGCTGCTATTGATGTTGCGAATTCTGCAACTAATATTGGCACTCTTCGTGAACTTTGATAGTTCAGCGACGTTCAGTCTGAAGCAGACTATTGGTGGCATAGCAAATGGTTTTGTCGTTGGTCCAGTACTCTGTGTGGTTATGTTTCCTGGAGCGGTTGGTTGTGATGCCTGCACAGTTTTACGTTGCACCCCTTTTGATTTGTTGTTTCCTCCACAACAATTCGTTTTGGCGCAATCCTGACATCATTGGCTACTGCAGGCGGAGATGAAGTTGGTGGTGATGAAGGTCTGGAACTTGCAGACAATCTTCTTATTTTTGCCTTTACTGGCAGGGTTTCGGGAGATGATCGTTCCTTGCGACTATCTTCGTTGCTAGAATTATCCTCTCCGCCGCTGCTGGATTCGGACGCTCAGTATCCGATTCCTCGACAACGCTCATGTTTTCCTCCTCTGAAGTCGCTGAATCGCACAGCTGGTTCACTTCATCCAGCCTTTGGTACAGCGCCTCGTCAAAATGCGGCGTATGCGGTGCGGTGTTAGCTCCTCCACCATTAAATTAGAACATCCTCGTTCTACAGTTATTTAAAATAGCGGGATTTGATTGATGCTGGATACTTTTGGAGATGATATATCTTTTGTTGTATTAGTACAAGTCTCGGATATGGATTCTATAGTTACTGGTTGGGTACTTGAGCTTGCTTCAACTACTGTGGTGATTTCGATAGGCTTTGGTTTTTTCCAGGTATATGATTTGAGGGGAATGATGAAGATGAGTAGGATGACGATAGATAATATTTATTTAATATTTAATATTTTTTCCATCTAGCTCTTTGATCATTTCCAGAGATAAAAGTTCTTCATAATTTCCTTTCTGTGAAAACGGTTGCATTATTGCAGGTAGAGGCCTGGTGATTGAGAGTTCCTTTGAAATATTGGTTTGGTTGTATTGTGGTGTTTGATGTTGAATGTGCCGGCTAGTTTAACTTCTTCGTGATCAATTAGTATGCTGCCATTATATTGGTTTAAAGGTAGGATTCCAGGAGAAATTTCCTCAACTGTATGTGTTGGTTGTTTATTCTCGTGCAAGTAGGCGGTTGGCTTCTCAGTAGGTTTGTTATACAATTTGAATTGCATATATTAATTAGATTCTTATTACTGCAAATAGAAAGCTTAGAATATTGTTTGCATTTTAACTTTATTCACATTTTAAAATATATTCATATAGAATTTTGTTTATAAAATTAATCTTTCTTTACAGATTTTACTAAGATACTTTCACATATTTCGATTTTTGTTGAAGGTATACTTAAAATATAAATGATTGTAGAAAGATTTGAAGCAATTTTAACATTACTAAATTCTAGTGCTTCTTTAAAATTAATATAGGGCATATATATTTTTTGAAATGGGTTTTAGTCGGTTAAGGTGATTTTGGATTAGGAAAATTTCATGGGAAAGGTAGGGATAGAGTGTTTCGTGTGTACTATTGTTTTGGTTGATTATCAGTCGTATGTCGTCAATTAGTTTTTGGTACATGTCGAGATCAATGCTATGAAGGAGTCTAAAAGTCCCCGTTTGTAATTTTGCTGTCCCCGTTTTGAGCGTTATTAGTTGTGAGTTAGTGTAGTCAAGAATTTGAGTTTCAACTATTGGTATTAAATTGTGGGATGAACTTTCATCACTATGTTCGGTAGCAGTTAATGAGCAAGTGTGTGTTTTTGGCGGGCGTGATAATAAATCTGCAACTACGTTTGATGTGCCTGGTAGGTATATTGGTTCGTAATTGTATTCATCTAGAATCGCTTTCCAGCGTTTCATTTTCGAGTTAGTATTTTTGTTGCTTAGTGCATTAGTCAATGGTTGATGGTCTGTAATAATTTTTACCTTCCTTGATCCGTAAAGGAACATCCTAAGAGAAGTAAGTGCCTCAATAATCGCGAGCATTTCCTTCTCGTTTGCGGCGTATGATTCTTCAGCTTTGTTAAGAGTTCGTGATAAAAATGTGATGGGCTTGTTGCCGTGGGATAACACTAGGAGCGTCTGTTCTTAGTTCAAAGCTTTTATTGAAATCGGGATAAGAAAGTAATACTTCTTCAGATACGAGAGCATTTTTTATTTTGCTCCAGGCATTTCTTGCTTCATTGTTAAAGTTGATGATTTTATTTTTTGAAATATGCTTGGACAATCGTCCATCTTCCCCTCTCAGAAGCGATGTCAGGGGCTTAGCTATTTTGGCGTAGTCCTTGATAAATCTTCGGTAGTAACCTGACTACCAAGGAAAGACCTCAAGTCTTTTAGGGTTTTTGAAGTAGAAGGTCCAAAATTGCTTTAACTTTTTTGGGATTAGTTTTAAAGCCTTTTTGAGAAATAACAAAACCTAAGAATTCGACGTCTGTTTTCAGAAATTCGTACTTGTCTAGTTGTACTTTTAAGTTCGCCTTTTCAAGTGTCTTAAGGATAATTTGGAGGTTTTGAAAATGTTCCTTTTCGGGTTTTCCGAAAATTATAATATCGTCGATGTAAACATAACATCCAAGACCAATATGCTGACGCAAAATATCGTCAAGGGTACGTTGGAATATTTTTAAGCCCGAAGGGAGACGAGTAAACTCGTACTTTCCGTTGTTTATTGAGAAAGCAGTTTTTTCCCTATCGGATTTCTTTAACGGAATATGATAAAATCCACTTTTTAAGTCTAGAATAGTGAAATATTTGTTTTTCCCTAAGTTATAAAGAACTTCGTTAATTTCGGGAATCGGGTAACGATCTGGAATTGTTACTGTGTTCAATTTTCTATAGTCTATTACCATTCGGTTTTTTTTATTCCGGAGGCATCTTCCTTCTTGTTAACTATCCATACTGGAGAGTTTTACGATGATTTAGATGGACGTATAATACCGTCGCGCAAGATTTCCTTGACCTATTTATCGATTTCAGCTTTCAGTGCCATAGAATATGGGTATGATTTAGTATAGACAGGATGATCAGTGTTTGTTCTGATTTCTCCTTTTACGTTCGTGGTAAAAGTAAGTTTTTCATCTGGATCAGTAAACAAATTTGGACATGATCTAATCATTTGATTTAAACGACCATTTTGGTTTGGTGATAGGTGAGAACTTCTTATGTCAAGTTTATGAACTGCTTCTAATTCCAATTGGTGTGGAGAAAATGTATATTAATTTTTAAATTCTCTATATTAACTTCGCGTGCACGTGGCTGGCTGGCTGTCTGGGTGGCTGGCTGGTAAGTTTTTCTGATAAATTTTTAACCCACTTCCCAAAGCCCGATTTTATTGAAATTGCACACATGTATATTTCAGGTGACAATACTTGCTATTAAAATTTCAGAGAGATCGGGCTGCGGAATCAGGGGGCTCCCATACAAATATTTTACAAAATTTACCCGATTTCCTTTAAATTATGTACACATGTGTGTCTTCGATGGAAAACACTTTTTGTAAAAATTTGGAGTGATCCCCCCCCCCATATACATTTTTTAAATATCGCTATATCGCATCAGATCACGGCAAAGTCTGAGCTCTGTGCTTTGTGTGCTGCGCTGTTCGCTGCTATTGCGTTTCATTTGGTGGATGATTTTGCCACAAAACGAGCACGCAGTGTGTGTATATGTATCCCCGATTAGAGAATTTACAAGAAAAATTTGAATTTTTATAGGTTGTTTTTTAAAGAGTGAAGTAATTTTGTTGTGTAAATGATGGCGCTAAGTTCCTTAAGGCTGTCGTTTCCGACAATACCATCGAAGGTTTCTAGTCCAGGGAGAATAAAGAATTTGAGTTTACCGATTTGTGATTCAAAAATATCTAGATTTGCGTGGTGTGTAATTTTAAATTTCCATTTACTGAATAAGTGAAAAACTTTTTAATGTTGGATCAATGTATTCAGTGAGTTCTTCCTCAGTTTCATTGTTTGTATAAAATTGATTAGGGTCAAGATTGTCGCAAGAAGAGTTCCCATCTTCTTTTGGAATTGGATTAGTTTTAGTATAAAAGGTTCGTTGGAATTTATTTGGTACGTGCATTTGTTGGGATGCCTGGCGTTTTTGGGCATGTAATGGTGGTTGGTAATTTTGCCGATAATTTTGTTGATAATTTGGTTGATAGCTGGGTCTATTTTGATAATTGATATTACGCGATTGCGTAGAGGATCCCAGTTCCATTGGACCAGGTCGTGGTTGTTGTTGTGGTTTCGGAGGAAGTGGAAAACGATTGTTATTAGGTGCGTTATATTGCTGATACTGTTGGGGTTGTCGGTTTTGATAGTTTCGTCGTTGAGCGTGTGGTATATGTGCTAACTCGGGGTTAAATTTATTATGGTTTTGTCGCGGATGTGTTGGGGGTGATTGTGCATTATTAAAACGTTTGAAAGTGGCTTGACTATTATGAGCGTAATTCATCCTAAATGTTATATTGTCGAGCTTAAGGACAATAAGAAGGGCTTGTGGTAAGGTAGTTGGTTCACGGATACGTAGTAACCGGGGTAAATCACCATTTAATCTATATATATGAAATAGAGAATTTATTTGTGTATACACACACATATATATATAGACACGCTACCTTGTCTAATATTAACGAAAGGTGTTGATAAACTTGTTGGTAGAAGTCTGTAATAGACTCGTTTCGTTGTGCAAGGCTAGTCATTTGGTACTCTAGTGTACCAATATCGCGTTTATCTGAATAGTGCATCATTAAGCACTTTTTAATTTAATTAACTCTTAACTTACAGGATTATAAAAATTCTTTCCATTGAAGAAGGTGGAGCGGCTAGCTATTTTTCAGCTTCCTGTTCCTCCGTCATCGAGTTTTTAGCTGTCGGCAGCTACTGAGGGGCCCTCTGTTTCTCCACAAGTTTCTTCTTTAAATTTTTTTAAATTTGTCTCCCGTCTATCTCGGAAAACTTGACTGTTGATATTAAATTTTCTCCTTTTCTAGGATACTTAGTTCACTTTAATACCGTTTGTTATGGGGTATTTTTTTCACAAGAGAACCAAATCCTTACTTTGTTTTTTTTTTAGGATTTAATTTGGTTCTTTTGATCCACTAAAAGGTGACCCACAGTTTCGCACAAATCGTACTTTTTAATTTTCAGATTTACTTACTTTAAAATTTTCAGGATTTTTTTTGTAATTTAAAACACGATCCTTACTTTAAAATTTTCTGGATTTTTTTATAATTTAAAATACGATCCTTACTTTGAAATTTTTTTTGGATTTTTTATATTTTAAATTCGCGATTTTACACTGCGGGTTCCTATTCGGGCGCCAGTTTAACATTTATATTATTAATTTTGTTTTTTAACAACAAATTTTTTTTTGCGAAGCTCTGAGAACAAAGAACTTAGAACTAATCTTACATGAATATGTCTACCCTATTTATATCTACTAAGACTGCAGTTAAAAAGATGAATAATAATTTGGTCAGCAACAAACTTGTCCTGTGCACAAGCAGCGGATGGTCGTATCGTTTGGGTGTTAATATTGGCTTGCAATGTTTACACAGCTGCGTCCGGTTCGTTCATAATTTAATTGTTACACTGTTTTTGCGACTGTCTGGCTAATAAATAACTTGCAATATTTATTCAGCTGCGCCTCGTCAAAATGCGGCGTATGCGGTGTTAACTTATATATTGAAAACGGTAAAAATGTAATGTGAATGTGCGCCACGTCGTATATATGATTTTGCATCGTTTCCCACGAGTCGGTCATAAGAATTCGCTGACAGTGCGTCTGTGCAACACTATTTGTCGACATTGCCGCATTCACGTACGATGTGAAACGATGAGCACCTGTGAGAACACGTCGCCGTTGGATGTTTTCGTATTTGATGTTATCATTAAGAGTATAAAAAGCTTAGTGTTAAGAGTATGATAAGTTCAGTTTTAATGTAGGCAGAATCTCTGCCGGTTTGATTAATAAAGTTATTTTTTTAATAAATTTCAACTTAGAATAATTTAATTGGCGCCCGAGCAGGGACCCTGGCAAAAGTTAGCAAGTGTGTTTACCGGTACAGTAAATCATGAAAAGTCCCCAAGTGGTACAACAAAGTACTTCGCGTAAATAAGTTCCCAAGAGGTACAGTAAATCGTGAAAAGTCCCCAGGAGGCACGGTAAATTGCGGATTAAAAAAGACCCGTACGGTAAAACAAAGTCTCAAGTGTTACAAAATAGCTAGTAAAAGCCCCAAAGCTGTGCAAAATAGCTAATATAGTGTGACCAAAGCCAGGGTCCGCGCGTTTATCAGCAAATTAGCGATACTGAAACTATTAGTGCTTTACGCTAACTCTTGATATTTTGTTCTTGTGAAAACCGGAAGGACGTTGGATACAACAACAAGATGCTGATATTCGCATTATTAATGTACGCGTAGATCAAGTATATTATAGATTAAAAATTAAAAATTAAAGTAAAACCTAGAAAATTATAGAGTAGTTAACTAGTGAATTCAATTAAAACATTACAAATTAAAAGGTAAAATTAAAAAGAAAGAAGAAAAATTAAAGATTAATTATTAAAGTAAAATCTAGAAAACTGAAGAGTAATTAAGTGAATTCAATTAAAGTATTACAAATTAAAAGGTAAAATTCACAAGGAAAAATAAAATTTAAAGATTAATATTTAAAGTAAATTCAAGAAAAACGAAGAATAATTAAAGACTTGTTAAGAAATAAAAGGGTAAACAAAAAGGTTAAATTTAAAACAAATATATTAATTAAAAATCAAGAAGGAAGAATAAATTTTTTTTATTATTAATTAGCTTTAGAATAAATTAAATATTAAAATTATTGAAAAATAAAACCATTCAAAGTTAATCAAATAAGGGAAGTGAAAATTAAGCGTATTTCATAAATAAATATTTCTTTCCTTTTTAACCATGCCTGATCTACGTTCCGGAGCGTCTACTGACCCTCCACAAAGCAACCTAGGGGCGATGGTCCTCACACCAATGTCTTACCTCCAAATCCTATCCTTTCCACAAATACAAATACTGCTACTCCTGCTAGTGAGATTCTTAATAACTCACCTACGTCTAGTTTCGCACATTTCGAAGGTGACCGAGAGGTTAGAGGAACTCCCTAACTGGACACCCTTATTTCGTCCTTAATTCGGAAAACTTTAAAAGAGACAGGGAAAGAGATTATCCATAGCATTTTAAACCCAAGCGCTGATTTCTGTTTCGGTGTCGATCAGCCAATCGCTGCACAATTTCGAGACAGGTTAGGAGATTTGGATAAAACCCCAGATGTTGTTCGTTGTATTAGGGACTTCGCGGGCGACGTAAAAGAATTCAGCTCCTGGAAGAAGAGCGTTGACCGAATTCTTCAGATATATGAACGCCTAAATACTTCGGTATTTTAAGCATTATCCGAAACAAGATTATCGGAAACGCTGACGCCGTTTTGGAGTCGTACAACACTCCACTCAATTGGGAGAATATTTCCAAATGCCTTGTCATGGACTACGCCGACAAGCGCGATTTAAACACTCTCGAACATCAGATGTCGTCCCTTGTTCAAGGGATACCGTGTAATCAGAGTTTTACCAGGCTGTCTACAGTCATCTCTCTCTCATCCTCAACAAAATTTCCTGCATGGAAATTTCTCAAGAATCAACCCAACTGCTTACGCAGACTTATCGCGACAAGGCTCTCGATACCTTCATTAGGGGTCTCAAGGGCGACCTTCCCAGGTTATTAGGGGTACGCGAACCCGTTGATTTACCCAGGCACTTCACTTGTGCCTCAAGTTGGAAAACCAGGGGTACAGATCACAACACATGCACAGCTACGGTATGACGAGAGGACATCTCAGCCCGTTTTCATCGTCAGAACACCCACGTAGGAATTTTGCTAAAAATTATGTGAATCCGCACAATAGACAACCATTAAATATCCAGTCAAGCTTTATACCTTCCAATCAACCACCGCCAAGAGCATCGTTTTATCAGCAGCAGAACGTGCAAAGGTATCAATACCAACCCCAACCAGGCTACAGACCATCATTTTCACCAAGGCAACAACCTACGTTTTCTTCAAATCAACAGATTAAGACAGAGCCCTTAGGTCAAGTTAGGACCCACCAATTTCAACGAGGAACAATGCAAAACCCCCAACAATTTACGTCAAGACAACCTTTGTTTAACTCCATCAAGCCTCAACCAAATTTCCACATCAATGGTGGATATGATGAAGTTTTACAGTCCGAAGATTGTAATTATGATGAAACTTTAGCTGATTACATGCAGCCATTGCAAGAATCTGACTATGACGCCGAAAATAATGTTGATGAAATTACGGATTTTACCGACATTAATTTTTTAGATTAGCTTCCTCTTCGCTACCTTATTTTGAAAGTACGAAGAGCGGAGAGATCATTAAAATTCTAATAGACACTGGATCAAATCGGAACTATATTCAACCTCAATAAGTGGAAAAACCGATACTAAACGCTAAATTTTTTTATGCAAATTCAGTAGGAGGCAGTATTAAAATCAGTCACCACGTCGAAACGAGCCTTTTCGGATTATACGACCACAAAATTAAATTTTTTCTTTTACCATCGCTAGTCTTTTCATGCGATATTAGGTAACGATAGCCTAAAAGAACTGTCGGCCATTATCTACACTAAACAAAATTATATGCCAATTGGAAATGGTATGAAAGTCAGGATAAAGTAACAAGCATCCCAATCGATAAACTCTATAAATCTCAAATATGGCCATATGGTACCCTCTCAAAAAGACGCAATTCTTTCACTCGTAAACGGATTTCCCACTTTATTTTCGGAGCCAGACGAGAAGCTGACTTGCACTTCAAAAGTAGTAGGCGAGATTCGCACTAACTCGGATACTCCCGTATATACCCGATATTATCCATTTCCTGTGTCCCTTAAGGACGAAGTGAATAAACAAGTTCAAAGCCTAATCGACGATGGAATAATTAGACCTTCACGGTCGCCCTATAATTCACTGGTGTGGGTAGTTCCCAAAAAACCCGATTCTGAAGGGAACAAGAAATATCGGATGGTGATTGATTACAGGAAATTAAATTCCTTCACCATAGCGGATCGCTATCCGATCCCCGATATTAACGAAGTGCTTGCGCAATTAGGTAAAAACAAGTACTTTACAGTGCTTGACCTTAGGAGTGGGTTTCATCAGATTCCGTTGAAGGAATCTGATATTGAGAAAACGGCATTTTCCATCAATAACGGAAAATACGAATTTACAAGGCTCCCATTTGGGTTAAAAAATTCAGCGAGCGCTTGATGACATCTTGCGTGATGTCATTGGGAAGATCTGCTACGTGTATATAGATGACATTATCATCTTTAGTAAAAACCAAGAAGATCACGTCAAGCATATCGAAGAAATCTTCAAAATACTTAACGAAGCGAATATGAAATTACAACTGGAAAAGTGTGATTTCTTTAAAGAGCAGGTTGAGGTCCTAGGTTTTCTGATATCCTCTGAGGGTATTAAAACAAACCCAGCAAAGGTTGAGGCAATCACAAATTTTCCCATCCCAAAAACTCTTAAAGAACTCCGGTCATTTCTTGGTCTGTCAGGGTATTACCGTCGTTTTATAAAATACTACGCAAAGCCCCTGGCATCCCTTTTAAGGGGGGAGGACGGACGTATGTCCAAATCTAAATCCAGCCAAAAATTAGTTCACCTAAGCTCCGACGCCATCGCTGTCTTTAACAAAATAAAAAATTCCCTTGTCTCGAAAGATATCATTCTGGCTTATCCTAATTTCAAAGAACCATTCGAATTAACAACAGATGCTTCTAATTTTGCCCTTGGTGCTGTCCTTGCACAGAACGATAGACCAATATCGTTTATATCACGAACACTGAGAAAGACAGAGGAAGATTACGCAGCAAATGAAAAGGAACTACTTGCAATAATCTGGGCATTGAACTCTTTACGAAGTTATTTGTATGGAATTCAAGTGTAAAAATTTACACAGACCATCAGCCCTTAACGTATACCCTGAGCAACAAAAATAATAATTCCAAGATGAAACGTTGGAAAGCGATTGTCAAGGAATATAATTATGAGCTACGCTACAAACCAGGAAAAAGTAATGTAGTTGCAGATGCTCTTTCTCGCCCTTCACGGGTCTCTCAAGTGAACCTGTTGACTGCTACGCAACACAGTAGCGAAAGTTCGTCTCACGAATTAATTGAAACTGTCGAAGCACCGATAAACGTCTTTAAGAACCAGTTGATGTTTTTTACTGGAAACCAGGATAGCTACCAATTTCAAATTCCCTTTCCCACCTGCCATAGACACATACTTACTAGGCAAAGTTACTCCGAGGAAGATTTAATTCAGCTGCTTAAACGGCATCTGAACCCAAGCGTCATTAATGGCATTTTCACAACTGAAGAGATAATGGGAAAAATTCAGGAAGTTTTAAATTATTAGATTTAAAGACCTACCGAATGAAACTGAGCAGGAAGAAGAGATTCTGAAAGAACATAAAAGAGCTCACCGCAATAGTTTAGAAAACAAAATCCAATTACAACAAAAATTTTACTTTCCTAAAATGAAATCTAAAATCCATACAATAATTAAGCAATGTGTTACCAGTAAACAACACAAATATGATCGGCATCCGAATAAGCCGGAGCTGCAAGCCACTCCTATCCCTGAAGATCCTGGTCATATATTACACATCGACATTTATTCCACAGATGCAAATCTGGTCCTAACGGCGATCGACAAATTTTCTAAGTACGCACAGGCTCGCATCTTGAAATCAAGAGCAAGTGAGGATATTAGAGAACCATTAATGCAACTTTTATTCGTGTACGGCGTACCCAAAGTCATTGTTTTTGACAATGCGTTCAATTCCGCATCAATATGCTTCATGCTCCACGACCAGTTGGTAATCGAAATCTATAAGACTCCTCCGTATTCAAGCTTTGTCAACGGTCAAGTGGAAAGATTTCACTCGACACTTTCCGAAATCATGCGATGCCTTAAAGCAGACCGAGTCCATAGATAGTTTGAAGATCTGCTAGTTCGTGCTATTTACGAGTATAATTTCTCGGTTCATTCCACTACCATTAAAAAACCTATTGAAGTATTTTTTGGAAGAACCGTTAACACTGACCCTGAACACTTTGAGAAGGCTAGAAAGGAAAACATATTGAAGTTAAAAGAAAAACAAAATAAAGATTTAGACTATCACAATAAAACTCGGCGACCCCTAAATAATTACTCTCCAGGCGAAGCTATCTTCGTAAAAATCAATAGACGATTAGGTACCAAACTTTCCGCAAGGTACAGAAAAGAAACAGTTAAGGAGAATAATCCAACAACAATCCTAACCGAATCAGGCAAAATCGTCCATAAGGTCAATATTAAAACCTGATATCTTTTTTTTAGGTCCTTCATATCCTTAGTCCTCGCAGAAGTTCAAATACTGGACTATTCTAATTCAAGACTGGTTACCTTGAACACGGGAATAGCAAACCTGCAAACCGGTACTTTTAAACTGGTGCACGTAATAGACCTTGCAGAATTCCAAGATATAGTTGATGATGTACAGTTCAGAATCAAAACCAATGTAAGTAAAGACAATCCCATTTACACTTACCTATCCTATGAAATCACTGAAATCCTTAACCGACTTAACCGCATCAAACCTATAGTCAAAAGGAAAAGGGCAATAAACATTATAGGAACTGCATGGAAGTGGATCGGCGGTACACCGGACCACCACGACTTTCAAATTATAAAAGCTAAAACCCAAAACCTACTAGATAATAACAATAAGTAATTAGAAAGAATAAATAACATTACGAATATTACTAATAACATAATTAATACTTTGAAAACGAATGCTTAAATAAAAAACGCATATTCTACCAGCATTAAATATAAACTAGATGTAATCAAAGAAGAGATAACAAACATAGAACATGCCTTACAGTGGGCGAAAGCTGGTATAGTAAATTCTTTTATATTTTCATGTACTGAAATAAATCTAGTTAGGGCTCATTTAAAAAAAAAAACAACTTACCCTATGTAAACATGGAGGAGGCATTTAAATTTGGCAATATAAAAATGGCCTCTAATAGTATTTCTATGATTTATATTGTGAGTGTGCCAACCACGAAAAAAGAAGATTGTAAAAGATTATTAGTTAAGCCAATAAAAAGAAAATCTGTTGCAACAAAAATTGATTTTATGTACTTCAATGCGGAAATGATTTTAATGGAATTAAAAATAATTGTCAAGCTTTTAACGATTTAACCATTTGTAAGATTGATGAAATTATAAACTTAGGTGACACGGAGTGCATACCGAATCTATTGCGAAGCAGACCAGCAAATTGTACCAACATCAACAATCAACATGTTCCAACAGTCGAGGAAATACTCCCTGGGTCACTACTTCTTAACCAGTTCAACGGGTCAATATTAGTCAACAACGACACGCTCAGCATATCGGAAACATTTATAGTACAATACCATAATGCTACCATCGTGGTAAATAAACAAACATTTGTCTCCATTGAAATCCCCACCTCAAGACCTCTTCCAGCCATCGTACAAATAGACTCACCATCAAAAGCCTTTGATGAACTTTTAACCCTAGAAGTAATGAAAAAGCTGCACTTAAACAACACTCGCTACATAAGTCAAATTGAAGAAAGAAACAAAACGCACCTGATAGCTTCTTACAGTTTGTCGGCCACCATCATCACCGCAGCCGTGGTAATATCCCTGATACTGGTTTTAGCACGCAAGAAAAGCAACCTAATAATCTCCACAACAGTAGAAGCAAGGGAAAAGCCAGCAGCAGCCGAATTGCCAACAGAATCACCTGCAGAGATATCGGAGGACCAACACCGACCAAAAGGATTAGCATAAGTCAATATCCGCCATTTTACAAGGTCACGAGTGAGTACACTCGAATTTGAGGGTGGAGGAGTTAACACAGAATAAATTCTCTATGTTGATGTTGCATCGTTTCCCACGAGTCGATCATAAGAATTCGCTGACAGTGCGTCTGTGCAACACTATTTGTCGACATTGCCGCATTCCATCACGTACGATGTGAAACGATGAGCACCTGAGAGAACACAAAAAGCTTAGTTTTAAGAGTATGATAAGTTCAGTTTTAATGTAGGCAGAAGCCGGTTTGATTAATAAAGTTTTTTTTTAATAAATTTCAACTTAGAATAATTTATTTTATATATTGAAAACGGTACGAATGTAAAATAAAGAAATTGTGTGCCAAACAAAAACGAAATTCCAAAAATGACTTTAGTAGTGCGTATTAAATATTTTAACATCGGGGATGATTTTGAGTCATATGCTGAACGTTTTCGGCATTTACTTAATTTAAATAAAATTGAATTTTTTTACTTTTAATGATCTGCTGAAAAAATTGGAAAAACATTTTTACCTAAAAAGAACATCACCACCGAACGGTTTAAATTTCTAAATCGTAATCAGCTAGTGCCCACATTGTTGCATTGAAGGAATTGGCAGCAACATGTAGCTACAAAGAGTATATACATGAAGCATTGAACGATCGTTTACTGATGGGAATCAATACAAGAAAAGTTGATTGATGCGGGAGAGTCTTCAGATTTTACATTCGAAAAAGCCTGTAAAACTGCTTTAAACTTGGAAATGCTGAAACAAGAACTAATAAACATATCGAGAGTGGTTCCAGCTAGCTTAAGTTCAGAACAACACATCAACAAAGTTACGAGAGTCAGATCAGCCGTTAGAGGGAGTTATGGACCAAAAGAAATGTCTTCTAAAATAGATTTTCGCTCTTCATCACCATTACGGTATCGAAGTAATTCGGCTCATAAACAACAACAACAACAACATCTTCGTTATATGTCTATATGAGATGTCACTACTGCCGTAGGTCACATACAAAAAAATTGTTACCAAAAAAAGAAAATGTATCAACGAGGCAACAAATATATAGAACAACAAAATAGAATAAATAAGGTAAATTCGGCACGTAGTGATGAAGAAAACAGTGTTGTATTTTTAAATAATATAAATAAAATTGAATCAGAGGATTCGTTTAAAATGTATATTAATAATTTGAGTTTTGGTACTGATCCATTGTATATCACTGTAAATTGTAATGGTATTCAACTGAAGATGGAACTAGACACTGGCGCTTGTTAGCCAGTTATTTCAAAAAATACGTTTGATCTGGTTTTTGGCAATATAAAACTTGTTCCAAGCAATAAAAAGTTTAAACTAATTACGGATGATAAGGCAAAAATTTTGGGGTATTTCGACGTAAGTGTTTCGTTACTAAATTCATCCGAAAGTTATTCATTAAAATTAATAGTGGTAGCTACAATAAAAGATTTTGTTCCATTGTTTTGTCGATCTTGGATTAATATAATTTACCCGAATTGGAAAAGCAATTTCTTTATAAATACAATAAGCAATTTACATGATGACAGAATTTATTTAAAGGATGTGGTTAAAAAAATATCCAACGGTTTTCGATAGAAATAAAAAAGTTCCAATTAAAAAGGCTGTAGAGTTAGAGTTAGATAATATGGTACAGGCTGATATTATTTATCCAGTAAGACATAGTGGTTGGGCATCTCCGATTGTAATAGTAAAAAAGACAGATGGTAGTCTTAGAATATGTGTTGATTGCAAGGTAACCATTAATAAGTACGTTAAAGCCGATCATTATCCTCTGCCGAGAGCAGACGACATTTTTGTTAAGTTGGTTGGTTGCAACAGGTTTTGTGTGTTAGATTTAGAAAGCCGCATATCAACAACTAGAGGTAAATGAATATTACCAAGAGTTTTTAACCATTAATACCCATAAAGGCTTATTTAGGTATCGTAGTTTAATTTTTGGAATTAAAAGTGCTCCTACTATTTTTCAATATGTTATGGATGAAATATTAAAAGAATTACCCAAAGTCAGTTGTTATTTGGACGATATTCTAATTGGAGGAAGCACTAAAGACGACTGTGAATCAAATTTTTACAAAGTCTTAGATCGCTTAGAACAACATAACATAAAAGTAAGTGTAAAAAATTGTTTCCTTTTCAAACAAGAAATAGATTATTTAGGTCACAAAATTTCAGGGGAAGGTATAAAACCTAGCAGCTTAACGTTAGAGGCAATTAAAAAACAACCCATAAAAATTAAAATTTTTCATGTAAATTCTCTAAAAACCAAAAGTATACTGAATTCCACTATAAATGCTGAAATACAAAAACACATACGAAGCACTGCAACCCAACAACAAAACAACCCCAATTGTAAAGCAAGCAGCGCTGCCCACAGCTCACAGCTCACAGCGCACAACGCACACAGAACACAGTCATTACAGTATGAAATGATCTGATGCCGGGGAACAAAATTTGTACGGGAGACCCCCGACGCTGCTGCCCGATTGCACTAAAATTTTAATAGAAAGTATTGTCACCGGAAAATACATGTGTGCAAAATTTATTTTCTTTTCTTTTATTAAATAACAATTTACTTGTTCATTATGACCCTAAGAACCAATTGTTATATGCTGTGATGCAAGCCCATACGGAGTAGGCGGTGTTCTAGCACATATAATTGATGGGATCGAACGCCCGGTACTATTTTGTTCAGGTACGCTGAGCGCAGCAGAAAATAATTATTCTCAACTTCAGCGCGAAGCTCTTGCAATAATTTTTACTGTAAAGAAATTTCATAAGTATCTTTATGGCCATGAATTCACAATTTATAGTGATCATCAGCCATTGCGTGAGATTTTTAACGAAAAGAAGAGCACACCACCCGTGGCGGCTGCTCGATTACTACGTTGGGGTATTTTTTAAGCATGTATAATTACAAAATATGGGGTGTTTTTTTGGGAGGTTTGTTTTTCCGATAGATGTCGTTTTATTTTATGACAGTTGTTTTGACAGCTCAAAGTGGCATTTCTACTCAGTATTGTTTGGCAAATCATTATCAAAAAAAAAAAAAAATGACATTTGTGAAAAATAGTCGTGGTAGCCATATGCCAGAAATTGTGTTTAAATGTTAAATGCCAAAAAATTATCTACCAAATAAAAAAAAATTTTGGTCATTTCATAATTTTATATGTGTTTTATTCAAAAAAAAAATCGGCAACCTCTTAAAAAAACACGTTATATCTAACGGGTGTTTTTTTAAGAGGTTGCCGATTTTTTTTTTGAATAAAACACATATAAAATTATGAAATGACCAAAATTTTTTTTTATTTGGCTTGGCTACCACGACTATTTTTCACAAATGTCATTTTTTTTTTTTTTTTTTTTTTTTTTTTTCATAATGATTTGCCAAACAATACTGAGTAGAAATGCCACTTTGAGCTGTCAAAACAACTGTCATAAAATAAAACGACATCTATCGGAAAAACAAACCTCCCAAAAAAACACCCTATACATTACCGGAAGGGTTCACAAATGGGTAAATCACCTCAGCCTACTCAGATAAGTAACGAAATTTTTGAATATGATAAAAGATGATTACATATCTGATAATACTTGTTTGGAAAAAATACGAGAGGAAACAAAAACTAATCCAGTACTTAAGTAAGTATTAAAATTTGTTACAGAAGGTTGGCCATCAAATGTAAGTGCACCTTTTTAAATTCTCTATATTAACTTCACTTGCCCGTGTGTTTGTGGGTTTGTTGGTTTGTGGGTTTGTGGATTTGTGGATTTGTGGATTTGTGTTTCATGGAATCTTGCGATCAATTTTTGACCCACTTCCCAAAGTCCTATTTTATTGAATTTGCACACATGCATATCTCCGATGACAACACTTTCTATTAAAATTTGAGGACCCTCGGGACACGGGGTCGGTGGGCTCCCCTACAAATATTTTACAAAATTTTACTCGATTTTCTTCAAATTTTATACACTTCTGTATCTCTGATATACAACACTTTTTGTAAAAATTTTGGAGACCCCGGGCCCGGGTTCGTGGGGCCCCATAACTTTTTTTTTAAAAAAAATATCCCGATTTTCTTCAAATTTAATACACATGTGTATCTACGATAGACAACACTTTTTGTAAAAAATTTGGAGACCCCGGGCCCGGGTTCGTGGGGCCCCATAACTTTTTTTAAAAAAATTAACCCGATTTTTGTTCAATTTTAATATACATGTGTATGTCCGGTGTATACCCCGGGCCCGGGTTCGTGAGGCCCCATAAATTTTAAAAAAAAAACCCGATTTTCTTCAAATTTAATACACATGTGTCTCTCCGATAGACAAAACTTTTTGTAAAAAATTTGGAGACCCTGGGTCCCAGGGTCGTGGGGCCCCAAAATTTAAAAAAAAAATTAACCCGATTTTCTTTAAATTTTATATACGTATGTATCTCCGATGAAAAACCCTTTTTGTAAAAAATTTGGAGACCCCGGGCCCCAAAATTTTTTTTTAAAAAATTAACCCGATTTTTTTAAAATTTTATATACGTGTGTATCTTCGATGGGCAACACTTTTTGCAAAAATTTTGGAGACAGGGTTTGGAGGGTCATGGGGCACCAACAAATTTTTTAAAAAACTTAACCCGATTTTTTTAAAATTTTATATACGTGTGTATTTCCGATGGACAAAATTTTTTGTAAAGTTTTTGGAGTGAGGCCCTGAGGTCCGAGGTGTGCCCATATAAATTTTTTAAAAATTAGCTCGATTTTCTTCAAATTTTAACACATACCCATCTCCTATTTTAGAATTTACATGAAAAATTGTATTTTTATGGGTTGTTTTTTCTATTTGCGCTCACAAAAAGATGAGTTTGGACATCGATCAAGGTTGTTTATTTTATGGATTTCGGTTAATTATACCTCAAAGCCTTCAGCCTTTATGTTTGTCATTGTTACATGACTCTCACATAGGAATTGTCCGCATGAAAATGTTGGCTCGATCGTATTTCTGGTGGCCTGGATTAGACAATGACGTTGAAAATTATGTCAATTTTTGTGAAGTATGTTCTCAATCAGGTAATAAGGTTTGCTCAACATGGCGAAGTCCTTGGCCAGACGCAAAATCATTTTTAGAACGGGTTCACATTGAGTTTTTTTATTTTAAACAGAAAATATTATTTGATTGTTGTAGACGCTTTTTCAAGGTGGATTGACGTAGTAATTATGCCAAGTAGTACTACCGCAAGTAGTGTTATTTTGGCTCTTGGGATATTTTTGCTTATTTTGGTTTACCAGATACGTTGGTTTCTGACAATGGTCCGCCGTTTAGTTCAGAGGAATTTTTGTCATGGTGTAAATTGAATGAAATAAAAGTACTTAAAAGTCTACCCTATCACCCTCAATCTAACGGTTTAGAGGGACGAGCAGTTAAAACAGTAAAGCAGGGCTTAAAGAAGTTGTTTAAAGATTCGGATAAAGCTACTGTGTAATTTTTTAACAAAATATCGATATACACCAACAACGCTTACAGGAGTGTCACCAAATGATAAAATATTTAAGACTAAAACTAAAACTTTGTTAGATAAGATTAATCCCAATAGAAATTTACATATAAAAAATAAAGAATATTCAAATAATAATAATTTATTTGAAAATAGAAAATTTTCTAAAAATGAATATAAAGTTAAAAGCGTTTATGAAAAACAAATTGAACTTAAAAAAGGTGATTTGGTTATTTATAAACAAAAATCAAATATTGGAATTGAATATAAATGGGTTCCAGCTGAAATTTTAAGAAAAGTTGGAAACGTAGTTTATGCAATAAATATTGATGCAAAAGAAAAACAAGCTCATATTACACAACAAAAACGTTCAAAATTTAAAAAAGTTACATTTAGTCCTGTAAGTAGTTTTGTTAAAAATAAAATAGTTAATAAACAAGAAGAAAAACATGATAATAGAAAAAGAAGGATTATCCATAGTCAAGATGACATTGAATTACTAAGAAGATCATAAAAGAACAAGAAATAACTTTCTTATATACCCATATTAGTAATATAATTAGAATTAATATTATATTTAAATCTTATTACCTTCCTTAGACTACATTAATATACAATTATCAAAAATTATTAATTATAAAAATATAATATATAAAAATTATATATTATAAAGATGACAGAAAGGTATAACCCTTCTTTTAAAATAGCTTCTTTGCCCTTTTCAGTTTTTATTAATTTAAAATCCATAGTTATAATAATTACGCAATTTAATAATAATGTTCGGCGCGACAGACCATTGCGGTTCAAGGCCTAGCTTCTCGCGACCATTTGTGTTGCGCATGTATATTTTTGGCCACAAATGGAAGGGACCTACAATTTAAGACCAGATCCGAATGGCGAATTGAGAAGAGCTTTCCGTGACAAGTTATTACTCTCGGAACGTTTGTCACCCATTCGCGAGAGGTGGGACATCGTGAAAAATACTTTTGGGGTTACTGTGATTCGAACCACGAACCTCCTGCTCAGTAGCCATGTGCACTTCCACTGAGCCACGGCGCCCACCAATTACGCAATTTAGTTTCAATAAATCGGTGATTTGAAAATTGCAAAACATTTGAAAAAAAAAACCATAAACAACGATAAACGGTAATGTACAATAAAAACCACGCCTACGCAAATAACACGCCTACATAACGAGCGAGGAAAGTGGAGTTTTTCGTGCGAATTAGAAGCTTTAAGCACGAGGCGGTAGCCGAGTGCGGCAATTTAACGAGGACGATGAGCACTTTTCTGCGGTTTTTCTGCTAAACCGGTTATGCGCAATGCAAAATTACTCTGGGAATTTGTGTGTAAATAACAAAACTATTTTATATCTTAACTTATATATATAACTGCTACTTCTGAAACTAGGTTATAGTGTATGAAACAGTCAATTTCGTCTATGGGTGGTGTAAAATAGTATATTACATAACGAGCGAGGAAAGCGGAGTTTATTGTGCGAGTTAGAAGTTTGAGGCGGTAGCCGAGTGCTGCAATTTAACGAACACGATGAGCACTTTTCTGCGAGTAATGTACGCGATTTTTCACACGACCAAACTGGTTTTTCTACCAAGCCGCTTATGCGCAATGCAAAATTACTCTGAGAATGTGTGTTCGCTGAGACTGCAGTAAATAACAAAATTATTTTATATGTTAATTCACTAGAGTGCATAAAGGCTATTTTCGAAGCTAGTTTATAGGGGATCAAACCGTCATTTTCGTCTATGGGCGTGTGAAAAAAAATTAAGGTTTGTAAATGGGTGGTAAATCGCGAGCGCAATTGTTCTTTTTTTGTACAATTAAAACCATGCCAACGCAAATAAATTATTAATATGTGTATTTGCGTTTCCGTGTAACTATACAAGTTATAACGCAAGTTAAATTGTGCAAGTAAAATTGTTCCCCAGGGGAATTGTGCCAGTGGAATTGTGCTAGTGGAATCGGCGGTTACCAATTCTATAGGTATTAGGGTGATAATTTTTTCTTTATATTTTGTTAAAACCATTTACAGTTCTATAACACCTTGGTTTTAATAATGGATCTTCAGAATACGTCAAAATAATTTTAGGTTTTATTATACTAGTTCGTTTGTTCGTTTGGTCGTTTGGTCGTTTGCTCGTTTGTTCGTTTGTTCGTTTGTTCGTTTGTTCGTTTGTTCGTTTGTTTGTTTGTTCGCTTGTTCGTTTGTTCGTTTGTTCGTTTGTTCGCTTATTTATACACATGCGTATAAAATTTGAAGAAAATCGGGTATTTTTTTTTATAAAATTTCGACCACGGGGCCCGATAACTTCCAAATTTTTACAAAAAGTGTTGGCCATCGGAGATACACATGCGTATAAAATTTAAAAAAAAAAACGAGTTCTTCTTAAATAAAATTTGTAGGGGTGCCCCCGACCCCTGTTCTCTATCACTTCCAAATTTTTACAAAAAGTGTTGTTCGGAGATACACATGTAGCGAATCGAACATACCCATGCAGATGTCTGCAAACAAACAACGCCCCACACGAAGATAGGCGGAGGCGTTGTTGAAAATAGAAGGAGACATGAGTCGCTCCAAGAGAGACTGTTAATTTTTGTATGAGTCAGATTGTAGTTGCGATGCGAACACGTCGTTTCATTTGTAAAGTATCGAATATCTAAAATACCTTTTATGTGTGTCTAAATAAAGTCAAACATACAAATAATATTGGCGAGTTTTCATTTTCGTTTTTGTGTCGAAACTACAATATTGGTGACCCCGACGTGGGAAGAAGGTTAAAAAGTGTTTGGGGACAAATTTTTTCCCATATGTGAACGAAAGAGCAGCAATTTTATTGATTCTTATGATTTTTATTATTGCCAACGAGAAGTCACAACAACAGCAACATCTCAAGCAGGCCATCCATCACACATATCAGTTTGAAGAAAATTCATCACAACCACAGTAAAAACAAAAACACGTTCCTTTTGTTCCTCCACGTTTTTCTCTCCATCCTACATCGAATTGGTTTTCTCACGTATTACCTACAAATAATCAACATTCATCACAGAAATAAAGAAAAATCCACGTAAATTTTTGTTCAGAATATAATATAACATTAATATTTAAAACAAATTTTCTTATAGTATACAAATGTATTATACTTATTATTATATGAATTTTCAATATATTAGCATTTTATCACATTATTACACACAACGGGAAAACATCAAAACGACTTCTTAGACGAACCGTTACTCGTAGTTCACCACACGAACACGACTCCATTTTAGTACAGCATTCACAGTCATAGCTACACACATAACGTTTTATACACAATCTCACATATTTCATTTCACCTCAACATTTATTTAAATATTGTTACGAAAATAGTTAGTAGCGCATATAATAGAATTAGAACTAAGATAAATCACAATCTAAATACTGTGTTACGAAAAGTAGTTTTCACACGCCCATAGACGAAAGAGACTGTTTCGTACGCTATAAACTAGCTTCGAAAGTAGCCCATAACAACACTAGTTATGTTATGATATAAACGTCTTTTGTTATTTACTACAATCTCAGCGAACACATTGCGCATGAGCAGGAATTCTCTTTTGTTTGTCGTTTGTGCTTTCTGCTTCTCTCTCGAATTAGCAGAAAAACCGGTTTGGACGCGTGAAAAATTCATTTCTTTGTTATTTACTGCAGTCACAGCGAACACACATTATCACATTTCTGCTTCTCTCTCGATTTAGCAAAAAAAACCGGTTTGAACGCGTGAAAAATAGCGTACACGACTTTCAGAAAAGTGCTCATCGTGCTCGTTAGATTGCCGAACTCGGCAGCCGCCTCGTTCGTCAAGCTTCGACCTCGCACGATAAACTCCACTTTCCTTGCTCGTTCTGTAATATACTATAGTAGCGTATATAATGGAATTAGAATCATAAGATAAATTGGAATGTAAAAACTGCATACTTAAAATAAGCAAATGCTACGAAAGTAGTCGGTAGTGCAGAAGAAGGTTCCAATCCTAGATAGATCGTAATGTACCATAAATAAGTGCTAAATTAGAACAAAGAAAATACTGGGTACTAAAAAGTAAGCACTCTCATGACTATTAGTTTATTTGAAATTTGAAATGTAACCGCCTGCAAGTTTGAATCATTGTGTACTGGTAAAACAAGTAGTCAAACCGGTTTGTGCGGTTTGCCCGATTTTTGTAAAAGTACATGATTGAACATGTAGTCTATTTTTAGAAGATAACTCATTACAAATAAGTATCGTTAGTTGTAAATAAGGGAATAAGGCTACAATTTCTGGATATTTCTGTCTGCAATATTATAAGTTTCTGGATGCTTATGATTGAGTATAAATAGAGGCGTTAGGTTGAAGTAAGATCATTAGTTGTTTGGAATTTAACCAGTGCAGTTGTAAAAGTTCTTGTAAAGTGATAAAGCTATAACCTAAGAGAATTATTGTGAAGTACTAGTGTTCTTGTGTACATTTAAAGTAATCACCAATATAGATTGTGAACTTGTGTTAATTTTATTGTTTGAATTAAAGTTGTTAACTTGTGTTGTGTTTTATTTGCAAAATCCTTTACGAACTCGAAAGCCTGAATTTCGTATCAATATATTAGCAAAACGTGCAGACTAAAAAACCAAATAGTTCAGCATTACAAACCGAATATTATAAAATTAATTTTCGTACTCGTACTTATATACACACAAAAATACAATACAATACTTAAACAAATAACCGTTTTTTATAATGATACATACATATACATAATACATATATATCACTTAACAAAACCAAGGCCTAATGCCGTAGTTTTTTCATATATTTATAACTTATTATTACTAAAAAACAATCTTCGTTTGCTCTTTAAATCCCAGTTTGTAAACTAAATCACCATTCTTGTCGTTCGTGTCACGCCGCGAATTCCGTGAGAAAAATTTTTTGTTGTCTCTTTCAAACAACTGCAAACAGAATGTTAAGTGGCCAAGAAACCCCAACTGGCGCAGCTGGGGAATCGAACGCACGAAGCAATGGATCGCCTCTCGCGCCAAACAGAGTCATCCAAGCAGTCTCGGTAAAATTACCAGAGTTTTGGACTAAAATGCCAGCCATTTGGTTCGTACAAGTGGAATCACAGTTCTCCACTAGAAACATAATTGCAGAAGAAACTAAATTTCACTATGTACATAGTACAGTCGCTTCCTCAAGACGTGGCCGCAAGTGTCTATGATATATTAACACAAGAGTCACAGACACCCTACACAACTTTAAATTTATAGAATCTGAGTCGGATTCATCCGATGAGGATTTTGAAAAGACATTTTATTAAAATTTTTAACAAAAAGGAAAAGGAGTTGTTGGCTTTCAAATTTTGTAATGAAGCGTTCGAAATACGGCGAGTTTCACTGCCTATTACCCGATCTAACGGACAAAGAGTTTTTCAGGTACATGCGATTGACTAAGGAGCAGTTCGAGGAAGTGCATACACTAAAAAGAAAAGGACTTAGGAGGAGGTAATTCATTTTTTCGTGCAGCAATTTCCACAAAAGAAAAACTAGCAGTTTAAGGTAATTTAAAAATAATTTGAAACTGTGGGGGAGAATTATTTATTATTTTCACTTCATGTCTTAGATATTTTGATTCTGGATGTTCATTTCGTGATATAAGTTTTAATTTTCGCCTCGGTAGGAGCAATAGTTGAATCAGTGAGCGATGCTATTTGGCTCCGAATGCAGCAACAAGAAATGCCGGAGCCTACTAAGGAAGTTTGGCGTGAAAAGGCCAACGAGTTTAACAGAATGTGGCAATTTCCTAATTGCATCTCAGCCGTCGACGGAAAACATGTATTGATACGTAGTCCAATAAATTCCGGATCGTCGTATTTCAACTATAAAAATAACTTTTCAATAGTTCTCATGGCTGCTGTAGATGCTCAATACAAGCATACGTTTATTGATGTTGGTTCACAAGGCAGGTTCAGTGATGGCAACATTTTTGCAAATAGTAATTTTGGCAGAAAACTTCATAATAATTTACTTAATATACCGGTTGCTGAAACAAACTCTTTGCCATTTGTTTTAATCGGAGACCAAGCGTTTCGATTGACGAAGAACTTTATGAGACCCTATCCAGGATGCCGCACCAAACAAGAAACAGATTGCAAAATCTTCAATTATAGGTTGTCAAGAGCCCGACAAACAGTGGAATGCGCGTTTGGCATTTTGAGGGCACGTTTTAGAGTTTACAAAAAACCATTTGAAGCTAGTCTTAGAAAAGTTGACAAAATAATTAAAGCCACTTGTGTGCTCCATAATAATTTACGGAAAAAAACAGCACTCCAGCAACAAATGGATGATTTTGAGTATGCCGATTTTGACGATCCAGACAATCAACTTGTAGATTTGTCGCCATCTAATGTAAGAAGTTCAAATGAAGCTTTTTTAATAAGAAAACGTTTTACAACGTATTTCTCCTCTCCAGAAGGATCTGTCCCATGGCAATTGGAAGCCATTAGAAAAGGCAAATATTAAGTTTTTTCAAATGTCACACATGGGCGTATTTCTTCTGAGCTGACTTGGAGAAGAAAATTGAGTAATAATAATAAATAAAGTAACCAAAATGTATAGACAATTAATTTTTTATTTAGTATTGTTTTGTGGTGTTGTGAAAGTATATTCGTAGTATGAGGAAGAACTGTTATTGTCTGTTGTGAATATACCATCTTCGTTCGTTGGTATATTAACAAAAGTCGGCTTTGCAACCAATTGAATGACTCCTGCAAAAAATAACAAATATCAGTATATGGTCGAAAAACACGATTTTTTATTTACCTTGGGAACCACTTGTAACAGAATTTTCTTCTATACAAGATGTTGGAGTTGATCTGGAGTTATATACATATGGTATCTCGGGACTTGAACATACTTCAGCTTGATCCTCACATTCGCTTATCACATCGAAAATTTGTAATTTAGGATGAAAAGTAATCGCTGTCTCGTACATTGACATAAAGAAATTGTAGAGGGCTTGATTTGCAGGTGGGGAAATATTATGATCTTTCATGTCATTTTTTATAATAACTCTCTTTTCTCTCATTTTTTTGTTTGTTTTTATTATATCTAATATTTCGTCTTCCTTAGATTGTTTTACTTTTTTCAATATCTTTTCTTTATAAAATTCTTTGGTTGGGGCTCTTTTGTCTAGTGATGTAGGAGAATCTTCGGTGATTTCACAGATGTTGCTCTGTGAATCTCTCTTACATATAAATTTTTCTAAAAAGGACATTGAGTCGTGAAATTTCCATTTCTTGATCGCTGATGATGCTTGTCCGCTTTTTGTTTTCATCCTTTTAATAGACTCTCTAAGATTTTTCCATTGCTTTTTTGCTGAAGAGGCTGCAAAGAATTGAAACTTGAGTAATTGTGTTACTTTAGACTTTGAACATTAAATTTTTATGAATAATTAAAATTACAAATATGCATTAATTACCACTTTCAAATAGACAATCCAAAGCAATTTCCGCCCAAATTTCATCCTTGAATTTAGTTGAATTGTAGTCCTATAACACAGAGTATCTTTGGACGCATTCAATAAGTTTTTCCATTTGTTCTGCTGACATATTTCTACGAGGTGAATTAATTAATTGCTTGTGCACAAAAGGTTTAAGAAAAAAACTCACGACGATGTGTGTGTGAGCGGTGTTATTAGCTAAAGTGTGCAACGGTATAAGCGAGGCTAGCTAAGCTAAGCTAACGAAAACTATTTTCTCGCTTAGGTTAGCTGAAATGTGCAACGGGCCTTAATGTCGTCGCAGACTCTCTATCAAGTCCCAACACAGACGCGCTTGAAAGAACAATAGGCTTCGAAGACATAGCCATTTCACAACTCAACGATGAAGAGCTAACAAGTCTAAAAAAACATATACAAAACAAATCCAAAATCAAACTCGAATTAATAAAAATCCCTGTGGTGCGAAACATCGACTGAAAACTGCCGGCCATACATTTCCAAAGACTTACGTCAATTCATTTTTCAAAAAATCCATTCGATCTCATATACGCGCAACTCGCAAGAAAATTAGCAAAATGTACTTTTGGCCCAAAATGAACCACGACATAAACAAATGTACCAAAACCTGCAATGAGTGCCAAAAAGAAAAAATTCACAGACACACAAAGACAGCTTTTGATCGCATAAAAATACCTCCCGGTAGATTTCAGCACATACACATGGACATAGTAGGTCCACTGCCGTCTTCGAACGATTTCAAATACATATTGACAATAGTAGACAGATTCTCTAGGTGGCCAGAGGCCTATCCAATGCGAGATATAAATGCGGAAATGGTGGCCAGAACGTACGTTCAGGAACACGTTTCGAGATTCGGTCTTCCAAATATCATTATCACAGATCAAGGTTCACAATTTGAGTCTAAACTCTTTAAGGAACTGGTAAATTTCTTGGGCACTACACGAATTCGAACCACGGCATATTCTACTAGGCATTCGGACAACCATGAAACACGACATAAATCATACGCCGTCCGAACTCCTCTACGGAGAAAACATCAAAATGCCTTTTGACTTTTCCTCAACAGCATCTAAAGTGGTATCTTTAGTAGAATTTGGTGGAACAATTGAGAGAGTTTTTCAAAACTCTACCAATTACAACATTAGAAACCAGAAAAATTCTGAAACAATCAGTTCACATTCCAAATACTCCCGAAACTTGCGACCATGTCTTGATAAGAAGCGATAAAGTTAAAAAAGCGTTGGAATCTCCTTTCGAGGGCCCATACAAAGTAGTAAAAAAACTCAGAAAAGCATTTATCATTTATAAAAACAACAAAAACTGTTCTGTGTCGATCGACAGACTCAAACCATTCTTTGTTAAACAATGATAAACGATGTCGAAACAAAACGCTGCGCTAGGAGGGGGGTGATGAAGCGAATCGAACATACCCACGCAGAGGTCTGCAAAAAAACCACACGAAACCACAATTATGGAGATTGTAACGAGGTTTTTCCCAGCCGGGGTAAAACTCAGTGTGACCAGGGTTCCTTCTACTACTAGGGTCGTTACAATAAAAAGAATTTGTTTGTTTAGGGAATGGAATTCAATTGTTTTTATTATTATTTCCTTTTCTTAGCTTAATCCGTAAACTTAAACTATTATTAGCTTAAAACTACGTATAAGGTTAAATTGTGTTTGTTAGGCAAGGATTTCACTCTTGCACTCTCGGCCGTGAGGATAGTTGTACTAGCGTAAGGCGTGGACGTGAAGGCAAGGATTTCACTCTTGCACTTTCAAGCGTGAGGATAATGATACTAGCGTGAAGGCAAGGATTTCGCTCTTGCACTTTCAAGCGTGAGGATAATTCCGTTAGCGTAAAGCGTGGATGTGAAGGCAAGGATTTCACTCTTGCACTTTCAGGCGTGAGGGTAGTTATACTAGCGTAAAGCGTGGGCGTGAAGGCAAGGATTTCACTCTTGCACTTTCAAGCGTGAGGATAATGATACTAGCGTGAAGGCAAGGATTTCACTCTTGCACTTCCAGGCGTGAGGATAGTTTTACTAGCGTGAAGCGTGGGCGTGAAGGCAAGGATTTCACTCTTGCACTTTCAGGCGTGAGGATAGTTATACTAGCGTGAAGCGTGGGCGTGAAGGCAAGGATTTCACTCTTGCACTTTCAGGCGTGAGGATAGTTATACTGCGAACTGTGGAATGTACGCGGCCATGTATGCATATTATTTGTTGTTGTTTCCTTCCTAAGTCTGCCCCGTTTTGTAGTGCATGCTTATTGTTGTTGTTCTCTTGAATCGACATCGATCGGATCTTCCGAGTCTGTGTTGTTTGCTTGTTGTTGTTGTACCTCTCTGCTTGTCTGATAATGCTGTGAACTGTACGCGGCCATGTATTGCATATTGTTTGTTGTTGTTTCTTGAATCGACATCGATCGGATATTCTATGTCTGTGGTGACTCGTACTGCCTGTGTGTTGTTGTTGCTTCCGAGTGTATTGCGGGTGCGTTTACTCCTTAGTCATCGATTTGGGTATTCCCAGTCTGTGTGATCTCGTATCATGTTGTTGTTGTTTCGCTCAGCCGCTTGATGATGATGCGTACTAGCTATGTGTGGTGAGTTTACGAGAGAAGAGAGGAAAAGAGGAAACAATAGAAAACTGGAGTTTCCTGAACCATAAGACGAGAGTATTCTTTTGGTGAGTGTTTTACTATTCACTCAAGGAGAGTGGGCAGCATGTTGCAATCCACTTAAGGAGAGTGGGCAACATGTTAAATGAGAAACAAAATACTATGGTGTCTGTTTGTAATGGGTATTCAAGTTTACTTTTATTCAAATTAAAAATGTATATACGAATAGTGTGGAAAAAATTGTGTGGGACAATTTTTTTCCTCACAAGATTCAGTGGGGAAAATAATATAACAACGCCTCAGACGAAGATAGGCGGAGGCGTTGTTGAAAATAGAAGGAGACATGAGCCGCTCCAAGAGAGACTGTTCATTTTTGCATTAGTCATTAGTCATTATCAAAAATACCTTTTATATGTGTCTTAATACTACAATACACATGCGTCTAAAATTTGAAAAAAATCCGGTACTTTTTTTATAAAATTTGTATGGGTGCCCCCCGACCCAGGTGCCCGATCACTTTTTTTTTTACTGGAAGTGTTGTTCATAGGAGATGATCGATCGGATCGGAAATGTTGTAAATCACAAGACTGACCAGCCCGTCCGCCATCCACGGGCACGCGAAGTTAATATAGAGAATTTAAAAGTGGCAAGATTCTAATATGTGGTGATTACTCATCTGGACTCAACAGCAATCTTGAGCCAAATCAGTATCCATTTCCAACATCAGAAGAAATTTTCACAAACTTTGCAGGCCAAAGTGTGATCAGCGAAATTGACCTGAGCGATGCATATTTCCAAGTCGAAAACGATGAACAAGCAAAACAACTGATGACCATCAATACTCACATCGGCCTATTCAACGTCAACCGACTGCAACAAGGTGCGAAGACAGCTCCTGGCATTTTCCAGAAAATAGTCAACACAATGATCGCTGGGGACAGGCGCATATACACATTTGGAAAAGATGCTCATAGCAGGGACGCAGATAGATAATATATAAACAGATGAGCTAGATGAGGTAGATGAGCTAGTTAAGTTAATTTCTATTACCAGACAGATGAGCTTAGATAAGATAGACAAGTTATAGACATCAATTTCAGGTTTAATTTAATTTAATATCGGGTCGGAAATTTAATTTAATATCGCGTCAGAAATTTAATTTAATTTAATTTAATGGTATGTGCGGACATACAATGTAGTCGGCACTACAATTAAATTTATTAAGTTTGGCGCGGACCTTCGGACAATACGGTTGTCCTCCCGCAGTGCGCGTGTACGTTTTTTTATAATTTGCTTGCTCGGTCGGTAGTTTTCGCTCACATCATCGATTCGCAACGTGGGCGCATCGTGGGACGTCGTGACATCGTGGGACTTTTTCCGGCTCGTAGGATATTCGGTAAGGTTAGGTCTCTATTATTACTATTAATTATAATTAATTTATATATTATTATTATAATTAATTTTTATTATTATTAATTTCTATTTTATTATTTTATTATTATTATTTATGTTAGTATTTCGTCTTACTTGACCCCAAACAGATGGTGCGGTCATCTGTCGCGAACGTTATCCTTAGGGCGCGCTCGTATCTACTCTTTCCCTTCCTTCCTTCAGCAAGCCTACTGAAGAGGCTCTGTGGAGGGGGCCGAAAACGCGTTATAGGCTACCAATTTTAACCCTACACGGGTTCCAGCCTGTCAAACTCTCGCGTGGCATGGCTTCGCTCTCTCTCCCCTAATTCATAGGTTATAATAACCTATTTATTTAATTATTTTTTAAATTTTTAAATCTTTATTTTAATTAGTTATTTAATTTATTCAATTATATTTAATAAGTTTTGGAGTTCCGGGTGTCGATACATCGGTCTGCTAAGTTGCTCGGGGATAAATTCCACCGGTCATCTGGAGGGAGACCTTATCGAACCTCGGAAACTCTAGGCAAAGTCTTGGGGGTCGAGAAGGTGTTGACCTAGGTCTTCGCACACTTGTACATCCAGGGCTGCTGGTAACATCGGCGCGAAAACCGGTCGATGTAGTAGGGAGCTGTCAGGCACTCGAGGACTCCTTCCTCAAAAGATATACCGGGTAGCTCGAGGCAGCAGAAAATTCGAGATCCAGATTGACAACATACCCCTAATGGCGATATTTGGCAAGAAAGACGGAATTCCAGCATATACGGCAAATCGGCTCCAACGTTACGCTCTCATAGTGATGGCCTATAATTTCACAATCAAATACGCGAAAACTGACGATTTCGGTTAGGCAAACGTTTTGTCAAGTCCACATTGAGTACATTAGAGAAGCTACAACTCAATGCCCGTCCCTCAGCAAGGTTGCAGAATTGATTAGCACAAATTCTTGGCCATCTCATGCAAAACATATAAAAATAAACGCAAATGGAGATTTCTTCATGGTCCAAAACCACATTTCGCAAATCTAAGGTTGCATTTTCTACGACGAGCAACTCATGGTTCCATCAAAATATAGCGAGAAATTTCTGGAAGAGCTCCTCGAAGGCCATCCAGGTGAAAGTAGCATGAAACTCCTCGCTCAAGATAAAGTTTTCTGGCCATCAATCAAGAAAGATATCAAGAAGAAAGTGAGAACTTGCGAAGCTTGTGCTGTTTCCAGAAAATCACCCATCAAATGTGACTTAAAACCTTGGCAGAACCGAATAATTGTCGATGCCTACAGCAAATGGCCTGAAGTCTTCAGAACCAAATCAACAACCTCAGCAAAGACCATCAATTTGCTAAACGATGTTTTCTCCCGCTTAGGTGTCCGCAAAACATTAGTATCGGACAATGGTGCACAATTCACGTCACAAGAATTCAAAGATTTCTGCGAGTCAAATAGAATTGAATACATCAGAACCGCGCTTTACAGTCCTCAGTCGAATGGTCTTCCCGAGCGATTCGTTGATCTAGTAAAAATAGGTCTAAAGAAGGAAAAAGGAAACGTCGACCAGAAGCTGCGAAAGTTCCTGTTCAACTATCGTCGAACACCGTCATATAATTTAGGCATGAAGTCTCCATCATAATTGCTAAACATACATGCATTTTTTCATGTCCAAAGAAAGGAAATCAAATTCGAGCAACGAAAAAAGTAAAATGGAACTTCAATTCAACAAGCATCATAGTGCGAAATGGAGAGAATTTAAAGACAATGATGAAGACTTCTACAACAAGACCCAAACGACAAATTGAACTGGGCTCCAGCTAAAATCGTTGAAAGAATTGAATTACAACATCGCAGTCGAAACTACTTTAGTAGAGCGAATCATTAAAACCCATGCGAACGAGTTGAAGACCCGCTATTACAAAAACATGTTTGATGAACTGTTAGAAGTACCCGAGCTCGACAACGACATTACATAAATTGAATCTTTCATCATGCCACGAATTCAAGACGTACGAGATGAAGAGAACAATCGATCAATCGACAACAACTTGAACGAAAGTGACGAATTTGTAGATGCACAGGAAGAAGTTCAAGAGAAACCAGCCACGATATGTGAATGACTTCGTCAGATTTTAAAGGGGGAATATGTGGAGAACCAGATCTATATTCCTCTCCTTTTATTCTATCTTTCTCTCTCTCTTTCTTTTATACGCCTCTCACCAAATAAGTCTCGACCTTCAGTCTTGATTTATATTTCCTAGAGTTAAGTTCTATCACTTAGGTGAGAGTCTTGATTTGTATTTCATAGAGTTAAGTTCTAAAAAAATATCATTTAGTTTGTACCACTTTCGTATTTCTACCGAGTTACTACCGAGTTACAACAAAAGTGATACAGTGCTTGCGTGCTACCTGCATGTTTCAAAGCGACAATCTTCGATGACCGTACGATGCCATTTCGAAAAACTGACCGCTGGGTATACCGCCACTGGCGCCGGCACCGACGCCGACGCTGCTATCTCGTGGTTGTTGCATGTAATTCGGCTCGGCCTAAATTAGCTGACCTTGCGTTGCTGTTGCTGAGATTGTTGACTGCCTGGCTTGGGAAAGCTACCACCTCCGGGAACACCCATGTTTGACGCACCACCGTGTTGCGTGTGCTGCTGATGCGGATGCGGATGTGAGTGCGAATGTTGTTGCTGCTGTTGTTGCGAATGCTGCTGATGTTGCGAGTCTGGCTGGTGGTGTTGATACTGCGTTTGAACTTGCTGCTGCAACCGCTTGATATCGAAGTCATTTTGTGAAGAGTAAAAGAGGTCGTGCTTAATGTCGACGAAGGATTGCGTCGTTGGACCTTTCTGATGGAATTGCGGGAGTTGCTGCTGGTGCTGTATAGCCCCAAGTGCTGGTCCACCAGTTCCTCCTTGAACACCACGACCACTTCTGCCCATGAATTTATTTCCAAATGGTCTTTTCATCTCGCATTACTACCCATCAGTTGACTTTGGTGTGAGGCCTGTATTGGCGACCTTGGAAAATTCATACCGCCCATATCTTTCTTGTGCTGATGCTCCTCAGCCATATTTTTGAAGGTTTTCCCCGCCAGCTTGGAAATCTTTAACTGGCCATCTCTGTTACGAGTAAGCCATTCTTACAGTATGATAGCAAATTGCAATTTTTCTTGATGTGAAAGAATACCGGTTTACCATACTGGTTTACACCGAAATGCAGTTTTTCTTTTCTTCTTGCTTGTTAACTAGCTAGTTAAGTTCTTTTTGTAACCTTTGAGAAAATAAAAGTCATTCGCATTTTGTTAAACGGAGAAAAAAGACATAGTTGGTTTTTTCATTGAATTATTGTGAAAGTGGTCGAAGTTGCTGCGCAGTCAAATATAGTTTTCCCGTTGATTGGGTTTTCATATTATATTTCTATAATTCTGTAATTATAGTTTTGGTTAATTTCAGACGGTGGTGCAATTGGGCCTTTGAACAAATTGCTTGTTAAGTTGGGGGAAAGTAGACAACCATTAAGCCGCAGCAAAACATTTTGGTAGCAGAGCATGGTTAGCAATATCTCGGACAACGCAGTATTGAAAAGAAAACTAGCAACTTTAAATGGATCGATGACACGATTGACAGCATATGTAAAAACCATAAACGACAAAACGATTATTGAGCAACTTAAAACGCGTCTAAGTAGACTGGATGTTATAATGCAACAATACCAAGACGTAGTTCATCAGCTAGAATTAGCTGATGATGAAAGTTCTGATTTTCCGGAATTTGAAGAAAAATTTTATTTGACGAAATCAACCATTAACACGTGGGTACGAAAATTAAGTATGGTTGGAAGTCCTAAGTTAAACAATTCGGTTAGAGAGAATGAAACAATGAATATCTCTCATTCTAACTCAGCGCAAATAAATCTACCGAAATTGAATATTCACCCATTCGGAGGCAGCCATTTTATGATATTTTTGTGGCGAGCGTCCATGAGAATCCAAATATTTCGTCTGTCCAAAAGATGTTACACCTAAAGGGTTGCTTACGTTATGAAGCATTAAGCACAATATATTACATGAAACCCACCGACGCAAATTATATTGAGGCGTTTCAAAAATTAGTTGCGAAATATAATCGTAAGCGTTTAATTGTAAATGAGTTCATCGATAAATTCATGAAATTGCCATCGGTTACAACTGGAAATGTAGCTAATATCCGAAAGCTGCATGACCAAACGGATGAAACTATTAGGGGTCTGAAGGCTACTGGAGACAAAGCCGAAGGTAGAAATCCGTGGCTCATTTACATACTCCTTCAAAAATGTGACGACGATACAGAGGAAAGGTGGGCAGAAGAATCAGTAAAAGAGAGATTTCCAACTGTCGAACAATTTATGGAGTTTCTACTAAATCGAACCGAAGCTTTGGAAATGAATAAAAGTATGACGAAAAAGAAACCAGAATTACGGTCACAGGTTAGAAGTATGGTAACTACGGGAAACATTAAATGTCCAGTGTGTGTCAATGCCAATCATCTGTTATACGAGTGTCCGAAATTTAAGGAAATGGGAAATGAGCGGATTATGTTTGTAAAGGAAATAAATTGATGCTTCAATTGTTTGAATGACACCCATGGCGTATATGATTGTCGATCCAAGAAGAGATGCACAAATTGCCATCGAAAGCACCACACATTATTACATAATCCAAATAATGATTCACAACAGATACGGTCAACCTCAGCACATGATGCGACCACAGCTGTGGAACTGCCAGAAGACTCGCAATCCATCAATATCATGATTTCTGCTATTCCGAAATCTTATACCGCTAATCAAGAAGCGTATCTTTCGTCATCTGATAACATTGAGCAATCAATATTGCCCACAGCAATAATAACCATACCAGATGTAGCTGGAAATCGCCACCAATGCCGTGCATTATTGGACTCAGGTTCGCAGATGTTCTTCATTACCGAGGAATGGGCCAAAAAACTTAAGCTGCCTCAGAGGAACACAAATCTCAATATTAGCGGTCTGGGCAAAACGCATGTCGGAGCAGCAAAGGGTTATATCTCTATTACCATCCTAACGGCACATGATAACGAGTCGATGTCAGATGATGCATTGATAGTACCATAAATCACGAGTGTAATACCTAGTGCTAACATAAACATTGACAAATGGAAGCACATAGATAAGTTAAAGTTAGCAGATCCATCGTTTAATAAACCGAGACCCATCGATGTATTAATCGGAGCCGATCACATGTTCCATATGCTTATTGAGGGAAAAGTTTCAATTGGGGAAGATCAACCAATAGCACAAAATACGACAGTTGGATGGGTTATCGCAGGAAAATCACCTACCTCGGGTTCCGGTACATTAGCTATGCTAAATGAAATTGACATCGACCAATCTTATCTTATGAAGTCCTGGGAAGAAGAATCCTTACCAATTAAACCATATTATACCGAAGAAGAAAGGTCATGTGAAGAAATATTCGTGAACACCACAACCCGAAATTCAGAAGGCCGATATATTGTTCGACTAACCTTCAAAAAGCCAAGGCCTCCATTAGGTCGTTCGTATCATCTAGCGTTGAGTCGGTTGCATGCAATGGTAAGGAAATTCACAAAAAATCAGCAATTTAGTGACTTCATGAAAGAATACGAAGAACTGAACCACATGGTGCAAATTACAAATGATGATACAGAAGCTTTAACTTGTTTCTTTCCACATCATGGAATTTCAAAATTATCCAGCGCTACTACGAAGCTGCGCGTTGTCTTTGATGCGTCAGCCAAAACAAGTACAGGAAACTCACTCAACGATGCTCTGATGGTTGGCCCAACACAACCATTGTATAATATATTGGTGCGTTTTAGACAGCATGCAGTAGTTTTCACCGCAGATGTGGAAAAAATGTATCGTCAGATATTAATCGATGAAAACGAAGTACCAGAAAATATTATGGCGAGATAAGCCCACTCAAGAAGTAAAACGTTATAAACTAAAAACTCTCACCTATGGTACTGCTTCTGCTCCATTTCTGGCCATTAGAGTACTGGCAAAAATCACGGAAGAAAATTATACGAAATACCAAAGTTCATCCACAGTTCTAAAGCAAGATGTGTACGTCGATGACGTGATGAACGGTTGCAATACGGTAGAAGAAGCTACAAGATTACTACGAGAGGTAACAACGATGTTGGGCGATGCAGGGTTATATCTCAGAAAATGGGCGTCAAATAATACAACCTTTCTCGACAGCGTGCCAATTGCAGTTAAACAACTTGCTCCAAAAACTTTGGAAACCGATGCCACCGTCAAGGTACTGGGCTTGCAATGGCAACCGAACGAAGACGTGTTTTCAGTTTTCGTCAACTTAGAAGAAGGGGAAAGTATCAGGGCTTCAAAAAGGGCATTTCTGTCAGAAGCCTCTAAGATATTCGACCCACTCGGATGGATGTCGCCAATTATTATAACCGTTAAAATCCTATTCCAGAGTTTATGGCTGGAAAAACTAACTTGGGACTAGAAATTACCACCTCATATTCTTATTGAGTGGTTCAAATTACGAAGAGAGCTCAGCGACATCAAGAACATTAAAATCCCGCATTGGCTCAAGAAAACAACAAAACCAATTCAGCTACATGCTTTCTGTGACGCATCTCAGAAGGTATTATCCGCCACAGTTTACTGCAGAGTTGAAGATGATAGTGGAAGCATTCACACCAGCTTGATAACAGCCAAAACGAAAGTGGCTCCACTAAAACAACGAACCATTCCCAAACTGGAATTATGTGCTGCAGTGCTGTCAACAAAATTATTGCGGCTGATAAAGGAAACATTATCATTAGAAGTCGAAAAATCCATCTCGTGGACCGACTCAACTATAGTCCTTGATTGGCTATCTCACCATTCTAGAACATTAGAAACCTATGTGGCGAACCGAACATCGGAGAGGAATTGCCATGTGTTTGACGAAAACATATCGTGTCACATGTCATCCAAGAAAATCAACATATCTACCACCAACTGCTAACACAATACTCTAGCTTTTTCAAATGTTGCAAAATTGTAGCAATGGTACTTAGAATTACGACTAATATGAGACGTTCAGTACAACAGCGAAATCTTTTACCTATACAACGAGATGAAATATTGAACACTGCTGACAAATTCATAGCATGGCATCAAGGCTATGCCTTCTCAGAAGAGATTGCGGCGTTAAATGATAAGCATGCAGTCGGGCGACAAAGCAAATTAAAATCTTTGGATCCATTTCAGGATCGACAAGGAATACTGAGGTAGGTGGCCTAATCAACCAGTCAACAGCTTCTTATGAGCTAAAGCATCCGGCAATCATCACAAGGTCTCGGCTCACATACCTTATTATTGAAGAGCTACATATAAGGAATCCCCATGCTGGACCAACGTTATTAACGACCTTAATAAAACAGAGATATTGGGTCATTGGTGCACGAATCTTGATCAATAAGGTGATTCATAATTGTGTCACTTGTGTAAGGCATAAGGCGGCAAAACAGGAGCAATTCATGGGTGAGCTACCATATGATGGAGTAAATCTAACTAGAGTATATTTGAAGGTAGGAATCGATTATGCGGGGCCGTTCAACATTTTTATGAAAAGAGGGCGTGGACAGAAGGCACATAAGGCCTATGTATATGTGTTCGTATGTATGAGCACCAAAGCCGTTCACTTTGAATTGGTGGGCGACTTATCCACCGACTCTTTCACGGCTGCATTGAGAAGATTTTCATCACGTCGAGGCGCCTGCACTGACATTTACAGCGACAACGGTAGCAATTTTAAGGACGCAAATAATCAATTAAGAAGTCTATTCAAATACCTAAAGGAAAACAAAAACGTAATTTCCATCTACCTATCGCATCAATTCATAAATTGGCATTTTATTGCACCAGCGGCACCCCACACTGGAGGTCTGTTCGAAGGTGCTGTGAAGTCGATTAAATATCATTTACGACGAGTGATAGGCAACACCATACTAACATATGAAGAACTGAACACCCTGATTATAGAAATCGAAGCAATCATGAACTCACGACCGCTATGTTCAGTATCATCTGACCCGCTAGATCCGTTGACACCGGCACATTTCCTAATCGGCTGTTCCATGAAGAGAGTGCTTGAATCAAATCTGGTTGATGTCAAGGAAACATTGTTAACACGCTGGCAACTTGTTCAGCAATTCGTACAACATATTTGGCGGCGCTGACAAACTGAGTATTTAACATCGCTGCAGCGACGAGTTAAATGGCAGTACAGAAGACAAAATGTTGAAGTTGGCGATGTTGTAGTGATCAAAGAAGAAAATTATCCACCAGCACAGTGGGCACTGGGCGTCATTCACCAGCTGCATCCGGGTAAGAATGGTTTGGTTAGAACGGTCACAATCAAAACCAAGACAACTACCATTACTCGACCAGTACAAAATATTTGTCGACTTCCGATTGAATCAACCGATTCAACTGGGGCAGGAAATGTTACGGAGTATGATAGCAAATTGCAATTTTTCTTGATGTGAAAGAATACCGGTTTACCATAGTAGTTTACACCGATATGCAGTTTTTCTTTTCTTCTTGCTTGTTAACTAGCTAGTTTAGTTCTTTTTGTAACCCATGAGAAAATAAAAGTCATCCGCATTTTGTTAATGGTTTTTTTATTGAATTGTTGTGAAAGTAATCGAAGTTGCTGCGCAGTCAAATATAGTTTTCCTGTTGATTGGGTTTTTATATTATATTTCTGTAATTCTGTAATTATAGTTGATTAATTTCAGACGGTGGTGCAATTGGGTCTTTGAACAAATTGCTTGTTAAGTTGCGGGAAAGTAGACAACCATTAAGCCGGAGCAAAACAATCTCCACTGCAAACGTTGACACATGAGCTGATTATGTTTGCTTGCGTCTGCTTCTGTGAGCTTGTGGACATGACTGGGCCTGATAGTATCCACCCGAACATTGTGTTCTGCGCCATTGGAGTATTCACAGGCCCTTTGACTAATCCATGCTGCAGGAATTGTGGCAACATGTCTAATCCAATTAGCAAGTCGATTTCTTTTGGTTGAGATTACCAGGGGTCTGCCAGCTTCAAACTTTGGATGTGCAGCCAATCGTTATGTGTTAATTGTTGTGCTGGCACTTTTGATGTAATAGCAGGCATTACTAGAGCCTTTACTGCGATAATAGGTGTAGCATGTCCATTTTGTAACGAAGAAAATTTTAACATCCAATTTTCGTCTAACACCTACTGTGAAGGCACAAATAAGCCCAGCGTAACAACACAACACATGCGTGCAAACATGTACAGCAGGGCACACACGCAAGAAGAAAACATCACAAAAATCGCAAGAAGACCGAATCAGCATAGCAACTCAACCCATGCATGCAAGTGCGCCAAGCATAGCAACACAGCCAGCGCAGTATGCACGATGTAACGGAGGTGAGAAAATGACAAATGGAAAAAACCCAAGCGATCTGTTACAAGAGAAAACCACCAACAACACGAGAGAGATGAGAGAACTACAAAGTTGCAAGCCTACAAAGATGCAAAGTCAACCAAGAGGCAAAGATTATAAATGATTAACACATGAAGAATTGTTCTCTTTTGTCTGCATCAGTGAGACTGTTCACTTCAACAGTGGGACACCAGAAACGGTAAGTGAACAGTGGAAAATTAAAACGCCTCGAGGAGATATCAGCAGCATCGGCAACTACCGAACATTTACACAAAAGCATTTACCGCAAGCGAGACACCCGAACAACATAATTTACATGAAAAATACCCACCAAGCTAAAGACGGAGGAATTTTAAAGGCGTGGTACAGGACAATTAACGTTGGTCGGCGCTGGAATCAGGTGAGCCAAATTCCCCAGTAGTAATTTAGAATCCCCTTTCTTTGTCTCGAGACTCTGGCGGCCCTTATAGGACTCCATCTCGAGACTCTGAAAACCTCGATAGGGAGAGATTCCCCTTGCTAGATAGAAACCCTTCGAACTCAGGACTCTGGCGGGCCTTATAGGACTCCATCTTGAGTTTCGATTTCTCGTAGGGCCGAGTTTTCCAATTTAGTAGAGAACGAACAGTGAAAGATCTGCTTCTCGCTATTAAATCTAGATTAGAATCCCCTTTCTTTGTCTCGAGGCTCTGGCGGGCCTTATAGGACTCCATCTCGAGACTCTGAAAACCTCGATAGGGAGAGATTCCCCTTGCTAGATAGAAACCCTTCGAACTCAGGACTCTGGCGGGCCTTATAGGACTCCATCTTGAGTTTCGATTTCCCGTATGGCCGAGTTTTCTCATTTAGTAGAGAGTGAACAGTGAAAGATCTGCTTCTCTCTATTAAATCTAGTTCAGAATCCCTTTTCTGTGTCTCGAGACTCTGGCGGGCCTTATAGGACTCCATCCCGAGACTCTGAAAACCTCTATAGGGAGAGATTCCCATTGCTAGATAGAAACCCTTCGAACTCATGACTCTGGCGGCCCTTATAGGACTCCATCTTGAGTTTCGATTTCTCGTAGGGCCGAGTTTTCCCATTTAGTAGAGAGTGAACAGTGAAAGATCTGCTTCTCTCTATTAAATCTAGTTCAGAATCCCTTTTCTGTGTCTCGAGACTCTGGCGGGCCTTATAGGACTCCATCCCGAGACTCTGAAAACCTCGAAAGGGAGAGATTCCCCTTTGCTAAGCAGAAACCCCTCAAACTCAGGACTCTGGCGGGCCCTATAGGACTCCATCTTGAGTTTCGATCTCTCGTAGGACCGAGTCATTTAGTGGGGAGCGAGTGGTGAAAGACCTACTACTTCCGACTAAATCCCGTAGGGACCAATTCCCCTTAAAGGCGCCTGAAGTGCGAACCAAAGTTTCTTGCCCGTACCACGTCGTTACGAGACCCGAGTCAGCGGCCAAGAAACCAGGCGTGACGGCAGAAGCACAAGGAGAAACCCCAAAGCGAAACCAGGCGAAACAAATTAAATCAAATCAAAGGAAAGCAATTTAATAATTATAATATAAATATTTAAAAAAATAATTTTTGTAACGAAAACAACGGCTTATTAGTTAATAGGCAAACGACCCTGGACGCCGGCGAACGTACCCCGGCATTTACCTCGTTACAAATGGCACCCGAGCAGGGAATCCGTTAAAGAAAAAAACCCCAAGTCAAGTTTTACAAAAACAAAACAACATATAACTTAATAATAGGCAGTATAATCAGAAAAAAATAATCTAAATCGACGGCAGAGAGTGTAAAACTTCAGGAAAATCTAGCAGAGAATACCCCAAAATGGTAAAAACAAGTTGGGTCTACGAGCTGAAAAAGGGAGAACTTGCGGTACTCGTGGAAAAACTCGGCTTGGAAGCAAGTGGTACAGTTGAGGAATTGCGTAAACGTTTTTCGTCTCTCATCAACAGCGAAAGCCTCACTGAAGATCAGGTAGCCCGCCTGAAGGAACTAGAGGTACGTTACGCGCGAACTCCTTCGCCGATCCCACCGCTAACGGGACCAGCGTGCTTAGAATTACCAAAGTCCTCCAGGGAGAGTCAAATAAAAATCGCCCCAAACGAACGTACATCGCTGATCCCACCGCTTACGGGACCAGCGTGCTTAGAAGTACCGAAGCCATCCAAGGAGAGTCAAACAAAATTTGTTTGAAATGAACGTACATCCCAATAAGTGAGAAAGTGGTCAGTGAAATACGACGGCGGAAAGGAACCGCTGGCATTTGTTGAACGCGTGGAGGAGCTGGCTGATGTGTATAATCTCGACAAGGACTTGTTGCCTCGAACAATGCCTGAGCTGTTACGCGATCGTGCGATGGCTTGGTACAGGAACAACAACCGACAGTGGCAGCGATGGAGCGATTTCAAAAGGGACTTTGTGAAATTCTTTCTCCCGAACCGTTATCTAGAACGATTAGAACATGACATCCGACAAGGGCACCAAAAACCGCGCGAGTGTTTCAAAGACTTCGTCCTCGCCCTCCAAACACTGATGCGCCACGCCAACTACACCGATGAACAACGGCTAGATCGCATATTCGAGAACGCCCTGCAGGAGTATCAGCTATACATACGCCGTAGAGATTTCCATCACCTGGAAGAGTTGATAGAAATGGCCGAGGATTTCGAGAGGATTTGGGGAAACAAAGACCCAGTTGCGGCCACACACAAACGCAGCCCACAGCCGATACACTGTGGAATTACACCCACGAACAGCATGCCGCCGATGTGGCCAACAGGGGCATTTCCACAGAGATTGCAAAAACGAGACGCTACTTTTTTGCTGGGAATGTGGCCGGAGGAATGTTCGCACTAAAGACTGTTGCAGGTTAAACGCAGGAAACGGGCGAGGGGACCGGAACGAGCGGGGCACATCCGGTCTCAGACACCCATGTCTCGAAGTAGGATCCCTCAAGCAAGACGCGAGCCGGGTGTACGCGCATGTAACCCTCAACGGTACACCGGCGATCGCAACCATAGACACGGGGGCAACACGAAGTTTTGCTAGTGAGGATTTCATCAAAAAGCGGGGACAGTTCCAGACCAAACCACGACCGACAAAAATAATGGCCGACGGAACTCCGAGGGAAACTTACAACTGCATTGATTTCGAAGTGAAACTAGGAACCGCACGATGTCAAACTACGACAGCTTAATTCCAAGTCTGTCCCAGATGCATACCCGCTACCCAGAATCAACCACATCCTAGACAAGCTGAGGAATGCAAAATATATCAGCAGTCTGGACCTAAAAAATGGTTACTGGCAAATCCCGATGCACGAAGAAAGCAAACAGTTCACAGCGTTCACAGTCCCGGGTCGTGGATTATTTCAGTGGCGGGTCATGCCATTTGGCCTACACTCAGCGCCCGCCATCTTTCAACGAGCGCTAGATCAGGTAATTGGCTCCGAGATGGAACCCCACTCATTTGCCTATTTGGACGATATCATCGTGGTTGGAAATACGTTAGAGCACCACATGCAGAATCTGAGGGAAGTCTTCCGGCGATTGCGAGCAGCAAACCTCAAGATTAATCTAGAAAAGTGTGAGTTCTTTAAAAAAGAGCTTAAATACCTCGGACACGTCGTTAGCGAAGAAGGAATCCACACATACCCGGAGAAAGTAGCCGCTATACGGGAACTGCAACCACCAAATAATGTTCGGGAGCTGCGCCGCTGCTTGGGATTCGCTTCGTGGTACAGGTGTTTCGTACCAGAATTTTCCAATGTCGTCCACCCACTCACACGTCTGCTCAAGAAGGGAAAACATTGGAAGTGGACGGAACAAGAGCAAGAGGCTTTCGAGAAACTCAAATTGAGGCTCACAGAGGCACCTGTACTGGCATGCCCAGACTTTACCCAAAAGTTCACCCTACAAACCGACGCCAGCGACTATGGTTTGGGTGCGGTACTTACGCAAGAGGTAAATGGCCACGAGAAAGTGATCGCCTATTCAAGCTGTCACCTGAATAAAGCCGAAATCAACTACTCCCCAACAGAGAAGGAATGCCTAGCGATCGTATGGGGGATCAGGAAAGTGAGGCTCTACCTAGAAGGTTACAGGTTCAGCGTAGTTACGGACTATCTTTCTCTTAAGTGGCTCAACTCGATCGAAAGCCCCGCAGGACGTATCCCACGATGGGCATTGGAACTACAGCAATACAGCTTCGACATCCAATACCGCAGAGGTAAGCTTAACGTGATTGCTGACGCTCTGTCGCGACAACCCCTAGAAGTATTCGCCAGGGTGGCCGATACTCCGCCCGAACGACAGGAATGTGGCTGGATCAAGCGGAAGATAGCGGAAACACTAGAGAAACCAGAGAAATTCCCGGACTATGTAATGCAAAATGACAGCTGGACAGCCGGGTCAGCAGCATCCAGCAGGAAAAATGCTGACGCAAGTACCAGAAGAACCTTGGTCGATATTGTGCGCAGACTTCATGGGACCCTTCCCTCGCTCAAAACATGGCAACACTATGCTACTGGTTTTCTTCGAAAAGTTCTCCAAGAGCACAGCCACAGCAGAAGGAGTGCAAAAGGCATTCAGGAAACGTATTCTGGCACGATTTGGCATACCTAAGGTTCTTATTACCGATAATGGAACCCAATTCACAGCTCGAGGTTTCCAACGATTTATGCGCGAGATGGGAACTTCACAGCAATTTACTGCACCCTACACGCCGCAAGAGAACCCAACAGAAAGGACCAACCGGACAGTCAAAATGATCATTGCAAAACTCCTGGGTGCCGACCAACGGCTTTGGGATAAGAAGCTTCCAGAAATAATGCTGGCGATAAACACTGCGAAGTCTGAAACAACCGGATTCAGCCCAGCATTCTTGTTACAAGGACGCGAGCCACGGCTCCAAAAAAAAAACAGTGACACCGGTAAACAAGGCTTCACGCCTACGAGAGGTGTTCCAAATTGTGCGGCATAATATGGAGCGGGCAGCACAAGACCAGGCAATACATTATAACTTGCGAAGGCGTCCCTGGGCCCCATCGATAGGACAAATGGTCTGGGTCAGACAACATCATTTGTCCAAAGCAAGCGAGAACTTTAACGCGAAACTGGCACCAAAGTATGAAGGACCATACCGCATAGAATCCTTCAAATCACCAGTAATCCTAGTGCTAACCAAGGAAGGAGAGAGAAAGGAGCGAACCGCTCATGTTAGCGACGTGAAGATATACCACGAAACACCGCCCGCCGAGCCACCAAGAACAGAAGACATGTAAGATCGATGCCATGGAATATGTTAGTAAGGCACGAAACCAAAAATAAATCACAAGCACCGCTATTTCTACACCAAATTACGAGAACCACTATTTTCACACCAAGATCACAGAAATAAAGTTCCACAACGTGTAAGAAGGAGAAAGAAACTATCTTTAGTCAACGAGCGACATGGCATTAAAAATCACTCTAGTTAATAGTCTCGTGGTGAACGGACGTGTGCGGTGACTAACTACAAAAAAAAAAGAAAAACAATCGCGGACAAGGCATCAACGCATCTGGCAACAACCTCAGCAACAACCACGGACAAGGCATCAACGCATCTGGCAACAACCTCAGCAACAACCACGGACAAGGCATCAACGCATCTGGCAACAATCACAGCAACAACCACGGAGAAGGCATCAACGCATCTGGCAACAACCTCAGCAACAATAACGGACAAATTATCAACGCATTTGGCAACAACCTCGGCAACAACCACGGACAAGGCAACAACACGCATGAAGGCAACCCCAGCGACAAACACGACCTTCGCCATGGCGAACAAGGAGGGTGCAGAACCCATAAGAGGCGCAGAGAAGCGAGAACACCGGAGGAGGAACTCGAAGACATAGTGGAGCAGGCACGCAGAGATCATGTCCTAGGCAAGTCAATGTCGTTCCAGCGAGCCTACAAAGATGCAAAGTCAACCAAGAGGCAAAGATTATAAAAGGATTAACACATGAAGAATTGTTCTCTTTTGTCTGCATCAGTGAGACTGTTCACTTCAACAGTGGGACACCAGAAACGGTAAGTGAACAATGGAAAATTAAAATCCCTCGAGGAGATATCAGCAGCATCGGCAACTACCGAACATTTACACAAAAGCATTTACCGCAAGCGAGACACCCGAACAACATAATTTACATGAAAAATACCCACCAAGCTAAAGACGGAGGAATTTTAAGGGCGTGGTACAGGACAATTAACGTTGGTCGGTGCTGGAATCAGGTGAGCCAAATTCCCCAGTAGTAATTTAGAATCCCCTTTCTTTGTCTCGAGACTCTGGCGGGCCTTATAGGACTCCATCTCGAGACTCTGAAAACCTCGAGATTCCCTTGCTAGATAGAAACCCTTCGAACTTAGGACTCTGGTGGGCCTTATAGGACTCCATCTTGAGTTTCGATTTCTCGTAGGGCCGAGTTTTCCCATATAGAAGAGAGCGAACAGTGAAAGATCTGCTTCTCGCTATTAAATCTAGATTAGAATCCCCTTTCTTTGTCTCGAGACTCTGGCGGGCCTTATAGGACTCCATCTCGAGACTCTGAAAACCTCGATAGGGAGAGATTCCCCTTGTTAGATAGAAACCTTTCGAACTCATGACTCTGGCGGGCCTTATAGGACTCCATCTTGAGTTTCGATTTCTCGTAGGGAGGAGCTTTCCCATAATAAAGAAATAATTTTTGTAACGAAAACAACGGCTTATTAGTTAATAGGCAAACGACCCTGGACGCCGGCGAGCGTACCCCGGCATTTACCTCGTTACAATTTATTCCATTAACCCTTGATTGAGACCCTTGGTCAATTAAAGCTCGCACTAGGTTGACTTGTCCGTCAACGTATATGTTCACCATGGCCGTGGAGAGTAACACTATCCCTTCGTCAATTGTATTAGCTGCGGTAGCTAATCCCGTCGTTGTTTTTTTTTTATAATTTGCGCACGCAAAAAGGGGTTCGCACCCTTATTATCTTCGGCAATATTCTTGACACAGCGTGGTCATTAAGGAAAAGGAGAAGAAGAGAGGAGATGTCTATGAGCTTGTGTCTTGAATGTCTGTGGATCATAGTGATGTGGAAAGACAGAGCATGGCAGAGCATTCCACATACGTGTTGTACAGCTGAAGAACGAATCCCTGAACTTAACTGTACATCCGAAGATGGGCTCAATGGTAAACTGATTTGCATTTAGAGCGCCACGAGTATTGCGGTTGAATTCATGGAGAGGTGGCATGCAACTGGCAGATTCTCTTGAGCACCGCTGGTGGAAGAAGCGATAAAACAGTGACAAGCAGGAGACGTTCCAGCGGTGTTCAAGCGAATCTATTGATTTCGCTTTATTTATGTCACCGATAAGTTTCATCGCGCGGTTTTGTATTCTATCTAGCTGATGCAAAGTAGTCTTAGGCGCACCAGACCAGATATGGCCTCAAGGCCCTACTCAAGTTTTGGACGAATAAAAGCCTTGTGTATGGTAGCCAGATTAGAGGGAGTGAAATATTTAGGGCTAGAAATCCTAAACATTTCGCAGCATTTTTAGCGACGGTAAATATGTGGTCGTTCCAACGAAGCTTGTCGTTAACGCACATACCGAGAATCGCGAGATTTTCAGTTTCCTCGGTGCAAGTGCCATTCATGGATAATGGCATGGGATTTTGAATTCGCTTGGGCGACAGGAGACAGCATTGGGTTTTGGAAGCGCTAAATTCTACTCGATTGATTTCTCCCCATTGTATTATGCTGTCAAGGTCAGAATTTAACGTGCTTAAGATGCTTAGTTGTTTGAGTTCCACATGAGAAGTGGAGGGACGTTCCTCAAACTTATATGAGAAGCTGAGAATGCTGTCGTCGGCGAAAGAGTGAATTGGATTAGAAGGAGGAGAAGAAGAAAGGAGCTGGACACAGGCTGTTTTCCAACTTCTCGGGAACATTCCAGAAGAATAGGATATATGGAAAAGCTTACGCAATGGTAATGCCAGCTTGGTAGAACACCTCTTCAGAACTAATGGGGAAATACCATCTGGCCCAGCGGATTTGTGAATGTTGAGATCGTTTAAAAGCAAATAGATTGGCTTTGTCTTTAGAGTTGACAACTGGAGTGTCATTATAAATGAGCGTTGGAATGGACGACGAGGCTGTACTTTTGATTCTTTTCGCGAATGACCAAAAATGTTCACTACCTCTGGGACATTGTAGTATTTTTTGCCTCAATTTTCGGCCGTAGGCGAATTTGACTCGCCGAAGATGAGCATTGCAATAATTTCTGGCCCGTTTAAAATTTGTTCGGTTTTCATCTGCAGGGTTTGCTTTGAAAACCGAAAGCATACCTCTCTAATCCTAGAAGCCACTTTACAGCTCGAGTCGTACCATCCATCATCTTTTGGTTTGATCCTATCCCTGAAGGCGATTAACTTTCTCATACCAATAAGAATAATGTTTGTGATTGCATCAGCGGCATCCACGTTGCTATCGCGAAACAATAGCGACCAGTTACAACTCCCAAAGAAGTTGTTAAGGCCGTCCCAATTGGCTTTCTCGTATTGCCATACTGTTTTTTGGGAGTTTTTTCTCTAACTGCGTGGTTTATTAACGAGAAATTAGAACAATTCCCTTCCTACGGGTGTTGTCTGGCCAGAATGGCGAAGCCACCCAGAATTGTGTACATTGAAATCGCCCGCAATAACGATTTCAGTGTTTTCATCATTTGTGACAATTATTGCAATTGAGTCAGACAGTGCATCAAACTCGTGAAGAGTTGAAGCTCTGTCTTAGTTGGGTCTTCTATAAAGAAAGCAGTAGTGGATATTGCGCCCATGTACCATTACTCTCAGCCATATGAAATTAAATTTCGCATTGGAACATTGGCTTAATTGAGGCAAAAGTTTTAACGCAACATCACTACAGACATAAAATGCGAGCCCGCGTCGTGGGAAAAATAATGGCACTAAGCAAAACCCAGGCAGATTTAAAACTGAAGTATCAGAATTCACAAATACTTGAGTTTCGCTTAGTGCCAGAATTGCTGGACTGTGGATATTTATATGTGTAAAAACAGCGAAAAAATTCGTTCTTAGCCCACGTAGGTTGCTGAGATCAACTCTGAAACTACACGACACGTTGGTTGTTTAGCGCAACCACACAACACGACGCAGTTGTTTATTTTATTTTATTTTAACTCGCGTGCGCTGGCGAGCTGCACGACCGTGCACAGCGGCATTTGGGAGACAACCTTTGTTGATGACTTCTCGACCTCGGGTCGTGTTGGATTTTTTTCTTGTGGGAAGTGAAGTAAATAATTATGCTGCCTTGAATATATTTTGCATCCCTTCTTTTAAGGGCTTTTAAGTTCATCTCACAAGCAATTAAAACATAGCTAGATCTTCGAACCAAATCCTTTCGGCTTTTTACGTTCATGTTCAAAAACTTTTTGCAGCTGGATAGATGATGAGATTCGCTGCAAAGTACGCACCTCTGTCGTAACACTGTCGTTAAATAGATTTTAGAAACTGTTGATTTTTCACGGTTGAGTTCGCGACTGCCTTCCAGTCCTCGGAATCTCCTATTGATAAACTCAAAAAATTCACTTAGTTTTGGAATTTCCGTTGAAATTCCCCTTGATTGTTGATATGATTTCTTGGATTCAGGGTCAAGTTTTGGTGAATGACTAGCGTATCCCATGAGCTTACATCGACTCCCAAATTATTAATCCTACACAGGACTTCCCTTGATGTGTCCATGATGTTTTTTAAGTCAAATGCACTATCATGTCTAACTGCCTTTTGTGTCAGCAAAGTCCAAATGTAACTGTCCACTAGTGCTGCCGAATTCTGAAACCGCTTCCGAAGCAATTCTACCGCCGTTACATAATTGGTAGTTCACAATTCTCGCTGCTTCTCCATGAAGATTTCCCTTTAAGTATTGAATCCGTTCGACACCATCTAATGACTCTTTCTGGTGCGCTACTAGCTCAAATAGCTCCCAAAATGGTGTCCATTCCTCATACCTTCCGCTGAATATTGGCATGACAGTGGTTGGAAGTTTAATTTGTTGTTCTGGCACTAAGCAATACCCAGGCGGATTTAAATCTGAAGTATCAGAATTCACAAATACTTGAGTTTCGCTTAGTTCCAGAATTGCTGGACTGTGGAAATTAACATAAGCAAAAACAGCGAAAAAATTCGTTCTCAGCCCACGTATGTTGCTGAGACCACTCTGAAACTATACATAACTACACAAAACAGAACTTACCGCTTCTTTTAACCGAATTGAGAAGAGAATGTCTCAAATTGGATTATTAACACAAATTGTCGCCAGTGTTATGCCTTCACGACAAAATGAGTTAAATCACCTGCTCTGCTTGACGCTGAATTTCATCTGCCTCCCTGATCTGAATATATGCCTCTTGATACATGTGCTCCAACTTGAGGAATTCGTTGTTGCTCTTAGTCGTCTAGTGATGACATTATTTCCTCGCTCATCGCAGCCAGCTTTGTCCCACATTCCCTTAATTGATCAAACTTAAACCCAAGATAGACTGAATATTTTGTCAGATCCAAGCTGTCAATTATACGAAGAAGATTATTTTTAACAAGATTTGGCCTGGTAAATCTTCCCGAGCCCCTTGTAATGTCGCTCATCTTTCTCTGGTCTTCTGAAATTGCTGTTCTATGAGTTGGAATTGGCTCGGGTTCCTGAGGTAGACGCCTGGCTGCCTACATTTGTTGTTGCGGTGGAAAGCTGCAACTTCCTTTTGATCTCAAGTTTTGCTTTGATGATGTCCCTGATTCCAAATATCTTACCTCAAACTGACTGAAGTAATTTTTTGTGAAGTATTCATGTTGCGGTTCTGCCTTCCTTCGCTCTTCCAAGTACCCATTATTGATCTGGAAGTCAACCCAGAATTTTTCCAGAACCTCCAGCCTCCTCCTTAGGTACTCTGGGATGTATCAGGACTCCCCGTATCTTTTGAAGTTAGTCCATAATCGATGTACCTCCTCCGTGATCCTCGTTCGATCCAATGCGATGTCCTCGAAGTCACCCATTTTGTTAGTAGTGTGAAAAAAGGACCTTTGCCTTAAGTAGTTCAAAACTTAGTAACTCAAAACTTTTTTAAAAAACTTTAAAATTTTCCGGAATATCCGGCTCGAAGGACATTTTTAATTCTTTCCTTTAGGATTTTTTAACTGGACAACCACCTTACCACTGGTGGGGGATAGTTGTCAGTTTTTTAGTATGAAGACCGTTTTTGATTTGTTAAACTGACTCAACATTCTCCTCTATTTGTTATCTATTTATACCCTAAATTTACTTAATTTAAACTTATTGCTAAAAAAAACATTTCCAACAGTAATATTGGAAATGCTTACTAATTTAATCTTATTGCTAATGCAATCGATATTTGTGCTGATTGTTACAAAATAACAATTGCATGGATGTGGGTCACTGGATGTTGGGTGTGACGATCGATTGTGCAAACGCTGATGTTGCTTTGTTGTTGCCAATGCGTTGAACTCGATTGTGCAAATGCTGATGTTGCATGTTGTTGTCGTTGAATTCGATTGTACACATGCTGATTTTTCCTTTTGTTGCCGAAACGTTGAACTCGATTATGCACATGCTGATGTTGCATTTTGTTGCCGATACGTTGAACTCGCTTGAGTGCATGCTGTGGTCGCCTTGTTGTTGTTGATACATTCAACAGCATGTGTTAGTGCTGATCACTTAATTTCTCTTTAAATTTAATTTAAAACTACTGAAATTTTTTATGAATTGAAAACCAAAGCTGCCTTACTGTGCTTGGGCAGTGATATGCAATATCCAATATGCAATAAGCACAATAAGTGGCTATGAACATTTAAATCCGCTTATTTATTTTATTGTATGTGATGTGATGAACTACGGTGCTAGTCGTAGGACTGGTCCTTTTTTGACGTGACAACCTCTCACTACAAGGTATAATGGGGTGCTTGTTCAAAAAGTCAAATGTTAATGCTCACACTGTTAATACACTGCTTGCTCACGCTGTTAATACTCTGCTTGCTCACGCTGTTAAAACTCTGCTTGCTCACGCTGTTAATACACTGCTTGCTCACACTGTTAATACACTGTTTGCTCACACTGTTAAATGTCAATATTTTGAGAACTAACCCATTTCTCAAGCAATTTGCATAAAATTTGGTATGTGGGACTAAGACTGGAATTTCTGGAACAAAGCAATTTCTCAAGCGATTCGCATGAAATTCGGAATGTAGGACTAGGATGTGACTATAAGATTTCTTCCAATAAAAATTCTGGAATATAATCATTATTGTAATGCGCTCGCCAGCGCACATCTAATTGATTGCCAAAGTAACGAAACTATTGCGAAGGCTATTATGGGCGCAGCATACATTTTCATTGTATTCGCTCATTTAATCGTCGGGTTTTGACACTAGCGAAAAGAGATGAAATTGCATTATAGTTCAGGCTGAAGACTTCTTGCTATGGAAATTCTTGAATATGGTCATTATGGTCTGGAATTTTTGGAACAAAGCAATTTCTCAAGCGTTTCAAATGAAATTCGGAATGCAGGACTAATAAGCGGCTATAAGACTTCTTCCTATGGGAATTCTGGAATATGATCATTATGGTCTGGAATTTCGGTAACTAAGCAATTTCTCAAGCGACTCGTGCCTTTTAATCTTGGCCCCATCGTCAAAGAATTTCACTCCAACCGCGCGTAAAGATTACACGCACATATGTTTTTAACAGCTCTTACTTCTCCTACTACTATCGACGCAACTGCATTACTATGTTTGTGCAGTGATATGATATATTTAATATGTACCCACCTCACAATACATTGTTATGAACATTTAAATCAGCTTATAAATTATTTATTCTGTTGTATGTGATGTGATGTTCATGTATGTGGTTTCAATAACATACAATCAAGCAGAGCAGAACGAAAGAAACATATGCAGTAGTAGGCTGCGGTCAAGAATTCAGCCGCTGCGCAGTTTATGCTGCATGTTGGTCAAAAATTCACTTTTCAGCCAATGCATTAAAGAAAAATCGACTGCGCAGTTTACGCAGCTACTTAAAATTAGATGAAAATAGCAAAATGTAAATGTCAAATTGTCGCCTTACAAGCGGCTGTAAGTCGGTTCAAAATATAGCCGCAATTTCGTGCATACTGACTGCCTGCCATTTTTTTGTGCAGCACAAGCTGCGAAGCTTCTTAATTCTTTACCGCAGCCGTAGTGATAGTATATTCTCTGTTCATTTTCTATCAGTGCTCTGCTCTGCTCTTTTAATAAACATTGCATAAAATGATACAGTGCTCTTTGAGAGAGAAAAAAAATACAAATGTTACAAAAAAGACGCAAGGCCATTCACAAGTTGCAAGCGACGTTGCTGTTGCTGCTATTTCCTTTTCTTTTGGCTTATCTTATGCTTAGTCATGTATACAGTAAGTTCGATTGCTGGTTTGATGTTCGATCGTAAGTTGGATGTCTGCCACTGTACAACGAATCAACCATCGACCATTGAGTCAACCATCAAACATCATACATGGCATTAAGCATTGGTTCAAAATAACTATTCGATCAATTACAGAAATAAGAGAACAAGAAAACAATGCAAAAATGCAGCACTAGTCACTACTTTTCTCGTCTAATTTAATTTAAAACTACTCAAATTTTTTATGAGTTGAAACCAAAATCTGCATTATTGTGTTTGGCTTTGTTCAGTAATATGCAATATGCAGCAACTTCACAGTTAGTGGTTATTAACATTAAAAATCGCTTATAAATAATTTATATATAATGTGATGTGATGATGATGTATGTGATGAGCTACGGTGCAAGTCGTAGGACTTGTATTTAGTATAGAATTTTTTTTTAATATATCCGTCCGTGTTTATGTCCCACAGACAACAAGATCTTTGTTTTCTTTTCTTTCGTCCCGGACAGACGTTGTCACGCTCAAAACCCACGGCCGTGTCTTCGACAAGAGCCTACCCTGCTCTTTTTAGTATTTAGTTTAGAAGAAAAATGTCTTTAATCATTTCTACATTACTAAGTGTTATTTAAATCATCCTTGCTATGAGTTTCATTATTCTTCATTACTAAATCTCATAAACATACAATCAAGCTCATAGCATGAGCAGAACGAAACAAACATGTACAGTAGTAATGAGAGTAGAGTCTCTGTTCGTTTTCTATCGGTGCTCTGCTCTGCTCGTTCTATTAACATCGCATAAAGTGATACAGTGCTTGCGTGCTGCCTGCATGTTTCAAAGCCGTACGATACCATTTCGATGCATGTGTTCGTGCTGATCGCGACATATCTCTTCATATTTAATTTAAAACTACTCAAATTTTTTATGAACTGAAAACCAAAGCTGCGTTACTCTGTTTGGGCTGTGATATACAATAATAAGTGGTAATGAACATTTAAATCCGCTTATAAGTTATTTATTTTATTTTAAGTGATGTGATGATGTTGTATGTGATGAGCTATGGTGCCAGTTATAGGACTGTCTTCTGTATTTAGTATAAAAGAAACATTTCTTTAATCATTTCTACGTTACTAAGTGTTAATAAAATCATTATTGTGATGATTTTCATTATTCAAATTAATGATCATTGATAATGAATCAGCAGAATTATATTGCCCATGAATGTGCAATGCGTTTTTAAATTCTCTACACCTGCAGTATTTACTTCGCGTGCGGATGTGGTGTGGATTTGTATAAAAAAACAAACATACTTTCAAAATTATATATTAGACTAGCTGAAACAATCGACATAGAAGAATATTTTATTTAATCATTTCTACATTGTGTAACGACGTTTTCTACTGCCGAGGTAATGCTCAGTAGTCGTCCAAGGTTCCGTTACAGAAAAAAGTCTTTGTTTTGATTCTTTTTCTTTTCGTTTTCCTTTATTTAATCTAATTTGTAGTTTCTATAACAATGTAATCTCGGATACTTTACTTAAATTTGAATATGCAATACTTTTACTTATACATATTTTTTTCTTGTTTTTTTTTATATCACCACTTCTTATACCGATGGTCGTTGTAACCCAGTAGCGTGTTTCCCGTTAAGTTTTGATTAGTGGGATAGGACGGGGAAGGGGGGGTCTACCTATAGTAACTGCCCTTTCTTTTGGCGTGCTTTGTTTATGTCCTAGCGAAATATGACTTAAACTAGAGAATTCCTAACAGTGAGACGTATATATATGCGGGTAAACCAATGTAACTGGTGGAGAGGCGTCACCTCTACCCCTAAAGAGAAAAGCGATGTCAACCAGTTAAACGTATAGGTATGCGGCTAACCCAAATGTAATTCTGTGGAGAGGCGTCATCTCTACCCCTAAAGAGAAGTACGATGTAGGCCAGAGAATCCCTTACCGTGGGTCGAGGGAAATTCTCGGCTTGTAAGAACTAAACGTATGTGTGCGCGGCTAAACCAATGTATCTGATGGAGAGGCGTCACCTCTACCCCTAAAGAGAAAAGTGATGTAAACCAGCTAAACGTATAGGTACGCGGCTAACCCAATGTAATTCTGTGGAGAGGCGTCACCTCTACCCCTAAAGAGAAAAGTGATGTAAACCAGCTAAACGTATAGGTACGCGGCTAACCCAATGTAATTCTACCCCTAAAGAGAAAAGTGATGTAAACCAGCTAAACGTATAGGTACGCGGCTAACCCAATGTAATTCTGTGGAGAGGCGTCACCTCTACCCCTAAAGAGAAAAGTGATGTAAACCAGCTAAACGTATAGGTACGCGGCTAACCCAATGTAATTCTGTGGAGAGGCGTCACCTCTACCCCAAAAGAGAAAAGTGATGTAAACTAGCTAAACGTATAGGTACGCGGCTATCCCAATGTATTTCTGTGTAGAGGCGTCACCTCTACCCCTAAAGAGAAAAGCGATGTAAACCAGTTAAACGTATAGGTATGCGGCTAACCCAATGTAATTCTGTGGAGAGGCGTCACCTCTACCCCTAAAGAGAAAAGCGTTGTAAACCAGTTCAACGTATAGGTATGCGGCTAACCCAATGTAATTCTGTGGAGAGGCGTCACCTCTACCCTAAAGAGAAGTACGATGTAGGCTAGAGAATCCCTTACCGTGGGTCGGGGGAAATTCTCGGCTTGTAAGAACTAAACTACGTTATTTGCAAAAAAAAATAGTGGAATATCCTACAGTCAGAGAACTCCTTACCTCGGGTGGGGGGAAGTTCTCGACTCAAAAAAATTAGACAAGTACACAGTGGGAATTAGGAGACACTAACCGGTCCGTACGCTGTGCTGGCTTCCGAACGACTGACTGTTGACTGTCCAACAGCCTCCTTTTATACCCGACTAACGGATTATTTCTTTGCATCAGCGCGTATTTGCAGTACATATTTATTTTATGCACATGAGCTCCGTGTTAGGCATAATATTATTTTTGTGTGGTGTTGTTCTTGTTTTTCTTATGTGTTTATGTTTCTTTTTAGGCTAATGACACACGAGCTCCTTTTGCCGCGCTCCCATTTGGTCGCGCGCCATGAGTACCCAGAGAACCAATGGAATAGTACACACGAGCGTCCGCGAACAAAAAGGAGTCGGTATGGTCGCGCGACCTTTTTTACGCAGCGACTTCCCTTCATGGCGCGCGAACCGTAGAGCGTCATGAGGGGTACTATTATATATCAGAATGAACACACGAGCGTCCAAATGGGAGCGCGTCATTTGCAATACATAAATTAAATTAATGAATTTAGGAAAGGAAATCATGGATCGTATTGATTCTTTCTTTCTTTTTGCAACAAATATAAAAATAAAACATTATTTTGAACTGTATTCATCTTGAATAACCAAATTAAACCAACAAGCATGACCAGCAAAATATGCTGTCGCGCGGTCAAAATGCAGCGCGTGTGACAACAACGAAATTTTCTCCGGGCGCGCGGACAATTTGCCGCGCGACCTTTTTGGAGCTCGTGTGGCATTAGCCTTAGTGTCGTGTCCTCTATCAGTGGCTACCAAACACACATAATCATATTTGCTTGGTGACTACTGCGAGTGTTTTTTTTTTGTTGTTGTTTTTCCGGTATGGTGCTATAGAGCAGGGACCGGAAAAAAAGAACGGTGATGTTTCACTAAAATTTCAGCTTAATATTAAAATTTCAACTAACTAACTAAATTTAATGCGGTGGTGATTCAATAATAATATGTTTTTGTTTGTGTAATACAAAGTTTCTCTTTTCTTATTCTATGTAATGTAAATGTTTTATAATACAGTGTTTTCTTATTCTGTGTTATGTAATATAATGTATATAACTGTTCATGTTGCTTTGTTTTTGTTATACTTTGGTTCCGTTGTTTTCTTTTCCTGTGGGGGGAAATTTCTTGGTCCAGAAATTTGTCGTCACAATTGGTAAAAAAAACTGTGATACACTTAAGAGCACAAATCATGGAATTTTTATAATTTTTACTTGACTGCAGAGTTGCATTTCCGATGAATGCCTGAAAACTAACTTTCACGAAACACGATGCAGTGGTGATTAAAAAGAGAAAAATCAATGCTACTGGTATTGGTATGTTTCAAGCGACGTTCCGATTTGCTACTGTTCTCTTTGTATACGCTGGTGCACATTGTTTTTACAAAGTTGGATTTTTCGTGTGCAGAATAAAACCGCCTCTACAGAAAGCGCAGCTTTACACATACTAATGTTGTGAAAAAATAACAAAAGGAGCTGTATTTGTAAGATGTGAATAAAAAATGAATCGGATATATTTTTTAAAATTTTAATGGGACCTTCCGACACCATGGTCCGTTCACGCCAAAATATTTACAAAAAGTGTTGCCCATTAAATATACACATGCGTATAACATTTGAAGAAAATCGGGTTCTTTTTTATAAACATTTTATGGGTGCCCCCCCCCCCCACGAACCACAATTTAAATTCCAAATGCAAAAAGTTTTGTCCATCGGAGATACCCATGCGTATAAAATTTGAAGAAAATCGGGTAAATTTTGTAAAAAATTTGTATGGGGGCACCCCGACCCCGCTGCCCCAGGGGCCCCAAATTTTAATAGAAAGTATTCTCATGGGTAAAACATATGTGTGCAAATTTTGAATAAAATTGGGCTTTAGGAAGTGTGTTAAAAATTGATCACAAGATTCTGCCCACCGCATTTTATGAAAAGCGCTAACTGGTGGTACTGAAAAGAATGAGAAACGTAATAGACACAGACAAATTTTATATGGATTTTATTCTTTCGTTGATTACCAATACATATAATTTTGTTAGTTTTTAAGCATGAATCTGTCAGCCAGCAAAACAGTTGGGCGGGCTTTCTGTAGAAAGGGTTTTGGTCAAAACTGTACTGTAGGTTCAACTTGACAGCATAATTACAGTACTACTAGTATGTGTTTTACAAACTATAGCTGTGTTTGTTTGTTGTGGAAGACAACAACCAAATCCTGTGATCAAATTAAAAAAAAACAGTAATACTAGTATGTTACATATAAAGAGGCATATACAATTTAGAAGCTGCAAGATACCTTGCTACTTTTTCCGTTTCTTTTCTTCTAATTTCTACAATACTATGTAAATGTCAATAACATCCAAGTTACATAGCATGAGCAAAAGTATGCTCTCTGTTGGTTGGTTCTCTGCTCATCTCGCTTTGACTTTTCATTAAAAATTTCCACATTACTAAATGTCAATAACAATTAAGTTACATACCATGAGCAGAACGAAACAAACATGTCAGTAGTATTGATGTTATAGTCTCTGTTGGTTGGTTCTCTGCTCAGCTCGCTTTAGTTTTAATAATTCCTACATTACTAATTGAATTGAATTGAAGAGTTTAATTCAATTATTTTATAACAACATAAACTGTATCTTTAAAATCTAGATATAGTATAGTATAGTTAATGAACATACATAAAAAATAAATAAAAATTAAAAAAAAAAAACAGCAGATTGTCAGTAAATGTTTACAAACGTTGTCACGCTCAAAACCCTCGCGGCCGTGTAGACGACATAGCCTACCATTTTTTTTTTGTCTGCATTTTCGAATACTTTGATGTCCTTTTTAACCGCCTTCCACACGACCTAGAGAGCTGAAATTTTGTGAGTGTCTAAGTCCAAGGTAGAATTTTTTATATTCCGTGTATGACGCGTGCCGCGTTTCGCGTTTGACGCATGGGTTGAAATCGCGCCATTTGCTCGTTTTTTGAGGTCTTTTTTTACCACCTTTTGCGCGATCTGAGGGCTGAAATTTTGTAAGCGGCATAATGTCTAGGGGCCAATTTTGATATGCCGCGTTTGACGCGTGTCGCGAGACACGTGTGGCATGTGTGAAGCGTGAAAAAAGAAAATACTTTGAAATAGCCCCGACCTCAAAAACAGATATTTTGGCGATTATTACCAAATAATAATGGACTGTGTATGTCAATGTATACAAAGACAACTGAAAGACTGCCTGGATGACCTTTTTAGTGTTGTACTGAAAACTGGGAAATTCATTTGAAAGACTACCTGGATGACCTTTTTAGTGATATACTGAAAACTGGGAAATTCTTAATTACGGCCAAAAGTCAATTCATGTCGATGTATACATAAAAGTTTTTACCCAAACAGTTAATTTATTTTTACATTTACTTGTGTCCTTATGTAATTGATGAAAAAATGCTTCATTGTTAGAAGCTTTTTTTTAGACTGCCAAATCCAAGTCATTTTTGACCATTTGCAAGTCGAAAACTCATCGCAAAAATACTGGTGTTCCCCCGGTCCAAAACTCAACGCATAAACACTGGCGATCCCCATGGCTCTGTTTTTGGCCCCGACACTCTTTCTCATTTTAATTAATGATATCTTGTCTACTTCTTCTACTAAAATCTTGTTAAAGACAACATTCTAATTTTCTGTTATAAGTCTAAGACTAAGGTACTCTCTATGAATTCAACCTCATTCGCTTAACCTTAAGCCCATCTTCGGACGTACTATGTTGAGAGATTCCTTCTTTCACCGTAAAAAACCTATATGTGAGGCTTTGCCAAGCTCTGTATGCCTTCATCATTACGATACGCAGGCGAGCGCAAAATATTAAAAAAAGTGAAAAAAAAACCAATTTTCAAATTTAATTGACAACAGAAATGATGTAAGCTTATATTGTATTCAACATTGATATATTTTTTTCGTTTCTTCTTTTTGAAATCATCAAATACGGATATCTTCTCATGGAGTGAGCATATTGCGATATTATTTCAAGTTAAGCCCGATATTTCAACCAAATTGGGTCGGTAATTTTTAAGTGATACGTGCACAAACAAATAGTAAAGAACTATCAAATTTATCTTAAATTATTGCCTTTATTTACATGCTCCCAAAGTCTACAGTTTTATTATATGTACGGACTAAAATTTCAAAACATTTTATGAATTTTAGGAACCATTTGCCGTTTATGCTTTCGTCATGAGCACAAGCATGTGTTCTCAAGGTTAGCTTTTATCCATGGAATAAATTTGCTTACTCTTGCGTAAACGCCAGGATATCCATATCGTCCGCATCCAACACCCCATGATACAATACCGACAATGTAATACTTGACTCCATTCGAAAGAAGCAAAGGTCCACCACTGTCACCCTGGCAAGAGTCCATACTTGATCTTCCGGCACATAACATATTCGAAGTGATTCTAGAACTTTTGTATTTTTGATTTCGGCATTGCGTGATTGTCAAAATTGGAACTTTGACTTCATTTACAATCGCTGGAAGCTCCCCGCCTTCAGATGTACGTCCCCACCCAACTACCGTCCCGATACGACCTATAAAAAAATTTAAAATTAAAATTAATTGTTTCAAAATAATATTTTACGTTTTTTGTTAACTAAGTTAATGAATATACCTCTTCTAAGAGATTAAATATTTCGTTAATAATAAAATGAACTAATTATAGGAACATGTAACAATATTGTTACGAAATTCAGGCTTTCGAGTTCTTATAGGATTTTGCAAATAAAACACAACACAAGTTTATTAATTTACAAATAACAACTTTAAATAATTCAAGTTCACAATTTATATTGGTGATTACTTTTAGATGCACACAAAAACACTTATAATACTTGTACTTTACAATAATTCTCTTAGGTGATAGCACTAACACTTTACAAGAACTTTTACAACTTCACTGGTTAAAATCCAATTAACTAATGATCTTACTTCGGCCTCTATTTATACTCAATTAAAAGCTTCCACAAACTTCGAGAAAAAACGAGAAAATTGTAGCCTTATTCCCTTATTTACAACTAACGATACTTATATGTAATGGGTCATCTTCTAAAAATAGACTACATGTTCAATCATTTTTTTTTTTACAAAAACCGCACAAACCGGTCTGACTACTTGTTTGACCAGTACACAATGATTCAAACTTGCAGGCGGTTACATTTCAAATTTTAAATAATCTAAAGCCTAAAAGTGCTTATTTTTAGTATGCAGTATTTTCTTAGTTCTAATTTTAGTACTTATTTTTGATACATTGCGATTTATCTAGGATTCGAACCAACTACATTTCGTAGCATTTGCTTATTTTAAGTATGCAGTATTTACATTGCGATTTATCTTAGGATTCTAATTCTATTATATGCGCTACTAACTACTTTTCGTAACATTACCTCCACCTTAATTCTGTTCGTCCCGAACAGATTCAGGACTCCTTCTGTTTTTGTACATTGTCAATCTGTCAATGTGAACAACTTTCATTTTACATCTGGGGCTTTGTTTAATCCGATATACGACATCATTATTCCTCTTAATGTTCTTATAAGGTCCTTCCCAACTCTGCTGTAGTTTTGGAGATTTACCTTTTCTTCTCTTGGGATGGTAGAGCTAGACCGAATCTCCTTCCTGAAATCCACCACAGTATGCTCGCAGGTCATATCGCGTTTTCATCTGGTTGCTGCCACCCCATCATAAACAACGGTATACAACGATCCTATTCATCTTGGTTGGCATTAACTTCTTTTCGTGTTTTCATCCGGTTGCTGGCATCCTCTGCCTTATATCACTAACGTAGTTCTCCTTTGTTGTCGCCTCTACTGGTGGAGATCCAAATTTGATGTCGCATGGTAGACGAATTTCTTTGCTGGAGAGTTTTTAGTTGTGTTGTGGACAGCACTACGATAACCCATCATAAACAACGGTATACAACGATCCCATTTATCTTGGTTTGCATTAACTTCTTTTCGCAGATGCTCTTCCAGCGTTCTGTTGAACCTTTCGACCATTCCGTCTGACTATGGATGTAACGGAGTAGTCCTCGTTTTCTTGGTGTTGAGTACTTGACACAGCTCTTGAAAGACTAGCGATTCAAAATTCCGCCCTTGATCGGAATTTAATTCCAGTGGTAGTCCAAATCTGCAGATCCAATTGTCCACGAATGCCCTAGCCACCGTGCTAGCTTCCTGGTTTGCGATGGGATATGCTTCTGCCCATTTACTGAAGTAATCAATGCACACGAGTATATAGCGATTTCCATCTCTTGTTTCTGGGATTGGACCAGCTATGTCCATTGCCACCCGATCAAATGGTGCTCCAACATTGTACTGTTGCATTTTTTCTCTAGTTTTTGGTTGCGGTTACTGGTTACTTGCTGCGCACACGTTAAACGTTCGACACCAATCTTCCACATCTCTCCGGCAATTGCCCCAATAGAAGCGATTCCTTACTATATCTAGCGTATTATTAACTCCCAAATGTGCTCCTTATGTCCCTTATGTAAATGTGTATGCCTGGAGTCGTTCGATCCATCGGGCCACTTGACCTTCTGGTTCCCTGAACTGCATTAACCACTTGAGTGCTACAGTTCGAAGAGGAAATGCCTGACCGTATAGGTACTTGTGGAAGTATTTGACGCTATCGACAACAGCTAGCAATTCCCTTTGCGTCACGCAGCAGTAGGCTTAGAAACCGAACGGCTGTAGTACGCTATTACACGCTCCTTTCCTTCTTGATTCTGATCTGATCTTCTGATCCTTCTTGAAGGTCATGTTAATTCTTTGGTACCGGCCATTCGTTAACTTGTGTACTCCTTGACTGGATAAAATGTGGCTCAAATGATTCACTTATTTGTTTAAAAGGCTACATTTCGGCGGACTCAACTTTAATCCTGCTGATTTTATGGTTTCCAGAACTTGACGAAGATTATTCAGGTGCTCATTAAATGTGCGCCCAAAAACAATGATGTCATCCAAATAGACTAGACATGTCTTCCAGCTAAGGCCTCGCAAAACATGTTTCATCAACCGCTCGAACGTAGCAGGAGCGTTGGATAAACCAAACGGCATTACAGAAAATGATACAAGCCGTTTTCCGCAGTAAATGCTGTTTTCTCCTTGTCGTTGTCATGAATTGCTACCTGCCAGTATCCGCACTTCAGATCCAATGTACTGGCGTCCAATAAGGTGTCCAACATATCGTCTACACGTGGTAATGGATAACTATCCTTCTTGGTGACATCGTTCAGTTTCCGATAGTCCACACAAAATCTCGTTGAACCATCTTTCTTTTGAACAAGTACCACAGGTGAGCTCCATGGGCTTTTGGACTTCTCTATTATTCCATCACGTTCCACCTTCTTGACCAGTGTTTCTGCCTCTTGTTGCTTAGCAAGTGGTAATCGTCTTGGGGCCTGTCGAATTGGAAAAGCAGTTCCTGTATCGATTCGGTTTCGCACTATATTGGTTTTACCCATGTCGTTGAAGCTGACACCAAAAACGTCGGCAAATTGCTCTAGCGCCTGTTCTGTTGCTTGTCGCTGTGCTGCTGGAAGAGTTTTACATAGCGAACGAATTGTCTGCTTCCTTTCCAGATCTAGTGGCGTATTTTTTACTTTTACAGGCTGACAGTTTGCGATACAGCTTACTCCCTGAGTCTTTCCAATGACCGTTCCTTCTCTTATTACCTTCGGTGATGGTATAACGTTCATTATTCTCACTGGTATCTTGGGCTGGAAAATCACTAGAGTTCTTCCGCATAACAGTCCGTTCTTGAAATGGGTTGGCTCCACTATTCCTACTCTACTGTCTCCAAGATCACCGTTCACCTTGCCATAGATGATTTTCTCGCATATCGGTGGTATCTCTTTTTCTTCAGTGATGATTCTTAGACCGCCACTCTGATTGTCATTTATTTGCAGTAGTACTATCACATTACGCCATATTAACACGTGGTTCTTTAGATCAAGGGACATCTCATGCTCTTTCATGAAATCCAAGCCCAATATGCATTCATCTGTAATGCTGGCAACAAAAAACCGATGAGAAAACCGTATTCCTCCAAACATTAAAGGAGCCCAAATCCTCAAATTATAACAAAATACTTTTTCCACTTGACCTTTGGACACCACTTTGGGATTTACAACTGATCTGGAAGCTCCTGTATCCAAGGTAAACGTACATGGTTTTCCTTCTAACACACCACTAATAACCAAGCTGTTGCTGTCCATTCCAAGTTTGGCAATGTTCACCGTGACCTTGTGGCTCTCTTCCCTCTTCACCAGCTTACACCCAATAAAGCTGTTGTAACTTAGCTTCCTAGTCTGCAGCAACGTGGTAAGCTGGCTGCTGCACCTCATTCACCTGTGATGCGCCTATCTGCCGTACACTTTCTGGCCTCTTGACATAATTCACTGGTTGCATTGTAGTTTGTACCGGTCTTGGTTCCTTGCAGACGTGCATAAAATGTCCAGGTTTCTGGCATCTAAAACATTTTGGACGAGAATTTGATGTGGAATTCCTGTCGACTTCTCATCAATGAGGGCATCTATTTGTGTGATGTCCTCAATTTCTAACTTGCGCAATCTAAATAAATCAGTAGATAAACTGGCTCTAGCTGCTTCGTACTCCAAAGCCGATGCTAACACTTCATTCATCGACTTTCCTCTGGCTGTTGTCCTCAAATGAAGCTCCAACTGTTTATCTCGAATAGAATTTATGAACGCATCCACTACCAATCCGTCCAAGATACCAGCCGGAACCCCACAATAGGCTTGTCATGCTAGCTCAGTTATTTCCCGTTCTAATTCTTGCAGCCGTTCTCATCGCTGAAATTTTCAAATGCTGTCTCACCATCGAACGCAGGAGGCTTCAAAATTCCTTTCTGGGTACTAGAAGATTCTGGAATTATTCTTGTACTGGGTTGTTGAGTATTCTCTCTGACGAATTTGGTACGATTGTCCAGCCGGGTTTCAATCGCCTTAATTTTGCCTTACAGACCACTCCCCTTTCCTGTCATGTTCGTCTAGAGCGATTTTATTTCTTCTTGAAATTATGCTTGAATTTCACTTATTTCCCCTTTGAGCGTTTCCGCTCATTTAACCTCTAAGTGATTCCAGCTTCTGATGTTGTTTATCAAATTTGGTATTAAGCTCTTGACTTTGCTGATAAATTTCCTTCTTCAGTTCTTGGGTTTGTTTCTGCTATTGTTGCATTTGCTGTTCAAACTTAACGGTCAGTTTGGAATTTAGCTGCTGATTTTGCTGCTCCAATTCTTTCTTTAACTTTTCGCTTTGCTGGTCTAACTTGTCGCTAATTTGAAAATTCAATTCTTGCTTCATCTCTTGGTTCTGTTGCTGCGATTGTTCACTTTGCCGGTCAAACTTTCTATTCGTTTTTTCACTTTGCGGCTTCATTTATTCTCTTTGCTGGTCAAACTTGCTATTCATTTGTTGCATTAGAACTTGCAACATCGCATCGCTTTGACACACCACCCTTTTCTTCCGAAGTAGCCGTTTTTCGCTGGACTAACTCCGTCTCAATTGAAAACACTTCACCAGCTTGCTGCTTTTCGCCTTTAACGACTTGTTGCAATCGGAGAAATAACTTCTGCTTATTTCCGGCAGTGCTTAGACCTCGCCTTCCAAGCTCTTTTTAAATTCTCTATATTAACTTCGCGTGCACGTGGCTGGCTGGTTGGGTGGCTGGCTGGCTGGTCAGATTTTCTGATCAATTTTTAGCCCACTTCCGATGGCCCGATTTTATTGAAATTTTGCACACATGTATATTTACGGTGATAATCTATTAAAATTTGAGGCCCCTCGGACCTCGGGTTCGGGGGGCTCTCATACAAATATTTTACAAAATTTACCCGATTTTCTTTAAATTTTGTACACATGTGTTTCTTCGATGGAAAACACTTTTCGTAAAAATTTGGAGCGATCGGCCCCTTGGGGACCCCAATATACAGTTTTAAATATCGCTATATCGCATCAGATCACGGCAAAGTCTGAGCTCTGTGCTTTGTGAGCAGCGCTGTTCGCTGCCTCATTTCGTGGATGATTTTGCCACAAGCCGAGCCAAAACCTTCTCTATAGAAAGCCCAACTCTACGCATACTAATGCTGTAAACCAAGACCAAACGCATGTGTGTTTGTGGGATGGAATACAGTGTACAAAAATGAAGTAGTCGCAAAGAGCGAGAAACTTAAGATGTGGTAGTGGGAAACAGAAAAATTGTATATGGATTTTGCTCTTTAGTTGATTACTAATACAAATACGTTTGGTCTAAATCTAAGCATGTATCTGTGTACGATCGGAAAAGTTGGGCTTTCTATAGAGAAGGTTTTGAGCCGAGCACGCAGTGTGTGTGTGTGTGTGTGTGTGTGTGTGTGTGTGTGTGTGTGTGTGTGTGTGTGTGTGTGTGTGTGTGTGTGTGTGTGTGTGTGTGTGTGTGTGTGTGTGTGTGTACCTCCGATTAGAGAATTTACAAGAAAAATTTTAATTTTTATGGGTTGTTTTTTTAAGCTCCTGGAACTATAGGATTTAATGTTCACTGCATTTTCCATTTCATTATTTACTGTTTATCGGTTTGTAATATTTCACTTAATTTTTTTTATTGTCCAACGATTTGCAATTTACTGTTTCACAATTTGCAAAATAGTATTTTCTCTCTGATTTCCAAAATTCCACCACTGACACCAATTGTTACAAAATTCAGGCTTTCATAAAGGATTTTGAAAATAAAACACAACACAAGTTTATTAATTTACAAATAACAACTTTAATGAACAAACAGTTAAAATAATTCATGTTCACAATTTATATTGGTGATTACATTTAGATGCACACAAAAACACTCATAATACTTGTACTTTACAATAATTCTCTTAGGTGATAGCAGTAATAATTTACAAGAACTTTTACAACTTCACTGGTTAAAATCCAATTAACTAATGATCTTATTTCGGCCTAACGCCTCTATTAATACCCAATTAAAAAAAGCTTCCAGAAACTTAGAATAGAATAGAATAGAATACTTTATTATTTCTTCATTTTTCTTCAAATTCACAATATTAAAATTTCAATAACTTATAGTATAGAATAAAGAAATATTCATGAAATTCTGTATTTTTATATACTAAGTATTAAAAAATAGTTTTGAATGCCACTTCAAAGGGCTTATATATAGGGTGTTTTTTTGGGAGGTTTGTTTTTCCGATAGATGTCGTTTTATTTTATGACAGTTGTTTTGACAGCTCAAAGTGGCATTTCTACTCAGTATTGTTTGGCAAATCATTATGAAAAAAAAAAAAAAAAAAAAAAAAAAAAAAAATGCCAAAAAATTATCTACCAAATAAAAAAAAATTTTGGTCATTTCATAATTTTATATGTGTTTTATTCAAAAAAAAAATCGGCAACCTCTTAAAAAAACACGTTATATCTAACGGCATTGGCATTTAACATTTAAACACAATTTCTGGCATATGGCTACCACGACTATTTTTCACAAATGTCATTTTTTTTTTTTTTTTTTTTCATAATGATTTGCCAAACAATACTGAGTAGAAATGCCACTTTGAGCTGTCAAAACAACTGTCATAAAATAAAACGACATCTATCGGAAAAACAAACCTCCCAAAAAAACACCCTATATATTTAAATATTAGTTATAGGTGGGGTGACCCTATTAAAACAATTTTTACTATACAAAATAGGTATATGCTTACAATAATAAAGGAACAGCAAATTCGACTGCATAAATTAAGTAATGCTACAAAAGAAAACTTTATTTTTTAATTATATTAGATGTAATTGCTTCAAGATAAAATAAAATAAGAATAAACTTAAATTAAGCCAGAATATCATGAAGAATAGATTCTAAACTATTGTAATCTAAATTCAATAGCCAGTGTTTTACAAGTTTTAAACGCTTTTCAGGCATTGCTGTTGCTCTGATGGATTGAGGAAGATTATTGAATAAACGACATGTAAAACTGAATAAAAATTACGAAAAGTAGTCGTTCGGAAGGTTTGCACAGATACCATGTTCAAAAAGTTTCCACGTAAATTATAACCAGAGATTAAACGATAATTTCGATTTCCAGACTTCATAAAAAAAGTCTTCAACACTTTAAAGCAATACAAATGCCGGACTGGAAGAATTTGTTGGTCGTAGAACAATGGAAAACACGGATGTCTTCTAGGTTTCCGGCATATTATTCTTAAAATATATTTCTGCAGTATTACCAAAGGTTGAATTTTATTTAAATAAACACCTCCCCAACATACAATAGCATATTGCAGTTTGGAATGGAAAATTCCGTAATATATCGATTTTAACAGCTTTGTTGAGCAGATATTTCGCAAATAGAAAAAATGTCTAAGTGTACAACGGAAATATTTCCTCAAAGTTTCTACGTGATACGAGAAGCTCATTCTAGAATCGATTGAAAGCCCCAAGTATTTAAATTCATTCACTGTCTCAATTAAAAAACACATGTTACTGCAACTTGAACTATCACAAATGGAGTTAGAAGTCGTACTCATGCAATTTAACAACTTGTATTTTTGGCACTCAGGTGCATGATAAAAAACATTACCTTCCAAATTGTTGAGGGATGACAAATCAAAAAATATTATTTTAGTTTTAGAGCTTATAATCAACTTGTGCTCCGCAAACCAGCTTCTAAATAAACTTAGATCCCAATTGATGTCGGAAACAAGATCCAAAGGACTATTCGAACCATAAGAAAAGCCTATATCATCCGCAAAACCAGTAGGAGATCCTTTGAAATTAAGTGCAAGGAGGGAATTAATATAGACTAGAAAAAAAATTGGTCCCAAAACTGAACCTTGTGGTACACCCAAATTGAAGAACTTTATGTCGCTTCTAATCTCATCCAATTTCACTCTTTGCGACCTATCTTTTAAATAAGATCTAAACCAATCTAGTACGAAACCACGAAAACCGGCTTTTTCTAATTTTCTCAGCAGAATATTGTGATTGACCATATCAAAAGCTTTGGAGATATCAATAAATAATCCAGCCGGACACTTTTTCCCATCAAGGTTTGACATTACTTGAGCACAAAACTGCAATACTGCATCTTCCGTCGATCTACCTTTCTAAAAACCAAACTGATTTGGGTTAAAAAACTTGGTTTTAATTAGAAAGCTCACTAATCTATTTTTGACAAGTTTTTCGAAGATTTTACTGACAACTGGAAGAAGTGATATGGGCCTGTAGTTACACATTTCCATAGTAGAACCTTTCTTAAACAATGGTATAATGTCTGCACATTTCAGTTCTTCTGGAAATACTCCCGCAAATACGCAACGATTAAAAATATCTGACAAGACATCCACTACGAAGCAAGTAACTTTTTTTAAAAGCAGGTTCGAAACACCATCAACACCACACGATTTAGAATTTTTTAAAGTACCAATAACTTTTAATATTTCAAGCGATGTAATGGGCTCATAAACAAAACTGTTTCTTTGAAACAGTTCATCAGAGCTACAAAAGCCTGAACATGAGTTACAATGCGTTAGGACGGGGCCTGGTTGTAAGCTACTGGCTATATTAGCGAAATAGTAATTAAATGCCTCGGACATGACAGATTTGTCTGTATCGTCGACGTTATTAAGACGTAGAATAGCAGGTTTCTTAGAAATGGAAGAATTGTTAAGTAATCTATTTACTAATTGCCATTCATTTTTTATGTTTCCCTTAGCAGCATTAAATTGAGTACGGTAATAGTTATCTCGACAGATCGGAATCTCCTTTTTAAGCTCATCGCACAATTTTTATATTTTCTTTTTAAACTCCGATTTTGAGGATACTTTTTGCATTTTATGCTGAGTTTGTTTTTACCTCTTACTTTATTCAACAGATACCTAGAGATCCAAGGTTTAAGTCTTTTTACAAAATTTTTTGAAGGCAAGACTGAGGAACAGTTAAGAATATTATAGACAGAAATATCGAGAAAAGACCAGAAAATTGGAGCCTTATTCCCTTATTTACAACTAACAATACTTATATGTAATGAGTCATCTTCTAAAAATAGACTACATGTTCAATCATGTTCTTTTACAAAAACCGGGCAAACCGCACAAACCGGTTTGACTTGTTTGTCCACTTGCAGGCGGTTACATTTCAAATTTTAAATAATCTAAAATCTTACAGCCTAAAAGTATGCTACATAAAAGTGCTTATTTTTAGTATGCAGTATTTTCTTAGTTCTAATTTTAGTACTTATTTTTGGTACATTGCGATTTATCTAGACTTCGAACCAACTACTTTTCGTAGCATTTGCTTATTTTAAGTATGCAGTATTAACATTGCGATTTATCTTAGGATTCTAATTCTATTATATGCGCTACTAACTACTTTTCGTAACAATATTATAATGAATTAGAATTGTAAAACTGTATTTTCTGGTCAGGTGCCTCCAAGACCACATTAGGTACATCTACTAGACTGAATTCAGAACCGCGCGGTGACGTAAATATCGCGAAAACAATCGAATCGCTTGTCACTATTTTTTCACTCTTTCCACAAGCGGTGTTCAAAAGAAATATCCAGATGTATTCGGACGCACTAACCAATTCAGAGGTTCCTTCTTTAGCCGCACAATAATTATGTGATCGACTCTGTCTTTCCGTATTTGAATGATCTGCAGTCATTTAAGACACACGTGTATAGATATCTCATCTTTTCCTCTCCCTAAGTTTCTAACGCCGAAGGTGTGCTGAGCATTATAAGAATGCAAATCCCATTACAAAAAAAAACCCATAAAAATAAAATTTTTCATGTAAATTCTCTAATAGGATATGGGTATGTGTTAAAATTTGAAGAAACCCACGCTAATTTTTAAAAAATTTACATGGACACCACACGGGGTCAGGGCCCGATCACTCCAACAAACTTACAAAAAGTTTTGTCCATCATTGACAGTATTTAAAATTTGAAGAAAATCAAGTTAATTTTTAAAAAATTTATATGGGCACCCCTCGGGCCTCAGGGCCTCACTCCAAAAACTTTACAAAAAATTTTGTCCATCGGAGATACACATGTATATAAAATTTGAAGAAAATCGGGTAAATTTTTTTAAAAAATGGATGGGGCCCCACGAACCCGGGCCCGGGGTCACCAAATTTTTTACAAAAAGTGTTGTCTATCGGAGATACACATGTGTATTAAATTTGAAGAAAATCGAGTAAAATTTTGTAAAATATTTGTAGGAGAGCCCCCCGACCCCGTGGCCCGAGGGGCCTCAAATAATAGAAAGTGTTGTCTCCGGAAATACACATGTGTGCAAAATTTCAATAAAATCGGGCTTTGGGAAGTGGGTTAAAAATTGATCGCAAGATTCCACGACAGACGACCGACAACCGACCGACGACCGACATCCGTGCCACGGGCAAGTGAAGTTAATATAGAGAATTTAAAAAAGTGTTGAGCACATACGAAGCCGTGCAAGCTATACATCAAACTATGATAGAAGATGGCATTCCAGACGGTGCTTTGCCGAATCTATATTATGTAATAATACTAGCAGAAATACACAGCGTGCCCAGGCTGACCTATCATCTAGCCCCAACCCAACTGACCACCCGTCCACTGACCATACACCAACCGACCCCCTGCACCCATCGACCACCTCAGCCATCCAGGAAATTTTAGAATCGACACTTATATCAGCAAAACAACAAACATAACATAAAATTTATATATTAGTATTATTATTTCTAGCAGAAATACCCAGCGTTTTCCGGCTGCCCCATCCCACTGACCCAACTCAACTGACCTCCTGTCATCCCGTATACTGACACCTCATCACCCATTGACCACCTCAACCACCCAGAAAACTATAGAGTGATGGTCGCGAGTTCTTTTAAAAATCTCATGGAAATAATCACTTTCAGTTTTTTTTCGAAATTTTTCAATTTTCCATACAAATGTTCTTCCGTATAAGCTTTATTCGGACTATGAGAAAGATTTTAAAATAAAAATGAGTCAAATCGGTGCAGCCGTTCTCAAGTGATGCGGTTACCTACGAACAGCATTATATTTTTATTTATGTAGAAGAAGATTAATTAATTAAATAATATTATTAACTTATATAATTGCCGTTGTCTTTTTGTTTGTCTGTATAAAAATAACGCTGAGTAGGTGGCGGTGGAGCCGAAATGTTTACGAAAAGTTCATATTCACACCATATGTTCGTTTGGTGCACCGATAAGCTTCTATTTTTTGGACCCGGTAGGTGGCGCTGGAGTAGAGATATTTACGAAAATGTGTATTCATGGTATGAGAGTGGGGCTGCGATATCATATGAAAATTTATGGAGAAAATTGTTGGGATGGTGAATGGTAAAATGGTAAAAAAAAAGATTCCGTAATTTTTAATGGGTTCTCACTACTAGTTATTAAGAGGATGATTGCCGTTGTCTCTCTGTATGGATATCACGCTATGGCACTGAAATCGAGACGTCATCACGCCTAAACCTATGGACGTATCGAATCCATATTGACACCGCTTGTTTGCTTGGTGATCAGACAATTTATCTTTTTTTACGTGGTAAGTGGCGTTGGATTCGCGATTTTTATGAAAATGTGTATAAATGGTCTGATGAGTTGACTTATTTAGAATGTATGTCTTCGTTTTGTACTCCGATAAGTTTATCTTTTTTGGACCGCTGATGTTGAGATATTTACAAAATTTATGTATTTATGTTTGTCTGCGACGAGGTCTAGAGGGAGTTTTTCTTTAGGGGAGGGAGGATGTTAGACCAATTTTAGAATTTAATTCATATGTGTGGGGTGGGGCTCCAAGATCGCATTGTGTTCATCTTGATGGTGTTCAGAATAGAGTTATCCGTTTGATAAACGACGTAACCATTACTTCGTCTCTTGATACTTTGGAACACAGACGAAATGTAGGAGCTTTATCTGTTTTCTACAAATTTCATAACGGTAAATGTTCTTTAGAAACCCGTTCTCTAGTTCCAGGGCCTTTTATCAGTAACGTAAACACTCGTTTAAGGTGCAACCAACATAGATTTGCCTTAAAACTTTTCTCATGTAGAACACTTCAAATCCTCCTTTTTCCCGAGAGTCTCTTCGATGTGGAATTAATTGGTCGAGCACGTGTTTCCCGAATCTTATAATCTGCAGGCGTTCAAATTAGCCGTTAACCACTTCTTGAAGGATGATGGATAAAGTACTCATAAGTTGTTTATTAATATATAAAAAAAAATGTTTATCAGTATTTTTAAAATTATTGTTATAATTTGTAATATTTTCTTGGTCAAGGTTTTTTGTAGTTTTCCCTGACCATGATTCATTGATAAAAGTATTGGACTCGCGTCGTTCTAAATTCGTGTTCGTTTTTCGTATTGCTTTTTTAATGAATCAGGGAGAATTCTGAGAAAATAAATTGAAACCGGCTACAAACGTGAGGAATGTGATATATTGTAAATCACATTCCTTCGATTTTTATTTTATTTTGAATTTAATTAATGTGTTGCCATCGAGAATTCACTCTCTGAAGATCATCTCTCCATTGTAAAAGTTGCCTTCCTGCGATTCTTGTTCCATCCCTAGGGTACAATCTGTTAATTTTTCTGTTTTTGCGCTTTTTAATACATCTTTAAATCTAGTAATTTCTCTGATTCTACTATTTCTGACTCTTTGGTATCTGGATATGTGCAAAATTTATCTTTCTATAGCTCTCTGAGTAGTTTTAATTCTTTTTTGTTTTTGTACGCTCATGTTCCAAGTTTGTGACCCATACCTTAGAACTGGAAGGACGGCTAGATCAAATACGTATTTTCTCGATGTTTCCAACCGTTCGAAATTCTTCTTTGCATTTTTTGTCAATTACGTTTTTAAAAGAGTTGATTTGTACTAAATGGATGTATTCCTGGACGTACTCAAGCTTGTCTCTTTCTAATTTAATTTCAGTCTCTTCGCTGCTGGTCATCAGTTTTGTTTTTATCTCGTTCATTTCCAGACCTACAACTCTCCATTTTTCCGATAGCCTTGTGATTATTTCTTCTAGTTCATTCGGTGTTTCTGCAAAAAGAGTTATATATCATCTGCAAAGCAAAGATTAGATACTTTTTCTCCATCTATCTATAAACCTAGGTTTTTGATATCCACGCATCTGCATATTTCCTCTAGTAATGCACAGAACAGTGCTGAAGAGAGAGATGATCTCTCTGCTTATGTTGAATGCTGGATGGACCTCTGACATCAGTCATTATTTTCGATTTACAGTTCTCATATTCTCCTTATAATTTTTTGTGAGATGCCTTGCTTTTTTAAGGCTTGCCATATCTTTACATGCTCTACAGAATTAAATGCCTTGTGAAAATCGACAAATGCTATGTAGAGAAACTTGTTGTATTCGACTTTTCAAAGTGTTGTCCATCGTGGATACACATGTGTATAAAACTTAAAGAAAATCGGGTTAATTATTTTAAAAAATTTGCATGGTGCCTCACGACTCCGGAGCCCAGGTCTCCAAAAAGTTTTGTAAATCGGAGATACATATGTGTATAAAATTCGAAGAAAATCGGATACATTTTTTTAAAAAAATTGTATGGGGCCCACACCCTGGTCTCGAAAATTTATACAAATTTCAATTTAATCGGACTTTGGGAAGTGGGTTAAAATTTAATCGCAAGATTACACGACAAACAAACAAACAAAAGCACGGGCACGCAAAGTTAATATATTTAATAATTTAATCTCCGATAGACAATACTTTTTGTAAAAAATTTGGAGACCCCGGGCCCCAGGGTCATTGGGCCCCAGAATTTTTTTAAAAAAAATTAACCCGATTTTTTTTAAATTTTATATATCTCCGATGGGCAACACTTTTTGCAAAAATTTTGGAGACAGGGTTTGGAGGGTCATGGGGCCCCAACAAATTTTTTAAAAAACTTAACCGGATTTTTTTTAAATTTTATATACGTGTGTATCTCCGATGGACAACACTTTTTGCAAAAATTAAAAAATTAACCCGATTTTCTTCAAATTTTATTAACATGTGTGTCTCCGATGGACAAAATTTTTTGTAAAGTTTTTGGAGTGAACGGACCCTGAGCCCTGAGGGGTGCCCATATAAATTTTTTAAAAATTAGTCCGATTTTCTTCAAATTTTTACACATACCCATCTCCGATTAGAGAATTTACATGAAAAATTGTAATTTTTATGGGTTGTTTTTTTTATTAAATAAAATACAAATAACAAAACTACATATATACTATTCTCGTTTCAAAAAAAAAAAAAATATCACTTCAATTAGTAAAAGGTAAACGGAATGTAAATATATTTATGTAAATATACATACGTAACGTAGTAACGTATTTTTATTACTCATGGTCTTAAAAAATCAGTTGCAAAAGTCTGGATTTTTCCGCATTTATTTTTGATAACGTCTTCTTCCATATTTTCTAATTTGATAGTGAATTTATTAAGAGGTAGAAAATATGAACAAAGATTTTGGATGGACTGAATAATATTGGATGTCGACGGTACAACATGTAGTACTTCCTCAACTTCTTCTTCATTGTTGCATACGGAATAATCTGCAACAACCTCTAAAATTTCCGCGTCTGTTAGTTCAATATAACACGATAAATTGTCATCGCATGCTACGTATTAAAATCGGAATTGCCTTCGTGCTCGATGAAGCTTTCAATGATATTGACATTGCTTTTATTTTGTTCTTCTTCTTGAACGAAATTTGCCTTTAAATACAATTTGCAAGCGGCCGAAGCCGAAGCCGAATCTGATGGTATTCCGTACTAAGTAACCTAAAAATAAATCAATTTTATAAAAATTGTTGATTTTCAGTAGAGATTGTCGTTTTTATTAATTCATGAAAAAAACAAATTACAAATTAATTTAAAAGTACAAATAGTGAAATTTCATTCTTGCAGCTTGTTATTTCGTCATTTGTTAAGTACTTGGTCTTGAATCGTGGGTCGACAATCGTTGCAATAGCCAATTCAGGAAAAAATTTTATGTACGAAAATCGTTTATTGAGTGACTCAAACAAGCGATTTTTTAAAACGCTAATCTCTTCGGAATCATTTGCTTTCACTGCAAGCTTTGTGTTCAGCATAGCTATCAATGGTATAATAAGTGACACTGATGAAGAATCGGCAGAAATATCAAGTGTAGCTTGATAGAAACATTTTAAAACATTTATTAATTTGTTCATCAGAATCCACTCTTCCATAGTCGGGACATGAATTTCACAACGTTCTGCCATATAAATTAATGGCAATTTTCTGCTCATATAGTCTTTCCATCATCAAGTAGGTACTGTTCCATCTGGTCTCTACATCTTGAATCAAAGCATGCTTTTGTAGACCACATGTTTCTTGAAATTTGAATCGATTTGCTTGTTCACTTTTTCTGAAGTGGCCTATTTTTGCCATTTATTTCATATTCGCTGAATACTTCATTCAGTTTTGTAGCAATTAGCAATATATGATCCGGTGTTATCTTCGTCCAGAACCATGGCTCCTAATATCACTTTTGCTCTGGTCGGTCCATCAATAAAATGAGCCGTAAAACTTAATAGGGAACAGGTTTTCGTAGGATTGCTCCAAATATCGGTTGTAAAACTTAACCATTCAGCTCTGGAAACATGAGCTAATACTTTTTCTTTAACTTTTTCGTATGTGGCTGGCATTAAAGATGTTCTGTAGAATTTTTCTGTCTTTTTCCTATACCGTGATTGGCTATTAGGATCGTTCATATTAAGCCTTTGCTGCTTTCTTTTCGTCCCTTATTTGCGGCAAAGTCAACTGAATAAGATCATCATTTATGTTGTTTTCATTAGGCGATTTCATGTTTTCAATTTTGCTGACCTTAATCAAACTATAGCTTTCGGCTTCTTCAGTATATTTTTTCCAATCCTCCTTGTGAACTTTTTGTAAATGATTTTTTATATTTGTTATCGTTTGTTTCTTTGGTAGCGAACTACCAAGTGACAACATTTTGAAACATATTTTCCAAGTTCCTTTAGCATCATTCTTACCGAAATAGCCCCAAATTTGATTTTTTGCTGACATTTTTTGATTTTGTTTTTACCTAAAACCAAAACAAATAAATTGCATGTGTTTATAGCGACTATTTAATAATTTACCAACATAAAACTTTAATCCTAATATATGTATATATGTAGTATATATACTATATACATATGTATGTATATTTAAACGTTGTCGATTTTAAAAAATATCCGTACGTTCTATTTCAATGACACGAATAACTCAAATGACTGTAGCTTCAGTAAAAAACATAAACACACAACTGCAGTTTTACAAATTTTTGTCTAGACGAACTTTGTCAAACAAAACAAACACGTAGCAACTCATATCGTCATATCCACTGCAGAAGCATACGGAGAATACGGTTATCGGTAATCTTATTTTTACAGAATACAGTTAAGTCAACATTCAGCTTCGGCAAAATCTTCGGCCTCATTTAGCCGAAGCCGAACGTTTTGCCGAAGGTTGAATTTTTAGCCGAAGGTGGACGAAGCAGAAGCCGAAGCCGAATGTTCGGTCGGACTCTAGCTTGTCTTATCATTTCTTCGTCTAATGAATATAAAATTTCGGCCCATAAATTTTGAGTCATACAAGCCTTTATGTTATAGAATTATATTTTGTAATCCCCCGTCGCATTACAAATTAAAAGTAATGTAAGTCGCTCTTTCGATGATTTGAAAACCCGCACATCGGCTCCTCTTTTTGTTAAAGTTGATTTCGGCAATGCTTTAAAATATAGGCCCGTCTCATCGGCGTTGAAAATTTCGTTAGCCGTTGGGCAGAATCTTGTGATCCATTTTTAGCACACTTCCTAAAACACATGTGTATTTCCCATGACAATATTTTCTATTAAAATTTGGGGCCCCTCGGTCCTCGGGGTCGGGAAATTTTTTTACAAAATTTACCCGATTTTCTTCAAATTTTATACGCATGTGTATCTCCGATGGACAACACTTTTTGTAAAAATTTGGAAGTGATCGAGTCCCGTGGTCGGGGGCAACATTACAAATTTTATAAAAAAAAAAGTACCCGATTTTCTTTAAATTCTATACGCATGAATATATCCAATGTACAACACTTTTTGTACAAATTTGGAATTGATCGGGCCCCGGGGTCGGGGCGTACTTTCTTACTTATGTCCTATATCACCTTGTAGGTCCTAGGGCCTCTACTACGCCTACGCGCCATCGCGTGCGGTTCCTGGCAATGAGGTTCAGCTCTCTCCAACTCTTCCCTAATTGCCGTAACTCCTCCTTAACTGTTCTTCACTATGTATTTCTCGGACGACCCGTTCTTCTACCATCCTGAGATAACGGATTCCATTGCATTGCGTAGTTTGCTATGGAACTGTCGCCTTTTCGGAGTGTATGACCAATCCACTGCCACTTCCGTCGTTGGATAGTTGTCCCTATTGGTTCCTGACCCGTTCTCTGGTAAAGATGCTCGCTAGAGATACGGTTAGGCCAGAAAACCCATAAGATGTTCCGTAGGAACCTATTTACGAACGTTTGTAATCTTTTTGTGATAGTAGCGGTCACCTTCCAAGTGCTGCACCCATACAACAGCACAGATTCAACATTTGAGCGGAACAGTCGTAGCTTGGTGTTTAAGCTGATCGCATTGCTTCGCCATATCATGGACATCATTCCAAACACTGATTTTGCTTTGCCGATTCGGTTGAAAAATGTCCTGTTTGGTTCTACCTTCGGTCGAGACAATACCCCCAAGATATTGGAAACTCTCTACTCTCTCTCTCTCCACCGGCTGTCCAGCAATGTTAACTTGAGTTACTGAGTTAGTGCCGAGGTTGATGATTTTGGTTTTCGCAGTATTAATCTTCAAACCCGCAACATTTGCCTCCCTTTCCACATTTGTTGTCATTTGGTGCAGCTCCATAATTCTGTGTGAGAGTAAACAAACGTCGTCAGCGTAGTCCAGATGTTTGAGTTGAGATGTAAGAGTCCAACGAATTCCCCCATTTCAAGTAGATAAAGCTGCGCGAAGTACATCGCTAATCACCAACAAAAAAAGTATCGGCGATAAAATGCAACCTTGTCGTACCCCACTTAGGAACTCGAGTTCCGGTCGGGGCGTGCCCATTCAAATTTTGTAAAAAAAAACTACCCAATATTCTTCAAATTTTATACGAATGTGTATCTCTGATGTAACCATTACTTCGTCTCTTGATACTTTGGAGCACAGACGAAATGTAGGAGCTTTATCTATTTTCTACAAATTTTACAACGGTAGATGCTTTAGTTCTCTAGTTCCAGGTCCTTTTGTCAGCAACGTAAACACTCGTTTAAGGTCCAATCAACATAGGTTGCCTTAAAGCTTTTTTCATGTAGAACCCAACACATTAAATAAAACCAAAAAAAATAAAAAAAGTCAGTATTATTTACATTATTTTTAAGATTTGTAATATTTTCTTGGTCAAGGTTTTTTGTAGTTTTCCCTGACCATGATTCATTGATAAAAGTATTTGGACTCGCGTCGTTTTAGTTTCGTGTTCGTTTTTCGTATAGCTTTTTCAATGAATCAGAGAGAATTCTGAGAAAATAAATTGAAACCGGCTACAAACGTAAGGAATGCGATATATTGTAAATCACATTCCTTCGATTTTTATTCCATTTTGAATTTGAATTTTAATAAAGGGCTTAGCCCAACTTATTGCCGTGACGCAAATCATTCAGGGAGTACTCCCTCGGCAATGAGTCTATAAAAATGAGAATATAAAAAAAAAAAAAAAAAGAGAATTTATACGAAAAAATTTTATTGGTTGTTTTTATGGGTTGTTTTTATCCATCACCACATTTATGGAAATTGCTGCTTCCGAAACCGCATTCAACCGAACCATGTCAAAAGCGCTCGTTCCAAGTCTTTCTCGTTTGCGCGATAGTTCTCAGTTTTTGGACATTTTTAAATACTCTATATTAACTTCGCGTGCCCGTGGCTGGCTGGTTGGCTGACTGCCTGGCTGGTCAGATTTTCTGATCAATTTTTAACCCACTTCCCCAAGCCCGATTTTATTGAAATTTTGCACATTTTCCGGTGACAAACCCTTCTATTTAAGAGAGAGAGCGGAATCAGGGGGCTGCCATACAAATTTTTCCATTTAGCGGCATCAGACAAAACCTTCTCTATAGAAAGCCCAACTGTTCCGATCGTACACAGACACATGCTTAGATTGAGACCAAACGTATTTGTATTAGTAATCAACTAAAGAGCAATTTCCATATAAAATTTTTCTGTTTCCCACTACCACATCTTACGTTTCTCGCTCTTTGCGACTACTTATTTT